>VBSM01001265.1:40386599-40490235 GCA_008086735.1 Cheirogaleus medius | reverse complement strand
CCCAGGAGTTTGAGGTTGTTGTGAGCTAGGCTGATGCCACGGCATTCACTCTAGTCCGGGCAACAGAGTGAGACTCTGTCTCAGAAAAAAATAAATAAAAAGACATAGGTGGAATTAATCTTAATACGTTTTATTTAGCTCAGTATTTCCCAAATATTATCTTAATATGTACTCAATATTATAAAAATAATACTGAGATTTTATAATTCTTTTTCCCCCTACTAAGTCTTTAAAACCTAGCACGTATTTCACACTTACGGTGCTGCGTCACTTGCAAGGGCCACATTCCTAGTGCTCAGCAGCCCCTGTGGCTGGCGGCTCCCGAATCGGGCTCTCACGTGGCCGGGGCTCTTAACCTGGGTGCTTTCTCCCAGCTAGAAATGCTCTGCTGAGGGCACGGGCCCTTCCTCTGGAGCCACAGCCCCCCCCCCATCCTTTTGCCTGGCGCATGACAATGCCAGCTCAGGCAGCATTTGCTGAACAGGCCTGGTGAGGCCACTTTCTGAAGGACGGGAGGAAGGCTGGGCAGGTGCTGAGTGACCGGGGAGAGCGGACGACCCCGCGAGTGGCGCCTAAGCTCACCTGATGCTTGCGTTCAGCCTCCTCCTTGGCCTTCTTGGCGCTCATCTCCTTCCGGAGCTTCTCCTCCTCCGCCAGCCGCATTTTCTCGGCCTCGAGGCGCCGCAGGTACTGAGGGAAGGACAGCCGCGTGGACACAGAAACGTGTGACGCTGTTGTCACAGCACTTCCCGCCAGCTCCACCCCACCCCACCCCGAGTTCTGGGATCAGAGCGACTTTGCCAAATAATTTGGCAGATAGGGAAACTGAGGCAACTGAGAACTTCTCTAGGTCTCATGGGGGGTTGGAGGCACCCTTGATGCGAAAGCCCAGCCAGGTTTGCCTCAGCTCCCCGAATATTCCCAAGAGGAACTGGGGCTCCAGCCCTGCCCTTGGCTGGGAGGACAGAGATGAGGGCTCTGGTCCCAGCTTCGTGCATTCCTCAGAGCAGGTGCAGCCGTGGGTCCCCCCAGGCCTCTTCTTCCTGGCCAACAGCTGGGGGGACCCATGGACCCTCCCGCCCTCCCCTGCTCAGAGCCGCAGGTGCCGTGGACTCAGGCCCCTCACCTCGGCCCTGAGGCGCCGGTGCAGCCTGCGGGCGATCATGCCCCGGGCGTAGGCCTGCACGGTGAGCACAGCCCAGAGGCGGTGGCGGAAGGCCTTGCGCACCAGGTAGGCGCGGCAGCGGGCCTGGAACCCGATGATGCGCTGGCGGGCCAGGTGGTACTGCTGGTGCAGCTTCCGGGCGCGGTGCAGGGCCTGCAGGCGCAGGAAGCCAAGCCGCATCTGCAAGGACAGCCGCCCCGCGCTCAGAGCCCATGCCCTGCTGCAGACTGACCCTGCCGACAGGAGCTTCCACTGTGCCAGCCTCCACTTTCAGACTGGCCTCCCCGCTCCAGGCACAGCTCAGTCTCCACTCAGAAAACACCTCCCCCACGCTGCCGCAGTTAGAAAGCTCCGTCTCCTCCCAGGAAAAAGATTTTTAGCCCATGACCTTGACTTTCCCTTAGTTGGGATCCCTCTGAGGGGCTCCTATCCTCAGACCAGGAGGTGCAACTACCCAGTCTCCATCCCATCCGCCTCCCCAGCCCTAGGTCCAGGCCGCAGCCCAGTTGCTCTGCACAGGTCCATGGGACCCAGCCACTCTCGGTCCCCTCTGGGGTCTCTAATAGCCCCGGTGTGCTCACAGCCCACCAAAACACTCCAGGAGAGCAAGGGACAAGCCACGAGAACCAGAACTGGACTTTGGGCTGCAGGAATGGCCAGAGCAATGGCAGGAGGCCAACCAGGCCAGGCCGTACTGCCCCAGGTGCAGGCAGGCCCTGCTGCCATGGCAACGAGGCTGGGTTCAAAGGCCCAGTGGGGCGATGCACAGCCCTGTGGGTGGCTCACCAGCCCGTAGTTCTTCCTGCAGTTGTGGCCCCGCCAGTGCCTCTGGATCAGTGTGGCCGCGTTCTTCAGCTTCAGGAAGTTGGACCTGAAACAGCAGCCGCGACATGGGGGAGTCTCAGAGCAGAGGAATGGTGCCCAGAGGCAGCCGGGGTGCAGGGGGTTGGAATCAGGAGAGCACAGGCTGAGCCCCAGCTCTGTGACTTCCCAGCTATATGACCTCGGGCAAGACATATAACCTCTGTGCCTCAGCTTCCTCATCGGTAAAATGGGTAGGATAATGCCTGCCCTGCCTGCCTCACAGGCTGTCACATAAGCCATTAAGGTAGACATTCAAAAGGTATTTGTTGAATGAATACATGTTCAAACAAGTAAATGAAATAATATAACAGATTAAAAGCTTTAAATAGTCTAACTTCCTCATTTTATGGAGGAAAGCGAGACCTGATGAAGTTGGACTAGAGCCCACGTCTTCCAACTGAACCCAAGTTAGCCAAGTGCTGACCCTTGCACACAGTAGGCTGCTTCTACAGGAGAACAGTCACCTCCAACCTGATCCATCAGGTTGGAGAGAGAGGCCACACATTAGAGAGGAGTCTGCTGGATACAGAAATAAAGGAGGAAAGAAGGATGGATGTGTCAGCACATGGGTGAGGTAGTGGCCAATGCCTGGACCCCATGTAAACACATGATCAACCATGGGAGTGGGTGGACGGGTGGGTGGGTGGGTAGTTGGGTAGATGGGTGGGTAGATACATGGGTGGATGGACAGACAGATGGATGGGTAGATGGATGGACACATGGATGGGTGGGTGGGTAGATGGGTAGATGGATACATGGTAGATAGATGGGCGGATAGACAGACAAATGAGTGGATAGATGGATGGTTAGAAGGGTGGACAGGTAGATGGGTAGACAAGTGGATGGGTGGGTGGATGGGTGGACAGGTAGATGGATAGACAAGTGGATGCGTGGATTGGTGGGTGGATGGGTGGTTAGAAGGGTGGACAGGTAGATGGGTAGACAAGTGGATGGGTGGACAGGTAGATGGATAGACAAGTAGATGGGTGGATGGGTGGTTAGATGGGTGGACAGGTAGATGGATAGACAAGTGGATGGGTGGTTAGATGGGTGGACAGGTAGATGGACAGACAAGTGGATGGGTGGGTAGATGGGTGGACATGTAGGTGGGTAGATGGGTGGACAGGTAGGTGGATGGATGGGTGGGTGGGTGGATGGATGGGTGGGTGGGTGGATGGGTGGGTAGATGGGTGGACAGGTGGGTGGATGGGTGGTTAGATGGGTGGACAGGTAGATGGATAGACAAGTAGATGGGTGGATTGGTGGGTATATGGGTGGACAGGTAGATGGATAGACAAGTGGATGGGTGGGTAGATGGGTGGATAGGTAGGTGGATGGATGGGTGGGTGGGTGGATGGGTAGATGGGTGGACAGGTGGGTGGATGGGTGGACAGGTGGGTGGATGGGTGGATGGATGGATGGATGGATGGGTGGGTGTGTGCACAGACAAGTGGATGTGTTGGTTGAGAGAGTGGGGAGGGAGTGATCATATGAACTGCAAAAGTGGCAAGTTGTAGGATTTCTGTGGAGCCTGAATCACATCTGGAGTCAGCCCCCCACATTTGTGAATTGCCACAGGTATACATATGTCCTTTACATAGAATATGAGACACACTTAGTAATTTATAAAATCTGAAATTTCTTCTTTGGGAAATTTCCTCAGCATCTAACAGAGGGTCCACGCATGTATCTTGTGTATCCACGTGTGCACATGTGTATGTAGGTGAGTGTACCATACTATTTGGCTTCTCTGGCATGACGGGTCTGTGTACATCATGGTCCTGTGTGCATGCTGTGCATGTGTGCTCGTTTCCATTTATTCCTGGTGTTTGCACGGGCGGGGCAGAGGCAGGGAGGAGCTGGCTGGACCACGCACCTGTCTTTGAACCCCCGGATGACCTTCTGGAGGAGGATGACTCTGTCGGTGATGGCTTTGTCCCGCTCCACCTCCAGCAGCATGTCGTGATGGTCCTGGAAGGCAGAGCTCCTGGCTTGAGCCCCACCGATGTCTCCACCAGGGCCACCAGCTCAGTCCTGGGGGCGCCTCTTCCTTCACTTGAAGCCCAGGCCCAGGGGTCAGTTGGGCCCACAGGCTCCAGCCCCAGGCAGCCTCCTACGGCCACCAGTACAGACGGGGCTTGTGGCTGCTTCCCAGAGGCCCAGGCACGACAGATGGGGCAGGAGGAGCCTAATCTCACTGGATGGGGGTCAGAGGACCCACAACGCACACAAACCAGCATCCTCTCTACCGCCGTCTCCGCCTAAGCCTCACTTCTAGACATCCCTGTCACATCTGCCCCTGACCTGGGCCAGGCCACTGTCCTTTCTCCCCAGAATCGTGCAGCAGCCTCCGAACCAGAGGTCTCCAGCCTCCATCGCTCCCCGTCTGGCCTCCTTCACAAGCTGCCAGAGGGACCCTCCTAAACACAAGCCTGACAGCGACCCTATGGTGACACTCCACAGTTCCCCAGGTCGAGCTGGGATCCTCACTCTGGCACTCAAGGCCCCCCGTGATATGGTCTCTGCCGACTTCCTCAGCCTTCTCCCCTCCTCGCCCTGAACCCCACCTCACTCCAGCTGAACAAAGCTTCTCTGGCTCATTCAACACACGTGAATGGAATGTCTCTAAGTGCCGGCCCTGAGCTGGGTGCTGGGGCCACAGTGAACCAGGAGATGTGGCTCTACTCTTGGGTAGGGTAGAACCTCACAGGGACCCACACCCATCAGATAGTCACAGACACGCAGGACAGAGGAGCTGCTCTGCCAAGGCTTTCTGAATGAATGAGGTCTGTATGTTTGGCCTCTCAAAGTCATGGGTATTTCTGAAGAGCCCACAGGGGTGAGGAAGGAAGGGGACAATGACACTCTTCTGAGTTCTCTGGCACTAGATGCCATCGTGATTCGGCCTTCCCTCCTTAGCCCAGACGGGGCTGGGCGTCCGGCTGGAAGCCCTGATCTCTGCTTCCCAGCTCAGGACACTCACTTCTCTGAGCCTGGGAAATAGGCATAGTACTTCCAGGCAGGTAACATCCAACATGTCTTGCCCAGGAGGAAATGAGGGCTCAGGGAGAGAAAGGGGCTTGCCCAGAGCCCCGGGGCCAGAGAGGAAGTAGACCAGGCCCTGGACCCCTCCAGGTCAGGGCCGGTTCCTCTCTTCCCTCCGCCAGCTGTCCTGGACGCCCAGGCCCCACCCCGCACACCACAAGAAGGCGCCCTGCCCTGCCACAAGAAGGCCAGAAACCCTGCACAGCGGAAATGGAAATGGGGAAGCCACGCGCTGGGAGCTCGCACGGGGCCCACAGCTGCTGCGGCTGCTGCCCACTCCCAGCAACCTCTCCCAGGCCGTGGCCCCACGGCCCTGCTTCCTGCTTCTCTCCCCCGACTGCCCGGGAAGCTCCGGCTCTGTGCTCAGGGCGGCAGGAGCAGGCCCTGGCCCTACGGAGCAGTGGGCAGGTGGTGCCCTGCAGACCCAGCGTGAGATGGACCCCACCAGGCAGGAAACCACAGGAAGGAACCCAAAGCTAAACCCAAGAGCTTCCCCCAACAGGTACACCCCAATTCATAGATGGGAAAATGAGGCTCAGAAAGGAACGTGACAAGCCCAACATCCCTGGACAAACAGCCACAGGGTCAGGATTTGAATCCCGCCTCTTTGCGGCAGGCCTGACAGACAGCCCACCTCTGGCCTTTGGTTTCTAAGCCATGGTCTGTGCTCTGACCCCACTCCCGCATCACAGATGGTCTCAAATATAAACTCCTCTCCCGCCAGGGAGGCCATAGTCTACACTGCCCTTCCAGTCACACACGGCCCGGCAGGAAGGAGCTCAAAGGCCCAGCACTGCCTTCCCCCTTCCCTCCTCCCGCTGCCGCTACAACTCCCTCTGTAGCCACTCTCGAGGACGCTGCCCCACCATGATGGGAGTTCCCAGCCCCCAGGGAAGCCCAGGGACAGAGACCGTGCTCACCTTCAGAAAGATCTTGGTCTTGCCGATCTGCCAGTCATCGTGGGTGCCCAGCACAGCCTCGGCGATGCGCTGGCATGTCCCTTGAAGGTCGCCCTGGGGTGGGGGGGGCACCAGGGCATGGGCATCCTTGCCAGTAGGAAGACCCCCGGGGTGTCCCTCCAGAGGCTGGGAGACAGGGCTCTCGCCCCAGGTCTGTCCCTGCCTGGCCTTGTGACCCCAGCTGGGTCCTATCTTCTCTAGACTTCATTTTTCTCCTTGGCTCAGACTCGTGTTGTGATTGCAAATCCCTCTCCCACGACCGACATCCGGGGCCCACTTAGCAGCCCTCGCCTTGCTCATCACACTGCTGTGTGTGAAGTCCACGCCAGCCGGGCGAGGCCATGCCCGCCCTTGGATGCGTTCCACTGCCTGCTCCTGATCATTCAGGCCACACCTGAGAGGCTGTGCAGACGTCATGCCCAGCCCGCTGTCTGGATGAGAAAACTGGGACCCGACCCTCCCACGAGCGCACCCAGCCCCCTACCTGCTTGTAGGCCGGCTTCACGCCGGGCAGCAGCACACGGTACCGCTCCACAAACTCCACGAAGCTGTAGCGGATGGGGTAGCCGGCTCGGCGGATCCGGATGGTCTCCATCATCCCCGAGTACCGCAGCTGGCGCACGCACAGGTGCCGGTCGAACAGCTGCGAGCACGGAGCCAAGGGCCTCAGGGCTGAGGCTCCCGCCGGGAGGCAGCCCTGCTCTGCATCTGACCAGCCCAAAGCCCAGAGAGGCCAAGGCCGCACAGCACGTGAGGAGTGGCCGGGATAGGCACCCCGGCCTGCAGTCAGACCACCCAGCCACAGGGAGCGAGACCTCACCGTGGTGGAGCTGAGCACTTTGGGAGCACAGGAGACACGAGTCAGTTCCCTTTGGGACACCCAGAGGGGGCTTCACAGAGGAGGCACCTGTGCCCTAAACCCTGGCAGGATGGGGAGCATCCCAAGGTTGGAGGGTGGGCACGACAAAGGTGTGGACGTCTGGAAGCACGGGACTTGCTGGGGACTCGAGGGGACTGAGGCGGCTAGTCCAGGCCACAGCTGTGGCTGTGCAGGTGGTGGGTGCTTTGCTCAGCACCAGGCAGTACCCTTCACCTGTGGGGCGGCCATCGTCACAGGTTTGTAGCTATTCAGACAACTCCCTGGCTGCCTTAAGGAAGGGGCACGTTTTTCTAATTTGCATAAAGTTGTTTTCTGTGATGGCTGCGGGGCAGAGTCGGCCCCCAGGTGCATGGTGGGGCTGGAGAGAAAGCAGAAGGCAGGTGCTGGGCTGTGGGGGCTCATCCTGTGGGTGGTGGGAGCCAGAGAAGGTCTGGAGCAGGTTTGCATGTGAGAATGATGTCACTGCAGTGTGTGTGGGTGGAGGGGCCAAGACAGGAGGCAGGGGACGTGGGAGACCCTGGGGGAAGCTGCTGCTGAGATCCGGGCTGCAGAAGGGTCCCAGAGGCACCGCAGAGTCAGGGAGAGAGTGCCCAGCTGCCCTCACCTCAGTTTCCCTGGACCCCCTGCACTGGATGGAGAGCCTACTGGAGCCCCAGGCCTGAGTCCTAAAGGGGACAGGCCTCACCCACCCGGGAATGTTTTCCAGGCAGGGGACAGCGGGTGGGGACAGCACTTGCGGACGGTCGGCTTCCGCAGCCTGTTTCCTTTCCCTCTGGGCCACTTTCCCTGGCCTTCCTTCCCTCCCCAGACCCTGTGGCCCCAGCTTCCCCAGGCCTCCCCCCAGGCCTCTGGGTAAACAACCCTCCCGGAGGCTCTGCCATGGAAGGAGGGGGCTCACATGGGACAGCCAGTGCCCCAAGCCCCTTACCCTCCCTGAGCCCCCAGTCCTGCATCTCTAACCCTGGCCCATAACAGTGCCTTCCTCATGGACCGTTTGGGAAGCGTGAACCAGGCAATGGACAGATGATCCAGCCTGTGCCGGGCACATAGAAAGGGTCCAACAAGTGTTATCCAGCAGAGCCAGAAATGAAGACATTCCCGACCAGAGGTGGGGGGAGGCTTCCATGAGGATGTGGCGGTTGAGCTGGGCTGAAAGAGAGGGGCCTTTCAAAGAAGCGGCCTCAGCAAGAACCAGCTGCTGTTTACTGAGCACTTCCTAGGGGCCAGTCTGCATGCATATTGCACGGAATAGACCAGGGGTGATCGGTCCCATTTCCATCTATGAGGAAACTGAGGCATAAGAAAAGAAACTTGTCTATGGTCACCCAGTTTGTAAGTGGTGGAGCCAGGATTTGAACCCGCCACGAGCCACTGCAGAGTCTAGCCTCTTTCCAGTGCACCTGCTATCTCCCGTAAATCAAGACCTTGTTTTATAAGCCCCCAGGTGCCCCACGGTTCCCCAAAGAGGTCAGTCTCAAGGCATCCACCCCACCCTATCCCACTCTGACCCAGCCCCTCTGTTGCTTGCAGCCCCCACCCCACCCCCACCCCAGCCAGGGCCGCTCACCATGGGCTTCTTGAATTCATTGGGCTTGATGCAGCGCACGAAGAAGGGCTGGCAGGCGCCCAGCGTGCGCATAAGCAGCTCCAGCGACCGCTTGAACTGGCTGCTGAGTGTGGGCGAGCGCTTCCTGGTCTCGGCACCCTGCGGGACGGACAGACGGCAGCGGTGGGAGGGGCTGTGCCTGCCCCGGAGAGAAGCAGGGGGGGAGGTCAGCAGCGCCCGGGGCCTGAGTGACTTGGGGGGGGCACTTGGGTTCTCCTGCAACCCCCCTGGTCTGGGCTGCAGACTGGACCTCAGACCTCCCTGTAGAAATGAGTAGTCGGACTTGGTCACTACAGGATGCTGAAGTATCCTGAAGTGACAGGGGTTAGACAAACCTATATTCAAACCCTTAGCTGTGTGACCTTGCACAGGTCCCTAAATGGTGCCTAGCCTCAGTTTCCTAAATGGCAACAATGCCATAATGCCTCCTGTGCACCTGACAGCGCTGTCATGAGGGTCAGAGGTCAGGGTGTTTCCATACACAGCAACCTGGAAAGGCGGCTGCCTGCCTCCTGGGAACCCATGGAGAAGTTGGGGGGGCGGTGGCGGGGAGCTGCCTGTGACCTCTTCCCCTTTTGCCGGATTAGCCAGGTAGTAGCAGGCTGGGGGTGGGGCTGGGCAGACCTGGCTAATCCTCCTAAGAAGGCATGCGGCTGTGAGGCAAACTCCTGCAGCGCCCTGTGGCACCAAGGACCCCCAGGGTTCTGTGCCCCACCAGTCGCTACTTGAGTGATCCAGTCAGCGAGCGATCCCTCTGCCTGTTAGGGTCCCCTCTCGGAATATTGTGAAATGAGGTGGGAGTGGGTGCCGGGGGCAGCCTAAGCCAAACATGAGGTGAAATAGTTCAACGAAGAGAGAGAAAATGGACATAGAGCCAAGGTTCTATTCCAAAGCATCTTGATGGTATTGTTTCCCTGGCAATTCTCATTTGGGTAAGAATTCCTTATTTCATTTAATTTGATTTCATTTGGTTAATAAGATTTTAAATTTTAGAGTCATAATTTTATCTGCTATCCTATAGCATCAAAAATCAGGTGCAGGCCGGGCGCGGTGGCTCACGCCTGTAATCCTAGCTCTCTGGGAGGCCGAGGCGGGCGGATCGCTCAAGCTCAGGAGTTCGAAACCAGCCTGAGCAAGAGCGAGACCTCATCTCTACTATAAATAGAAAGCAATTAATTGGCCAACTAAAAAAAAAATATATAGAAAAAATGAGCCAGGCATGGTGGCGCATGCCTGTAGTCCCAGCTACTCGGGAGGCTGAGGCAGGAGGATTGCTCGAGCCCAGGAGTTTGAGGTTGCTGTGAGCGAGGCTGACGCCACGACACTCACTCTAGTCTGGGCAACAGAGTGAGACTCTGTCTCAAAAAAAAAAAAAAAAAAATCAGGTGCAGACATAGATGTGTGAGGTATTGGGGGGACAAAGGTGTTGAACCCACACTGAATTTAGATACTATGCCACAAGACTGTAATGAAACTTGCTAAGGAAGAACAAATGCTTGCTATTCTGAAATGTCCAGTGTTTTCCATTTTAGTTTTATTTGGAATCCAAGATTCCAAATAAATCTTATAAGAATCTAAGATTCAGCCCAGGAAAGCTGGGGAATATTTGCAGTGAGGTAGGGTGACGGTCAGATCTGTGGCCCCCAGGTTGCCCCTGAACCCGATCCAGCAGCAGCACTGGGTGATCCCCCACTTGGAGGGGGAGCCGTCCAAGTTGGGCTATACCCGGCCTGCATTAGAGCCCCTTGCCGTGAGCACATGCGTACACGTGCACACACACAGCACATGCCACGGCACACACGACACACACACACCCTTCTTTGGCTCTAATTGCCACACCGGAACTGCTCCTTCCTGCCTGTCTTCCCTGCCCGGCTGCGGCCCCGTGAGGACAGGCTGGGTCTGCCTTGCTTGCTGCTCGGCCTGCGCCTAGCACATGCAACCATCAGCTGAAGCACCGTCACACTGGTTCCTAGTGTCGTCCACGGGCTCCACCTGCCAACCGATCAGGCCAAAGATCTAGGAAGTGCCCTCAATGCCTCCTCTCACATCCACGACAGCAGCAAATCCTACTGGCTCCACTTTCAAAACGCCTGCAGGACCTTCGTACAACTCCCTCCATTGTCCACGTGGGCCCAGCCGCCAGGACCTCTCTCCCTGCCTCCTGCCGTGACCTCCAAACCGGCCTCCGCTGCCACCGCCCAGCTCCACCCCACCCTCCCTGCACTCGCCACAGAGCAGCCTGAAGCCGGGGAAATAAATCCGACCATGTCTCTTCCCCGCTCAAACCTCCCCCTCTGACGACGCCCCCAGTTCACTCCCCATGAAAGCCAGGTCCTTGCAAGGACCCAGTCGCCCCCAGATCTGCTCTGAGGCCCCTGCTCTTCCACCACCTGTTCACTCGCCTCCAGCTGCTCCAGCCTCCTTGCTCCGCCTGGGAAAAGCACCTCGGTGCTTTGGCACTCGCTGTCCCCTCTCCCTCCTCCAGAAGGAGGCTGGACACTTTTCTTCCTCACCAACTTCTCAGTAAGGCCTTTCCTGACCCCTGCTGGGAATCACCACGCCCACCGCATGCTTCCTCCTCCTCTCCCCCTGCCCTGGTCACCATCTGACACCATCTGACGCGCCCTAGGTTTTGCTTAGTTATCGACTTATTAACTCTTCCTCCTTCTGCTAGAACATAAGTTCCATGAGGACAGGGATTTTTTTCTGCAGGACCTAGGACAATGCCCGGCCTAACATGGGCACTCAGCAAACGTTTGCAGATTGAATGAATAAATGGGAGCCATGGAGCTGCGAAGTCTGCTCTCACATCCCCGGCCACCTGGGTTTCTGGTTCGGTTTTATTTCACTGAGGGGAAAGGCTGTCCCTCCTGACACCCTCATAAAGAGTGAACAGGTGTCCTATGGCCTCAGGGCCCCAGGACACGTGACCGGGGTTAGACACGCATCAGGGGCTCTCGATGCCCTGGAAGAACCGCCTCCATCCCCACTCGGCTGGTCCCTTCACAGCAATGGCTGGGGTGGGGCTGCCCAGGGGAGGCAGATGCAGGAGTCAAAGGATGAAAATTCAGCGCTTGGGGAACGGTGCAGGCTGGGTGTTCAGATCACATGAAGGAGGTGGCACAGGCTTCCATCCTGATGGGGACATTCGACTGGTACATTGCCATGGAATAAACTGTGACTTAATGTTTCACAATTAACCAGGCTAATTTCCATCTTTCTTTAAACTTCCAGCAGTTACAAAGCATGTTTTTCTTTCCTACACGCAATGCTTACAGAGCCAGAACAGAACAACAACAAAATTTAAATTAAAACGTTTTTTAAGCAGGGACTTGGAAAACTTCACTTTAGCTTTTACTTGTATATGACCTTAGACAAATCCCTGCCCCTCCCCGAGATAGACCTGGGTTCAAATCCCTGCTGTATCGCAAGCTGTGTGACCTTGAGCAAGCACCTTGACCCCTCTGGGCCCTAGTTTCTTTACCTGTGAAGTGGGAGTAACAGTAGCCACTCACAGGGTCGTGGTGGGGAGTGAATGAGGTGATAAACGTAAGTGCTTAGCTTCTCTCTGGCTCGGAAGAGGTGCCCAGTGGATGTGATAGGTATCAAATTTGTCACTGCTGTTTCCTACTTCTCTGCTTCTAAAACTCCCTCAGGAGTGGGCCATTTCTGGAGGCTCCAGGCTCCTGCGCATGGACCTCTCCATGATTTCTCAGCAAATGGGTCCCAGTCCCAGGGGTAGGAAACTTAGGACTGGAAACCTCACAGAGAGTCCTCAGATGCCTCCAGGAGCTCTGAAAAGAGAATGAGAGAAGGGATAGGAGGAGGTGGTGGGGTTGAATCAGAGCATGCCCAAGACAAGCAGGAGTGGGTGGGCCCGGTGAGTGGGGCTGGGAGCTAGAAGAGGAGAGAGAGTGGGAGGGGAGGGTCCAGGGCTGCAAATGTCTCTCTCCCGAAGGCTGCAACCCTACAGCTTGTGGCCCTCGGATGGGGACCCTCCCGGATGCTGGAGCTTTGAGTGTCTGGGAGCCCTCTCTCTGCGGGCGGCGCTGCGTGAGCCATGGTGCTGGTCTGTGCAGGGGTGGAGGCACCTGGGCCGATCACGGCAGAGGGGAGAGGCCACCATCCAGACACGTTCCCTGCCCCTGACGTGCCCAGTGCCCTGTTCTGCTGGGGCTGTGAATTGTTTCAGAACTGCAAGGCGCTGGGCAGGGGGGATGCCAGACACACAGGAAGGAAGAGGGACTCGGCATTAGGCCAAAGTGGGAGGATGATGTCAGTATCCGGCAGAGAGGAAGCAGAGGGTTGGGAAGAGAAAAGGGAGGCCGAGGGGCCGGCAGCGCACGCTGTTGCCAAGGGGGACCCAACACCTTGGGGATATAGGAAACCTTGGGAGCCACGACCTGAAGGTGGGGCTTGGGATACACCAGGGACAGTGTTCCAGGCCTGCGGAGGGAGGTCCAGGGAATGGTGACTCCTAGACCCAGCTTCCCAGCAGAATGCTGTGACTTGGGGGAGTCACACTGCCTCTCTGAGCCTCAGACCTTCAGCTGAAAAATGCAGAAAATACCACTGTACCCCCTGCTTTGCAGGGTCATGCGAGGATCTGACCAAAGCGTGGATGCAGGAACACCCGCCAGGGGCTGGTGCGAGGAGCAGGGGTTGGCGCCCCCGAGAGACTCAACAGGGGCGGTGGAGGAGGTGGCCTGGGTTTGCGTCCCAGCTCTGCCCCTGGCTCATGGGCACCCTGGGTGAGTCTTGCCCCTCTTCCAGGAATCAGTTTCCCCCTTTAAGAAACTGAGGTGCTGCAGCACACACAACTTAAAAACCAAAAGCAAGAATCACTCCACAAACCACTCCACAGGAAAACACACTTCAAAAAAGCAGCAGCCGCCCAGCCCTTGCCCCAAGCCTCGGCCCTCCGAGGACAAAGCCCAGCCCGCCGCTGTGGCCTCTCCCACCATCCTCGGCCCTAGGCTGGGGTCCTTTACCTTCGCAGCAGCTGCGGACTGGTGCACAGTGCCCGACGAGTAACCACAGAGAAACTACAACAGGAACCGCAGTGCAGGGTGAGCCGGGGAGAGCGGGGCAAGGAGAACGTGGTAGGTTGGAAAACAGAGGGCAAAACTCGCCATGGAGAGAGGGAGACCCTCAGGGAGAGGTCTGGGGTCCTGGCAGCTCTGTGGTGGTCCCCAGGGCAGGGGCAGTGCCAGCACCCAGACAGGCACCGAGGGGGCCGGGACCCTGCCCTCCCATGCACCCTCCAGGAAGCCATAGGGACAGGGGAAACAGGAAATAAAAAGGCGTACAAGCAGAAGAAAGTCCACCAACCCCCACAGAAAGGCAGAGAGGGGGGAACTTCCCCCACAGTCTGATGGTGTCCAGGGTCGCATGGACACACCCTCTGTGCCACCTTCTCTGCATGCCCACACCCGCCCCAAATCCTTGAGGTTGGATGTGCTACCTTTGCCCGTGTTCCCATTAGCTGCTGGAGACACAGGGGGTGGGTGGACTCCCGTGGTAAACTGAGCTCTGATCAGCTCTGCTCTGTGACTTCTCAAGTGACCCTTCTTCTGGGCCTGATACCCCAGCCACACTCCCCCCCAATCAGTACAACAAGAGAACCAGATGGGAGTATCCTGGAGGCCCTTCCTGGAGCCCCAGCGAAGCCCTGTCCCCACCATGTGGTCAGAGGGGCTCGAGCTAAAGCTGCTGGACAAGGGCAAGGCCTAGACCCCAGCCTGGCTTCTAGGGCCCGTCCCACCCAGCAGACACCCCGCCCGGCCCTACCATGGCGACGTCGGCCTGGAAGATCTGCTTGATGAACTTGTTTCTGGAGGAGTGGACGAGCTGGATGATGTCGCCGTGCAGGGTGTCCCGGTTCTTCTCCAGGAAGCCTGGGCAGGGCACAGAGCAGTCACCCCTCACCAGCCCCAGCAGCACCCCCACCCCGAGACTCAGGCCCTCCTCAAATCCACACTGAGCCAGGAGGATCCTGAAAACCCACCTAGCTCAACCACGCCCATTTCACAGTGGGGGACACTAAGGCGTGGAGAGGACAGTGGCTTGTCCAAGATCACAGAGAAAGTAAGGGACCATCTCCCCATCCACACAGCCCTCCCTCTTCCAGGCCTGTTCAAGAAGGTCAGGCGGTCTCAGCCTCTGGGAGAGGCCATGCCTCCTTCCTGGTGGAACCTCCCCAGAGCCCCTATGAGTCTTTTGAACTGAGGTGTCAGAAGCCCTTGTTAGGCAAGTACATGACCTGGGAGAGAACACGTGTCGACCTGTACAAGCCAACGGTAAAACCACTTTGCAGTCGAGCAATAGCTTGTGTTTAACAAAGTACCCTCACAGCTCCCCCTGTATATGCGGGACGGGCAGGGATTCTCTTCTCCAACCCACAAGGGAGGAAACTGGTGCTCAGAGAAGCCAAGTGAGTTGTCCAACACCACACAGCAAGCTGAAGACAGAGTTAAGACTCAAACCCAGGACTTCTGGTGCCAGCCCGGGGAGATTCCCCTGCAACACACAGACCCCGGGACGCTGCCGTTTCCAGAGGCTGAGGAGTTACAAACTGGGGGGCTTTGCAGGGGTGGGACAGGAGATGGGGTGTCTAGGGGCTGGGGATGCCTGAGGTTGAATGCCACGACAGAGAAGCAGGACTCAGGCTGCCCCGGGTGGTGGGGGGCACAGGGGCCCAGCGCTGGGCTGCCGGGCTGGTGTCTGGGGAGGGGCGAGGTGCAGGAGGCACAGTGACGGAGGGTGGGCCGTGGAGTTGGGGTGGAATTACGGGCTCTCATTAAAGCGCTGACAGACTATGGGGCTCCCCCACGCCTTTCTAGGACCTCAGTTTCCTCATCTGTTGGATGGGAATGGCAGTACCTGTAAGCTCGCTTCCCTTCAGAGCACCCGACACCACCCGTTTCCTGACTGCAATGCTGTATTAGAACAGCACTTTGCAAACAGGGAATGCCGGTAGAGTTGCTTAAAGTAGCTCAGACTTGTTCAGCGACCTGAGGCAAGTCATTTCCCTCTCTGGGCTTCAGTTTCCAATTCTGCAAAAGCAGATGACCCCAAGTCCCTCCAGATCTAGAATTCTATAATTTTATAGCATAACAGAGTTTGCCCGATTTCATTTCTGTATCCTCAGCCACAGCATGAAGCCTGGCACAGAACACTGGTTGAACTGAACTGAAAAAGACAGTCCTCTAGGACTCCAAACGCAAGACCAATTTACTTGCTCCACGGGCCTTTAAAATTAATGTCTGTTTCCTTCTTTCTAACAAGGCTGGATCTCACAGTGCAATATTCTAAGGAGGTCTGAGCAGCCATCAGACCCCATCGCTGCAGCGTGGCTCAACGACACACTACTGACCAGTTCAACAAGGGAGTACGAGACAGGCAGCCGGAGCTTGTTAGTTTTGGATTTCACTGCCTTTTGACTGTGTGGGACCTTCTGGGGCCGTATGGCAGGGCTCAGGGTAGACACAGCCCACAGCTGACACCAAGTCACGGCTGGTCCTCCACACCAGGGTGAGAGGGGAGGGGTTGGCAAGGGCACTCTGCTCTCTTCTGACAACCCTGTAAGAATTCCAAGTGACATAAACCTGTGTCCTGACCCCTTTCTTAACTTCTACCTATAAGATGAACCCAATTGCATGTCTCCAGGGGGAAAGAAAATGTACTGCCTCCCCCATCCCTTCAAAGCTCACACTTGGTCTTGTTGCTGAAAGAGTCTTTCTGGGTAACTGGGCTGGTCCAAGGCCTGGCTTTGCGCCTAATAGGCTCTATCATGCCACGTAAGGACAGTTAATCCCTTCATCCTATTGAGCCTCAGTTTCCCCATATGTACAAAAGAGCACTGAGCCTACTCAAAAAATTGGAAGTAGGGACTCAAACAGATACTTGTACACTAGTATTCTTAGCAGTATTATTCACAATAGCCAAAAGGTGAAAAAAACTCCAAATGTCTATTAACAGATAAATGGATAAACAAAATATCGTATGCCCATCCATACAGTGGAATATTCAGCCATAAAACAAAGGCAATCGATACATGCTGTAATGTAATACATGGATGAACCTTGAAGGCATCATGCTAAATGAAATAAACCAGACACAAAAGGACAAACACAGTCACGTGCTGCATAACAATGTCAGTGAGGGACCATGTATGACAGTGGTCCATAAGATTATATATAATACCACATTTTTACTGTACCTTTTCCATGTTTAGACATGTTTAGATACATAGAAACTGAGCATTGTGTTACAATCGCCTACAGTATCCAGTATGGTAACACGCTGTACAGGTTTGCAGGCTCGGGTGTAGCAGGCTATGTCATCTAGGTTTGTGTAAGTACACTCTATGACTCTGTGATGTTCACACAACAATGAAATCACCTAACCACCAATTTCTCAGGATGTAAGGCCATCATTAAGCAATGTGTGACTATACTGTACGATTCCACTGACATGAGGCAACTAGAATAGGCAAATTCAGAGAGACAGAAAGTAGAATAGAGGTTACAAGGGGCTGGGGTAGGGGAAGGAAGAAGGGTTATTGCTTAATGGACACAGAGTTTTGTTGGGGTTTTTTTTTTGAGACAGGGTCTCACTCTGTTGCCTAGGCTAGAGTACAGTGGTGTCATCATAGCTCACAGCAACCTCAAACTGCTGGGCTCAAGCGATCCTCCTATCTCAGCCTCTGGGGTAGCTGGGACTACAGATGCACACCACCACGCCTGGCTAATTTTATTTTTTTGTAGAGACAGGGTCTCACTATGTTGCCCAAGCTGGTCTCGAACTCCTGGCCTCAAGAGATCCTCCTGTCTTGGCCTCCCAAAGTGCTGAGATTATAGGAATTACCCACCGTGCCCGCCGGCACAGAGCTTCTGGCTTCTGTTTGGGGAGATGGAACGGCTCTGGCAATGGATGGTGGTTATGGTTGTACAACATTGTGAATGTATTTAATGCCACCAAATTGTACACTTAAATGGTTAAAATGGCAAATTATATGTGTGTATATACACACACACACACATATATATATGTGTGTATGTATATATACACAAACTCAACAATTTTTAAAACTCCTGATGTCTTTTTCCTGGGCTGGAGTAGGGGAAGGTAGGCACAGGCAAGGAGAGACAGACAGCCGGACAGCCCGCCCATACCTTGGGTCTCATAGTAGACGACGCCTGCAAAATGGTTGATCCCAAACTGGGTCTCGTGGTTGTTCTTGGGGGGAATGTAGTTGGCGTTGAGTTTGTGCTGGGAGTTCAGCTTGTGCAACATGGTGGTGTCCGTGCCCTGCGGGAGGGGACAGACAGCCGCTGAGCCACCCTCTCCTCTGCAGGCCCCACTGCCCTTCCTGCCCGTGTGTCTGCACCCTTTTCCAGAGCTTCCTCTTCCTTAATTTATACCCACACAGGAGCACTCCAGGCCTGCATTTCCCTGTCTGTTCAGTGGATGAATCGGAACTGCACAATCTTGAAAGTGCATTCCAGTTTAGAAAATCTAATCACAGGAGCAATCGTCTCTCCCTCTCCCCCACTCCAAGATATATTGTGTCCTGAGCACCCATTCTGTGCCAGCTGCCTGCTCAGATCCAGGACCCAGCGGACTGTGACTTCCGAATGTCAGATGAGTACACTTGAATTGGCCCCCGAGTCACCCTAAGAGTCAGTATCCTTAGTCCCATTTTGCAGATGAGGAAAGCAGAGGCTCAGCATGAGGAAGGAACCCACTGGCTCCCCAGCCCATTGGTGGTGACGTCAGGATCCTGCCCTGCTGTGGACCCACCTTGGGGAACTTGCTCTCCTCGTCAATGAGGGAGATGATGTTCATGGGCTTGTTGGCGATCATGTCCAGGGCGTCCTGGTTGTCGGTGAACTCGATGTGCAGCCAGTCGATGCTCTCCAGGTCGTACTCCTCCTGCTCCAGCTTGAACACGTGCCGCACGAAGAACTGCTGCAGGTGCTCGTTGGCAAAGTTGATGCAGAGCTGCTCGAAACTGCAGGGGCACAGGCGCGGGCTGTGGGTGCTGGTCAGGCCCCGCCCTGCTGCGCAGGGCCCAGCCCTACCTCCACCTGCATGTGACTGTCAGCAACTCGCTCCCATCAGGGACTCTCTAACCTCTGAGGTGGGGCTGGGATGTCAAGCCCAACCCCTTCTAGGTGCAGAAGAGGACGTCAGGCCCGGCAAGGGCAAAGCACCTGCCCAGGGTCACCGAGTGTGTCAGGAGGAGAGCTGAGGCTGGACCAGGGCTCAGGACCCCCAGTTGAGACCCCTCCCCTGCATGGCCAGGCCCTGTCGGAAGGGATGGGGACTGGCAGGTGGACACCCAAACCCCTGGCAGAGTACCTGGGGGGGGGGAAAGCCAGGACGATGGGGAGGTGGCCATAGAGACATCCAAAGTGCCCATGGGAGGCGGGATGGGTGCTGACAAGATTTGGCCAGCATGGCCTAGACCGCTAACATGGCTACGGGTGTCTTGGTGGTGGGGGGGTGCTGAGACATCCGAGCATCACAGGGATTGATGTGGCTTGCCAGGGGCCCCACAGCAGGAGGGGATGGGAAGGAAGGGGAGAGGGTCCACCAGAACCACTGAAGTTACTTTTTCTAACAGCCTGGCAGAGTGTGCTTGGAGCCGACTAAACGTGGTTTAAAGGGAGAGATGTGACACTTCTCACGTCCGTGTTCTAGAGGAAAATTCTTGCAGAGTAGAGCCCCACGTGGTACCTGTTCACAGCAAAGTTCTCGAACCCAAAGATGTCCAGGAGGCCGATGGACCTACGAGAGTTCTTCACTTCCTGGGAGGGAGGCTTGTAAATTGCTGCGTTGATCTTGTCCACAATCCACACAAACAGCCGCCCGTAGATCCCCTGAAAGGCGGCACATCAGCCACTGGGCCCAGCCACGCCCTCCACGGGGACAGGCCAGGCTCCCCATGGTGGTCTCACCCCAGCCCCTTCCACGGAACAGCATGCTGCTCAGACCCTAGCCTTTGCCCGAGCTGCCCCCTCCACCGGGAGCAGCCTTTCCTGCTTAACAACGGGATGTCAGCTCCTCTCGGGGACCGTCCCCTGACCCTGCGGGTTGGGAAGGAGCCCTTCGTGGGGCTCCCACCTCTCTGTCTCTGACTCCCTCATCAGCTCTGCATGTCTCTGAGGTCCCCGAGCCCAGCACAAGGCCTGGTGCAGAGAGGGGGCTCGAGGAGTGGCAAATGCGCAGCTGCAGAAACAGAAGGGACTGGAGGCCTTTGCGCTCGACCCACGCCCTCCTCTGTCCTCTGCAGAGGGACCAAAGAGCGTGTCCCCCAGGCTGGGAACAGCACGGCTGACCAAAGCAGAGGGCCAGAGCCGGAGGGCCCTGGGGAGCACAGAGCTCCATGCGGTGCAGGAGGTACAGACACGTGGGGCTCAGAGGAAGGCCGACCGTCACTGTCACGAAGGCCCCAGGAGCGGCAGCAGTTGGAGCCCGGACTCCAGCCCCAGATGCCCACCCGGCTCTGTGGACTCCTTGGCACCTGCCCATTGACAATCAACCTCCCGAGGAGTGGGAGGGCTGGCAGCCAGTCCGCACTAGCCCACCTTGACGAAGGCGTCCCGCACGTCCAGCGCCTGCTCCCTGCTGAGCGGGGTGGACACCGTCTCCCCGCGGGTGATGAGGGTGCGGCTCGTCAGGCAGCTCATCAGATCCGGGGAGTTCACCTGGCACAGACAACAGCCAGGTGCTCACCCAGCCACCAGCCAGTCTTCCCTCCCTCCACCCACACCTAGACTCCCTCCCCCACTGCCCAGCACAGGCAGGCTCAGACTCCGCCTCCGCCAAGAACACGCTGCCCCTCGGCCGCAGAAACCCACCCAGATGCTGTCTGGAGGGGACTTCCCTCTCCCTGGTGGCCCCCCTCTACTCCCCGTGCATGTTACCTGTCCCTTCCAGGACTAGCCCTGACTCCAGCTTTCTTCCTCCCAGCTCTCTAGCCCAGGGTAGACCTAGTGTTCGCTAAGACACTGCCAGACTCCATGCACTGGCCTCAGGGACACTAGTACCCTTCACCCAGATGTGGAGATGAGGCCCAGAGGGCAGCAATGACTGGCCCAGGGTCACACAGCCAAGGCATCACAAGGCCCCCAGCCCAGGCCGCCTACCCGCCTCACACCGCCCCTGGGCCGCCGGGCTAGGACGGGCCAGGGAGGCTCCCAGGCTCTGGGATCCGCTCCTGCGGGACCCGAGCCCAGCACAGGACCTGCACACGGTTGGTTCTCAGTACTGGACAGAACTCTCCCAACCAGGGGCCCCAGCACCTGGTTCCCACAGCCCAGCCCCCATCGAGCTTGAAGTCAAAAGTGTCTTCAGAGGGGGAGAAGTGGTGGTGGGAGGGAAGGTGGGGCACTGACCTCAAGCAGGGATGCGGCCGTGGCCAGTGACGGGGAGAAGAGGACCTCACAGGCGTCCAGGTTTTCAAACGTGCGGGCTGTCGGCAGCAAGGGGTGCAGGGTCAGGGCAGGGAGGCTCGGCACAGGGGTAAGGGGACAGTCCTGGGAGGACCAGGCTACCACGCCCGCTCTCGGGGGCCTGCCTTGTGCAGAGAGGGCATCAGCACCGTGACCAAATGCCTCTCTGGGGCAACGTCTATCTGATCACTGCTCTCACCATGCGCCTAGGGGCACCCTGAGGATAGGGACCATGTACACCCAGGACCGGGCCTGGCAGCCAAGGAGCAGGCACTGGCGGCTGCGCCTCTCTCCCTTGACCTCCACCCCAGTCTCCCAGAGCTCTCGGTGGCAGCCCTGGCTCCCATGAGACAGGCTTTGGGAACTCGCCCTTCCCCACATGTGCCCGCTGTCTTGGGCCACAGGACCCTTTCACAAGCTCTTCTTTCTGCCACGATAGCCTCCTCTGAATCTCTTAGTCTTTCAAGATCGCTAGACTGTGATTTCCTTTGTGCTGGGATCATTCAATCACTGAGATTTCCCAGGGTTCCTACTCTGCCCCGGGACCATGCTGGGCACCAGGGGCAAGCACAGAGTGGGACCTGGTACTGTTTCAGGGAGCCACCTCCCTCCCAACCTGGCACACAGTGGGTGCCCAGGGAATGTTAGATGAGTAGACATGTTCCCTTCCCTAGCCTTCCCCCTTTCAGAGATGGCTATTCAGTCACTCACATATTAGTATGAATTAGTACAAAAATCTACCCTCTCTTTAAGACATCTGTCCTTAAGAAACCAAATTTGGAAGGGGTCTTAAAGGGCCCATAGTCAACTACCAGTATGCTTTAACTGTAGTGGTGGAATTTCAGCACAGTGATACTACACCGGAGGCTGATTTCAAGCCAGCAGACTGTTCAAGTCAACCCACAGGTGAATTCTCCCAGCTTTCATCCCAAAGAGGATACACGCTGGGACAAAGACTGAGCCACCAGGACCCCACTGGAAGCTGGGTGTTGTGCTGCGGCTGGTGCAGGGTGTCGGGGCAGGAGGGGACGTACTGTGCAGCCTCACCCTCATACTGCAGGTTGCCCAGGTGCAGGATGGCGGCCAGGAGCTTCGAGATCTCCCAGTTCTCGGTGTCAGTGAACATGAGCACCTTCATGGCGGAGCGGATGTTGGCGTACTCCTGGCTGTCCACCCGGCCCTCGCAGGCTATGCAGTTACCCTGGTGGGCAAGGTGGGACGTGGGGGTAAGGGGATGTCAGAGAGACCATGGATACCCCCAGAGAGGCAGTGCCTGGGCCAAGGGGCCCTTTCTGCCAGGCCAGGCCAGGCCTGCAGGCACTGACCTCACCTAGGGAGCACCACCGCTCCTCCCAAAAGTCTAGGAAGTCTGCAAACCTGAGCTTCTCAAAAAGACACTTCCCACATCTGGGGACACTGATGCCCCTTCTTCCCATGAGTGAGAATAACTGGGTCATAATGCCAAGTCTGCCCCAGCCACCTACCTGGCAGTCACAGCACCAAGGCCCTACCCTGCTTCCCACAGCCCCCAGGGGACAGCCACTCTCGGGGGTGGGACAGCCTGGTGTGGACAGAGGAGGGTAACTGCGGACAGGCTGGGCATCCGCAGGGGTCTGCCCCATTCTGTGCGTGCCTGCAAGACCCGGGCTGTGTGTGTGCATTTACCTAAGTGTGGCAGCCAGCTATAGGACGTGTCCAGGAAGGCCTGTCACACACCTACAACACACATATGCACCGCAGCCCACACTTGTGTCCATGTGGCCTGGCCCAGCCCAGCAAGCAGACGTGGGCTCTCCCAAGGGCCAGGGAGATGGTGCTCCCACCCCAGCCTGTCACGCACATGGCCCCACGGTCCCCACCCACGCTTGGTGTACAGACAGCAGCAAGAAGCTGGCACCAGAGCCCCGGGACCAGCAAGCTCTCAAGTCTGAAGCCACAGCCGCCAGCACCCTACAAACTTGGGCAGACGTCCCCCCATCCCGTGCCACTAGGGCCTCACCATGGCTAAGTAGTTGTACTCGGAGGCCTGGCCCAGGCCCAGCCTCTTCTTCTGGTCCTCGCTCATGCCCTCCAGCATGCAGTAGAACACGTGGTAATTCCTTTCGTCAGGGGCCTGGAAGCATGGGCACAGGTGTTGGGGGGCAGGAAGCAGCCAGCAGGAGCCGGGCCGGTCCGCAAGGGAGGGAGACGGAAACACGGTTTACTATTTTAACAAATAACTATTGTGGAAAAGCCCAGTCAGTGGGTCTCACGGCGGGATCTCGGGCAGGGAGGCAGGCAGGCAGCAGCCCGGGGGCAAGGAAACAGCAGGGCCTGCAGCCAGGGCATACCCGCCCACCCTGAGACTGGGGGCCGGGTCTACTCCCGCCTCCCTGGGGCTCGGGCCCACCTGGCGACAGACACGCGACTTCTCCAACAGGTACTGCTCGATCTTGGCACCCTCGATGGCGCCCCGCTTGTTGAAGTGGATGTCGATGTACTTCCCAAAACGGCTTGAGTTGTCATTTCGGATGGTCTTGGCATTGCCAAACGCTGCAGGGTGGGTCGAGAGTCACAGGCAAAGCCAGCCCCACCCCGCCACCCAGCCCTGCCCTCAGAGCCCGGCCCTACCTTCCAGGATGGGGGTGGCCTCCAGCACCTGCTGCTCGATCCACGAGTGCTGCCCACTGATGGCCGCCAGGAACTGCAGGATCAGCTTCGTGCTCTCCGTCTTCCCTGCCCCAGACTCTCCGCTGCAGAGGCGGGAGCGAGAGGACCATCACAGCCCACAGGGACCCCTGCCTGCTCGGGGCTCTGCTCAGGCTTCCCCCCATCCATGATATGGGCTGACAATATGGACCTTCCAGGGCTCAGGGAGGGCTAAAGGGCTCAGTGCTCTGCCACACGTGGAAGTTACTCTCCTTCCCTATCATTCAGATATAAACACCCCTCCATCCATACTTGCCATAGAGCACGGCACATATCAGATGCTGAATCAATGCTTTGTCTTTTTACCCTGTACCCAAGAGCAGACAGGAGCCTGAGATTTCAACTAACCATAACTTAACAGGGGCCAGCAGTAAGCAAGGTTGGTCCCAGAAGCTAACATGAGCTTTGGTCACATTAATAGAAATATAAAACCTGGGGAAAGGGAGATTATTCTCTACATCATAACACAGCACAGAGTGCGTGGGGTCTGGCTCCTGAGGAGCCCGTGGCATTTCTGACGGTGCAGGTGAGCCCTAGAGGTACCGAAGGAGCACAGAGCTGGAGCTCTGGGTGCTAAGCCTGGAGCCCCACGCAGGTGCCGGACCGCCCACCTGATGATGCAGCACTGGTCACGGCTGTTGCGTTTCATGTTGAAGTAGCAATTGTCCGCGATGGCGAAGATGTGGGGGGGCATCTCCCCGATCTTCTTGTTCGTATACTGGCGGATGTGCTCAGGCGAGTAGATGGAGAGCAGCTGGTAGGGGTTCACGGCCACCAGGATGGAGCCCGTGTATGTCTGTAGGCAACAAGGCATGGGGAGCTCACTACTTGTAATGTGAGAGGCTCTGACTCTAGAAAGCTCTCAGGCTCTGCCTGCTCTGTCCCTCCAGAAGGAGGAACACTGGCTTTGGAGTCAGTGGGTGGACTTGGAGCCAGAATCCTGCCTCCTAAGGAGCTGAGGCGGGGCCTCCCCACCAGCTTCGGCTCAGTGCCACTCAGTGAGGGGAGGAGGGACGTGGGGAGGGAGGATTTCTAGGCCTCAATTCCTGTAACGTGGGCACAACAGTTTATAAAGATGACAGGAGATGGGGTTTAAAATCCACAGCACACAGTAGGTACTTCTCAAATGTTGGCTCCCACCCTTGCCTCCAAGCCCTGCACCCCAGACTTTCAGAGTGAAATTCCTAAACTGGACCATGTCCAAAGGGGACACCAGGTTAGTGAGGGAGCAGGGACTGGGACACGAGCCATAAGGAGCTGGGTATGTGGCTCGGGGGCTGCGTGGGCCCAGTCCCTGCAGCACTGCCCCACGGCAGAGAGGGCCTCTGCTCTGGAGGACAGAGCACCCCAGCCTCCTGGGCAGCGTAGGTGCAGAAGCCTTCTGGGGGGTTCTCTGCTTAGGCTCCTCTGTTAGTGCCAAGGTTAGCCGTCCGTGGGCAAGGCTCCCTACTGTGGGCCTGGGGCCCTGTCACACAGGGGACAACACAGCCTGGTCCTCCTGCCAGCAGGATAGGATGAGGTACTCAGGGGTTACTCCTCCCACCCCCCAAGATTGAAAAGGTCAGGCCTAGCCTATAATTGGCAAAGGATATGTTGACATCTGGGGCCTGGAGAGGCCAGAGAAAGATGTGACCACACAGAGGAAGTAACAGCCCCTCACCCGCACCCACCCAGGGCTCAGGGTATCCCACAAGAGCCGCAGCAGCCTCAGCCCAACATGGCCATGCAGGGAAAGGGTGGCTGCAGGCACCGCATGCCAGGGGAAATGCCCACCCTGGGGCCAGGTGGGGCCCGAGACCCAGGCTCCGGTCCTGGCCCTGGCCGCTCTAGACCAGGAGACCTGGCCAGACCTGCCCTTCTCTGGGCCCAGGAAGACTTTCCTTTCCCACCTAAGCTCTTCCTCCAAGCAGCCTAGGGCTTCCAGAAGCACCCGAGACCCACTGTGCTGACCGACTAACTGTGCCGCAAGAGCCCCAGCAGGCAGAGATGGGGAGGGTGGGGGAAGGAGGCAGGAGGGGAGCGGCCCGGCAAGCGGACAAGCCTAGTAAGCCAGGAGCCGCACCAGCACTGGTGGCTCTCTGGGCCACTCACCCGCCCTCCACAGCTGGTCTGAGGTTGCAAAGTGCAGGTGCGGAAGAGAAGGGAGCTGGTCAGTGGAGTATGGGACGATGAGGGCATTCTTCATGAACAGTGCCCCACACGGCCCGGCACTAGGTTAAATTCTCAGATCAGGACCTGTAGACCCCCAGTCCACCAGGCCCTGACCCGGGACCTCCCCCAACTCTTCCCTATAGTTCAGCCCTGCCCAGCCGATGTGCCCTGGCAGGAACTGGCTAGATTCTAGCCCCCAGGTGAGGAACCTGTGCCAGACTCTGAATCAGCCATAAGGAATGTCCCTTAGGCATGCCTCAGTTTGTTCATCTGTAAAAGGGGGACATTAGTATCCACCCCTAGAGCTGCTACGAAGAGTAAAGGGCAAGCCAGGCAGGGTGGCTCACGCCTGTAATCCTAGCACTCTGAGAGGCCGAGGCAGGAGGATTGCTTAAGGTCAGGAGTTTAAGACCAGCTTGAGCCAAGAGTGAGGACCCCCCACCCCCCATCTCTACTAAAATAGAAAAATTAGCTGGGCGTGGTGGTGTGCGCCTGTAGTCCAAGCTATTCAGGAGGCTGAGACAAGATTAAGGTTGCAGTGAGCTATGATGACCCCACTGCACTCTAGCCTAGGTAACACTGTCTCAAAAGATTAAAGAGCAAAGGTATAACCTTTGCCAGGCAACTGGTACATAAGTGCTACCTTTTTTTTTTTTTTTTTTTGAGATAGGGTCTCCCTCTGTTGCCCAGGCTAGAGTATAGTGGCATCATCATAGCTCACTGCAACCTCAAACTCCTGGGATCAAGCAATCCTCCTGCTTCAGCCTCCCGAGTAGCTGGGACTACAGGTGCTTGCACCATGCCCAGCTAATTTTTTCTATTTTTTTTATAGAGACAGAGTCTTGCTCTTGCTCAGGATGGTCTTGAACTCCTGACTTTGTCAAGCGATTCTCTCACTTTGGCCTCCTAGAGTTCTAGGATTACAGGTGTGAGCCACCACGCCCCTCCCCTTTCTTCTTGATACTTGCTTAATTACGTGATGCTCAACTGTCTCGCCTGTGGTCACATGGGGCATGAGGCTGATTCCACACAGTCATTCAACAACCCTTCATGGAGACGCATGGGGAGGCTGGAGCTATGGGGGCTCAGACAGAGGCACATGGGTCCCACGGGGAGAGGGATGTTGGAGGAGGGAGAGCCAGAGGGCCCATCATCGTGTAGTGAGCACAGAGGCGTGAAAGGGCGTGACATTTGGGACGTCTGCTGGCGAAAGGTCGCCCTGGCAGCTGTGGGAGGATGAATGGTGGTCGCCATGGCTGAAGCAGACACTGTCTCAGACCTGATGAACCAGCCTCCAGGAGGCGGTCAGAGCCAGACAGAGGGTGGCCCTGGGAGCAGGCTTGGTGGCCAGGTGCAGGGCATAGGCAGTGCCACGGAGGGATGTGGGGGACACCAAGACACCATGAGAAACCTGCCAGGGCTGGGCGCGGACCCTCTGTTCCCACCCATGGCTCCTGTGGACCTCTCTACCCCACCCACAGCCCTGAGTGCCCTCCTGCACATAAAACCCTTCCGGCACGTCCTAAGCAGAGCGCACCCCTCCCCTCCAACCCTGCTCCTCCAGCCTCCCCCCTTCGCCTGGGTGGGAACTGGGAGGGCCCCTCCATCATGCCACCCCCACGTCTCCCATCTGTGTGGCCATCTGCCCGGCCCAGTCACCCTCATTTCTCAGCAGACCACTGCAGGCGCCTCCCCTTGCCCCCCTACAATCTAGCCTCCATTAGGAGCCGGGGGGACTTTCGAAAAATCTGGCAGTGTCATTTCCTGCTGAAAACCTGCCCACAGCCTCAGGACAGAGTCGATATCTTTTCCTTGTCCACAAAGTCACCAAGCACTGACCCCTGCCACCCTCGCCAGCCTCATCGCACAACTGGAGTCTCCCTCCACATGAAACCATTGGTTAAAAGCACCACACTCCACCGCCTGCCATCTCAGGCCAGGACCACCGGTCCCCGGATCCGTCAGCCGGCTGATTCCTCTCGTCCCTCAGGGTCAGCTGAGATACCACCACCTCCGGGAGGCCAGGCACTCTCCGTGTGATCTGTCACACGCCACACACCTTCAGTCTGCTCACCTAACTCCTCTACAGTTCTGGTCCAAGGCCTCTGTCCCCCAGGGCCCGGCACCGTGAACAGTTCATAGGACACACTCAGCAATGTTTGCAGAGTGACCGAAAGAGTGACTGTGTTAACAGATGGAGGAGCATTAACTGCTCCACAGGAACCAGCAGGGAAGGGAACTAAGGGACAGGCCTATCAGCATCACTGAGGCAGCCCTAACCACGATGACGGGGAGCTGGCCCAGGGGACGTGGCTAGTGGGAAAGCAGAGAGCAGCACGGGATCTATTGCCATCTGGGTGGAAAAATGAAGTTACACACATACGCACAGGCTTTCTCTTGCAGAATAGATAAGAAATTAGTAGCAGTGATTCTCTCCAGTAGGACAAAACTTTCCAATCTGTAGCACACATACCCATTTTAAAATAAGTAATAGAAACAAGGCCTTGTTCCTCAGTGAGGGCCCTCTCCAGCAAGAGGACAGGGACAAGCCAAAGGCTGGGAAGATCCCCAGCAGGCACAGGGCTTTGCTTTGCTCTCACTCCATTCCCTTCACTCCTCAGAAGGCCACATGGGGTGTGGTCACATGCCCCCTTTTCGAATGAGAGGACTGAGCCCCTGAGAAGTGGAGGGACTTGCCAAGGTCACACAGCAGATAAGTGGGGAGTGGGATGAACCAGGGACCCTGGCACCAGGGCCCCGAACCCAGGAATGCACCTGCAGGACCGTGGGGCTGGCGGCTGGGGCAGTGGGAAGAGAGTGAGGCTGTCCCTGGCAATGAGGCCCCGGCCCCTGCCCATCGGCCCTCCGAGTCCTTGGCACCACTCCCTGGGCCCTTCTGGCCCTTTTCTGAGGGTCCCTGTCAGCAGAGAGTTAATGCCCAACTTCGGCAGGGGCCTCTTGCTCAAGTCCCCGGTAATAAAACCTGCCCTGTGGAGCCATGGGCTGGGTGGGGGAGAATAAGGACAAATCTCAAACCAAAGACAGCACACGTGGTTCCTAGGGGCCCCGAGTCCCCAGGCAGAGATCAGGGGGCCTCTCAGAGGCCAGAGCGATGTGGCAGGAATCAGTTCCACCTCCAGCTCCGCCTCCTCCAGGAAGCCACGCCCCCAGGCCTGCCAGCCCCAGGGATTTCTCTCCTTTGCCACTCAGCAGGCTGTGGACCCGAAGACCTTCCCAGAGTCACAGAGGTGCTCACTCCACGAAGTCCCCATCGTGCCTGAGGGAAAGCTGAGACCAGACAGGGACAGGGACTCCCCTGAGGTCACAAACCACAACTGAAGCCCAGCCTCCCACCTCCCAGACCAGGGCTCCGGCCTCTGCCCAGCACCAGGAGCCCTGGGGCCCCACCAGCCTCGCCACCTCGCCCCTGCGGTACCCGGCCACAGTCCCTGGTCTCTGGGACCACCCAGTGAGAGGCTGCTAGTTGTCCTCTGAGGGCCTGCCCTCACCCTAGGGGGCCCGGGGCTGACTTATGTCCCTGGGCTGCTCTCTCAGGCTCCTGGGGGCAGACAGTCAGGGACAGAGTGTCCACCAGCCAAGGCTGCGAGCTGGCCGTGGTAATCTGAGGAAATCCTGAGCGTGTGGGGCTGTGCCCAGGGTAATCCAATCTGTGAAGTGACCCGGGGTTGCCATGGTTAGGGACAGGTTCGGTTTCTGGGTGGGACAATGGCCGAGTTGCCATTCTTGATCTACCCCATCCACCAACTCACAGAATCATGGACTCAGCAAGTTGAAGAAACCTCTTTGAACACTGAGTTTATGAGCAGGGACCCCCAGACCAAGAGATGGCCAGAATCTTAGGCCCATGGACTACCTGAGTGGGGGACCTTCCAGGTACCATGGCTTGGTTTCCTGGCCAAGAGTCCCCAACAAGAAGGCAGCTTGGACACCTCCTCTGGGCTCCTGCCCCGTCCCTCCAGGAGGGACAGCCCTGCTGCCCCTCTCTCACCCAGAGAAGAGGTCGGATAGGTTACTGGTGAAATCTTCTAATCAGGCAAACGATGCCAATTTCGGGACTTTCTGGAGAATCCATAAACCCATGGAATTATCTTCTTTGACGCCCCCATCAGCCTACTAAGGACATAACATCCAGGCTGATCTCCCTGCGAGCTGCCAGCGCACCAAGCCCTCCCAATTTTACCAACATGATGCACTGTTCCCAGACTGAAGGTTCTTCCTCCCCTCCCCTATGAATCCTGCTTTTGCCTTTGTTCCTCGATCCAGCCTACCAACTACCCCGCATGCGCACCACCACTAAACTGCACGCTGCATGCCATGCGTCACTCTCACACACTGGTCTGCCGGGTCCCTGGGGGGATGGCTCCTATCTTACCCAGCCCCTCCCTTGGGAAGGGGGCCCTCCGCCACTTCCTGACAAGAGAGCGGGCCTTGGCTCAGCCCGCAACACGGACAGTGACGGAGCCTCAGCTCTGGCAGAGGCCCCTAGGCGGGCAGGCAGGCAGGCTCCCCGCTCTCCTGAGTCTCAGACTGCCCAGGCCTGGGCAAGTGACCACGGAGAGCCCCAGGACCCACCCGGGACTACTTGCCCCACAGGGACAGGAGGGAGGAGGCTGCCACGCAGAGAGGTGCAGATACCAGCAGGTCCCTCTGGGGTACAGTGGGGTGCCTCTGCCTGGGCTCGAGTTCCAGCTTCACCTTCTGGCCGGGCAATACTATCACTTCGGGAGGTGCCACCCGTGCCCGGCCCCCTCCGAGTGCAGGTGAGGCCTGGGTGAGTGGCAGAGTGAGGGGGGCTTTGTCAGTGTGGAAGGGCTCCCTGCAAAAGCCACTCCTTGTGCCTACGCAATGGACATCAAGGACCCAGGCATGTTGTTACTGAGCACTGGGCTCACTTCCAGATGGGCACAGAAGTTAACGTTGTGGCCTCAGCTTTTGAGAAAAGAGAAAGCTGTATTGCAGCAGTCCCCAACCTTTTTGGCACCAGAGACCATTTTCGTGGAAGACAATTTTTCCAAGGACCAGGGAAGGAGGGATGGTTTGGGGACGATTCAAGTGCATTACATTTAATGTGCACTTTGTTTCTATTATTATTACACTGTAATATATAATGAAATAATTATGCAACTCACCATAGGTTGGCAACCCCTGCTTTGTTGCGAGTCAACTGGCAAGGAGACAGTCTCGTGGATGGGGGGGGGGGGGATCAAGCTTTTATGGAGGTTCTAACTAGTCCCAGGTGACGCCCGTGCAGCCCGTCTGCCAGGCCGGTGGTGTTAACAATTAGGAGGTTAACGCTTTTCCCGCTGTGCATGCCCCGCCTACATGACTTGCAATTTTGGCTCTATGCCACCTGTAACAACTTAAGCAATGGTTAATTGGTTTGAGCTTGTCCCTCGGTTATACAATCCCTGCTCAGGGGCCTAAAGCCACGTAGGGACCCAGAGTAGGGAGGGTGGCTGGGGGCATCTCTGGCAGCTGAGGGGCACAATTCCAGGACTTCTGAGGGGGCAGTCCCCCTGGCCCCAAGGGCCCCTTGATATGATTCCTCAGTGACAACACCCAGGACTTCCTCAGACTCTTCCAGCTCTGGCTCCGGGGCCCCTTCATGGTCTGACAACCTGAGTGACACTGACCAACACGGTCCTGCCTTCAGCCTTCTGTTCACGCAGCACCCCTTCCTGAGTGCCACCGCTACCAACCAATCTCTCCCACCCCAGGAGCCAGACCACCACTTGCCCTGAGCTGCAGACCCCAGGGAGCCTACCCGGCCCTTCTCTCAGGCTTGTCCCCCGACACCTTCCCCAAGGATGTCCCCTATACCAGCCTGCCCTTGCCTGGGGCCCCGAGATAATCAGCCCTGCCCTGCCTCCAGGGGCTCCCTCCCCACCTCCTTGTTGGTGCACATCCTGGTGTCCTTTGCCCCTGAGCTGCTTGAGGGTGGGGCTGGGTCAGAGGCATACAGGGACCCTAGCCTTGCTAAACCTTGTGGGGCCTCAGTTTCCCTGTCTGTAAAATGGGGATACTGGACGAGAACAGCAGTTCTCAGAGTGTGGACCAAAGAGCCCTGAGGATCTCCAAAACCCTTTCAGGAAGCCTGTTGTATATCTGTGAAGCCAGATTTTCTTCATACACTGCAACCAAAGCAGATTCGAGAATCCAGTTGTCTTCAATTAAGCCAGACATTAATGAGATCTGAAAAACCTGTAAAGCTACCATCACATAGAGGATGAGGGTAAAAAATAAAAATTTTTAAAAATACTTGTAAAGCAATGCCACTCATCTTTTTTAAAATTTTGGCAAATGTAGTTATTTTTCATTAAAATATGACATTTATATTATCCTGCAATAGATTTATTATGGTTATTTTTAAATTTCTCAATTTTAGTTTCTAATATGGTAAACATCAATAGATATAACCCACACAAACAAATGCCCATTGGGGTCCTCAATTTTTAAGACAATAAAGGGTTGCTGTGATCAAAAAGTGTAAGAACCTCTACACCGAATGATCTCCATGAGCCCTTACTGTTCCGATATTCTCTGAGCCACGCTCTTGGGATCGGCTCTGTCGTGGTGGAGTGGACGCCTCTATTTGTCCTGTCGCGTTTCAAGGCAGGGTGGTGGTGGTGGCAGCGGTGCCGGGGGTGTGTGTGTCCAGTTCTAACATCAAGGTTCTGAGTGGGAAGGAGCATGTGCCTCCTTCATCCCCTTCCTGAGGACAGACGCCTGACCCATCCTCTCTCGGCCTTGAGGACCCTGTGGCAGGCCCCATCCCAAAGCAAGCGCCCAGTGGGGCAGCAGTTCCCTGGTTCCTGGCAAAGCGCTAAGCCTCTCACAGACTCCGTCCTCGCCTCCCAGTGGTTTCAAGGTCTAGGGAGGCATGTGAACCTGTAGTACAAACTGCCCCTTCCCCAGCTGCAGACCACACAAGCCATGGCCCAAGAGGAAGGGCCACAGGGGAGTGCCTGCCGCCTGGCAGGGGTGCAGAGGTGGCACCGCCTAGGGGGGCTGGGCCCTGGGCAGAGGGTGCAGGCTGGGACAGAGGTGGCACTCACGTAGATGAGGTGGTCCCGGTAGCGGATGAGCAGGTTGCGCAGGATGCCCGCCTCGTTGAGGTCCCCCAGGCGGATCATGTCCTCCACGCCGTGCACCGACGTGGGGTGCATGGGCTTGATGTGCGTGGCGCTCTGCGGGGAGATCCAGTGCTCCTGCGGGGAGGCAGCCGGTCAGCTTGCTCGCCCTTCCAGGCGGCGCACCTGGGGGAAGGGGCGGGAGCACAGGGCGTGTGCGACCCTGCGGCCAGGGCTGCGCTAACAGGTTTAAATCTTCGCGGTGGTACCGCCCACCCCGAAGGATGGCTCCTCCTCCTCTTAGGGGAGTCTCTCCGCAGACCTGGGAGGTGGGCAGAGCAGGGCATTTGGCCTGACCTGATGGCTGTCATTAAGGGGGATCAGAGTCCCCCGTCACTTTGCAGGATGGAGTGGAAAGTGTAATAACTGGAATTAAACACACTTGGCTTCGAATCTAGGCTCTGGCAAACAAACACATAAAAAATAATTTCAGATAGTGCCAAGAATAAGCCAGCAGGCCATGTGACGCAGAGTCAGCCGGGAGCTGCTTTACATGGGGTGGTCGGGGACCGCCTCTCCCAGGCTGCGTTTGGGCTGAGACCTCAATGAAGGGAAGGAGCCCACTGTAAGAAGATGGGGTGGGGGTAGAATTCTGGGCCCAGGGGACAGGGAACAGCAAAAACAACGCCTCTGAGGCTGTCGGAGGCTGCACTTCACCGGAAAGCCAGCAGGCAGGGCAGTGGCGATGGGGACAAGTGGCCCCACCAGGGATATATTTCACAGGGCCGGTGACGTATGTGGAACAAGGGGTGACCTTTCAGTACCTGTGAGCTGAAGCGGAAAAGAGGGCGCAGGTTGCCTTCCCGGCTCCCCCACTCTCCCCGGCAGTATTCCCTGCTGCCCCAAGGTGGCACTGGCTCTCTCATCCGGGAGCAAACCCTGGTCCTACGGGTGTTGGGAGCCTCCCCGAGCCCAGGGGGTCTCCAGCGCCTTCTCCCCACAACCGCAGACTCGCCGTGGGGTAAGAGTCCGCCCTGCACTCCGGGGCTGGCCACAGCCTGAGTGGAGCCCCCACGGCCCTCCCATGCCCAAACGCTGGGACCTGGCAGCCTCAGGACCTGCCTTCTGAGGGGAAAGGGGACCTCTCTGCCACCTCTCAGCTTAAGCCCTCAGACTCGCTGAGCAGAGGTGACGCAGTGTCAGGTCCTCCAAGGCCTGGGGGGATCAGGGCCAGGGCCGAAGAGCCCACCACCCTGGTTTCCCTGGCATTCCGCAGCACTCCTGGGCCAGGCCCCCACCCAGCCCTCTTGAGGCATGAGGGGCCCAGTGGGGAGGTCAGAAGATCCATCTGGACTTTCCAATCCCCCGTGGAACATTCCTCTCTCCCAGACACCCTATTTCTTGATAAAAGCTGATCCAGTTGGAAAATTCCCTCTGCCTGGTCCCCACTCCCTGACCCGGTCCTAGGCCTGGCGTGGGCCGGAGGGGCAGCTGTCTGCTTTCCCTACTCAACCCCAACCTCTGGTCCCCACAGCGCCCCCCACCCCCAGACAGTTCAACATAGAAATGAAGAAGCGGCTCAGCCAGGGCGTGACCCCAGAACCCTGTGCAGGCTACTTTTCCTTCCTGAGCCTCCATGACCTCATCTCTACAATGGGAATGAGAATGACAATCCTGTCTTCCTGGGGGCGTTGGGGGGATTAACAGACACAGTAACGGCCAACCTCTGTTGACAGCTTTGTCCTGCCAGGTCTGTAAAGGGCTGGTGCCCAGTAAATGCTCAACCAGCGCTGGGTATTATTACTCTAACGCATTTTGTTTTACAAAGATGTATGCTCTCCTTTGTTCGTCATGATACACCGTAACAGAGAATTACTGATCCTATTTTACAGTGACAAATTCAGACTCAAGAGAGAAAATGAGTTGCCTAGTTAAGAGGCAGAGCTGAGCCCCTCCCGCCCTTCCCTGCAAGGGAGGACTCCCAACTGAGGCCAGCACCCCTCAGGTCAAGGTCCACGAGCACCTACGCAGGGGCCAGAGTGTAACCAGGGTAGTAGCGGAGGCCGAGCCCTGAAGGAATGCGAGTGAATGGGCGGTGGGGAGAGTGGGAGAAAGGGAGAGGGGGAGAGAGAGAGAACATGGCCCATTCCAGGGACTGGGGACACGTTTGGGAAACAGCTGGCCTGGGACTGAGCTTGAAGAGACAGGGACAACGTGCCTGGTAGAGGAAGGGAAGGAGGGGTAGATCTGGTAACGGGAATGGTGTGGACCAAGGCAGAGCCCTGGGATCCAGAGAGTAGTGGAACCATAACCCTTCACTCATTCATTCATGCGGCACGTCTGCCACGGGCCCTCCCTGGGCAGACCCTTTGCTGAGCTCTCAAGTTGCTAAGAGTCCGTGGGAGGACAGGGAGCAGATGACAGCCTGGCATGGGGGAGGCGGGGGAAGGAGGGGCCAGAAGCCCCGGGGCCCAACACCACTGATGCCAACCCCGGCCTCCCTAACTGCCCCTCCTGCAGCCGCCATGCTCGGGCCCTGGGGGAGACGGGGAATGGACCTTTGGGATCCGGTGACACAGAGTTACGGGACACCATCTGACATGTAACAAGACCCAAGTGAAACCCAAGCCTGCCGTCAGAGTCCCTGGTCCCCACTCTGGGGGCTCCGTGAACCTTCATGGGCCCGTCTGTGCTGCCAGCTAAGCCTGTGACTCCCCTTCTGTGGCTGCAGCCTCACAGTGCCCTCCTAGAGGGTCCTAGAACTGGAGCCTCAGGAATGACGTTGCAGACACTCAGGTTCTAAAGCCCAAGGGACAAAAGTGTGGTTAGCAGAAACTGGGCCCCAAAGTTGCCACTGATATGTTGACAGGGGAAATGCATGCATAGAGGCCAGAGGTCCTGGGTTCTAATCCCAGCACCATCACTTACTAGCGTGTGACTAACCATGTGGTCCTTCTCCATGCCTCAGTTTCCCCATGGAGTAACAGTTACTGCCCTCCCTGCCTTTCACAGATGCTGTGAGGATCCAAAGACAGAACTTGGGTAAAGGGCTTTGCAAACCCTGAGGTGGCCCTGAGGGCTCCAGGGATGTCAGGGGCGCCCCTTCCTGCTCCATATCTAGAACCTGGCCTCCCCTCGCCCCCAGCAGAGCCCTCTGCCCCAAGTCACTGCACCCTCTTTTGCCTGACTCTCCCCCCTCAGACTAGGAGGCTAAGACAGGGACTCAGCCTTATTTCTATGTCCCCAGCACTGGCACAGCACTGGGTACAACCCAAGTTATGGTGGAACTAAATTTCCCTAGGTCCTTCATGTCCCTGCTAAACAAGGGGTGCTCTGCACCCCACCTACATGTCCCCAGTGCCACATACACATGTGCTGTATATGTGCACACATGCTCAGAGGCCCCAGGGCACCCAGTGCAGGGTCTGAGGAGTAGTAGTGTCTGAGGAGCACCCAGTGTTGGGTCACCCCTGCACACACATACCTCTAACACCAGGCAGAGGGGACTGAAGCGCTTGTGGAAGTGGAGCAAGCAGGCGGGGGCACGAGGGGAGGTTCCATTTTGCTGGGGTATTTGGAAAAGCCCCATGTAAGAGGGGTGTCTGAGAGGCAGAAGTGGGGGCACAGGCACTGCCTCCATGCCCTTGATGCAGGTCACTGGATGGCCCCACCTCAGGGCCCCTGTCTCAGGGCACCTGTCAGCCTCCCCAAGGCATGGGGGTGTGTGGGGCAGGGAGGCGGCTACTCACGTTGCCTTCATCGTCCACCACCTGGATCTGCCCAGAGTCACAGAGCTTCACCACCGCCCCGATGGGCACATCAAACTCCTGCCCCGATCTCAGGTCCATCCACACATAGTCCCCCTGTGGGAGAGAGAGAGTCCCAGGCCAGGTGAGCAGGGAGGGGGACTGGGCACCCACCTGGGCAGCCCCGTACCCCGCCCCTACCACCACCAGAGGCTCTGATGCCAACCACAGAAGAGGGAAAACAAGAACTCGAATTTGCTGGGACTATCTGGAGCCAGATCCTGGGCTGAGCACTTAGGCAAAATCATCCATCCCTCCTCTGTGGCAGCCATTGCCCTCCCCATTGTACAGATGAGTAAGCAGAGGCTCAGAGGGAGGGAGCCAAGACCACACAGCTGGGCAGCATCAAACCCCAGCCTGTCAAAGCCTGGCCTTCCCATGGCTCTGCACCCTGCACATGGACAACAGACTGACTGGGTCCAGCCAGAAACACCGAGACACTAAACCCTTCCCTCTCCATCCGAAACAAGGGGACACCAGAGGACACCCAGACTGTGGGTGAACATTGCAGCCTCCATCACCTCTGGGGCCAATTCTCATCACTGCTGTGATGGGTCCCTCACGGGGACACCACTCCATGCTGGACCCTGTGATCAGGGCCACACTGGCTCCTGGCTTGTGGGGAGAGTCCTGACCTTGGGGGGGGAGGATGTCACTTTTGTGTCCCCGGCAGCATCTGGCCCAAGGCCTGGACCTCACTACACACTCAGTAAGAGCTCATGAAAGCCAAACCTAAAACTCAGGGTCAGAGAAATGGACTTAGAACAACCACATTCAGTGCCGATGTATCCAACAATGTGTACTCAACACACATGTATTGAGCACCTACTGACTACAAGGCACTGACTATGAAGTCTACATTCTAGTCGGAGGAGACTGAAAATAAACAACTGAGCAAATATATTAACATGGTCACTTTGAACACTGGTGAGTGACAAGAAGGGAACAGACGCGTCAGTGGTGTAGAAAAACGTAGCCAGTGAACCTGACTCAGTAGCCAACAGAGCCACTCTGCGGAGGAAACCCCTGGGCAGCCAGCCAAGGAGGAGCAGGGGCAGTAATCTGGGCAGAGGAAATGGCAAGTGCAAAGGCCCTGGGGCAGGAGGAAACAGCAAGGAGGCAGTAGTGGCAGGCCCTGAGGACATAGAGGGAGGTCAGAGAAGTGGGCAGGTCCAGGACAGATAGGCCCTTCTCAGCCTTGGGAGAAAGGTTTGGGACTTTGTTCTAATCCTAGTAACATTATTCTTTTTTTGGTGGTTCCCACATTCCTCCCCAGGACTGTGGGAGAACTCAGACATTCTAATAAAAATATAACTTAATATCAAGTAGCAGTTAAAAACATAACAGCTGATAAAATTGATTCATGATGAAGCAAACCCATGGAGACGGCCCAGTGGAAGCAGCTCTGGACTGTGGGTCAGGAGGCTGGTTCAAGGCCTCCTTGGGCGAGTCACTGACCTCTTTGAGCCTCAGTTTCCACATCTCCTGTTCCCATCAGAAGCAACCACAGTCACGTGTCACTTAGCGATGGGGATTCGTCCTGAGGAATGCGTCCTTAGGAGATTTCGTTGCCGTGTGGACACGACAGAGTGTCCCAACACAGCCCTAGATGGGACAGCTGACTGCACACCCAGGCTACACGGCGCGGCCTAGTGCTCCGAGGCCACGCGCCTGCGCTAAATGTTATAGGCAACTGTAACACAGTGCTAAGTATTGGTGTATCTGGACCTATCGAAATATAGAAAAGGTACGTAAAAATACGGTATTTTAATCTTATGGGACCACCGCCCATATGTGGCCCATCAGTGACCGATACATCGTTATGCAGTATGTGACCGTATCATTCAGCCACAACTGTCACTGGGGCCCTCTCTTCATGTGAATGGGAGGTTGGCGCATATCAGAGTCAGGCTAGGCCCAAACTCACGCTTTCTCCTGGAAAAAGTAAGAAAACTTGGAGAGGCTCAGGAGGGAGGAGAACACGAGTTTACCGAGCATTCTCTGTGGGCCTGGGGCTCCTCGGGCTGCTTCCCACAAACTGCCCCATTTAATGCTCACAACTGCTTGAAATCCAAGCCCAAGCCCAAGCTGCGCTTCCTGCCACAGTCCTCACCCCCTCTAAGTGCCACGCACAATCACCTGCCTGCCCCACCTTCCACGTAGTGGACGCCCACCGCGTGTGGGGACACAAAGCAAATGTCAGCAACTCTTCCTGCGCACCCCACCTCCCCGTCCCCCCCTCCTCCCCAGCCCCTGCCAGCGGTAACTGGTCCATTCCCCGTGTTTGTGGGGAGCCTGCCAAGGCTCTGGGGACTGAGCACAGCGGGCCACATCTCTCAGTGAGGAGGACGGCCCAGGCCACGGCAAGACTCCAGGTCACACAGGGCCTTGGAAGCCAGGGACAGGAGTTGGATTCTAAGTGTGACAAGAAGCCACTGGAGGATGGCATGACGGAGTCACATTTTCAACGTTTCACTCTGGTTGCTGCGTGAACGGAGTCATCCCCTCAGGGCGCCACAGCCCCTGGGCTCCCCCTGACAGCCAAGCCCCGATTCCCCACCAGCCTGGAGCTCCTGAGGATAGGGTCTGAGTGTCTCATCTGCCGCTCTGCAGAGCCCGGCACAGAGTATGCACCAGTGAGCAAGAAGGGCGCTGGACACAAGTGTGTGTGAGTGTCACCCAGAGAGCACGCGGTGGGGGTGAGAGAAGGCACTGTGCCAGGAGGGATGGAGGCTCCCGGCAGCTATCTCACTGAACCTCAAATGACGGCCCTAGGCAGAGGATTCTGTCTCCGCTTTACCTCCTCAGAGAGGTCAAGAAACATGCCCAAGGTCAACAGTCGTTTTGTCCCAGAGCCAGGGCTGAAGCCCAGGCCTGCAAACTCCAAATCCTGCGGTCTCTTCCGACATTCCCTGGGCCCAGCCCCAAACTCAGATCCGTGAGCAAAACAGGAAGCGCTGATAGGGTCCCTGGCCCTAAATAACTCCTGAGCCCAAAAGGCAAGCTGGAAACTTAGGCTGCGGGCAGCTGGAAGGCAGGGGTCTCTCTGAGTCACCTATATCCCCTAGCCCAGCACAGGGCCTGGCACACAGAAAATATCTGTTTCCCAGTGGAAGAACAGAGAATGACCAAAAGGAAAAAAAGCTTCATGTAAACAGGAAATGGAGGCTCAGAGAGGTTGAGTGAGGCACTCAGGGCCACACAGCTAAAAGAGGTGACTAGAACTCTTCTAACCTAGGGCTGTCACCAGGAGAGCAGTGACTTAACTGTCTCTGCTCTAGGTCAGAGCTTGAGGAAAGAGTTTCAAATGGCAGGTAAGAGGCTTCAGGAGACTTCTGGGGGCTGAGAACCTCTGAGGGGGAACATTCCTGTGGTCCCAGGGGAAGTCCCTGAAGCAGCAGAGCGCAGGTAGGTTTTCAGGATCCTCATTTCACAGATGAGGAAACTGAGGCCCAAAGAGAGAAAGGAACCTGGCCACACAGTCACTCATCAAATCAGTGGCTATAAGACCGTTGGCATCAGTAGGCCAGAGCCAGAACCAAAACTGGGGTGAGTCAGGAGTCACTGGTTGGGTGAGGGAAGGAAGGAAGGAAGGGGCGGGAGGGGGAGGCCGGGAATGGGAACTGGGCCCCAGGTCTAATCCCACCAGCCCCTCCCATCCCTTGGCTAGTCCCCAGGCAGCCCACGGCTGCATCCAGTCCCATTCCTACTACCACCGCCCAGGGACGACTGTATACACTGTGAGGGGCACCCTACGAGTGACTGCACTTCTATCCATGATCCCATTTGTGACATGACACATGTCTCAGTGTGGCTGTGTAACTTGGGACAAGTCCCAACTTTGCTGTCAAATGAATGGCTGGAGCAGAGAGTCTCCCAGGCCCCATCAGCTATGCAGGCTCCCAGCCCCAGAATGGGTCTGTCCCAGTGTCCCCAAGTGTACCCCAAAGCCCTGGGAGGCCTCGCCCCAGGAACACCAGGACATATGCACAGTGAACATGTAATCAACAGATCTGGGTTCTAGTCCCAGTTCTGCCACAATGCTGTGTGTCAGGGCAGGTGAAGATGCCAGACCCATGCAAATGTGGGAAGCCCCTTCTCTGACCTGGCCCACCGGCCTCGGGTTTTCCAGATCCAGATAGATGCCCCAGGGAGGGGCAGCTGGGGCCAAGTTCACCACGCACCATCCTAGGGCTGCTTTTCGTGCACACTAGGGGGTTAGCGACCCTGAGGCCCGCTTGCTCGGCTTCTGACAGGTGGGGAAACTGAGGCCCGGGGCGTGGTGCCCTCCCACTCCAGACCCAGGCCTCACCGGCATGACCGCGTAGGTCTTGAACGCCTGGTTCAGGCTGCGCACCAGCGCCCACTTGCCGGGCTGCTGGGCGTGCGCCTCGGCGGGGTCGGCGGGGTCAGTGGGGTCCGCGGGGTCGGCGGGGTCGGCTGGAGGCTCCATGGCGCCGAGGGTCTGGCGGCGGCGGCGGCGGCACGGCTCGCGCTCCCTAATTCACCTAATCCCGTGCGCACCGCCCGCCCCGGGAACCCTAAACCGGGCCATCTGCCGCGGGCCCATGGCAACCGCGGCTTAGGTGACGCCCGCGGGCGGGAACGGGGAGGGGGCGCCCGCGCCGCCCTGGCCCCCTCCCATCTCGGCGGGACCCCCGACACCCCCACTCGTCGGGGATTCCGGCCGGCTTCACTGGGCCCGCATCTGCGGGATCAACTTGGGAACCTCACCCTGACTGCAGTTTTAAAGAAAATCAGTATGCTTTCTATAGCAGGAAACTGGGGATGTTATGGAGTAGAACACTCTGGAATATTGAAGACTGAAGGGGAGGTGTGTGAAAGATCTTTCTGGCTCACTGGCCTCCTCTGGGAAGTGAGGGCAGATACAGATGTTCCTTCTGGAGCAACGCTGGGGGAAGCCACTGATGAGCCTGTCTCCAGTCCTCCTCACCTGGCAGGTGATGTCAACCCACAGAAGAGGCCACTCAGGCCTGGAGTGGGGTCCCCCAGATTCCCCAGGACAGCTGAGCCACCCTGACGGCTCAGAGCTCACTCTGCAGTGGACCAAGCTGGGCCCCTGTGTCCTGGCAGCCACACGGCACCAGCCGGGCTCAGGTCCATGCTGGGCTGTGAGCCAAGGCCACCGTCCTCCCATCCGAGGGCCCAGAAGCCCAGGCCCTGGGCCTCTCCTCCCACTCCCTTCCCCCTGTCTCTCCCTGCTTATCTCTGCCCTCTTCCCCTCTCCCCCTCTTCCCTCCTTTTTCTCTCTTCTCTCTTCCAGGCCTCCTGTCTCCATCTTTGGCCCTTGGCATAGTCTGGAATCCTGGAGCCACTTGCTTCCCCGACAGCAGAGAGTAGGGGGGAATGGCGAGGAAGGAGACAGTGATGCTCAGAGCTGCCCAGGCTGGGCCTAAGACCTCCTTTGACCCAACTCCCTGTCCCAGCTGTCCCAGCCTCAGGCACCCAGGGCTCTGCCACCCAGCGCCAAGCTGACTGGCTACAGTTATTCCCACACACTTCCTGTGCCCTCCTGGGGACCCTGCTCTCAGGCTGAGAACAAGGGCACCTATCTCTGCCCACCGCTCATAGGAGTGCACTGGAACAGGGTCCAGACCCTCAGACACAGGAAAGTGCGGGCGGTGGGCTTCTAGGCCTTCTTCTATCCGTCCATGTAACCCAACTTCTCTGAGCACAGGCTCACACTAAAGCAGAGAGGATACTGTTAACAAGACCTGTCCTCAGAGCTCCCAGCCTGGAGGGAAGGAAAGACCCATACAGAGATAAAGATGGTACCAGTACAGAAGGCACAGATCCAGCCTGGAGAGACAGGGTAGCATGGCTGCTAAGAGCTCGGACTCTGGAGCCAGACAACTCAGGTTCAAACCCAGCTCGGCCACTCATGAACTGGGCTACCTTGGGCCACTTCCTCAACCTCTATGTGCCTTTGTTTCCCCATCTGTCAGGAGACAAGATGACAGAATCTCCATGTGCTTGTGAGGATTTAACAGGTTAAGTGTGCAAGGCGCACAGGTTGGTGCCTGTTAGAGTAGATGCTATTTGAGTGTCGTGTTAGGGGTGACAGCCAGAGGTTAGTGTTTTAGGCAGGCAGGAGGGGGAAGGGCATTCGAGGAAGAGGGAAAAGCAAACAGAATCAGAGGGAAGAGGGAAGAGATGATAAAGCAGGTCTGGTGGCTGGAGAGAGGCCTCTGGAGAAGACCCTACAAGGCACAGAGAGCCTGGCCCTGCCTGGATCCAGACCTGCCACTCAGCCCCTTGCACCCAGACCCTCCCTGAGCTGGAGGAATAGGTCCCTTTTCCACAGGTGGCGAAGACAAAGAGAGAATCTTGAAAGCAACGAGAGAGGTGACTTGTTACATGCATAGAATCCTTACTATGATTATTACCTGATTTCTCATCAGAAGCTATGGAGACCAGAGGATGATATATTTTAAATGATGGACGAGAAAAACCTGTCAACTAAGGACTCTATGTCTGGCATAACTATCCTTCAAAAATGAAGGCGAAATGAAGACATTCCCAAATAAACAAAAGCTGAGTGTATTTGTCACTATTTGACCTGCTCTATAAGAAATGCTAAAAATTAAAGGACATTGAACAACAAAGAAAACAACTCAATTCACTATGGGCATAGGACTTGAATAGATATTTCTCCCAAGAAGATATACAAATGGATAAGAAACACATGAAAAAAAACAAAACAAAAAACCTCAACATCACCAATCATTAGAGAAATGCAAATCAAAACTACTGTGAGGCCAAGCACAGCGGCTCATGCCTGTAATCCTAGCACTCTGGGAGGCCGAAGCCGGTGGATCATTTGAGCTCAGGAGTTCGAGACCAGCCTGAGCAAGAGTGAGACCCCGTCTCTACCAAAAATAGAAAGAAGTTAATTGGACAGCTAAAAATATATAGAAAAAATTAGCCGGGCATGGTGGCGCATGCCTGTAGTCCCAGCTACTCGGGAGGCTGAGGCAGAAGGATCACTTGAGCCCAGGAGTTTGAGGTTGCTGTGAGCTAGGCTGACGCCATGGCACTCTAGCCTAGCCTAGCAATAGAGTGAGACTCTGTCCCAAAAAAAAAAAAAAAACTACTGTTAGATAGCACCTCACATCCATTAGGATGGCTGATAAAAAAAAAAACAAAAACAGAAAATGAGTATTGGCACGGATATGGAGAAATTGTAACCCTGTGCATGGCTGCTGGGAATACAAATAGTGCAGCTACTGTGGAAAACAGTGTAGCAGTTCCTCAAAAAATTAAAAATAGAATTATCACATAATCCAGCAATCCTACTTCTGGGTATATACTCCAAAGAGTTGAAAGCAGGGACTGGAAGAGATATTTGTACACCCATGTTCAAAGCAGCATTGTTCATAATAGCTAAAACATGGAAGCAACCCAAGTGTCCATCATTGGAGAAATGAATAAACAAAATGTGATATATATATACACAATTAAATAGTATTCAGCCTTAAAAAGGAAAGAAATTCTGACGTGCTACAACTTGGATGAACCTTGAGGGTATTATGCTTTTTCCTATGTAATTTAGAATAAAAATGCATAAAACAATGATAAATCTATGCTAATGGACACACAGTGTACAAAGATGTAATTTGTGACAATAAAAACATGAAGGGAGAAGAGATGGAGCTACATATAATTTTTAACTACTATTGAAACTAATTGGGCCCTAACTCAAACTATGTTGTTATAAATTTAAGATGCTAATTGTCAACTTAAGGATAATCATTAAGGAAAAAATGTTAAAAATACACAGAGGTAGAAATGAGAAGGAAATCAAAACAGCACATTAGAAAAAAATCAATGAAACACAAAAGAAGACAGTGATGAGGAATTGAGGGGGGAAGATATAAACACATAGAAAACAAATAGCAAAATGGCCGAAGTTAAGTCCTTCTTTATCAGTAATTACTTTAAGTGTAAATAGATTACACTCTCCAAATACAAAGGTAGAGATTGGCAGAATGGATAAAAACACATGATCCAACTATATGCTGCCTACAAGAGATTCACTTCAGAGCCAAAGTCACGAATAGGTTAAAAGTGGAAGGCTCTGATGCAAATAGTATTCCATGCATATAGTAACCAAAAGAGAGCCGAGATGTCTATACTATCAGATAAAATAGACTTTAAGTCCAAAATTGTTACGCAAGACAAAGGAGGACATTATATTTCACTAAAAGTGTCAATCTAACTGCTGTCATCAATAGCCTGCAAATTTATCTTCAAAGCTTCCTCTGCCCACAAATCTGGGCCAAGTACACACAGTCCCTACCCTGGTTGTACCACAGAGTTGGAAATTATGTCACAGTGAGGTGAAAAATCCCTCTTTGAAGGCCTTAACAGAGCGGGTCAGGTGCATCATAGAGCTCTGGGTTCTTGTTCCCACTCTGGCATCAGCTGACCTTGCAACCCTGGGCAAGTCCTTCTCCCTGACACCTCCGTCCCTGCAACAGTCTCATGGCCTTCCCTGACCACCCCCTCCCAAGCAGGGCAGAAGCCTCCCCCATTCCCAGGCTCCCTCCCACCCTACCCCTGCATTCTGGCTGTCATGGTTCTAGTCGCAGTTGTCCTCCCTGGGTTTCTAGGCTGTTTTCCCCGCTGGTCGGGGAACTCCTCCAGGGAGGGGTAGCCACTTTATCTCTGCACCCTTTGTGTCTAGCCTGGCCCAGAGAAGGGGCTCAGTGGTGCTTTGTTAGGGGGCGAGTGAGAATGTGGCTGCAGCAGGTACCCTCTGACATTCTAGGAGGCCCCAGGCTCCCTCATCCTGTTCCCAAGGCCATCAACACTTCCACAGGGTCTCTAGGAAAGCCCGCGTGCTATGACTAGCACCCAGCACGAGCAGTCTGACCTCTCCTCCCCCAAGCCTGTGCCTGCTCCTTGTGCCACAGCCCTGTGCCCGGCACAGCAGCCCCTCCCAGGGCCTCCTCTTCCTGCCTGCTGTCCCCCCACCGCACTGTCATGGCTCCCTCTCCTGTCTGGACCGACCCCAGCTTACGTTCAATTACCCTACCTGAGCCTCAGTTTCTTCACCTGTGATATGGGCACAAAGGTCCCTACCTCATAGTCTTAATGCAGTAAACTGAGATCATGTGTAAAGTGCTGGGTACACGGCAGGACCACCAGGGATGCTACCACTGATAATGAGAACCCTTAACAAATAAATAAGCTTTTTTCGTGATTGAAGAGATTTGGGTTCTTAGACCATTTTTATGAAGGTATCTCCTGTGTCTGTACCCTGTGGAGGCTCAGAAAGGCTGGGATGACGGATGGATGGATGGATGGATGGGTGAATCTCTGTCATTGATGTGTCCCACATGGGGACACTCTACACATGCAGAAAGAACTATAATATCCTTTGAGGTCTCCTGAGATGTTTTATCCCAAATAAAGTGGGAGAGAACAAAGATTGGAGAACTCACATCCACAGGGACAGTGTCAGTATTATTTTATCAGCACCAGTCCTCATGGCAGCTAAGCTTCAGTGATCTCTGGGTCAAGCACTGGGCTAAGCATTTAATATGCATTGACATTTCATCCTCAGACATCCTATGAGGTAGGCACTATCATCAGCACTTTGTTACAGATAAGGAAACTGGGCTCAGCAACTTGCCTACAGCCACATCGCTAGAAAGTAATGGAGCCAGGATTCGAACCCAGCCCCGGGGACCAAATGATGGTGCCATCACAACGATTGATTCCTTCCCCACAGAGCTCCGTCCCTGGGTGGGCTGGTGCCCGGGGCTGAGCAGACAGTGGGTATGGAATGAAGGCTGTCCCTCATTTCCAGGGCTCAGGGGGACGCCCCAGGCAGGCAGAGAAAGAAGGCAGAGTGTGACCCAGGCTCTGGGGTCACAGAGCAGGGAAGGCTCCCAAGGAAGGAGGAGGCCACGCTGGGGCATGAGTAGAAGTCGGCCAGGCAAGGAGGGGACGCCGGACACCCTGCGGATCTTTCAGGACAGGGAAGGAAGCGGCAGGAGGAGAGGAGGAGGAAGGCGGACCAGGGAGGCAGGTGAAGAAGAGGCACTTTCATGGAGCTCCTCATGGCATTTCACCTTCCCGATAGCAGCCGCAGGAGAAAGATTTTTAATCTTTGTTTTACAGACGAGGAAACTGAGGCTCAGGAAGGCTGAGTCATGTGCCCAAGGTCCTCCTGCCTGTGAATAGCAAAGCCCAGGATGGAGCTGGCCAGCCCCACAGCTGGGAGCTTTTTCAGGACCAAAGAAGTACCAGACACGCACTTCCTGTTCTCAGGGCAGGCAGAGCTGTTGTGCACCTGCAGACACCTGCTCCCGCCAGAGACCACCCACAGGTGCGGAGGGCCAGCGTTCAGAGAGGGCAGGAGGGGGGAGCGCATGGGGCGTCCGGCCAGCTGGAGGCCTGCCTCAGAGGGCCCCGAGGGAGGACACCCCTGGAGGGTTCTGGGGAGCTGTGCGTGCCCACCTGGGGCCCAGGCCCTGGCACACAGCAAGCACTCTGTGAATGTGACTTTCTTTCTCCCGTAGGCCCTGGCCATCTCTGATCGGCCTTTGAACCCGCTGTCAGGAGGCCAAGGGGCTCTAGAGGGGATCTCCTCCAAGTCCTGATCCTGCCCTGAAGCCTGCCTTCCCACGTGCACACACGCTGGTCCCGTGCGGCCTCCATTGGCCCCTGGCGACCCTGGAGGATGGGAAGCTGCTGGCCATGCCCCCACAGCACACAGCCCCGCAAGCCCTAGGGCCCCGTGCCAGCCCCACCTGGCTTGAGGCCCACATTCCTGGCTCCTGCTCTGGAGCCCAGGAGCTCATTAGAGCCTCGGGCTGATCACGGGGAAGGGCTGAGGGTCACAGGCCGTTGTAGCCCTGGGTAGGAAGAGGGGCTGGAAAACTCAGCTGGGGCGGCACCTCTGCTTCTTCCCATAAAACTTGGGGTGGTGCGGGGGTGGGCACTGCCACCCCTCACTCACTGCTCCCCAAGGCCCTCAGCATAAGTCACTCTCAGGGCACTTCCCGACCTGGCTTTGGAAGCACTGCCGGCCTCCTCACCCCTATACCCATGGACCTCCCCACATTTGGGCCTTTGCACATGCTGTTCCACTGCCTGGAATGACTGAATTTAGAGACGTGTGTAAATCAGTCATGTCTACCCAGCGGGGTGAGTCCTTGAGAGAAGGAAGGCCCAGCAAGCACATCAGAGGGAATAGGGTCGGGACCAGGTCTGGGAGGGTCAGGGAAAGTTTCACAACTGGCTTTGGAAACCAAGTAGCAAGTTTCTAGGAGCAAGACTGGGGAGGGTGTTCCACTGGTAAGCGTACGGATGGGGGAGTACGGGATGGGGCAGGACGAGCTCCCCAGCGAGGTTACTCCCGGCTCTGAGAGTGTAGGGAGGGGAGGGCCAGTGAGGTGTGGGGTCTCACCTGCTGAAGAATCACCATGGTCCTCAGCCAGACGCTCCCGCTGCCTGCCTGGTCAGACACAGCTCTGTAGGGAGAGAGACCATGTCGTGCCTCTGGGAGGCCAGCCCTGGCAGCCTGGAGCCTGGAGCCTGGCTAGGGTCACCTGGGCTCCTCCCAAAGCCCCAGCCCCTCCTCCCCGGAGGGAACCCTCCCTGGCTTCCCTCCCTCTGGCCACAGCCCAGCCCGCATGACCTGAGCCTCAGCCACTGTAACCGGCTCCCCATTGCCCAGAGCCGCTGAGCTCTTCTCTTGGCCACTGTCATTCAGAGATTCCCAAAGGGCTCCTAGAAAGTAGCCAGTCTAGCCTCACCCTGGACACACAGGAAAAGGGGCCCAGAGAGGGACCGAGACTTGCCCAAGGTCACACAGCGGGGCAGGGCAAATTTAGGACTAGGACTTAGTCTCTGGCCTCCCAGCTCAGGGCCGCCCAGGAGTATGAATGACAGGGGCAGCCAGGCCTGAGGGGAAGGTCATGGGCTGGGCATTACCCACTCAGGGCCCACGCTGAAACCCTCCTAGAGCACCCGCTGCTCTCAGGGTGGGGCATAAGCACCCCAGCCTGGCTTTTAAGGCCCAGCACAGTCTGGCCCCCACTGATACCTCAGTGTTTTCTCTTCCTATGTTCTTCCTTCCCTACCCTTGCACTTGGACCATCCTTAGTGATTCACTGTTCCTGAAATATGCCAGCTCTTTCTGTAACTCCTGGCCTGTGCACACACTGGCCCTTCTACCTGGAATCTTGACTAGTAAATTCCCACTTATGGCCCATGGCTCAGTTCAGATGGTACCTCCTCCAGGAAGCCTTTCCTGACCACTCCCAAGCTACCAACAGCCTCTGTTTCCCTTTATCACATCCTGACTATAAGCATAATGTTGTCTGGGACAGGGTCTGTCCCCAGCTCTGCCCCCAAAGTTGGGGAGTTGATCCAGGACAGGGCATGGCCAGGGGGACCAGTCTGAGCTGTCTCTTGTCTTCAGCCTCACCCAGCACAGGGCAAGGCTCAGAGATGGGCTCAGGAAGGACTTGTGGGACTGAGTGTGGCTTTCAAAGGCAGCCCCAGCCCACAGGCCCTGGCATGAGGCCCCTCTGGCTCCTGACCTGTCCCCCAGGATGGGCATCAATTTTTCACAAGGGTCCATTCAGAGGCGCTGGGGCATTTGATCCTCTGCCCATGACACTGCCTGACACCCGAGCCCTAACCCCTGCCCTGGAGCTCTGGGACGTAGCAAACACACTGTCCTTCCCAAGACCTGCACCAGGCTGGCTGCCTGGCCAGGAAATGGAGTCAGCAAAGGCCAGCAAGCCGCTACCATGGGCGCTACGTCTGAAGACGGTGCCTGGTCATTGGTGCCCGCGCCCTACGCCAGCATGAACCACGAGGGCCGGGGCAGAGCCCACGCCTCCATTAAAGGTTTGGGGCTCCAGAGGAGGCAGGAGGGTGGTGAGGGTTTTTACATTAGGAAAAACTATGAGATATACATCTTATTTCAAAACAATGAGAACTAGACCAAGTTTAAGTTCATTTCTTTTAAAACTGAGAACAGGGAACACAGACTGTATGGACATTTCTGTGCCCATGCTTGGAACTACCTCACCCCCACAGCAACCCTGGCTGGCGGGGCTCTGTGCTCCCATTTCTCAGGTGGGAAATTTGAGGCACAGAGGAGGGAAGTGACTTAGAGAAAAAGCAAAGGAGACGGAGACAGGGACAGAGGTCTCTCTGCTGCCCCAGCCGGTCTGCTCCCCTCGCCCCAGGACGCCCCACTCCCAGCCCCAGCTCAGAGCATGGACACTGTGCCCCTGGCTCTTCCCTTCTCTGGGGTACAAACCTTCATCTTCTCGAGCTCAGGACAGTGTCATTCAATGGCTGCTGTGGCTGAGCCCTCAAGGGCAGCAGGAAGCCCAGGTCCAAGAGCCAGTGGCTGTGGGGGCAGAGGCTCTGGAGGTGACTCCTCCACATCCAACAAACCCTCTCCCAATGCCCAGGACAGTGGCAGCCCATTCTTACCTGGGTCCCAGCTGCCCGCTCTCAGTGACCCACCAGCCTGGGTACAGCGTCCACCTGCACAGAGGACTCTGGAAGCTGGGGTCACGGGCCCAGGACGGTCTGCAAACACTCTTCCCTCTTCTTGCTCCAAGGCTCACTCTGGGTCTTTCTGTTTCTGGCTGCCTCCCTGGGTACTGTCTCTCCCTTTCTTTCCTGCGCAGGGCAGCTGTCCAGCCGGCACTGCCACCCTCCCCTCCTCACTCCAGAGCCTTCTCCCAGGAGGCGGAGCCGGAGGGGGCCTCCAAGGTCTGGGTGCGGTGACATCAGCATGGGGGGAGGGCTGTGCTGGGGCTGGGACTAATATCCAGAGGCTGCCCAGGGCTCTGTGTGAGGCTGGCAGGCCGACCGGGAGGCAGAGCGCTGGGATCTCTCTCTGGCTGTGCTGCTGACCCAAGTGGGACCCAGGCTGGGGCCTGTCCTGGCCTGAGGAGCCTCCTGTCAATTGCAGTACCTGGCTTGCTGTCTCAGCACCTGGGCAGGGAGCAGTGCCCGATCCTGACCTGGTCACGGCTGTGCTGGGGCCTCAGCCCCTGCCTGCCCTCCTCCGGCCGGCTCCTCCTCCCTTCCAGGGCTGGGACTCTGAGAGGGCAAGGCCGGCCTCACGGCAGGAGGCAGAGTGCTGAGCAAGCCCCGTGTTCTGGCGCCTTCTCCCCTCGCTGAGCACATGCCCCCTGCTCCATTCCCACTTGCGAGGGCTCCCCGCAGCTGTGTCCCCTCATCAGTTCAACACCGCTGCCCACAGGATGCATGTTATTCTATCATCTCCCAGAAACTTTGCCAAACCAGCTGGCTAGGAACAACCCGCACGTAACAAGGACCCGTCCAAATCGAAGTCAAATCTGTGATTTTAAAGGGGGGTGTGGTGGACAAGCAAGGAGCACACAGAATCCTCCTTGTTAGTGCTGGTGAAGACAGTGACCTCGAGCCCTCCCTGCTGAGACCTGGCACTTCCTCCTTCCCCTCCGCCTGCACCGCACCTGGCAGCCGCCCACCAGCGCGCCTCTCCAGGGACGGGTCCTGGCTGGCACAGGGAGGGCTCTCTGGGGTCCCCCGCCCTGTAACTGGGGCGCATCTGCAGGGAAGCTACCCAGAAGGGTGTGGGGTAGGGCACCAATGGCCCAACAGCGCCACCTGCTGGGCACATGTGCCACTGCCCTGCTGCTCCCGCGGGACCAAGGCGGGAGAGGCGGGGCACGCGACATAGGCCACAGGGGCCGGGCGCACCTTAGCCCAGCGGCTCTGGCAGGAGTTGCCCTGGAACCTGCCGCTCCTCACATGCCCTCTCCTTGAGCCTCCCAGGTGGCATCGGCCTGACACAGGTGGGAAAAGTGGGATCCAGAGAGGAGAATGAGGGTGCCCTGGGCTCAGGGCTGGCAGTGGGGACAGAGTGCAGGTTAGCTGTGGGGGTGGGGGACGGGGTGGCCTCTGAGTGCAGGATCACAGCAACGCTGCACTCAACACCTCCGTGGACCAGGCACTACGCCAAGCAGGTCACGTGACTCGTACTGCCCCTTTCTCACAATCCCGTAGGCATCCTGGTTTACCTTGTCCTCACACTGCAATCACGCCCTTGTCCCCAAAGTCCAATCTATCACTGGGTTCTGTCCCCCCTGCCTTCAGAATCCATCCCAACCCTGGTTCTCCCCACTGCCACCCCCACTTCTTGGCTGAGCTGCGCATCTGCCGCAACAGCCCCCAACAAGCCCATCTCCTCCCAGTGGTCATGGCTGCCTCCGCCTTGTCGGTGGGACCAGGGCATAGGTCCCCTTTAACCCAGCAGGGTGGCAGAGCTCCAGTAAGTCCCACACTGCACTGTCAGCTCTCTGCGTAGCGTTTGTCACCACCAATGCTTGTGTTTGCTTTCCCTGTTTGTAGACTGTTTCAGAGTGGGGACTGTGTCTGGTTCCCACACCCCGGTGCCTGGGCTTGGGCTCAGCACCCAGCCAGCCCCATGGTTTGCTGAAGGAAGGAAGGACCGACCCCAAGATCTCAGCTCGCAGGCCCACCGCACAGCAGCGTCCTCACTCACTCATCCCTCTGATCAGGGGACAGCCACCCAGGCCTGGGCAGTATTCCCTCCATTGTCCCTTTCCCCCAGAGGGACACTCAGAAACAGGAAGGTCTTTCTGGAATCGTGGTAACATTTATTCTGAGCGCAGGACAGGCCTCCTCTCCTTTGACCCCATGGTGGGCCCCAAGAAGAAGGAAGCCCAGGTCTGGGTGTGTGGGCTGAGGCCTCACCCTTTGACAAATGGGGACCCCAAAGGCCCCCATGGGTGCGTAAGGTCAACAAAGCAACTCCCCTCCCCTACTCACCCCACACCCTAACCTGCTGGGGACCAGAGAGGCCTGCATAGCCAGGAGCCAGCCTGGGCCACCTCCGTGGGCAGGAAGCAAGGGCGGGGCTGCTGAATTGGCTGTCAGGGGTGGGAGACACTGCCTGGCCCCAGGCTGAGGCCCACATAGGTCTGACACTTGGCCCTGGTCTGCTCCTGTATCCGGGGGCACATGGCTGAGCAAAGACCCAGGAGTCAGCGCCGGAGCCCACGCTGGCTTCCCCAGCACTCACCTCTCCACCCCATCACAGGAACCTTACTTGAAAGCGACGTGGAGAAGTGGGGATTACATGAACGTGCGTGTAGTGTGCGCGCATACAGATACACGTAGAGAAGGGGGGTTGTTTTGTCCTTATCCAGCACTTGGTAGTAAGAGTGCTGACAATGAGAATCATTGGCCCCACTCTGTAGAAAGGGGAAATCGAGGCACAGGAGGTTTAAGTGACTTGCTCCTGGTCACTCGCAGAGTGCCAGTCCCAGGCTCAGGGTCTCGAGGGGAGGTCCTGGTATCCGAGAAAGAGTCCTCTTGTCCTCCTTGTCTTTCAGTTCCTGGCCCTTCACAGGTCCCAGGGCTGGGACCCAGGAGCAGAGCCAGCCACGGAGGAGGAGGCAAAGTCAGAGAAGCCTGCACCTCCAGCCAGGACACTGGGCCAGATGGCCGGCTCCAGAGTCAAAAAGTCAGGTTCCCAAAAGGAATTCCCAGCAAGGCCACAGGAATTGCCGTGCTTGAACCAACTGTTATGCCTGGTCTGGAAGCCCAAGAAGGGCATAGAAGAGATCCCAGGTGGCTCATGACACCAACACACAATAAGAACACGGCTGTGCCAACTTGTAAGACACCCAAGTACAAAACACCCTTTTCATCCACTGCAGACCTTTTTGGAGAGGGCGCCATCTTCCATGTCCCTCCCCAAGTGGAATCAAAATGAAATCAGAGGACTCACAAAACTGGAGTTCAAGAAGAAAAAAGGAGGTTTAACCTTTAAATTTTCCTTTAAAAGCCCCTGGTTAAAATTGAGGCTTTTGAAACTGAAAGAATATAAAACATTAAAGACTACAAGGAACATTTTGGTCCGGGCAGCAAGAAGAGCACTGTGGTCTCCTTGACTGCATTTTGGGGAGGGGTGGTGGGGGGCCCCTCTGGTCAGGCAACAGAGCCAACATCTCCTGCCAGGCCTGACCCCATCCACCCCAGAGTCCCTTCTTCCAGGAAAAGCTGGGGTTTTCCAGTCGGGGGCCTGGGAGCATGTGCCCCCACCTGGAGTCCCCATGGCCCCCCACCGGCAGTCCCCTGGCCCACTAGCCCAGGCTCGCATCCGCAGCAGAGGCAGGAAGATGCCCCTTCCTCACCCCCACTGCCACCACCTCTCTGGGAACCTGAAGCCAGGGGCTGGAATGAGATCAGAGCCTGGAATGAGCGGGGAGCGCAGCTCCTCGGGGCGCCCACCTCTGAGAGGCCCTGAGGACACAGCGAGGCCCAAGGCAGTGGCTGGGGAGGGCCCCGCTTCTCTCGGAGCCTCAAGGGTGTCATTAATTCATTTGGCAAATCTCTGTTGAATGACTAAATGGATGGGTTAGTGGACAGGATTAGAGAATGAACAAACGTTTCCTGAACATTTGCCCAATTCCAACCTGAGCAGGAACCCAGCAGGAGCCAGGAGCTCTTTTAAGGTGGCAGAAAATCAGGTGTAGGTGACAGGGAAAGTGAGTTCTGGGAGAGGTGGGCACAGGATACAAGGACAAGAATAGGGCTTGGGGACATGGCAGTTTGTGTGTAAACAAGTGACATCTTCTTGGCACCCCTCGGCAGATAGCAGGGCCTTGGGAAAATGTTTTCAACGGAGAGAGTCCCTTAGCAGTGGTGACAATTAGGGTAGGAGGGCTATTTTAAGTCTCAGGCAAGAAAATGCCCCCATAAGAAGGGAATGCTTTGGAGCCTTCAGGACACTGAGGCTCAAAGAGGGGCAGAGACCTCCCAAGGTCACACAGCAAGTCAGTGGAAGAGTGGGAAAAGGACGCCAGTGTCCTGGCTCTCAGGCTAGTCCCAGGCCCGGCGGGGACATGCAGATGGCGGTGAGAACGGTCAGGGCCAGGCAGGCGGGCAGGTGTCAGACAGCCACGAGGGAGGCACTGCTGAGGACGCGCACAGCCACAGTGCCCGGAAGGTCGCTGGGCTGCCGTCTACTGCGGTCCCGGAGGTGGAGGGTGTGCAGGGCCTGGAGGTCGTCTGGGTCAGCCTTCAGGTGCACCTGGCCCAGGAACTCATCCTTCAGGACTCGGTGGTTCCAGATCTGGGAGGAGACAGAGGATCGTGGGAGGGGCTGGCTCCCAGGCCAGGAAATAGGTCCATGGCGGGTGCCAGTGGTGGTAGCACCTGCTTCCCGCAGTGCAAGCTGGCTGAGGAGAAGGAGTCCAGACTGTCTGCCTCCCCGTGAACCGTGGACAAGGTCACGCCCCTCCCAGAGCCTCAGGCTCCCCATCTGTCAAAGCTCCTTCCATGTATATAGTTAAATCTGTTGTTATTAGCTCTGCTGTTGACCTTGGGTGAACTTGGGCAAGTGATACGCCCCCTGCCCTAGTTTTCCCGTCTTTAACATGAGGGTTGGACCAACTGCCCTAGGGGGCCTTCCAGCCCCGATATCTGTAGGTCTGTGATCTGATCCAGTGGGACTCAGTGTTAAGGAAACTCGGAAAAGCTACAGTGGCTCTCCCAGGGTACCTGAGTATTTGTTTACAGATGGTTTCTTACCCGGTGAGACACTGACCAAGGCCTGGGGGACAGAGAGCTTCCCTAATGAGCACAGAATCACTGTCCACCGGCCACCCTCTCCTGGGAGGAGAAGGGAGCCCACGCCTGAGCACACTGGCTTTCTGACTGTGCTCAAGGCTCTTAGGAAACAGCCGCACCCACCACGCACCATCTCAGTGAATGTTTCTGGGGGATCCACTGGCTTTGGGTGAGACCAGCAGAGGTGGTCACTGTCCCCAGCCAGGAGACTGGCCCTACTGGGTCCAGAGTCATGCCGGCTAACCCAGCGTGCCCACCATAGAAGGGAGGCAACAGAACTCCCAAGGCCACCCCAGCGGTGAGAGTCAGACTGACAACCAGAACCCAGCATGCCTGGGTCTCCATCAGAGGCTCTTCACCCTGGGCCCTGCCCCTCTCAGTGAGGAGCCTCAGGCTGGGGGCCCGGGAGGGGCCCTGTGGACAGGTGGGCTCACCTGGACAGTGATGGGCTGGCCTGGCTTCTTGCGGTAGAAGATGCCTTTCACATCGTACTCGGGCGTGGAGGTGCCCCTCTGCACGGCCGAGCGGACTTTGTCCCCCTCACACTTGATGATCACGTAAGAGTCCGCCCCTAGAGAGTGGGGTGGAAGATGGGCTGAGGCTGGGAAGGAGCAGGGCCCAGATGAGACAGAGAGCTGGGAGGCGAGACGCCCACCTGGGCTGTTATTCAGAAGGGGAGACTGGAGCCTGACCCACGTCAGGGCCCCTTAACTTGCAAGACAGCAGACCTGCAGGGGCACACTGGTCACCTCCGGCCTCCAGGCCTTACCCATGTTCTTCCCTCTGCCCAGAGCACCGTTCTCCCCAAACACTTTTTATCAGGCTCATACCTTAAGACCTCCTCAGCCTGGAGGAAGGCTCCCTCCTCCAGGAGGCCCTCCCTCCCAGCTGTCCATTCCTGTATCTGGCTGCCCCACCCTGTGGAAAGCTGCCCAAGAGAAGGCAGACCTGTTCCTCTCTCTGTGCCTGGCATCACCCCAGGGCTGGCTGGGCCTACAGCGGGTGTCAGGAAAGGTCTGCTGACTTCCTGAGTGAGAGCAGAAGGGCTCTGGGGCTGGCATCTGCCCTGGCAGGGAGGCGGCATGGGGCAACCAGCAAGTCGGGGGGAGCTCACCTGTTGGGGAGTCCTTGAGGCCAGCAGCCCCCAGGACATGTACCTGGGTCACCTGCTGGGGGTAGCCACACAGGGAGCTCCAGCAGGTGCGGGGAGGCTCGTCTAGGCGCAGCTCCCTGTTACGGGGCAGGGGAGAGGGGTGGCGGGTGATGGAGGAGCACCAAGGTGACACAAGGTGAGGCGAGGGTTCAGGAAGTGGGAGAGAAGAGGAACAGTATTTAATCCAGATATTTATTGCATTTAGTCCTGGGCACATCTCCAAGGGCAATCCCCAACCATCCAGCCCCCATGGGCTTCCTGACTTCTCTATCGCCACCAAGGGGGCCCCATCCTCCCGCAATCAGAAAGCAATTTACTGAGCGCCTGCTGTGTGCCAAGCCCTCTGCTGGGGTGTTATAGGTGTGACTCCTAATCCCCACAAAGCCCTGGCAGATAGGTAACTGTCATTGCGCCCACATTACAGTTTAGGAAGCAGCAGGATCACCCAGGTGAAAGGACTTGCCCGTACTGCTGGGAAGTGGGGGAGGCTGGGCTGGCAGGACCCAAGGCCATCTGACTCTGCCACACCACAGGCTGCTCCTGGGTGTGGAATGTGGGCAGGGTCCACTCATCCTTCTGGGGACACCAAGTGTGGGCTGCATACCAAGGTGGGGAGGACAGTGTGGGACCCACAGGGTCTGCACCCTAGCAAGGACAGGGATGGTTTCAGCAGTCCTCTGGACCATGGGACAGGGGATTGTGGTGACAAGACCACGATCCTGGAACTAGACAGGCTGGGTGGCCCAGCCTGACTCCACCACTGGCCGCATGACCTTGGAAAACCCATCTAACCTGATCCCTTATTCTCATCCCTAAAATGGAGGGGTCAGGCCTCCCCCTCAGGGGTGCAGGAAGATCAAATGAGATGAGTGAAAGCCTCTTTGTAAACTGTGGAGTGCAGTGCACATGAGAAGCTGTTCCTAGTCATGGCCAGAGACGTTGGGACAAGAGAGCCGGGATGAGAGAGGAAGGAGGTGGGCACCAGTGTGCGCCCCTCCCAGGGCGGCTGGAGGCCTGGGCTCCACACCTTGGGCAGACACCGAGCATCCCTGGGGCTGCAGGATCCGGGGCACCCCAGTGCGGACCTTGCCGCCAACCCACCCCAGCCCGCCCCCACGCACCGGCAGTTCGAGGGCACATCAGTGAAGACCCGGAGCAGGAACTCGCCGGTGTGGCCTGGCTCAAAGGTGGTGGGGATGATGATGTAGCGGCCCTCGGGCTGCTCTGTGCGCAGGAAGACGCTGCGCGAGTTGATGTAGATGGAGCTGGCGGCCTTGTGCTGCAGCCTGTGCATGCGGTACTGGCGGTTCTCCTCCACCTGCGGGAGGCGGGAGAGGCTGGGCCACCAGCGCCCCACCCCACCCCAGCCCACCCGTCTCCCCCACCCCACCACCATGAAAGGAGCGAGAGTCCATTTATATGAAACATCCAGGACAGGCAAATCTTTAGAGACAGGAGCGGATTAGTGTTTGCCTGGGGCCCAGGGGAGGGGTCGATGGGAGTGGGTGGGATGGCCAAGGGAGTGGGTTTCTTTGGGGGATGATGAACTACTCTGAAATCAATTGTGGTAATGGTTGCACAACTCTGTGACTACACTAAAACTCAAAAGATTGTACACTTCAAATGGGCAAATTGCATAGTCTGTGAGTTATATCTCAATAAAAGCTGTTAAAAGTTGGGGTGCGATAGGAAGCCCCCTGGCAACAACAGCCACGGGGATTCTGGCTGTCACAACAGAAACAAGTATCCAGATCTGCCGGAGTCACAGCCGTGCCCATGAAATGACACTGCCAGCTGCCAGGTCATGCTAGACAATCCCGAAAACAGGTGCACAGTAGTGAAGTGGCATTAGTGAATATCCTGACATGCTAAAGTTATAAAGTGTGACAACATGTCAGCACACAACGAATGTACGAGCGCAATGATGTGAGCAAATTGCCATGACATGACCAAGCACACCAAATGCCAGGGACTCAGCATGGGCCAAGCCCTGCCATATCCATGTGGTTTCATTAAGTTATCACAGCTTGACAAGGACATGGGGTCCCACTATGCCGACCGTCACCATACACCGGGCATCTCAACGTGTAGAAGGCCTCAGGGTCCAGGCCAGAGGAGCGGCTGGGGTGAGTGTGCCTGGCTCTGCCCAAGGATGCCTCCTCCCTGTGCCCAGCAAGGCCTCCAATGCCGGGAGGTTTCGGGAGCTGCGAGAGGCCCTGAGCCCTGAGGGAGGAGCAAGGGGGCCCAACAGACACCCAGGACCTCCCAGAGCCCGGCCCCAGCCACCGGCGATCCTCCCCTCCCTCCTCCGCCAAACAGCCCCGGCCTGCGGGTCTTGGGCAGAAAGAAGTGAGGCTGAGAGCTTCCGCAGAAGCTGGTCCCAGGCAGGCCGGGCCGTCGGTGGCTATTCCAAACGGGGCCCACAGCATCAGCACGATGTCAGCCATGGCGGCCAGGGCGGCTGGAGGGATGGCAGTGACCAAGGTGTTCTAGAGTGTTCTCCCCTCAGCATGGGGACCCTGAACTCCAGCTCCCTTGCTCTCCTCACCCACAGCAGGGGTCCAGCTGGCCTCACCTTGTAGATGTCAAAGCCAATGGCCAGGTTCTCGCCCTTGCCCTCCCGGCGGGTAGAGCGCTTCGGCCGCTGCTGGATGCAGATGAGCACCTCATCCTCCGGCTTCTTCACGTCAAAGACGTACTGCAGGATGGCCAAGGAGAGACACGCTGCGATGAGACCGTGCCAAGGACGGGCTCGCTGGCTCCCAGGAGCTTGGACTCCGGAGCTTGGGCCAGTCACGTCACCGCTCTGGGCCTCGGTCCCTCCTCTGTGAGACGGGCCTAGGAGTGCCTACCACGGCTGCCCCGTGTGAAGCGTGGGAGAGCTCAGTGAGACAAGGGGTGCTCGGCTCAGAGCCTGGCATACAGGTGGCGCTCAACAAGGGCACATCACACATGAGGACTGAGCAGCTGCATGGGTCATATCTGAGGGAGCTGTAGGGCAGAGGTCCCTGTGGGGAGCCCTGCCCGGCCAAGTCCCCAGGAGGGACAGAACTGTGCTGTGTAGAAACAAGGGGTGGAGCCCTCGGCTCAGCCTCTAAATGTCCCTGTAACTCAGGCCGAGACACTCCTAAGTCCCTCAGCCCGCAGTCTCCTTATTGTTACCCTCGGCAGGTTAGACCGTGAGGCTGGGGGCTTCATGACCTGGACAGGACCAACGTGCCCATCCAACCCCCACGGTACAGATGGGTTTGCTGAGGCCCGAGGAGGGACAGGATGTACCCAAGGTCATGCAGAGTCCCTGGCAGGACAGTGGCAGGGGCCCTGTGGCGGATGTAGGACAGAGTGGGGTCCCTGGGAACGCCCACCTGCGGGTTCTGGAAGAAGGTGTCCTTGTGGTTGATGCAGCCCCCACTGCGGTTCTGTCGAGGGTCTTCATGCCGCGTCCAGGCGCCGCGCAGCCGGGCCTCCTCCCACGTCTTGTGGATGCTCAGGTAGGACGTGTTGATCAGGCGGCACTTGATGATGTCGGTGAAGTAGCGGCACACGTCCTCGAAGGTCATCCTAGGCACGGGAAGGGGCTCACTAGTCGCTCCCCCCGGGCCCCTGGCCCACCTGCCCGCTCGCTCCACACGGTTCCACACGCTCTGAACCACGGCCCACACAGGAGCACGGACGTGGTGTCACACGGACCCATAACCTCTCTTTTGGCCTCAGTTTCCTCATTTGTAAAATGGGGATGAATGCAACAAGTTACCTATCTCACAGGGTTAGTGTAGGGATTAAATACTGCAATAAAGCCATGTAGGACAACTTCCGGCAGACTGGCCAGTTGGCAGAGGCGACTGTGACACTCAGTGATAGTGTGAATGACTAACGTGTGCTGCCCACTACTGTTTACAAAGCTCGTTTCCACCCCTCATCTTCCACCGCTGGGGCGAGGCCAGAGTGAGCTGGCAGTGGGAACCCCGTGAGGAGCATGCCGCAGTGGCCAGGGCATCGCCACGGTCACACGCACTGTGCACACCTCCAAGAGCCTGGGCAGGGGCGGGAGGAGTGTGTTGAGCGTGAACACGTAGGACGAAGCCCTTTCTACAGATGAGGGGTTTTGCTGTTTTAATTCAGCTGAGCCCTAAGCCAGACTGGGAGAGCGAATCTCATCCAGGGAGCCCAGACGAAGGGCCTGGGTGGCCTCCTGCAGTGGGTCCCCTGATGCCTGCAGGAGGGGTCCTCCACGGGGCACCAGAATCACTGTCATCTGCCTCTGGGCATCCGGCACACCCGGGATGCCCTGCACCCCTCCAGGAAGTGGCTGAGTCTCCCTATCAAGTGTTCTGCTGAGGAGCGACACGGAGCCTGGCCCACAGTTGAGACCAAACGCAGGTTGGATGAATGGCAGGAGTGATTTTGGGGCTCCTTAAGCTAGGCTGCCGCCCTGTCCCCAGCCCATCCCCATCCATGTGTCCCCTAAGCTCCCCTCTCTTCCCTCGCTCACTCTTCCCAAACCCAGCTGTGCTCTCTCACCTCTGGGCCAGCTTGCTCTCCTTGCCCACCACGGCCACCCTGCACCCCACGTAGGCTCCTCCGCGAGCCTCCCCCCCTCCCCACATACTCTCAGCAATCAGGCTGCTAGCGAGCCCCTGCCCTCTGGTCAGCCCCTACCCTGCATCCTGGCCGCTTGCCAAGGCTCAGCCTGGGAGCCAGAGCAGCCCAAGGTCCCCTCGGGTGGGCGGAGGGCACTGTGGGGATGAAAGGGCCTGTTACTGCCCAACTAATTTACACAGGAGGAAACTGGGCCTCAGAGAGATGGCGTGACTTGCCCAAGGCCACGCAGCAAGCTGAGGAAGGGGCCTGTGCTAGAGGCCTGGCCCCTGACTCCACCCGGCACTCCCTGCCAGGCCCACGGGAGGGGCCCTCGGCCCCAGACACGGGGGCACACGCACACTCACCAGAACTCCCCGTCGTCCTGCACGGTCACGCCCATCTTCTCCCGCTCGCTCTTGCTCACCTTCTGCCACTCCTCTGAGCTGGGAAGTGAGTGCCGGGGTGGGGAGAGGGAGCCATTTAAGAGGAGGGGCGCTACCAGGACCCCCCGACAATGGCACAGAGGCAGGCAGGACAGCTCAGCACCAGGCCTCCGGCAGTGCAGTGTGGCTAAGGGCACCCAAGGCCACACCCAGCCCCTCTCCAGAAGCCCTGTCTGCCCCTTCCTACGGGAACCGTGGGTGCCACCATGCCATGGGCTGGGTGGTCTGGAAGCAAAACTGCAGGCTGGGGGTGAGGGGGCATGACCCCCAGTGGAGGGGGCTCCTTCACTGGGAAGCTGAGCTCCCTGCCCCTCCTGGCCTCAGCAGGGCCATGAGCCAAGCACTCAGGGGTGGCCCCCATTCACTCACTGCTGGTGGCCTCACTCCCTGCCCCTCCCCCACTTGCCCAAGACTGGTCTCCACATCCCCTGCAAGTCAGCGTCCCCCCACCCAGACCTTTTCCTGTGCTGAATCCATCACCTCACACTCACTCCAAAGAAAAGTCTCCCATCTCTCTTCCCAATGTCATCCTCCCTGTAGATCCTTCAGGGCCCAGTCCCAGGGCCACCTCCTCCAAGAAGCCCACCCGTCTTTGTACACGCACTTGGGCCTGTGCCTGCAACCCCATCCCCAGGCCTCACGTGTCGCTCCAGGGCCCGTTCCACTCCCGCTCTCCCCAGGGGTTGCGCAGGCGGATCATGTCCAGCTTTTCCGACTTGAAGAAGGCCAGCAGGCCGTGGCCCAGGCGCACCTTACGCACATCAGTGATGGCGTACGCGTGGCCCTTCACCAGGCCACACGCCAGGCGGGCCTCCATGTCGGCTGCTGTCATTGCCTGCAGGAGGACACATTGCTTAGAGAGGCCACACTGGAACTCAAAGCTGGTGGGACTCAGGGCTGGAGCTACAGCCAGGAGGCCGCAGCACCCTCTACAGGCTGCTATGGGAACTGCAGTCCCACACAAAGGCGAGACCTTGTTCTGCTGTGATTAGGGGCAGTGCTGTGTTCAAGGGCCTTTACTAAACCCCACGGGGGCAGCGGTCTGCGAAAAAGGAAGTGGGGTCAGCCCAGGGTGTGCTGGAGCTTGCACGGGCTCAGCTGTTAAATATTCAGGCATTTTGAGCGCTGGCTGTTAAACACCGGAAGCTGGCAATCAACCCTGGGGGAAATATTTATACCACAGAAATCAGCAAATGCTACAAATCTGTGCTTTCTGTTTTCCTAGAGAGCCAGTTTCTCAGCACACCACAGGGTCTGCTAAACTCGGGTTCAAATTCCACCTTCAATGAGGCTCCAGTTTCTCACCCCAAACACAGGCCAGCAGTGAGCTCAGGATCCTCCCTTTGGATCCTGTCCCCCAGCCCTGTGCCACGTGCAACAGGGGCGTCCTGCCCTCCCCCAGGTGCCCCCGGCTTCTGATGCCTCACCTTGACTGAGGGACCCTCGGTGCACAGACACCCACAACCCAAGGGGGTCAGAAAAGGAGGTGACCCTTGCGGGAGAGGCATTTCACAGCCTGGGGGCAGGCAGGGCAGGGGGTCCAAGGCGTGTATTCCCCGTACTGGGGAAAGTGTCATAGTGCCTTCCAACTGCTCCCCTCCCCCATGGGGCTGAGCGTCTGGCTTTATGGGCTGGCCTGGGCCTGGGCTTGGCCTGGGACGTCACAGTCACCTCCCATCCCCATAAAGTGGGTGAAGGGCAGAGGCCGTGCTGGGACCTGCCCTGTGTTCTCACCTTGATGGAGGCGCTGATGAGGCCACCCCGGCTGTGCACCTTCAACACGCGCTCGAAGAGCTGGTTCCTCTTGGTCTCGTCGTTGGCAAAGTCACCCTCGGTCAGGTCGATGGGCTCGGAAACACCGCCCGTGAAGTCCACCAGAGCGTCTGCCGTGTTGCCTCCATCCAGGGCCTGGTAACAGCCTGCCAGCCTGGGGGTGTGGAAAGAAAGCCCAGCTCACATGCCCCAGTAGGTCTGAATCCTTCACCTCATGGGGAGATTTTTGAAACTCAGAGAGGTCACACAAACTGCTAAGATCACACAGCAGGCTGCAGCAGAGCCAACGCTAGAACGCAGGTCTTGACTCCTGGGCTACACGTCCCACTGACACACCCTTTTATGGCTCACGTTGCCCTGAACCTCAGCAGCTCCATCTTCGCAAATCAGCGGTCCAAAAACAGAGCAATCTTTCCAAAAGTGTTGACAGCTCATATATCTTTTACACACCACTCCTGGATAAGTAACATGATTTATAATGATGTAAGCCAGAAATAACCTAAAGGTCTAACAAGAGAGAACTGGTTTTAAAAACTAACGCTGCATCTATACTCCGGGAACACTAAGCAGCCATGGAAAAAATTGCTGGAAAAGAATCCCTGTGGGAGGGAAAATGCTTGCGCCAGCTTATTCTGTTTGAAAAAGCAATACGGTTGGAATCCAATTATGTTTAAATAATTCATTTTAAAATATTTAGTAAGCATCCACCATGTGTGACATACAACACGCGGGGACACAGCTGTGCTTCTTATTGAAACGAGCAGGAAGAGGGCCGGGCCGTTCCAGGCACAGTGTGGGACGAGACACACAGCACGGCACACTTTGCGCAAACTGAAAATACACACCCACAAAACAGCCACACAGGCTTTGCAAGGTTACCTGCGAATAAAAATGCATCAAAGATGTTAAGGGGGTTGCTAAAGGCAGGAGAGATGGGGCACAGAGCGGGACAAGGCCTTGAGCCAACACCGGCCACGCTGTTCACGACAGTGGCGCAGCCCCGGTGACTCAGATGGCCCCAGGCACGGCAGGGGCAAGCAGGGGACTGGCAGAACTGCAGGCGTGTGGGAGACTTTTATTGATATTAGCTTCTTCATGGTCTTCTAGACTTTCTGGATTTGCTGTAACAGGCATGTATTTATTTTATCATTTAAAAAGTAAATAAATGTAAAAAGAAAACAAGCAAGCATGAAATGGTGCGGCCGCCGTGAGGACAGTTTGGCAGCTCCTCAAAACGTTAAACACAGAACTCCCACTGACCCAGCAATCCGCTCCTAGGCACACACTCACAAGAACTGAAAGCGGGGACTCGGACAGACATCTGCACACGTGTGTTCATAGCAGCATTAGTCACAAAAGCCGAAGGGTGGAAGCAACCCAGGTGTCCATCAACAGATGGACAGATGAACGAACCGTGATGTATACACACAGTAGATACTGTTCAGCCACAGAGAGGAAGGACATTTTGATAAACGCCACATCATGGACGGACCTTGAAAGCATTATGCTCAGTGACATAGCCAGACATGATTCCACTTATGTGAGGCACCCAGAGCAGGCAAGTTCATGGGCAGAGGCAGAATGGAGGTTCCCAGGAGCTGGGGGAGGGGAGGGGAGTTACTGTTTAATGGTTACTGAACTCCTGTTGGGGACGATGAAAACGTTTTGGGTATAGACAGTGGTGATGGTCCACGGCATTGTGAATGTAATCAATGCCACTGAATTGTGCACTTACACGTGGTTAAATGAGAAATATTATGTTTTGTATATTTTACCACAATAAAACTTTTTTTAAAAAAAGCAAAAAAGCAGAAAACAAGGCCACTGGCTTGGCTCTCCTAGGGTGGGAGAAGAAGAGCCTGTACCAAGGGTGGTGGTGACTCAGTGGCCACTAGGGAGTGGCTTTGTGTTCTTAGGATTTAAAGTGAAAGCTACCAATGTCGTGTTTTCTTAGGTTTGTCTTTAATGTTGGGAGTTTTTGTTTTTCCTTTTCCTCTCTCTCTTTTTCTCTCTCTCTCTCTCTCACACACACACACACATACACACATACACACACACACACATGCATTTCCCAAGGAGACTGACAAACGGGCCTGGTAGGAGGAACTGGCTCCCATCGAGCTGGCCAGGCTGGTCTCCGGCCCTCCTGCCCCAGGCCCACCCCAGCCCTACAAGGGCCTGGGCAGGTCACGCCGCCTCAGAGCCCTCTGCAGCTCGGCATACCTTTGCTCATGCCCATCCTGTGCCAGGCTCTGTGCTGGGCGCGGGGGACACGGGGAAGGCAGGCACTTGGCCCACAGTGACCACATCCCTAACAAAGGCCCCCAGGCAGGGCATGGCAGCGTGGCCTGGGGAAAGATCCCGAATGTAAGTGCTGGCTCTGCCCCTGGCCACCTGTGGGACTCCTGCCTGGGCCTCAGGCTTCCCCGTGAGTGGAACAGCCATTCCTCCCCTCCCCGGCTCCAGGCCTCCACTCCACCCAGCATGGCTCAGTGGGCTATGCCCTCGGGCCCGGGCTCTGAGAATGCCGTGAGTCCTTGCACCAGCCTCTCGCCTCCCTGCGCCTGGAGCCCTGCCTAAAGGAACACCCGCGGAGCCATCGCTGCTGCCACCGCCCGCCCACCAGCCCACCCACCGCTGGCACCTACTTGGCGTAGGCCTTCTCCACCAGAGCACACCAGAACTCGTTGCGGGAGTTGGAGTGGCAGTAGATGAGCTGGTTGTTGACCGTGGGCAGCCGGTCATCGATGACCACGTCCACCCACTCCCCAAAGCGCCAGAAGTGGAAGTGGAAGATGCCCGCGTAGGCGTCGGGCTTCTCGGGGTCCCACTCCTGCTCCTTCCAGTCCGGGATGACCTGGGTGGGGGGGTGGAAGCAGGATGGGGACACAGTGAGGGGCATGTCTGGCTTCCTGAGGAAATGGGGGTGCACACCTTCAGGCAATCAGAATGGAAAGGACCACTGGGTTCAAGTCCCATCTCTGCCATGAACCAGTGTGAGACTTGGGCGAATCCTTCTTATCTCCGGGCCTCAGGTTCCCATCTCTGTCAGGGTGGGAGGTGTCCTTAGGCTCCCTCCCTGTGTCGTTCTAGGATTCCTGCCTCCCTGCAACCTCCCCAAGACATCTATCCATGTCCACCACCAGTTCCTACCTGCTGAATGGCACCACACCACCCAGCTCATGCCAGAGGCTGCAGCCATGCCGGCCTCCTCCCTTGCCTTCTGCCCATCCCACCAGGCCCATCTGGGCGCCTCCATTCTTCTGAAACCCGTCTCTTCCTCTGCATCCTGCAGGCACCACCCTGGCCCAATCCCCCATCTCCTTGCCCTGGGACACTGCACCAGCGTCTGCAACTACATCTGCCCTCACCCAACACAGCAGCAGACCAGCCTGACCCTGTCACCTCCCTGGAAAATAAGGTCCCAACCCTACTGTGCTCCCCGGCCTCATTTCTCCACCTCCCCCATGGCAGCCCCCACCCCTCCTCTCTGCTCCAGGCTTTGTCTGATCAATGAGGTTGCTGTGAGCTAGGCTGCCATGGCACTACATCTAGGGCAACAGAGTGAGATTCTGTCTCAAAAAAAAAAACAAAAAAAAACAGAACTCCACACCTGCTCTTCCTCCTCCTCGTCACCCAGCTGACTTCCACTCATCCACTAGTGTTCATCTGCCTCCTCCAGGAAGCTCTCCCTGATCTTCAGCAGGTTAGGTCCCCTGGGACTTCTCATCTGAGAAATGTAGCTTACTGAGTTATAATTAATAGCTGCGTGACATTGAGCTCAATGTCTGATACTATCACTGGAACGTCACTTCTCTGAGGCAGGGCCACTCGGTCTGGTCACTGCTATACACCCAGCATCCAGCCTGGGTCTTACCCCTGGCACAGACAGTATGCTTAGTAAACACGTGTTGACTGAACAAATAAATTCACAGACATTAATTGGGACTCTAATAATGTTTATTATTTATGAGGTGCCTTGGAAGCACCAGGTCCCATGCCTGTGACAGCCCTGGATTGCCCCCATTTAATCTCACAACAACGCCATGGTAGGTTATTGTTGTCCGTCCCCACTTTACAGATGACAAACTGAGGACCAGGGAGGGCAGGTAACTTGTCCAGGCCACGTAGCTTGAAAATACTTGTGTTCTTTGGAGCCAGGATTCAAACCCAGGTCTGCCTGCCCCCAAAGAATGAGCTTCTTTAGCACTGTGGGCCACTCTGTACCCAGCCACACACGGGACACTGAGGACCCAGATGAATCACATAGTCCCTGCCCTCAAGAGGCTCCCGGTCCGGTGAGGGAGGCAAGTGCTGAGGCTGACTCGGGTCACATGCTGGGCGGTGGAGAGAAGGGACCAGCAGCACACCCTGAGAGCTGGCAGAGGGTGACCCCCAGGCAGAAGATGACAGACAGAGGCAGTCTGGGCAGCAGGAGGTGGGCAGGGACCCTACCGAGTCAGGGTGGGTTGGTGACCTGCTGACCCTGCTGGGCATGGCACCAAGTGGGGCTGACCCCCATCGGGACCACAAGCAGCTCCTTCTAGAAGAAAACCACCCAGAGACAAGGGGTGGGCACCCAGGCTGAGGTGCCGGAGATGCACAGGAGGCCTGCACCCACCTGAGCGCCAGACTTCAGCCGGAGACGTCACAGCCACTCCCCACCCCCACACTCATTAAGGATGCTCTTGTTTGCACGCCTCTTACCATCAACAAGGATGTTGGCAAAGGGAAACGCTCCCTAGTGGGACATCTGAGACCAAGAAAATGAAAATGCTAACCACAATGAGACGTACTACCGCCACTAATGGAGCCCTGCTAGGTGCTAGGTGCAGGGCCAGGCTGTTTACTGGGTCGCCCCCAAGCCTCACAACAATCTCTTGCAGCAATACTATAGGGAGTCACTAGCGGAAGGCTGCCCATGGCGCAGGTGAGGGAGGCAGGATTCAAACCCACAGCTTCCCAGTGTCTGGAACCCAGTAAGGGCTCAAGACCAGCTAGTTCCTTTCCCCCAACTCCTTGTCATGATTTGCAGTCACATCTGTGTCCTTTCTACGTAAAGACCAGGCTCTGCGCTAACTCCTAGTGCTCTCTCCCCACTTTTGTTTCAGGACAGAAAGTTGCATCAAAAATGGGCCACATGCAGGGCGGGGGTTACCATCCCCACTGCACAGATGGGAAACCCGAGGTCCAGAGAGAAGCAAGAAACTGCTTCTTGGGGCACAGAGTGACAGGGAGTCCTAGGCTAGTCCTAGGAGAACTTAGGGCCTAGCCACTGCCTCCGCCACCCTCCCCTCCTCCTGCCCTGCTTGGAATGCTCTGGACTGTGCCGGAGGGAGGGAGGACAGCCCTTGCAGGGTGCTGGGAGATGCTGCCGGGGCCTCGGGAGGATCATTAGCCAAACTCAGGGCTTGGCCCTGAGCCCTCTGCGGCTCAAGAAGCAGCTAATGAGGCCCCGGGGCCTGCAGACGAAGAGTCAGGGGTCCTCAAGGGCCTTAATTTGCCCCCCTGCTTCACAGCGCTTGGACCTGGCACGGGGCGGGCCCCAGGCCAGCCTTGTCTCCTCTCAGCCCCACTGCTGCCAGCCGGGACGCTGAGCGGGAGGCAGGTGTGCTGACGCGTGCACGCACCCCAGAAAACCTCCGCCACATCCGGGCATGCCACAAGTCAAGGAAGCCACCAAAGCCTCCTAGGGCCAGGTCAAAGCATTCAGGAACCATGAAAAGGTTCCCACTGGCAAAAGATGGGCCAATCTGAGCATCGATAAGGATAATAGCTGCAATGGATCGAAACACATCAAGTACGTTCAAATTCACGGATCAGAATGCTACTTTCAGAAACACTTTGTCACTATTGGAGGAGGGTAGGGAATCAACTCAGTTTTTTGAAACTGGGAAATTAAAGAATCAAGCATTTATCCTGCTTTTGTAAACTGTCCCAGGGGGTAATTAAATTGCAGGTGAAGGGAAGTCTTTATCTGGAAAAGAATTCCAGCTAAGACAGGAAGAAGTGATTAACATTACACCACCACCATTTTGTAACCACTGAAGAATTAATGGATTGAGGTGATGATCACAGATGGCTTTTAACGATGGCTTTTAACGTCAGAAAAAGCGACACCCAGTCATTATGTGCCTCCTGAACAGTCATGTCACAAACATTTGTACCTTACCAACCCTCTAGAGCTAAGTCCTATTTTACAGCAAATGCAAGAGACAAAGAACAAGTTGAACCCCACCAGGAGGATGCAGGCAACAAAATCCAGACAGTGGGGAATCCCACAGGACAAATGACCCAGTTTCCTCAATAAATAAGTTGCAAACAAAATAAAATAAAAAGATGAAAGAGCAATCAAACAATTGCTGCAATTATAGACTTTTGTTTGGATCTCATTCAAACAAGCAAACTGTAAAATGTATGCATATTTATAGCACAAATGGGAAATCAGAACACTTCTTGGGTATTTGATGATACAAGAGAATTACTTTTAAATGTCTCAGTTGTATATTGGTATGATGGTTATTTTATTTTTTATTTTTATTTTGCTGAATCCTTATCTTTCAGAGATGCATCCAGAAATATCTGCAGACATGATATGCTGTCGGGGGAGTGTAGAGGGAATAAGACTGGCTGTGAGTTGACAATTGTTGAGGTCAAGGGCTGGGCACAAGGGGGCTCATTAGGCCGTGCACCCTGCCCTGGTGCTGGCCGTGGCTGAAATGCCCATCACCACGGACACTGCAGCCTGGCTTGGCAGCAGACCCTCCCAGCCTCAGCCCTTTGGGACCCACAGGGATCCACCAAGACCACCAAACACCCATGATGCTTCACGCAACCTCACCCCCACCCATGTGGCTCCCTCTGCCTGTGACGGTCCCCTTCCCTGCCGAGCCCCCTGCCCCTTCTCTTTTCCCTGCTCACTGGAGGAGTTCCTGGGGTGGAAGGCAAGGATGCCCAGACCCCAGCACCCCACACTGGGGCTGGCCCAGCTCCAAAGCTGGCTAGAGTCGTTCTGGGAGGAAAATCCCCAACACTGGTCACAGTACAGCCCCTGACCAGCCAGTGACCTATACACACTACTTAATACCACATTACCAATTGCGGTGGGTGGTAGGGACTTAAGTTTTGACTGGGCCACCTCTCTGAGCCTCAGTTTCCTCATCTACCTTCCCCACCTCCAGGACTTTTATGAGGACTAAAGTAGATGGCCTTAGAGGTACTTCATAAACTGTAGAGGGCTGTGCACATGCAAGGGGTCATCCATGTATTCACACAACAGTCTGAAAACCTCGGGGTTGGGAGGGAGCTGAGATGACCTGGTCAACCTCCTTCCCAAGAGGAGGAAGGAAAATCTCAGCATGAGCCTGCTCACTTACTCAGGCTGACCCGGCAGCAATGCAAGGACCATGTCGGGTTTGGAGTCCCCTCACACCCACCTGGGATGTGATCCACTAATGGCCACCATAGCAGAATGGGCCCAGAAACCTCAGGGCCCCTCTGATGGGCACGACTCAGCACCCTTGGTCTCCCCAGCTCCTGGGTTTTCTCAGGGGGCTCCCACCTGGACTCAAATGGCTGAGCTCAAACCTTCCTGGGGTCTTGGCAGACAGGACTCTGCCCAGCTGTGTGCAAGAGGGAGGAGCAGGTGGCACTGCTCGGGACCTGCGTGTGTGGACCTGGGGCATAGGGAGGGAGCTTTTCTGATTTCTGCCTGGGGGTTGGGCGTGGTGGCTCACACCTGTAACCCTAGCACTCTGGGAGGCTGAGGTGGGAGGATTGCTTGAGGTCAGAAGTTCAAGACCAGCCTGAGTAAGAGTGAGACCCCGCCTCTACTAACAACAGAAAAATTAGCCCGGCATGGTGGCACACACCTATAGTCCCAGCTACTCGGGAGGCTGAGACAGGACAATTGCTTGAGCCCAGGAGTTTGAGGTTGCAGTGAGCTAGGCTGACACCATGGCACTCTACCCCAGGAGATAGAATGAGACTCCATCTCAAAAAAAAAAAAAAAAAAAAATTTCTGCCTGGGAACCCAGAGAGGCCAGCTGGAAACATTTCTGAACCATGCGGGCGGGGCTGCGGAACGAGGGCCTACGGAGGGTTTCCTGTGTCACCCGAGTTGGGTGAGGTGAGCCACAAGGCCTTTGTGAGTCCTCACAACTAGTGGGTCCTTGGTTCTGAGTCTCTGAGATTTCTCAATTTTCAGCTTATAATTCCAAGATTCTCAAATTCCAAGTTTCAGATGCCGTGACGGGAAGAGGCCGGGAAGGCCTTGGGCCACCCCTGCTTCCTTGCGGGAGCAGAGCCCTGCTGCTCACGGCCGGAGACCAGGGCGGCTGACTCACTGCAGAGGGGATGTGGGAGAGACTGGGGCAGGGACCTCCTTGGGCAGGCGCCCTCCCCCGAGCCTCCGCTCCCCAGCTATGATATGAGGGCTAAAGGTCCCCTCCAAGGGGCCGTCCTGATCCTGGTGACGGTGGCAGAGGGAAATGCATGCCTGTATGACTGCTCTCCCGGACCACAGAGCCAGGCCTGGCAGCTGCCCATCCCTACACCCCACACCGCCCTCTGCCACAGCACTGGCCTGCTGTGTCACCTCAGGCCACTCACTGCACCTCTCTGACCCTTGCATTCCTCCTCAGTGAACAGGTTCTCCTAGCCAGTCCCTTTCTTCCCAGAATAGCTGTGAAAAGTAAGTGAGACCACGTTTCTACAGTGACCAGGCAGTAATGACGAACAAACCCAGAGAGGGTGCCCCTGTGCCGGCTTTGAGAAGCTTAGGCCCTTTGCTCACCTTCACCCATTTGACCTTCACAACATCCCCATGAGGGAGGCACCACCATTAGCCCCGACTCACAGATGGGGAAATAGGCTCCAAGGTTGCCCAGGGTCACACAGCCGCGTGGGGCGGAGGGGCTGGGTCCTCTGTCTCGACCCGCACCCTACCCCGGGCACCTCCAGGAGTGGCTGGAGGGCAAGTTGGGAGGGGAGTGTGGGGAGCAGAGACTCCTGAGAGCCAGCGTGCAGGTTGGGGAGGGTCTCTGGATGCTGCGAGGGGCTGCGCAGGGGAAGGAAACGCGGCAGCAGCCGGCTCTGCAGGGCTGTTAGGCTGGGCTGGGCCGGGGCTTTGAAGCAGGGCTCATCCCAAGCAAAGCCACAAGTTCAGCCTCTGAAGCAGGGATGGGCGCTAGTCTCCGGGGAGGAAGCCGCCTGGCCTGGGCCCTCAGGTGGGGTGGGGACATGGCACAGGCCCACGGGCCCAGAGCCTGGTGTGCCCACACCCCGAGCTCAGCCCCTCCTTGCCCGCTGTGCAGGGCTGTGGAGAAGGACCACGGGGTGCCAAGGGGACCTGGCCTGGGGCTGCAGCAGTGCCAACACTGTCCCATTGGTCATGAGTTTAATAATCCCAGAGGGCAGGCTGGAAGGGCGCCACAGAACCAGGCTGTGACCTCTGCAAAGTCTGAGGCTGGGAGAGGGCCAGGGGCTGCAGGAGGACACACAGCAACTCGGTGACGGAGACTGGACTAAACCCGACACAGGCCCAGCCCCACCCACCCGGGGCTACTGCTGTTCCATCTGCCCCCAGCCCTGCCACCCTGCAGGGCTGGGAGACTCCAGACCGAGCACAGCTCAACGCCTTCCCACCCCACCATCCCTGGCGACAGAGCCCAGACAGCACCTCCCCATGACCTCAGCACGGCTCGCTCCACACCCCCTACAGGGTAGGTCTGAGGCTGTGGAGAAACAGAGGTGGTGGCTTCTGGCTGGACACTGGGAGACCCAGCAAAACCCAATCCTGGCCTCGAGTGGCCCCCTAACTATTCTGGGCCTCATCCCTGAAAGCTGGTGGGAGGAGGGGTGGGGAGTGTGGGATAAAGCCCAGGGAGGGGGCTCAGGGCCAGGAGGGCAGGGCCCAGGCAGGGCTCCTGGCAGGGTGGGGTGGGGGCTTGGGGTGCTCGCGGCGACAGACTGCACACCACTGAGAAGAGGGCACATGGGCTTTATTGGGGACCTGCAGCAGGCACAGCACAGGCACTCAGCCCCCCAGGGCAGAGGGGGTGGGACACCATGGGGGACAGGCAGTCTGGACTAGGAGGGTCCCCAGAGCTGCAGGGAGAGGTCAAGCAAAGTGGCAGAAGGCAGGCCACTGCCCACGGGCTGGCTCCTGCAGTCATCAACGGAGAACAAGACAGGCAGCCGAGGGACTCCAGGCACGTCCCGGAACAGGCCCCAGAGCTGTGAGCTGAGAACGGACCAGAGCTGCCCCGCAGCAATCTCCCACCGACAGAACCTCCTCGTGCGCCCCCGAGGTGGGGGCTTGCACTCCCAGCAGCCCCAGCTCCAGCCCTCGGCGCCTCTGTGCCCAGGGCCTGGGCTCCCCGCTGGCTCTGCTTCGTGACAGCAAGTGTCGTGGGCATGTTGCTGGCTGGCCAGGGACAAAACAGGGCTGGCCTGGAGACAGAGTGTTGCAGGCACTTGCTGAGGTGCCCTTGGCTGATGCCAGGTGGCAGGTCAGGCCACCCGCTCAAAGGGGGCCCCTGGGCCCGTGCAGAGTGGAGGGGAATGCGGCTCGGGGCCAGAACTGAGCCTGCTGGTAACTGTGCCGGCACTCTCCCTGACGGAGAGTGGGTCGCACCCGAGACCTCGCAGGCCTGTGCTCTGCCATCACCCCACTGCCACCTCCAGCCGCTTCTGACCATTGGCCACCATAACTGCCATCCAGGCCTCCCTGCTGCAGACCCCCAGCGCCACTAAAGAAGCCCAAGATGCCAACAGATGTCTCAGGATGAGACACTCGCCTGCCCTGACCTGTGAGCTCAAAACAGCCTGGCTTCCCAGCAGGGGACACCGAGGCCCCAAGGAATCCACCGTGTCCAACTCCTGGGCCCTGGACCCCTCTACCCAAGCAGAGGAAAACCCCTTTACTAAACTGCTCCCTGCTTCACGACACGAACCTCGGAGTCTGCTAGCTCAGGAAGCCTCCCCACCAAGGTCGTCAGGACCCAGCCCCTGCTAAGAGCCACCCTTGAACCAGCAGCAATTAGACACCAGATAACCTAAAATCAGACTTGTTCGTAGGGCAGGTATAGACTTCTAGGATACATCCATGTGAATACAGCATGCTCTCCCTCAATGTGTATGTATATGCACAGGCAGATCTGTGTGACCCTTCGTGTTCCCCCTCCACTTTGCCCCCGAGTCATGCCCCAGAGAGCCAGCGCTGGGCCTGCACAGCCCCCCGGGAGCCAGCCCCTCCCCACCGCCCCAATCCCCCCCATAGCAACCCTGCCCCACGTCCTAAGGACAGCCAAGGCATCGTGGGACCACACTGGGCCGGTGCCAGGAGCAGTGCCTTCGGGGGCCCCAGGCTGGTGTTGACCTCCGGACATGGGCCTCGGCAAAGGGCGCTGTGGCCAAGTGGGCAGCAACTGGGGCTCTCTGCAGTCCCCAGCGAGGCTGCTCCCGTCGTCTCTGCCTTCCTGTCTCTGGAGGAAGATGGGCGGCTGGTTCTTCGGATCTCTCTCTCTCTCTGTCTGTCTCTTTTGGTCTCTCTCAGTCTCTCTTCCCCACAGTGAGGCAGAAAAGGCAGATGCCGACGGCCTCCCCATCTGCCACACCAGCCCCGACCAGGCCTCTAAAGTCTACAGCAGCGGCGGCGGCCAGTCCAACTTCTAGACTATGGTGCCTGGGACTCTTCCTCCTGCGAGCCGGAGCGCTGGCACCAGGGAAAAGGAGAGAAGGACGGACGTGGGACTCAGGGGGCCTCGGGCCAAGCTGGGTACAGGCTGAGCAGCTAGAAGAAGGTCCCCCAAAACACACCTGGGGACAGGAGGTGAGGGCAGGGGAGAGGGCAGGGGGTGAGAGGAGGGGTGGCAGCGAGCAGCTGCCATCAGAACTGGTTGAAAACCACGGAGACCTTGAGGTTGGCGGGCTCCACGCCCTCGCCAAAGGTGATGAGGAAGTACATGACCTTGCGGACCTTGGCCAGATCCGACAGTCGCTCCCCGAACTCCAGGGCGTCAGCCTCGTTACAATCCATGACATCCGAGTCCTCCTTGCGCCAGAAGATGGCCGCGGGGTCCAGTAGCTGGCGCGTCATGAGGTTGGTGAGGTCGGGCGTCCAGTTCTGCGAGGTGCCGGTGACGGTGACCTTGCCTGGCTTGTCCAGCACGACGTTCCAGCGCTCGAACTGCAGCTTCTGCTGCTGGACGAAGTCCAGGCGGTACACGGACTCGGCCGGCCGCAGCAGCTTCTCGCCGTCCTGGCGCTTCTCCCCGCGCTGCTTTAGGCTCTCCACGCGCAGCCGCATCTGCTTGGTCAGGTCCTCGTCCAGGACCAGCGGCATGTCCAGCTGTGGCTGCTGCGGCCCGTCCTCCGCCATGGCCCAAGTGCTGCTGCTGCTGCTGCTGCTGCTGCTCCCGCCAACGTCAAGGAGCCAAATAGGCTGGGGCCTCAGTCACCAAGAGAAGAGGCCACCCAAGGGGGGCCACGCCTACCCTTCCGCCCTCCCCTCGCCTCCTCCCCTCTGCAACCCTGTTCTCAAAACGGGGTGTGTGGGCACGTGGGAGTCCCCACCCGCCTCCTCTCCACCCCTGCAGGAGCGAGAATGCAGGCTCTGCAGGCAGGCGGAGGGTGGCAGGCAGGCTCCGCGGGGACCAGATCGCTGATGTCAATTGCTGTGGCAACCACCCTGACTACCAGGGACGGCTGGGAGCTGGCATGCTGCAAAGAAGGGAGCACTTCACATGGGCAGTGTTGGGGAGGGCGGAGGGGAGCACGCACTCACTGCAGGGACACAGCTCAGAGACTTCCAGGAGGGCGAGGGAGAGCACAGGCCGGAGAGGACTCTCCCGATTTGAGCTCTGAAGGCACCCAAGCCAACCATGGAGCCTCCCCTGCCTCCTCCACACCCAATCGCCAGCCAAGGCCTGCTGATTCTGCTCTCCAAATAGCCTGGAACCTTCTCCTGCGTTCCCACTGCTAGGACCTCAGCCCAGCCAGCATCAGCTCTCACCTAGACCCCTGCTTCTCAGACCTGAGTGACCATCAGAATCACCTGCAGGACTTAAAGCACAGATTGCTGGGCCGTCCCAGGGCTCTCGATTTAGCAGGTCTCTGACCAGCCAAGCATCTGCATTTCTAACCACCTCCCAGGTGACACTCATGCTGTGGCTGGGGCTGTGCTGAGAGTCACTGACCCACAGGAGTCTGGCCTGCTGGTCCGGCTGCAGCCCTAGCCATGGCAGCCACATAACCAGGTCTTGCTTCTGCTAAAATCCCACCACTCATTCCCCCTGCAATGATCTTCAGTGTCCCCCAGGAGACCTGGGGCCAAGGAAGAATCTAGCAAAGTCTTTGTCCCCAGCGTCTGAGGTGGAACCAGGAGCTCGGCTATTATAAATGGGCAAATGGAAGAACTGGAGTGTGTGAGTGTAATTGGGGGTTGGGGGAGAGGGGCCTCTGCCACAACATGCCACACTCAGAAAAGAGGACAGAGTCACAGGCCAAGGTGTAACAACTGAAAACAATCTGAAGGGTCAAGTGGACCACAAGCACAGTCAATTGCTAGATGGAGGCCAAGTAAATCGGTGGGATCTTGGGCTAGATGAACAGCAGGGGCACCTAGGGAGACAGAGCACCTGGCCTTGTTCAAACAACACCCCAAGCCCTGGGGTCAGTTCTGGCGGCAACTGGCAGCAATTCCCCAAGAGTGTTAGAAAGAACCACACACTGCATGTTAAACTGACTGACCCTCATAGAACCTCTTACTTTGCAGCTGCAGGGGCAGAGGAGGGGGAACAACTTGGCTGAGGAGCTACGGTGGGGGCTTCCCTTTCCTCCCTAAGGAGGAGCTGTTTCTACCCTTCCTAGCACCACATTTTGCTTTCTATCTGTATGTGTGCTCAGTTTCTGCCTGCGATGTGGAAGCCCGAGAGGGCAGGCACTGCATCTTGTCCATCGCTCTAAGCCAGCACCCAGCATGGGCCTAGCCATGCAGGAGGCCTCAGAAATGCTTGCTGGATGAATGAGTGGACAACTGGCAAGGGGACAGGTGATGTGAGGGACCATGGGGCCCAAGGACAACAGAGGAAGGTAGACAGGTGGGGAGACAGTACATGGGCAGCGGCCGGGGCCAAAATGAGGTTTAGGCACAGGTGTGTCAGGACTAGGGAGTGAGCAAGAGCCCTGGGAGGTAAGGTCAGAGAGGTGGAGCTATTGCCTGAAGTCCTCCAGGGAGAGCAGGTCTAGGCCCAGGCTGGGGCTGCGGCAGCAAGTGACCGAGGTGGCTAAAGGTGAAGGCTGATGGAGAAGAAAACAAGGACTAAGACCACCGTAACAGGGGGCGGGGGAAAGAGGGCAGACACACAGACACAGTAAACCTGGGAGACAGCAGTACTTGGGGTAGAAAAGGCTGGGAAAGTGGAGGTGCCAGGCCCTCTGAGCCTGGGTGACTGGCTGGGGCCGCCGGTTGGCAGGGGACAGCACTGCAGTGGGCTGGGGGGGGGCCAAGTGGCATGCAGGAGCCAAGCACGTGCATGAGGGAGTCATGTCTGCAAGCAGCACTGGGGAAGAAGACCCACTACTACTGGACCCTTAGGAATGAGGACCGAGGACACAGGGCCCCTAGGGAGGGCCTGGTCTCACCCGGGCAGAGGGGCACCGACCTGCAGGTCTAGGTGGCTTAAAAACCTGTATGCACCAGCCCCAGGCAGCCTCAAGAATGGGGTTAAAGGTGGCTTCCCAGAGGAGCATATGTGCTGAGGTGTGGTGGCCCTGAGTATGAAGCTCAGTGTCCTCAAAGTGGGGGTGGGGAGGGTGGGGCAGGGGTGCTGAGCAGCCCCCCAGTTGCCCTTCCATGGAGAAAACAGGGCGGGCAGGGAGGCCCTGCAGGGCAACAGGCCCACAAGGCAAGGGGTGACAACAAACAGGGCCGCCAGCAGGGACAGAAGAGGAGGTAAGGCACGGTAATGAGCCCCCGGGGGCTATGGCCACAGCGGCACAGGAGGCAGGGTGCAATTAGCCGAGAACACGCAGCCCGCCGGGGACCCAAGCTGCTGGAGACCAGCCAGGCCAGACATCCCACGCCCTGCAGTAGGAACCTTTGGCCCAGAGATACACACAGGCCTGCCCAAGGTGGCACTGCATCAGTGACAGGCCTCCCGCCTGCGAGTCCTGGGCCCCCTCCATGGCCGGCTGTGGAGCTGCACAGAGCTGCCTGGAGCCAGGCCCGGGCGGGACACACAGCCAGCCGAGGGGCCCACCTCCAGGTGATCGCCGGCCCATTCCCAGGAGAGGACCCAGTGTGGTCAGGTCCAGCCCCACTGAAGGCCCCAGGAGCTTCGGGGCGCCAAGGCCCACTGTGGAGCTGCTGGTCAGCAGCTGGGCCCGGCAATGTGGGGAGGAGCTCGGTGCATACCCAAACCTCTCCAGAGCCTTCTCCGTGCCAGGTCCCCGCTGGGCTCAGCAGGAAGATATAAGTTGGGCCAGCTCTGCCCATGGGGAGCTCACCTCGAGAGGGGAGACGACAGATAAACAGGCAATTACAGGGCACGGCAGGAAGTGGGGGGCCCACCCTGCAGGACTCCCAGGTGCCCTCCAGCCCCAGACTGAGCCCGGACCTAGCTGGGGCTGGGGCTCCGAGGCAGGGCTCAGAGAACGGGGTCGCAGCCTGGAAGCTGGAGAGTGGGGACCGCCCCCACACTGGGAGGACAGTGCCATGCGCTGACCCTCTCTGGGCCTCGAGGCCCATGAGCGACATGATCCCACACGTGGCTCTCCGAGGCTCTTCCAGCTCAGACGCCCCAGGAGTGCCCACGTCTACAGGCTGCCACAGTGGCCTTTGCTGAGGCCCTGAGTGCCCTATAGCAGGACGACCAGAGGCCAGCCCCAGGGACGCCCACCCTGGGGTGCCTTTCAGAGGCCACGCGCCTGCTGAGGAGACATGAGCGCAGGGCACCTAAACAGCCCCAGCCTCAGGTGGGGGCACAGCTCCCTCTGATGGATGGGGACACCTCGGAGGACGAGGAAAACTTTCTCTGCTCCTATGTCCTGCTGGCACAGGACACCCACATGTTCTACAAATGTCAGTGATCACAACGCCGGTGCCATTCGCTGAGTGCACAGGCGCTTTAAGTACAGTGTCTCATTTCACCCTCGCCGCTCCCCGAGAGACAGCTACTCCGATCCTCCTAATTCTGCAGACGAGTAACCTGAGGCCAGTTACAAAGCTACCAAGCGGTGTGGCTGGGGCTCAAACCCGAGCCGGAACACTCAGATGCCCAGCGCTCCAAGGCCCACGGCCAGCCCCTTCCCGGGGAGAGCGGGAAGGGCAGGGCTGAGGAAGGGGCAGCACACATGTCTCTCCTGCCGTCCCTGCCGTGATTCTTCAGAGAGCCAGGTCCGGCTCCACTGCAGCCTCCGCCTCCCGCCTCCCCAGAAAGGGAGCTCTGAGCATGGGATTTAAGGGCCGCACTGCCCGGTGCTGCCTCAGGAGGACGGACTGGCAGGACCAGAGCTCATTCTTTCCAACTCAAGCCCTTCGGCCCTGGTCCAGAACGCCAGCAGCTTGCAACCAGGAATTACGAAGCTGGGCGTGGTCCAAACCACCCCTGTTGAACAGCTGGGCAAAGGGGGGCCCAGAGAAGGAGAGTGACTGGCCCAAGTCACACAGCAGATTACTGGCAGGGGTCTCCTGAGCCTCTTTAGTGGTGTCTCCACACTGCAGGCAGCTTCCACATTTCACAAGGGTGTGTTCCACCAAGTGGCTCAGGGACACTGTGGGTCCCCGACAGCAGGGACGGGATGCATTGGAATCACCCTGGGAGCTGCAGAGATTCCCAGCACCTGCCCCCGGGACCCCCAGCTGGTGGGGGAGGGAAGGCAATCCTGACGGTCAGCCAGTGCTGGGCCCAGCGTCACCCCCACCCCATCCCTGGCACCGGCTGTCAGAAAGCCTCATCTGCCACGCTGAGGCTACACCTGTCTGGCAGCGAGGGCCGCAGGCTGCGTTAACACGCCGCTCCCCCAACCCACCCTGCCCCAGGCCTCACCTTTTGCCACAGCGAATCCCGGGAGGCGAGTGACGAACAAGCTGCCACAAACCAGCAGTTGCCCACCTGGCCCTGGTGCAGGTCATGGGAGCTGATGCCATCCACAAAGAGGCGGGGGTCCTCGCAGATGTCCTGCGGGGAAGGTGAGGGGAAACCGTGAGGGGCTGGGGGCCTGTCACGGCAGAAAGGAGACCTCATTGTCAGCCTAGAAATTCATCTGCCTCCCTGCAGACTTGGGGGGCCCACGTGGCCTGCCTGCTCCCCCAGGGCCTGCCTGGAACGCCCCCTCCCCTTGCGCGGCTGGAGGGCACTCTTCTGCCGAAGGTTTGCCGAGGGACGAACACTGCGGAAGGACCCCAGCACCACCTTCCTCCTGCCCTCTGTGCCCCCACCAGCAAGGGCTCAGCCCCCTCACCCTCCTGCACCCACAGCCCGCAGTGCCCACCCGGCAGCCCTCGGGCCCAGTCACGAGGAAGTGGCGTGGGGGTGCAGCGATGAGACAAACGCCAAAGTCACACATGATGGACACTGAGTGAGGGGAGGGCAGGGAGCTGATGGGCCAGGCCCCTCGTGGCACTTCCTGAGTGTGGTCTCGGAAGATCCTCACGCCGCTGGAGGAGCAAGGGGCTGGCTGTCATTCCATCGTGTGGATGAGGAACCGAAGTTCAGAAAGGGACAGTGACTTGTCGAAGGCACACAGCAAGCAATGCCCCAGTGGGCAGAAACTCCTTCTTTTTGGTTTTCCATAGAGACTGGCGGGTGCGGCCAGAGGGGCTGCTGCAGGGAACCGGGCCGGGGCAGCCGCCGGGCGGGGAAGTGAGTCATGCCCAACCGGCAGCTGGCAGACCCAGCCCTTCCTAATTTCCGGGAGCCGCTTGCTGTGTCCGCTGGGAGAGAGCCAGCCCCGCGGCCCCAGGACCACCGCCCTCTGCACCTGACCCGCCGAGGCGCTCAGGCCTGGGCTTCCACCTCTTCGTGCTTTGGGCTTTTTTCCTTAAAAGCCCCTGAGGCAGCGCCGCCAGTGGGAGAACCACGGCCTTTGGCTTCAGACTGGAGACCGAATTCCCGCTCCTCACTCTGCAGTTGGCCTGAGTCTCAGCTTTCTCATCTATAAAGTGGGAACAATAATTCCTACTTGGCGAGGAATCAGTACATGCAAAGCGCCAAGCCCAGGGCCTGACCCAAAGAGAATGAAAGTCTGTTTAGATTTTCAGGTGCCGGGATGCTGTGTCCAGACCTATACGGGTGGCTCCAGCACCAAGACACACGACTGGGAAGGGCTGGCTCACCCCGTGTTCCCGCAGCTGTTAACATCCCACCCACGGGCTGAGCCTGGGCGGGTTAGATCTCTGCAGGGGCAGCAGACAGTGCCAGCACGGCCCCCAGCCCTGGCCAGGGGAGCAGAGCCATGCAGAGACCTCCAGAGCCCTCAAGTGCCTGCCTGTGCCTGATGTGGGCCCAATGGCCAGGCTGGTGGCTTCCCCCTGCCCCGTCCAGGACCTGGCTTATGGCATACATGTGCCACCGGCGTCCAGCAGGCCCCTCTCCTCTCCCATCAGCATCTTCACTCCACCAAGCCGAGAGGGAGCGACTGCTCACTACGGGGGGATACAGCGGAGGGTGGGGAGGCAAACACTGAAACGTGCCTTCCGTGTACCAGGCATCCTGCTGGCACCACAGTCCATCCTCACAACGGTGCTGAGAGGTGGGCAAGATGCCCATTTTACAGACGAGGAAACTGAGGCCCAGAGAAGTTGAGAGCCATGCCCCAGACACACAGCACGAGCAGGAGGGCAGCAGCTCTCTGCCTGCCTCTGCTTCAGCAGGTGCTCCCGAGCTAGTTCAAGCACAAGAGCTCTGCGGTCCCTGCGCGGGCGGCCAGCAGAGGGCGGCAGAGGCAGGAAGACGGAACCTGAATTCCTGCTCCCTGTTTACTGGCTGTGCAAACTTTGGACTTCCATTTCCCTCCCCTGTGCAAAGGAGATGAACGGTCATCCCTGCAGGGCTGTGTAGGGACCCCACAGGTCGTGGCAAGGGAAATGAGACAAAGAGCCCTCAGTTCCCCTGAGATGCCCAGAAAACAGGCCAGAACCCCCTGAGGGCAGGAGTGGCCCCTTCCAGGTGGCATTGCAGGGTGCCTGCTCTCATTCTGTCCCCAGGGCACCCTGTTAGGAGCCACAGCCAGGAAGAAGGGTCTTGCCCCCCACCTTATCTCCCAGCCCAGCCCTCCGACCAGAGCGAGCTATGACTTAGTTGCTGCCTCTCTGAAGCCCCAAGGGCAGGCAGGATGGCAGTGGGAGGGGGGCTTTGGTATCTGGAAGACCCTAGCTACATCCTGCCATGGGAAGAGAGACAGCCACTGCCTGGTGTCACCAGGGTCTGCAGCGGAAGGTGACTCCAAGGTGTCCCTCCACTTCAGATCCTCCCAGCCAGTGCCCTGTGACAGAGATGTGACTGCCCCATTCCATAAAGGAGGCGGCTGAGGTCAGGAGGGCAGTGATACCCAAGGTCACGAGGCAAACAAGTGAATGGGAAAGAACCCAGGTCTGCCAGGCTCCCGCCCAGGGCTCCTCCCCACAGAGCAGCAGGCCAGGGCAGACCTGTGGGGCAGATCCAACCATCCCAGCCTGGCCCTGGCGCCCCAGAACCGGGCTCTGGCCCAGACACTGCTCCAGCCCTTGAGAGAAACGAGCCCAGGGATTCCTGGATTCCACTCCCCTTACGTGCTGTGACAGAGTGGGGACCTGGGGTGGTCGGGCAGCCTGGGAGGGAGCAGGTGGAGGACGAGGCGGCCAGGTGTGTCCCCACCGCCAGAAGCGGCTCAGGGTTACCAGCTCTAACCTAGAGAAACCACCTGAGGTTGGTGGCACCTGGGGTCTGCCCTGGAATCCAGAGGCCATCTTGGGACACATCTAAAGGAACAACCACGGAAACAGCTCACAATGACTGGCCAGCTGCTGTGTCGCAGGCACTGAGCAAAATAGCCCTGGGAGACAGGTACTGCTAGCAGCCCCTTTTCACAGATTAGGAAAGCAAGGCACAGAGAGGTTAAGTCACTCGCCCAGGGCCACACGGGAAGAGGTGACCTGAAATTCAAACTCAGGCAGTCCAGCTCCAGAGCCTCCAGATAAGCTAGGTTTTATGGGTGACAAAACCACCCTTTCTTCACCTGTCTCCCTGCACCTGTCCTAAGCCCAGCAATGGGACCAAGGAGTCAGGGGAGCCCAGGACCCAACCCCTGCCACCAAGAAGCCAGGCTTCTCAAGACCAGTGTTTGCCCTTCTGCCACTGGCTGGACATGGGCCACAGACTGAGTTAGGGAAGGTCTCTGCCCAGAGGCAGGACCCTTGAGAAGGACCCAGACCCTGACACCCTTCATGTGAGCAGAACTGTGACAGCAGGGCCCAGAGAGAGGTCAGAGGAGGATGCCTGGAGGCGGTGACTGGCACAGCAGGCATGGAGAGGACTGGGGGCAGGAGGCTCAGGAGTGGGATAGGAACTCCAAATGCCCTAAGACGGGGTCTAGCCACAGCTAGACACAGCTGCTTCTGACATGACCCTCCTCTGGGCGCCCAGCCTCCTATGCACCCTTCCATCCCTGTCCACGCTAGGTTTGCCTTGGGGTCTCCCACACCAGCCTGGGAGCTCCAAGGCAGTGTCCACGCCCGACCCTGCCCACACCCACTGTTAGCAAAGCTTGGCAGGTTCCACTGGAGCCGTAGACAGTTCCCTGGGAGGAGGGAGGACAAAGGGACAAGCGGGATTGGACTGAGTGGGGGCCGCCCCTGAAGGCTGGAGTTGAGCACTTCCTGGTCAACATGCCTCCAGGGCACGGCCTTCTGCACCTGCAGTCACCTCTCCCCTCCTCAGCCCTCCCACGGGTGAGACCAGCTCCACCAGACCCAGCCACAGCCCAACTCTCCCTTCATGGCACAACAAGAAATTCAGGTTTCCAGTCCTGGTGCACAAACAGGCAAGGCAGCAGGTCCCACATCCCCTCTTCCTTTCCATCCACCGTCACCCAGTCACCTCCTTCCTGGAATCGAAGATCACAGAAGGAGTCGACTAGGCAACTGGGGAAACTGAGGCCCAGAAGGAAGCAGGACTTCAGCCTGGGACAAGCAAGGGCAGTGTTCTCAGGAGTTATAGCCTGCAGCCCACCCCTGCCACAGACTGGCCTTCTAGCCCTGCCCCCATCTCCTCCCAGGGCAGTCCCCACCCTTCCAGGCCACCTCCTCTGGAAGCCTTCCCTGACCCCACTGAACTCTGTCTCTGAGCACATGCCCAGGAGGGGGCCATTCCTGGGCAGGGCAGAGGCCCAGACGGCTGGGTGTGCCCCCAGTTGCCAGCCCTCTGCCTGCTTTGCGGCATGGAAAGGCCTAACGCTGAGCGCAGCTCAGTAGCTGGGGTGGGGGTGGGGCTGGGGCCCACCAGGCTGCCCTGGGAGAAATCTGGGTGGTTCTAGAATTGACGTGTGTTCCTAGGACCCCTACTTGTCCCCCACTTGTCCCCTCTGCATTCCACCAGAGGGCCTCCAGGCTGATGTCTAAGCATGGGCGAGGCAGAATGCTGGATGGGGGGACACTCTGCCCTCACGGGGTGAAGGATCCCTGGGCCCAAGCAGAGGAAGGTCTTATCTCCCTGACCAGGCCCCAGTGGAGTGGCAGATGCTTACTGTACAGGCGAGAACAAAAACAATGAGCCTGTGGGGGCAGGGGTGTTGGCCCAAGGCAGGTGTCCTGGGTGGGGACTGAAGAGAACAAGGCCTAGTGCCACCTGCAGAGTCCACAGGAGACAAGACATCTCACACGAGGCGGCTCTGGGTCCCCAACACGGGGTTGGCAAGGAGAAGGCGGGCAAGAGAAAGCATGATCAGCAAAAATTACTCTCCCTTGGGAAGCCAAGGCAGGAGGGTTGCTTGAGGCCAGGAGTTTGAGACCAGCCTGGGCAACATAGCGAAACTCCATCTCTATAAAAAATAAAAATATTAGCTGGGCATTGTGATTCATGCCTGTAGTCCCAGCTACTCAGGAGGCCAAGGCAGGAGGGTCACTTGAGCCCAGGAGTTTGAGGTTGCTGTGAGCTATCATGATACTACTGTACTCTAGCCTGGGCAACAGAGTGAGACTCTGTCTTACAAAAAAAAAAAGAATTATTCTCCCCAATGACAGATGAGGAAACTGAGGTCCAAGTAGGAGGAGCAAGCGACAAGGACCAACTCAGAGAGAAGGAGCTGGAGGGGAGGGCAGTGCAGAGGCTTCCCCTGGGCTGCAGAGAAAGCTGGCTTCCTGCTCTATTTGTAAACAGTCAGGTCACAGGACCCAGGAAGTGAAACTCTATAGAAACACGGCTGCCTCAGGCCAAAGTTTCACCTTCCTGGCCGGGCTGGCAGCTGGGAGTTAATAATCACCCCACTGGGCTGGGCCGGCCCGCCTTAGACCCAGGCTTGACTTCCTGCTCCTCGGACCCAGCAGGCGCTGCCTACACGCATGGTTTCCCCGAAGTCTCACCTCCTCACGCACTGAAGTTCGGCAGTGCCTGGCCTTGAACTGCCCCTGAGCTAGCCCCTAATGCTGCCCTTGGGGCCCACTCAATGAGCCGTCTCAACACCAACCACCGCCCGCTGTCTGTCTCCGGCCTCCACGGGCAAGGCAGGGCGGCTCTGCGGTCTGGAAAGGGCAGGGCACCAGCGAGGCAGGCAGTGAAGGTGGTGTGGCAGGACACTGAGAGGGCAGGTGACTCTGGTAGGTCACATAGCAGGGCAATCTGAGCCGGCCAGCCTGGCATTTCCTCCTCTCACCGCCACAAGCCCAGCCTGCCCCAGCCGGGCCTCACCAACCTCCTTCTAGAGCCATGGACCTAAAACGTCCAGGTGATGGCCGGAGGGCAGGACAGGGTCAGGATGGGAACAGCGAGAGGAGGCCAGAGAGCTCGAGTGTCCACCCCTCCTCCCCGCACCCAAGGCCTCACAAAGGCCCTTTGAGGCCAGCCTCCTCCCCCACCCACTGGACAAAGGAGAGGGAGGAAGGCGTGGGAGGGTGCCCAAGAGGCAGAGCTCTGTGGCCAGGCCAGAAGGCGCCCGGGCGTCCCCAACAGCCAGTGTAGGGGCCCAGACTCTACTGCAGCTCTCGGGGCTGAGCTCACAAGCACCAAGGACCCTTTATCTGGAGTCAGGGAGGTGGGGCCAGGGAGGCAGGACCCCTGGGTCTAGTCTACCCCTGCTAGAGACTCCCTGGGCAATCGGGGCACACAGCTTCCCTTCTCGGCCTCAGTTTCTCTACCCCTCTAGAGTCCCAGCTCAAACAAATCCACAGGATTTTCGAGTTGGAAGGGACTTGAGGTCATTGCCCAGGAGAGGAATCAGGGTGCAGGAGAACGAAATCACACCACAGGGCCGACCATTTCTGTTTCACACACTCTAGCCTCAGGGAGCAAGGCCGGGTCAGGAGTGGCCAGAGAGACACTACAGAGCTCATCGTGACCGATACTTGTGGCCGTGGCTCCCCGTGTGGGGCCCAGGCCCCGTCCAGACTTCCTCACCCATTACCTCTTTTAATCTTCACAATAACCCTGTGATGAGGCACTATTATTTTTTACTACTATTATTATTATTGACTAATCATCATTGACTAAATACTTTTCATTATACAACAAATGACTGTTTCGAAATCATTAAGATAATAGCCAGGAAAGTAAATTCCTAAAACAACCTGGGGCGCGGGGGTGGCAGGGTCCAGAGAGAGGTGAGGGCCTGGTGGGCGGCAGCGGCGGGGGTTTAGGGCCCGTGCTCCACGCTCCATCCAGAGCAATCCCATGGCACCGGCCGCTCCACCTTCTCGGCAGCCTGGGGCCCAGGATGGCTCCCTACCGGCTCCCACACCCCAGCCCCCTGCAGACTCAGCCCATGGGTGGGTCTGGGCCTGCTTGTCTCAGCTCCAGCCAAGACAGATACTGACCTTGGGCCGCTTCCACCTGACGGTGGGCCCCGGGGAACCCTTGTAGTAGAGCGAGTCGTCGGTGGCGGGGAAGTGGGGGTCCTCAAAGAGCACCTTCCTGCGCAGGCAGGCTCGCTTCAGGGCCGAGTAGTTCTGGTCCTCGTAGGGCTTCACGCATGAGAACATGGTGGCCGCTGCCCCAGTGAGGGGAGCCAGGAACACCTGGATGGGAGGGGAAGAAGACCGTCACCTCTGAGTACCTGGGGTCCCTGCTGTGCACGGGTCCCGTGTGTCCCCTCCCAGCAGCCCTGTGAAGCAGGCAACATCATCCTCGTCGTACAGGCAAGAGAAGAAGGCTCAGAGAGGGGCGGAGGTCTGCCCGAGGTCACACAGCTGGTAGGAAGTAGAACAGGGGTAGGGACCCACTGGCCGGACGCCACAGCCTGGATTCTCTCGTTTCTGATGCTCAGAGGTGATACAGGCCCGAAGGCCAACAGCACTCGGAACTCAGGCTGGCTGGGCCACACCCACCGCCCTCCCTCGCTGTGTTTGATCAGCCTTCCCCAGACCTCCCGGACTGAATCAGACAAGTGGCCAACCCAGGAGCCCTGTGGCTGATGTCACACCCACAGCAAAACAGCAGCGTGCGTCTCCGGGTTTCTCTCCACGCCTCTAGAGCGCAGTACATTTTTGCCCAGTGTGGGAGGGACCTTGTCCCAAGCACACCCCGACATCGGTCATCCATTCTCTCGGGACCCCCTTCCAGCACGCTGCCCTCCTGTCTGCACCTCGGGAACACGTCTCCAGCTCCGTAGGAGTAGGCTCACGCTGCCTTCACCCTCCCTTCACTCCCCAGGGGTCCAAGTGGGCCCAGCCAAGCGTCCTGAACCTTGTGCCAATGTGGTGACCAAGTGCAAGGGACACAGACTGGACCAACATGGTCAGGGAAGGCCTCGGGGAGAGGAGGGGGTGCAGGGTGGGGAGCAGCCGTCGGTGGGGTGCACAGGCATGAGCCTGGCCGGCCAAGCACCGGCACGACTGCCCTGTCTGTGCCACCCCATGTCCTGTCTGTGCCACCCCATCTCAGGCCCCATCCTGCCCACAGGGAGCTCCACACCCTCCGGATCTACTCATCCTGGGGCCTGCCTAGGGCAGCACTATAATCTATCAGGGTACAGGCAAGAATTTCCCAGTCTCGCCCTGAGGGAAACTGAGGCAAGGTAGACTGGCTTCTGGAGTGACATTTGAGAGCAAGACTGATTTGGTTGCCAACCCCAGCTGTGCCACTCACCTGCTGGGTGACCTTGAACAGATGGCTCACCCTCTCTGAGCCCGTTTTTGCACCTCTGTGATGGGAACAATGCTGCTTCAACGCCTGGAAGACGCCATTGTAATGAACAAAGGCTGAGGAGGCTGCCGAGCAGGCCACAGGGACGGGAGAGGAGAGGAGGGGCCAGGACACCTCTTGCTCAAGAGACTCCATTTCCCTACCGGGTGCAAACCGCTTGGCTGGAGGTTCGTGTCTGTTATGCGAACAGTGTTGGGTGGCACACCGCTGCCATTTTGCAGAAGAGAGACCTGCGGCCCCGTGAGGTGAGGTGACCTGCTCAAGTTCCCATGGAAACTCGGAGTCTGGGCTCGGGCCCAGGTCCTCTGCCATGGTCTCGTGAGCCTGTGCTTCAGGAGAAAGGGCTGAGCGCTGGGCAGGCTGGGCCCTCCCACATGCCCTGGCTGAGCTGGGCCGCAGGGAGGGGAGAGGAGGAGAGGGAGCGATGGGAAGGGAAGGAGGTGAGCTCAAGGGCTGAGGGTTAGTTTGTCACCTGCTCTGCACCTGAAGCCACTTCTGTCCCCACATCCACACTGTGCCCACGGGCTCGCTGCTGTGTGACCTTAGGCCAGCCACTTAATTTCTCTGGCTGCCCTTCTGCCCAAGGAGGCCAACAGCCCTCCCCCTCCCAACACCCCCCAGCCTTGGGGGCCTGAGGGAAAGAGAGGGAGGAGGCTGCAGAGCTAACTCCTGGGCTTTGGCACAGTCCCCAGCAAGCGCCATTAGCACCACATGTTTCCAGCAGGGTCAGCTCAGGAAGCAATTTAAGCTGCAAGAATTAGATCAGAGAAGTAGAAAGCAGGAGCCGGAAATCTGCTCTTGCAATTCCAGTGTTTCAGAGCCCGGAGGGCCCAGAGCGGGTGGGCGAGCTGGCTGAGGTCACACAGCCAGGCTGGTGGAGAAACAGGGTCTGGCTGTTCTCCGGGAAAGGCAGAGGCCCACACTGCTGGGAGGATCTGCTCCGGGGAGGACAGAAGGGAGGTGGGGGCTGAGAGGGGAAAGCTCAGCTAGGCAGGGCCCAGGAGCACAGGGGCCAGGCCTGGCTAGCTGAGGGTCTGACATTGTGGAGCTACCCCTCCAGCCTCATCCCTGCCCACCAGGCTGACCCTGGCCTACTTATGCCAGGCTTGTCTGGTCCCTGGCCTTTGCACAGACTGCCCCACCCCAGCACCTTCCATCTGTCACAAAGTCACCTGCCATGGCACCCACTGGGCCAACACCCCCATGGGGGTCACAGCCCTCCCTGGTAGCTCCAGGCACACTCATGGAAGGCCACAGATAAAGCAGGAGGCAGGAAAGCTGCTTCCAAGCTCCAGGCCTCTTCTTTCTGGGCCTGAGCTTCCACCCACAGCACTCCCCATCTCCTAGCACTTTACCCTGTTTGGGCCCCGTGACGCCCTGAGGGGTTCAGGACAGGCCAAGCCTCCCAGCTGCCCTGACAGCCTGCCCGCTTCCCCTTCCCTGCCAATCTCAGCCCCACCATTCTCCACCCTGGGCCAAAAGTCCAGGGCTCGGCGCTCCCTGCTGCTCCCGGAGCTGTTTACTCAGGGCCTTTGCACACACCGTTCCCTCCACAATCCTCCCTCTGCCTCTGCCGTCCTGGAGCCCCCAGGACAGCGCCCGTGACCTTGTACCCCATCCGCACAGACTTGTCCGCCTCCCCAGCCCCCTGTGCCCCTGAGGGCAGGGCCCTCTCCAGCGCCTCTCTGTACCCCCTGGGTCCAATGTGAGGGGCCGGGAATTCACTAACTGTTAAACGAACCAACAAAGGTAAGCGTGGAAGGAATTCCTTCCAGGATGGGGAAAAACAAGCCAAAGAATGGCAGGGGCTCCAAGGGAAATCAGCTTTCCATATCACAGCCGCCAGCACACAGGCCTGGCTCTCCGTCCCCCTCCTGACAGGAGCCAGCCGAGCCCACACCCACCGCCCACACCCGCCGTCTGGGCAGCTGCAGCCCCGGAGCTCTCTGCTGCGGCCCAGCCCGACTCGGCTCTAGTCCCCACTGTCCATGCAGCTGTGAGACCCTCGACAGGCCGCATCCCCTCCCTGACCGACAGACAGACACGAGGCAGGAAGGAAAGAGTATGGGGGCTCCGAGGTGGGTCAGAATGAGAGCCCTGGGGTGCTCGCAGGGAGCTCCAGGGAGCCCAGCCCTCTGGCAGGCCAGGCAGACAGACCTGAGTTTGAGTCCCAGCTGCACCCTTTAGCCACTGTGAGTCCTTGGGCAAGTTGGGAACCGCTGGGACCTGCTGTCAATCAACCAGCAGGCCTCCCCTGAGCCCTAGGAGGTGGCAGAGGACAGAAAGAAAGCAGCCTCTGCTCCTGGGCCTGCCTTAGGGAAGTTCAGTCTGCCCTTACCATGGAAATGGCGCACCCTTTCCACAGTGGCCTGGCCTGTTCTGTGGACCTGCTGGAGGTGGCAGGGACAGCCTGGCTGTGCACAGGGTAGAGTAAGGGCTCATCTTCCAGCAGGCCACGCTACACCAGCTGACACCAGTGAGCCTTCTCTAGATATGACAGCCACGAAAGCCATTTTGCAGGCGGGAACATCAAGGAAATCGTCTGAAGTCTGTAGCCTGTTACGTGGCCCCCAGACTCCACATCCCACAGGACTTCCTGACGTGGGGCCTGGGTTAAACTGATCATCTTAGGGGCACCCCAATGTGGCAGTAAAGAAGCCAGTCGGAACGGTATTCTCTTCCATTCTCTCTCAAGGAAAACTCCGTTTGGGCCAGAGTGTCTTTAATCCTGCCTTGTCCATCTCCTACCTAACTGAGGAGGAGCAGGCCTCAGGCTGAGAGCCTTCCACAGGCAACAGCATCTGGCTGGAATTGAATGAATTTGGTGTTGTTTTTACTTCATTTTTAAGATTCTTCCAGATACTTTGAATTTATGGAGAATAATACTGACTCTCCATTTATAGTGCCGTGTTTCCCCGAAAATACGACCTACCCATAAAATAAGCCCTAGCAGGATTTCTAAGCATTTGCACAATATAAGCCCTACCCTGAAAATATGACCTAGTGATGGGCGTGGCTACGCAGTGTATCTGCACAACCCATGCGTTTCATCGCGGAGCGGTAAAGAAGACGAGCAGCCCTTCTCATCTGCCCCATGAGAGCCCTATTGCTCAACATGAGAGATTAGGGCCAATAGTTCTAAAGGAAATAGAATCGCAAGACATTCAGGATGGAATTCGGGGTTTGGAGAGTTATGATGATGTTCCAGAAGAAGATGACTTAACTATATTTGAATAAATGTAGATTGTTGTACTGTACTTAAAAAAAATAACACATCCCCTGAAAATAAGCCCTAGGGTGTCTTCTTGAGGAAAAATAAATATAAGACCCTGTCTTATTTTCGGGGAAACACGGTAGATACACAGTTTCTTTTAAGAAATATTAGGAAGACCCTAACTCCTCCAAAAGACACTTAGATTTGATAAATTCAGTAAAGTCTCAGGAAACAAAATCAACACACAAATACCAGTAGCATTTCTGCACACCAATAATGACTAAGCTGAGAACCAAATCAAGAACTCAATCCCACTTAAAAGAGCTACAAAGAAAAAGAATACCTAGGAATATATTTAACCAAGAAGGTGAAAGAGCTCTGCAAGGAAAACTATAAAACACTGACAAAAGAAATCATAGGTGACACAAACAAATGGAAAGACATCCCTGCTCATGGGCTGGAAGAATCAATATTGTTAAAATGTCCATACTGCCCACAGCAATCTACAGATTCAATGCAGTTTCTATCACAATACCAATGTTGTTGTTCACTCAGTTAGAAAAAATAATTCGAAAATTCATATGAGAGCCCAAATAGCCAAAGTGATCCTAAGCAAAAAGAACAAAGATGGAGGTATCACATTACTCGACTTCAAATTATACTACAGGACTATAGTAACCAAAACAGCATAGCACTGGCATAAAAACAGAAACACAGATCAATGGAACAGAATCTATCAAAAATCTATCAGATCTATCAACAGAACAGAATCTATCAGATCTATCAAAAATAGATCAATGGAACAGAATATAGAATGCAGAAATAAAGCCATATACCTACAACCAACTGCTCTTTGACAAAGCAGAAAAAAGCATACACTGGGGAAATGATCTTCTATTTAAGAAATGGTACTGGAAAAATTGGATACTCTCATGCATAAGAATAAAACTGGATCCCTACTTCTCATCATATATAAAAATTACCTCAAGATGGATTAAAGACTTAAATCTAAGACCTGAAATTATAAAAACTCTAAAAGAAAATCTAGGGAAAACTCTTTTAGGCATTGGCCAAGGCAAAGAATTTATGACCAAGACCCCAAAAGCAAATGTAACAAAAACAAAAACAGACAAATGGAGGCCAGGTGTGCTGGCTCACGCCTGTAATCCTAGTACTCTGGGAGGCCGGGGTGGGAAGATTGCTTGAGCTCAGGAGTTCGAGACCAGCCTGAGCAAGAGCAAGACTCGTCTCTAAAAACAAACAAACAAAATAAATAAATAAATAATAATAAAATAAAAAACAGACAAATGGGACTTAATTAAACTAAAAGCCTTCTGTACAGCAAAAGAAATATTAAACAGAGTAAATAGACAACCCACAGAATGGAAGAAAATATTCACAAACTATGCATCTAACAAAGGACTAATATCCAGAGTCCACAAGGAACTCAAACAACTCAGCAAGGAAAAAACCCAAATAACCCCATTAAAAAGTGAGCAAACAACACGAACAGACATCTTTCAAAAGATGACATACAAATGGCCAACACACATGAAAAAATGCTTAATAGCACTAATCATCAGAGAAATCTAAATTAAAACCACAATGAGATACCATTTTACACCAGTAAGAATGGCCATTATTAAAAAGTCAAAAAACAACAGATGTTGGCAAGGCTGTGGAGAAGAGGAAACTCTTATATACTGTTGGTGGGAATGTAAATTAGTACAACCTCTATGGAAAACAGTATGGAGACTTCTCAAAGAACTAAAAACAGAACTACCCTTTGATCCCGCAATTCCACTACTAGGCATCTACCTAAAGGAAAAGAAATCACTATATCAAAAAGACACCTGCACCCATATGTTTACTGCAGCACAATTCACAATAGCAAAGATACGGAATCAAGCTAAGTGCCCATCGACCGATGACTGGATAAAGAAATGTGATACATATGCGCACGTGCACGCACGCGCACATACACACACCATGGAATACTACTCAGCCATAAAAAAGAATGAAATCATATTTTTTGCAGCAACTTGGATGGAATTGGAGACCATTATCTTAAGTGAAAAAACTCAGAAAGTTCAAAAACGCCATGTTCTCACTTATAAGTGGGAGCTAAATAATAAGTGCACATGGACATAGAGGACGGAACGCACTGGAGACTCAGGAGGGCAGGAGGGTTGAGGGGGAGAGGGTGGCGTGGGATCAGAAACTACCTAATGGGTACTAAGTATCCTAACTGGGTGAGGGTTACACAAAAAGCCCAGACTACACCACTATGAAATATATCCATGTAACAAATCTGCACATGTACCTCCCAAATCTATGAAAATAATAAAAAATAAATATCCTCATGTTGTCCAAACAAACAAAAAGAAATATTGGGAGAAAGGAAGCTGATTTTTTTTTAAGAGACGAGGTCTTGTTATGTTGCCCAGGCTGGTCTTGAATTCCTAGGCTCCAGCTATCCTCTCGCCCAAGTTCCCGTGTAGCTGGGACTACAGGTGTGCACACTGTGTCCAGCATGGAAGCTGAATTAAAGAAAAATATTAAGTTACCAGAGGTGACGGGGTGGGGGGATGCTTAGCGTCACACCAAGCCGTGGAGGGCAGCGTGCTGCGGAGGCAGGGCCGAGACTGGGCGCCAGAGCTGTGTGGCCGAGGCAAGTCACTTACCTCTCTGAGCTTCTCAGAGGTGGGGTGGTGGAGCCAGCATCAGCCTCAGGAGTACGATAAGAACCAGAGGACACAGCTGGGCTCAACTCCGGCAGCACGAGGGCCTCAGAGCCAGCACACAAAGGGCTAAGAATAGCCAGAGCCGTTTGAAGAGAACCAGCTAGAAGCTAGAGGACTTACACTACCCATTAACAAGACGATCATAAAGCTCTAGTCATTACACGGTGTGGTGTGCGTGCAAGGGTGGACAAATAGACCACTGGGACAGAATAGAAAGTCCAGAAATAAGCCACAATTGCAAGGACACCTGACATAAAACAAAGGTGATGTCTCAGTGTGTTGGGGAAAGGATCATCCTTTCAATAAATGGCGCTGGTTGTAGACTGGCTGTCTACACGGAAAAAAGATTCATCCTGACCCCAACCTCATACCATACCCCAAATTAATTCCACATAGATTGCAAATCTAACTGAAAGGTAAAACAATAATGCTATTAGAAGATAACACAGAAAAATGCATATCCAAATGGCCCATAACCAAAAGAAAAAGTGCTCAGCTTCACTACTAATAATTATCAAGGAAATGCAAATTAAAACCGCCATGAGATACTACTATACTCCCACTAGAATGGCTACAGTAAAAAACACCACAAACACACACACATACACACACACACACACAGAAATCGCGAGTGGAGCTCTTACACATTGATGATGGGAGTGTAAACTGGTACAATCACTTGGCAAAACCATTTGACTATATCTACTGAAGCTAAACACATACTCTATTATCCAGTAATTCCACTCTGAAGAATGTGCCCAACAGAAATGCATGCATATATTTACCAAAAACATGTGCAAGAATGTTTATCATAGTAGTATTTGTTATAGCTGAAAATTAGAAACCATAAATACCTTAATGTCTATCAATGAAAGAATGGGTAAATGTTATTATATATGTATATAATGGAAGAATGAAATGAACAGTGAAATGAAAATGAACCAATTGTGCTTGCACACAACCCTATGGATGGATCTCACAAGCATATTAAGTAAGAGAAGCAATTATAGGATTCCACAATTTACAAAATTGAAAAGCAAGGCCCATATTACCCTGTTACCAAAGCCAGGCAAGGACACTACAAGAAAAGAAAATTACAGGCCAATATCCCCAATGAACATGGGTGCAAAAATCCTTAACAAAACACTTGCAAATAAGCCAGGCGCAGTGACTGATGCCTATAGTCCCAGCTACTCAAGAGGCAGAGGAAGGAGGAGTTCGAGGCCAGCCTGGGCAATATAGCAAGACCCTGTCTCTAAAACAAACAAACAAAAATACTACCAAACAGACTTCAACAGCACATTAAAAGCATCATCAAGCATGATCCAGAAGGATGTATCTCAAGGAGGATACAAGGATGGTTCAAATATGCAAATCAATAAGTATGATACACCACATCAACAGAATGAAGAACAAAAGCCACATGCTCATCTCGTTAGATGCAGAAAAAGCATATGATAAAACTCAGCACTTTTCATGATAAAAATTCTCAAAAAATTAGGTATAGAAGGAATGCACAGAAATCAGTAGCACTTCTATACACTAACAACAAACTATTTGAAAATGACATGAAGAGAACAATCCCATTTATACTAGCTACCAAAAAATAAAATATTTAGGAATAAATTTAAGCAAGGAAGTGAAAGATCTGCACACTGAAAACTATAAAACATTGCTGAAAGAAACTGAAGATGACACAAATGGACAGATGTCCCACATACATGGATCAGAAGAAGTAATATTGTTAAAATGTCCATACTACCCAAAGCAATCTACAGATTCAATGCAATCCCTATCAAATTTCCAATGACACTTTTCACAGAAATTTTTAAAAATCCTAAAGTTCATATGGAATATCAAAAGACTCTGTATAGCCAAAAACAATCTTGAATAAAAAAAGAACAAAGCTGGAGGCATCCCCCTACATGACTTCAAAATATACTACAAAGTTATAGTAACCAAAACTATACTATATAGTAAGTATAGTATACTACAGTTATACTATAGTTTTACTGGCATAAAAACAGACACATAGACCAGTGGAACAGAATAGAAAGCCCAGAAATAAATCCACACATTTACAGTCAATTGATTTTTGACAAAGGTGCCAAGAACACACACAGGGGAAAAGAAAATCTCTTCAATAAAGCATGTTGGGAAAATTAGATATCCACATGCAGAAGAATGAAATCAGACCCTATCTCACACCATATGCAAAATTCAAATCAAAGTGGATTAAAGACTTAAACATAACACCTGAAACTATCAAACTACTAGAAGAAAACACAGAGGAAAAGCTTTGTGACATTGATCTGGGTAGTGATTTTTTTTGATATGACCCCAAAAGCAAAGGTAACAAAAGCAAAAATAGACAAACGGGACTACATTGAACTAAAAAGCTTCTGCACAGCAGAGGAAACAATTAACAGTGTGAAGAGACAACCTACAGAATGGGAGAAAATATTTGCAAACCATGTATCAGATAAGGGGTTAATATCTAAAATATATAACAAACTCAACTCAACAGCAAGAAAACAAATAACCAATTAAAAAATGGACAAAGGACCTGAATAAGACATTAAAAATAATCAACAGGCATATGAAAAAAATGTTCTACATCTCTAATCATCAGGAAAATGAAAATCAAGTGCTGGGCGCGGTGGCTCACGCCTGTAATCCTAGCACTCTGGGAGACTAAGGCGGAAGGATTGCTTGAGATCAGGAGTTCAAGAGTAGCCTTTGCAGGAGCGAGACCCCGCCTCTACCAAAAATAGAAAAAATTAGCTGGGTGTGGTGAGGCACACCTGTAGTCCTAGCTACCTACCGATAGTCCCAGCTACTCGTGAGGCTGATGCAGGAGAATCACTGGAGCCCAGGAGTTTGAGGTTGCAGTGAGCTACAATGACACCACTGCACTCTAGCCAGGGTGACAGAGACTGTCTCAAAAAAAAAAAAAAAAATCAAAAGCACGATGAGATGTCATCTCATTGACAGAGGTACAGAAGGAGCTTGAGGAGATGTTGGTCAAAGGATACAAAATTTCACTTAGGAAGAATAAGTTCAAGAGATCTATTGTACAACATAGTAACTATAGTTAATACCAATGTTTTATATTCTTGAAGATTGCTGAGAGTAGATTTTGAGTGTTCTCACCACAAAAAAATGATAAGCATGTGAGGTAATGTATGTGTTAATTAGACCAATATCCACAATGTACACATATTTCAAAATATTATGTTATATATGATAAATATATACATTTTATCAATTAAAAATTCATTTAAAAAAGAAAAGCAAGCATAAGTAATGTACAGTGAATAGAAAGCAGGACAGTGGCTACCCTGGGGGCTGTGACTGGCAGGGGCAGGGGGGTCTTCCGGAGCTCCAGTAAAACCATTTCCTGATGTGGGTGTGGTACAGGGGTGTGGTCACACTGGGAATCCACTGAGCCATACACCTATAACTTATGCACCTTTCTGTAGATCACTTACACTTCAGTAAGCAGTTAAACAAAAAAAGCCAGCACGGTGGCCCTGGGAAGAAGGGCTGGCTGAATTTGGTGGCCCAGGTCCCCCCAGATCTGGGCCCTTCACAGCCCTGGTCCTGTCTAGCTGGACACCACGCACCTAGTGGGATGAGCTGGGGAAGGGGGAGGCAGAGCGGGAAGGTGCCCCAGACGGGGTCAGAGCACTAGCCCTGGCCTGGCCTTGCCACACACAGGCTGTGTGACCTCCTGCAAGTCTCTACCTCTCTGATCCTGTCTCCTCCTCTCTCTCTCAGGATGCTTGTGGATTTGACCCTGGGAGTGCTCAGGTCCACGAGAAGGTCCCAAGGGTGGGTGGTGTCCTGAAGCCCCAAGTACACACCTCCAAGGTTTCCTCTGCACCTGAGAAGGGGGCACCTGAGACCACTGCCAGGAGACATTCTTGGCCCTGAGGAGGTGGGCCGGGCACTCAGGGAAAGGAAATGAGCCGACTGGGAAGGGCGGGGTGTAGGGATGGCAGAGGAGGCCACAGAAGATCCCAGCCTGGGTCCTGAGACGCCAGGCACAGGTGACTGGCTTCATCCTAAGGCGATGGGGAGCTGTGGAAGGGCGCTGAGCTGGGGAGGGACTCGGTCATGGCTGTCTCAGGGAGCTCCATCTGGCTGCCAATGGAGAATGGACCAGAAAAGGACGAGACTAGAGCAGAAACGCCAGAAGGCAGGCCAGGGCACTTGCGAGCGGGCAGGCTCTGGTGTGCAGGGAGAGGAGCCAGGTCCCAGGGCTGTGAGGGAGGAAGGCTCAGCTCTACCTGGCAGCCAGCCAGTGGAGGGGCTGCGAGGGGAATGCAGGAATGCCTGCTGGGGCCCTCGTCTGTGCCCATTCCCCACACCCCACAGCGGTGCCCGGGGCATGGCACCGGCCTGGGAGAGTGGGTGTCACCCAGTGTGGGCTGAAGGAGCCAACGTGACCTCACCCACACCCTGGCAATCCAACCTCCCCTCGCCCCTCCTCGACCTCCCATTACCCCCCACTCAAGGCATGACAGCGCCCCTCCTCCACCCTTTGCCATATGAACAGGGAAGGGCTGGAGAGGCGCCTTCCGAGTTTGGGGGCTACAGTCCACTCTAGCTTGCACACCTCTGCCAACACCCATGCTGGGCTGGCCCTGAGCTGGCTGACAAGGAGGCAGCCGGACACTCAAGGCAGTGACACTCAATGAGCGCCACAGGGTGACAAACACTCTGAGGTCAGTGCTCCCAGGAGTGAGGCAGGTTGTAGGGTATGGGGTCGGGGGAATGGTGGTGGCTCTTCAAGATGGAGCCTGAGGGGTGCGCAGGGCGGGTACAGGAGGGACGAGGAAGAAAAGGGGGAGAGCAGGGGGCGGGCAGAGCCTGGCGGAGTGGGCAGGACCCGCTTTGCAGGGCTGGGGATGCCAGGCTGAGGGACATCTGCTCACACTGGGGCCCAGGGGAGCCAGGGGGTGAGACTGAAGGTCAGAAGCTGACACAGTGACCCAGGCCAGGGAGTGCCGTGCCTGAGCCGGGGCGGGGAGGCCAGGTGCCAGAGGAGGGGCCTGGGAGGGCAGTGCGTCAGTCTGGTGACTGACGGGTTATCTGTGCTTTTGTTTTTGTTAATGTATTTCTTCCCTTCTATCCCACACCCCTGCCATCCTCCACCTGCTCCACCAGCCACCGTTCTAATAAGATGCTTAACGTGTGTCTCTGTCCTCTCGTGGGTGTGCCCCAGCTCTCCACGTCCGGTGTGCCAAGGAGTGGACGGAGGATGGGGAGAACGTGCACCCGGAAGGACGGTGGGCTCAGGCCCGGCGCAGGCTCCTGCTCCTGGGCCACCCAGGGTTCCGGGCTCCTGGGTTCTGGCACCAAGGCCAAGGCGGCCCGGCCCAGTGAGTCACTCCAGCCAACGCCAGGCAAGCTGGCACCAGGGCTGGGAAATCCTGTCTTCCTCCTCCCCTCCCCTGCCCTTATCGCTTCTGTCCGTGTCCAACCCGTCCTCCGCCCAGCTGCAGGGTGATCTTCCTAACACCTAAGTCCCGCCAGGTTGCTCCCTGCTACACATGCAGAGGGCCTGGAGGGCAGGGCACGGGGTCTCCAGCTGGCCCAGGGGACAGTGGTCCTGGAGCTCTGATGTCCCCACAGTGTGTATAAGGAAAGAGCTGGCCTCTGGGCCTGGCTCTGCGCAGCCCTGACTGAGTCATAGGCCTGACCCCACAGCTGTTCCTCAAGCGGGGGCTGGGCCGGCCCCAGGGCGTCGGGAGCAGGGGGAGCCGGGAAGCATCTGTAAGCCGAGCTTGCGCAGGAAAGGAACCTCCAAAAGGGCTGTTTCAGCTCATGGGTTCCTGCGGGCCTTGGGCAGGGAAAGGAGGAAGCTGAGAGCCTGGCCGCCCTCCTGGAGACGGGGGCTTCCCTGGGCAGGGGGCTGGCGCAGGCTCAGCCTCAGGTGACCAGCTCAGCACAGTCTCAGCACTGAAAAACCCACATCCCCGTGAACCCCTCAGTCCTGGGCAACCCAGGGCAGTGCCCCCCAACCTCGGGGCTCCCAGCCCAGCACCAGGCCCTGCAGAGAAGGTGTGAGAGCAGCAGGTGGGGCCAGGCACCCCGGAGAGGGGCCTCTTCTCTCTTACCCGGCTGAGGCGGGATGTGTGCTCCCCCACTGCCCCATATCAAGACAACCTGACAAAATGAGACTTGATCAAGTCACTTAAGCCACCTCTGCCTCACTACACTGTGTGGTCCCAGGCAAGCCTCTGTCCTCTCTGGCCTGCAGGCCGTCACACTGACGGCAAGGAGAGGGCATCACTTGCCCGTTCCCGTCTGGCGCGTTTGTCACTAGGACAGCCTCTTTCCCCATGCAGACATCTGTACCCCCTAGTACCACCTGCCCGCCAAGACTCAATGTTTGAAAACCAGTGAGATGGTGCCCATTTGTCAGACTGGGAAACTGAGGGGTGTCACTCCTCAGCTCAAGCTCTTGCACACCCTCAGAAATGAGCTGTGCTGTTCCCACGGCACAGCCGAGGACAGAGGCTCAGAGGGGGAAGAAGATGTTCTGGGCAGAGGCAGGAACCTGTCCCAGGTCAAAGTCCTGCTCTGCCTGGCCCACCACCCTCAGGCAAAGACACCCGCTCACTAGCTCAGTGTGCGTCCCCTTCACCCCGCCCAACCTTCACCCTCACCTGTTCTGTGCCGGGCCCAGGGGGTGGCGAGGAGCCAGATGGGGCTGCACCCTGGAGAAGGAGAGGGAGACCAGGCTGTAGAGATGGCCCCGAGAGAAGCAGGCCCCGCATGGCCTGGCCTGGCAGGATGGCATCCTGACCTGCTAGGATGGCAGCCCATGTCTGCACTTGCAGGCCCCAGGCACTGCTCTGAGCTGTGTCCTGTCCCTGACCACGGCGGCCTCGAATGCCAAGGCCTCCTCCCTGTGCCCACGCAGAGGGCGAATCAGAGCCTCAGAGTGTCAGGCGGGGCAAGAGATGTCCTGTCCACGTGCCCATCCTCAGACGGGGAGACTGAGGCCAGGGAGCGTCAAAGCAGTAGCATCTCCACACCTCAGATTGCTCATCTGTGAAATGAGGGTCTTTTATGCTCCACTGGCCCAACCTGCCCACCTCACCCCTGCACACCTCTGCTCCGGGCAGGACTTGGCCTCAATAGGATTGGTGTTCTCATCTGCCAACAGAGACCCCTGGGACCCCACCCCTCGCAGGGTGATGGTGAGAAGCAAATGACCCTGCAGGGCCTGGGTTTACTGAATGAGTATCTGGAATGAGCTGCACTCCAACCTGAAGGGCCTAGCATGCTGCCAAATGCAGGACGGGGCCCAGTCACCGGGGCAGCCCATGGGGACACGCCGCCACAGTCCCTTCTTCCAGACATCCCTTATATCCGGCTACCATGGGCTCAGCATGGGCACTGGGGCCAGAGGTGCAGAGCCCTGGGCCCTGTCAGCAAGGCTCCCAGGCTGGGGGGGAGACAGACATGGGGAGTGACCTCATGGGGTAACCAGGGCTGTGACTCGGGGAGGCCAGCTGTGGGCACTTGGGGTGCCTGCAATGACGCTGCAGTTGGTCCCTGTGGTAAGCTGAATAATGGCCCCCAAGATATCCATGATGGAGCCCCTAGGACCTATGAATGTTACCTTACAAGGCACAAGGGACTTGGCAGATATGATTAAGGATCTTGAGAGATGGGGAGATTATCCTGGACAATCCAGGGGGGCCCTAAATGTGATCTCGAGTGTCCTTATCAGAGGGAAGCAGAGAGAGACTTGACCACAGAGGAGGAAAAGGCCTCGAGGCAAGGGAGGTGCAGGCCGGGGTGGTGTGGTCACAGGGCACGGCCTCCGCTAGAAGCTGGGAGAGACCAGGAACAGTGTCCCCTAGAGCCTCCGGAAGGACCCAGCCTGGACCTAGCCCCATGAGACTCATGTTGCACTTCTGACCTCTACAACTGTAAGAGAAGGAATTTGTGTTGCTTTTGGCCACCAAGTTTGTGGTAATCTGTCACAGCAGTGATAGGAAACAAATACTGTTCTTGAAGAACAGTGGGGGCCAGAGAGGTAACGGGGCACCCCCTCTCTCCTGCTCAGGGAAGCCAGGGAGTGGGGATGAAGTTATTACACTTTGAATTGTTCCAGCATACAACAAAGTCACCCACACTTCAGTGTCTCCGTTACTGTTACTAGTAACAAATCACTTGGGCCCCACCTCACTGACTGGCAGGGGAGGTGACACAGCAGTGGGGGCCCCGGGTAGGGGCTGGCTGGGCAAGGCAGGCAGATCAGGCCGCAGGCTCTCAGCCTCTGTCCACCATCGCCCGGGCACACCCCGACAGTGAAGGTCAGCTGGGCATCAGTGGATGGGCTGGTCTGCTCTGGCCACCAGCCCCTTCTCCCACAGCTGACCACATGCCCCACTGTGGCAGAAATGATCGAGGATCTTCAGAAGGGGAGGCCACCCGACCTCAGCCACTCTACACCCCTACCCTAGCCCTGGGAGAGCCAGGGGCCCTAGAAACACACATCTGAACAATGAGAATGGGCATTGCAGGCCGGCAGACACACCCATCCCGCGACTGCCATGCCCAAGCCTAAGGGCTGGCGTCCTAAGACATCCTGCCTTGAACCCCAAGGGGACTTGGCCCACTTTGCCTTTGGTGAGCAGGGAAAGGCAAGGCCGAGGCCAAAAGGAAGCTAGCAGCTCTGCCTAATGCCTAAACGAAGTGAGGCAGTCCCAGGGTGTCCCCATCAACCCAGAGAAGAGGCTGCAGAGGTCGGGGTGGGGCCGGAAGGCCAAGCCTGGGGGGCCATGCAGGCGAAGCAAGGTTCTGAGCAAGGAGGCTAAGAGATGAAGGGGCAGAGGAGGTCTCTGGGGGACTTGAGGGGTGGCCGGGAGGGGCCCCAAAGGCACTCACAATGCCCGAACGGATGGGGGCAGAGATGGGGCAGGGGGTGCGGTGAGGAGCGCAGCTGCAGACCCTGCCCGCCGCAGCTGGGGGGAGGGTGGGCCAGGGCCCGCTGTCAGG
>VBSM01001265.1:40369394-40386499 GCA_008086735.1 Cheirogaleus medius | reverse complement strand
CCCCCCCCCCCCAAGCAGCAGCTGGGCCAGCCCTACCCCACCCAGATTCTCAGCAGGGGAAGGCAGCAGGTCCTCTCCACCCCCACCCCCACCCCAGGACTCTGGGGACAGGAGCAAGGACCAGTCCAAGGACCTGGGAGGTCTCAATCCTGGCAGAACACAGTGGTTCCCCCAGGAGGCCTCACACTCAGAGGGTTGGCTGAGCCTCACCATTAAACCCATCTCTTCCAAGTGGCCTGCCCAGATCTCTCCCTGCCGAGAATCCCAGGGATAGCTGCCCTTAGCACTCCTCTCCCTCCAGCCTGGTGCAGGAAGAGACTCTGACTTGAGAGCCAGGTGGACCCGACCTCAAATTCTGGCTCAGCACCCCTGAGAGGGCAGCTCACCTCACCTCTCCGTGCCCCACTCTCCTCCTCGGTGTGGGGTCTGGGCCTGAGTCCCAACACGTGGAATGAAGCCAGGAGAGAACCTGGCACCTGTTAATGATCTTCTGTCCTACTTCACCTCGGTCCCCTAGGCCGGCCTCCGGACCCCCTAACATGAAGGATGGTGGAGGGGACGCGGACAGGATCAGAGAAAGCAAAGATCCCTTCTCTCCCAGGTCCCCCGCCCCCACACGCCTGCAGCCAAGGAGAAAGGCCCCCATTCACCTGGGGAGCAGGGCTAGGAAGGGGAACAGGCTCTGACAGCTGGGGCCTCGGCCCTGCCAGCTCCCCTAAGCCTGGGGTAAGGGGCCTAGAAGGGGATGCGGGATGATTGGGCGGAGGGTTAAGGGAGGCACGGTAAAGGAGAATTGTAAGAGGAGGGGAAGGGACAGTCAAGCCCCGAGTGTCCAGCGCAGCCCACCGCGTAAGCACTAGGAAAACGACTCCGGAACTAGCAGGGGCAGGTGGAAAAGACCCCTCGCTGGAGTGGGGGTGGGGACGAGCCCGGGGGCCCGGGCGGATCCTTGCGGCCCCCGCCCCCCAGGCCTGCTCATTTCCTTCCCCACCCCTACTACCGGCCGGGATGCACAGCCCCCGACACAGATCCGAGCTCCCGGGGCGCACCGGCCGCGCTGCACCCGCACACACAGCTCGGAACACACACAAGCGCGCGCTCGCACACGCCTCCCTCCGCGCCGCGCCTCCTACCTGCCGCGCCGCCGCGGGCCGAGCTGGGCTGCCGGGATGCGGGGCCCCGCGCGGGCGCCGTGGCGGAGGCTGCGCCGGCCTCGGGCTCGGGCCGGAGATCCAGCGGGGGCCGGCCTGGGGCGGGGGCTCGGGCTCGGATTCCCGGGGTTCGGCCGGCCCGGCCCCGCCCCGCGGCCCCCGCCCATTCGGGGTCGGAGGCGTGGCCTCCGCGGGGCGGGCGCGCCGGGCTGCGCGCATGCGGGGCGAGCGCCGGGAGGCGGCGGGGAGAGGCTGCCAGGTGCCTGCCAGTCCCGGCGTGGTCTAGACTCGGCCCTCCCTGCGTCCCCCCCCCGGGCCCTGCCGCCGTAGGGGAGCATCTCCGTCGGCAGCACGCGAGAGCCGGCTGCTCGGCAGGGCGTCGGGCCGAGGCGGAGGCTGCGGGACCGCCGGCGACCGGGGCATGCATCTCGTGCCAGGAGCCTGCCGGGGCACGGCCGGTGGCTGCGGAAAGGACCTGATAAGGCGGGCGCGCCTCCTTTCCCCGTCTCCGCCTTCACGCCCATTGCCAGGTGTCGGACGCAGGAGGGGGAGCCCAGCCCCAGTGAGACGAGAGAGGGCCCTTGCCAGATGGGGAAAGAGCCCGGCCGTGTGGAGCGCGTACCGCGCTGTGTTGGGACTGCCGCAGGAGGGGCCTGGGTCCCGGGTCATACTTGACTCTGTGACTGGCTCCCAGGATACCTGGAAAGGCACCGAGCCTCGGTTTCTTCATCTGTAAAATGGGGCAGTGTGTGGAATACGATAGAGAAGTCATAGGGATGACCAGCTCTACGGTGCAACAGGGGGCTCAGGGCCTGCCGGCTCCCTCTTCAAGGCTCCTGTCAGCCACTTTGCAGGTGGAGAAACTGAGGCCTGCTCCCCCTCCCCCTCCAGTTTCCCAGTCTTGATGTCATCAACCTCTCAGTCACCCAGACTTCTCTAACCTCTTCCCGCACCTTGAGGCCTCTGTCCCAGGCCACCCGGACGTTTCTCCCCTAAGTGTAGCCCCAGCCCCCTCGAGAGCCTCCTATCCAGCCAAGGAACATTTACTTTCAAATCCGAAGCTGCGAGCTGCCACCGACAGGACAACGTTCCAAGACTGCGTCCCATCTGACTCCCCATCTCCTCTAACCCCATTCCACTCCATTTCAGGGGCTCTACTGTCCTCCCCACCTCAAGCCTCCTTTGTGCCGATTTCCTGCTGTCTGAAGGACTCTTCCATTCCCCACACACCAGCATGCCGCCCCGGCTTCTGCAGCATTCCCACCCCTCCTCCGGGGCCTTCCTCTCATGTGCATCCCTGAGTTAGTAGTGGGGTCCCCGCTTCTCCTGTGAGGCGGAAGCTTCCGAGGGCAGAGAGAGGCTCAGGCCCATTCTCAGGAAGACTGTAGCACTTGGTAGAGCCAAGCAGATCTGGGCTCCAGTCCTTGCTCTACCAGTTACTGGCTGTGTGACCTGGGCAAGTCCTCTATCCTTTCAGAGCCTCATTTTCCTTGTCTGTAAAATGGGCTGAAGCATGTGATGATTGGGTACAGGCAAGTCGTGGGGCTCCATAAGGGCCCCATCATGTAGGACACTGGGCAGCATTGCCTCTGGGCTGGGCAAGGTGCAGCTGTGGTCCTGTCTGCGAAAGCATGTCTGCCTCGGCCCACGTGTTGGAGGGGGAAGGGAGAGAGGGTCAGAGGATCAGAAATTCAGATCCTTCTGTATCTCAGTGTGGAGCCACAAGAAGGGTGTTGAACGGTGGTTGCAATTGTGGACTCTGCCTGGCCTCGTATTAACTGTATGGTCCTGGGCAAGTGACCCACCCTCGCTGTGCCCCAGTCTCCTCACCTATAAACCAGCATAGTAGCACCCTTACCATGCAGCTGCTGTGGGATTAAATGGGTCGGTCCATGCGGAGCCCTTACAGTGGCCCCTGCTTGGAGTAAGAGCTCAGCATGTGTTAGCTGGTGTTATTTTCATTTAGTCCAACCGCCCCACTTTGTGAAGACACTGGGTCCTAGGAGCAGACACATGTACGCATGGCTGGTTAGAATCCCAGGCATCCTAGAATGTTAGGACTGGAGGGGCCCACCTCAGAGTCCATTTCTGGAAGCTTCCACCTTCTCTGCCAGGGGAGGGAGGAGGCCTAGAGAGACAGCGCACCCAGCTGGTGGGGGAGAGGCATTGGCCCTGCTCTTGGAGGGAAGGTGGGGAGGGGTTAAGACAACCCCTGGAAGAGCCAGTCTGCTCATCACGTCTGGGAGGCGGTGGGGCTTTGATGATGCTCTGCCCCCAGGGATCCTGCAGGTTGGGTTTTATGAACTGAGTCATCTAATGGTGCCATTACGGGGCCTGATATGTAGGTGCTTTTCCCATTTAATTCTCACAACCACCTTGTGCAGGGCCCCTTATTAGCCCATTTTGCAGATGATGGCACTGAGCCTCGGGGAGATGCCCCAGGTCACACAATTAGTAAATGATAGAACTGGGATTCAAACCTACCTTGTCTGACTCCACTCCTGTGCTCTCTCTCTCTCCCTCTCCCCCATCTCTTCTAGGAAAAGTCCACTCTGCAGGCCTCTTGACCGGTTGCCCAACCTCTGCTTGGATCCCCCTGTGACTGGGAACTCATTTCCTCACAGGATCGCCCTCTCCCCTCCACTAGAGAATCTTTTGACTGGTCCACCCTCTCTTCCTGGTTCTGCAGGACTCTGTACCTCCCACCCTACCAGAGCCTGGAGACAGGTTCTTCCCTGGACCAGGCCAGAAAACCCCTGTCTTCACTGCTCCTGTGTGTGACAGGGGTTCCCAGGTGAAACTTATGATTATAATAATTTTGCTTTAAAAAAACCCCAGCGTTCCTAATTGCCAAGCTATTGTTTGAGAACCCTAAAGGAAGCCCCTCGGCCTGGGCAGTAGTTCAAAGTGAAGGCTCCTACTGCTTGGAATCTTTAGGTGGGACATTAAATAACCATGTTATCTAGTCCCTCCTGTTCCCGGCTAGCTCGGGCAAGGGTGAAGGTTTCAGGGAGAGAAGTCCGGTCAGACACATAGAACTTCCAGCTGGGAGTAGTTGCTAATGGTGCTGCCCTGAGCGGTCAGGAAATGGAAGGGTCACACTGAACTCTGGGGCAGATGTCATGGAAAAGGGAGGTGTGGAGAAAAGAATGACATTTGAATTACCTTCAATTCCATCCTTCTCTGAAATCCTGCTTATATTTTATTACTATCATGGCTATCATTAAAAACCAGTCAGAACCAAGGTGGGTTTATTCCAGGAATGCAGGGTTGGTTTAATATTAGGAAATCTATTAATAGCATTGTATTAGTTTCCTAGGGCTGCCATAACAAAGCACCACGAACTGAGTGGCTTTAACTACAGAAATTTATTGTCTCACAGCTCTGGAGGCTAGATATTTGAAATAAAGGTGTCATCAGGGTTGGTTCCTTCTGGAGGAAACAATTCAACCTATAACAAGCATGTACCATGTTACGGAACCTAAAGGGAAAATCATATGATTTTCTCTATAAATGCCGAGAAAGCTTTAACAAAATTCAATGCCCATTCTTGATAAAAATAGTGAAATAGGAAATGAGGGATACTTTTTCAACATGATAAAATATAGTTCTAAAGCCAGCATCTTATTTAATCGAGACACATTAGAAGCATTTCCACTAAGATCAAGAACAAGGTAAGAATGCCACTATCTCCACTACTGTTCCACATTGTACTAGCAGTATTAGCCAATGCAATTAGACAAAAGAAATTAATGGGAGGCCTATGAGTTGGTAAAGAAGAAAGAAATGTATCTCTATTCTCAGATGATATAAAATTATACCTGAAGAACCTCAGAGAATCAATGATAAAACTAATTCGAACAGCAAAAGGGTTCAGTGATGTAGCAGGATATAAAATTAATATATATTATAAAATTCAATAGCCTATACATATAGATTTATATGAGGAAAAATTTTAAACATTCTTGAAAGACACTAAAGAAAAATAAATGGAAAGATATTCCCAGTGCTTGAAAAGGATAAGTCAACATTATAAATGTGTGCTAGGTAGCTTACGTCTGTAATTCTAGCACTTTGTGAGGCCAAGGAGGGGAGATTGCTTGCAGCCAGGAGTTTGAGGCCAGCCTGAACAAGAGCAAGACCCCATCTCTACGAAAAATAAAAATAAAAAATTTAGCAAGGTATGGTGATTTACAGCTGCAGTCCCAGCTACTTGGGAGGCTGAGGCAGGAGAATCACTTGAGCTCAGGAGTTTGAGGTTGAAGTGAGCTATGATGATGCCACGGCACTCCAGCCTGGGTGACAGAACAAGACCCAGTCTCAAAAAAAAAAAAAAAAAAAAAAAATTATAAAGGTGTCAGTTCTCTCTAATTTTTAAATTCCACATAATCCCAATAAAAATACCAGCAAGCTATTTTATGAAGATAGATAAGATAATAGTAAAGTTCACATGGAATAATAAACATGCAAGAACATATAGGGAGATACTGGAAAGGAAAAACTATGAGGGGAAGCTAGTCTCATCAGACACTTAAAAATAAAATCTGTGATTAAAAATGGGGTGGTACTGGTGCATGAATAGACAAGAAAATTCAGAATTAGACCTAAATACATCTTTCCCCCAGTGATTTGAGATGCTACCTTTGTTACACACGAAAGATGGACTTTATAATAAATGTTGCTGGGACAACTGGGTAGCCATTTGGAAAAAGATAAAATTAGATACATATGTTACATAGATACATATGTCCCCAACGCCCAGGCCATGGACCAGTATGGACCAGTCTGGTCTGTGGCCTGTTGGGAACTGGGCCACAGAGCAGGAGGTGAGCGGTGAGTGAGCGAGTCAAGCTTCATCTGTATTTACAACGCTCCTCATCGCTCGCATCACCTCTGGCTCTGATGAGCTATTCTTTTTTTTTGAGATAGGATCTTGCTCTGTGACCCAAGCTAGAGTGCAGTGGCCTCATCACAGCTCACTGCAACCTTGAACCCCTGGGCTTGAGCGATCCTCCTGCCTCAGCCTCCCAAGTAGCTGGGACTGCAGGCACACACCACCGTGCCCAGCTAATTTTTCTATTATTTTGTAGAGATGGGTCTTGTTCCTGCTCAGTCTCGTTCCAAACTCCTGGCCTCAAGCAATTCTCCCACCTCAGCCTCCAAGAGTGTTAGGATTACAGGTGTGAGCCACCGCACCTGGTTTGTTTAACATCTTGAGGAACTGCCAGATTGTTTTCCACAGAGCTGGGAATGTCCACCTGGGTTCTCCCCACTGGGCCCTGGGAGTTACCTGTAGACACTGAGACCCTCGGAGTGGGAATCTCCTGCCTAAGGCCTCAGCCAGGGAAGGAGCCGTAGCTGAGCTGGCACCCAGGGCCCTCTGCCTGCACATTGCCAAGGAGGGGCAGCAGGGCCCCCTGGGGCCCCAGATTCTCTAGTGCCCCACAGGCAGGTGGCAGCAGGCAGGGTGGGGAGTAAGGGTGGCATCAGAGATGCCCGGGATCTCCCTGTACCATCTCAGACCTAAAGGAGGTGGCACTCCACCACCCCTGTGGGGTCTCATTGATTCTGCTCTGGCTTCCCAGCTCAGGGTGGGGGTGGAGGAGAATATGGCTGAATAGGGTGTGAAAGGGGTCCTGGCTGGGTCTTTAAGACATTTAGGTCCTGGAGGCAGCCAGGGAGATGTGTCCCCTTGGGCCTGGGGACAGGAGCTCATTTGCTTAGAAAGCTTTTGGTTTCACTGAAGATTTCTGGGATTCTAGCACCTGGAGGGTCCTAAGGTATGGGAGGGAGCACCTGTCCCACCACGGCTGGCCTCTTGGACACCCATTTGGGCAGGGATTGGATGGGGGCTGCCAGCAGCCGTGCCCCATCCCTGAGAGTTTGGGGGGCTCCTTTCTCCCCACATCTGTGCAGAGCCCAGCATTGCTTGGGCAGGGGGTGCTTCAGAACACTTCATCCTGGCCCAGCAGTGAGGATTGGGGGCGCTGGCCCTCAGCCCACAGGGCGGTTGCTGTGAAGGAGCCAAAGGGAGGGGACATGGGAGGAGCTGGGAGCCGGACTGGCACCTGGGGGCCTCTCCCTCTGCCTGCATGCTGGGGGCTGCGACCAAGTGGGGTAGAGTCAGAGGCTGTTGGGATGTTGGGGTAAGGGACCCTCCATGACCCCCAGGTGCTTCCCCAGGCTCCCGCACTCTCAAGTTCCAGGTTCAGGTGTCTAGATCTTCTCCAAGCTCCAGGCCCACAGGGCCCCTGTCTGCCGCACCCCCTTATGGAGGGAGTCACCCCACTCCCTCCTCACTTTCCCCCCGGCTTCCCTGTGCCCCTCCGATCCCATTGCCCCAGCAGCCAAATGAACTTGCTCAAATCCAAATCCAGTCCCCTACTCTATTGATTCAAATTCTTGAGAGCAGGAGCAAAGAATCAAGGATGACATTTTAAAAACTGATGTCATTGCTGTGTTCTTGGGAGCACCAGAATTAATCTTCTAGAAAGATTGCTCTTCTGTTGGGAAAAATACGCTAATGGAGCTGTTTGTTATTCAAAGACCAGGCTGAGTCTAGGTTGGGGGGAGGAGATGGCTTGTGTCACAACAGAATTAGTCTGTAAATGACTGTCCCTGGGTGGAAAGGGGCCATCTCTAAAGAAATTGTTATAATGTTGATTTAAGCTCAGAGATTGGCAGTTTTCCCTGTAGCTTTGAGGAAAGAGAAAGTTGACTCTCCAAAGCAGGCAGTGGTTCCCGATCTCCCGGCTTTGGTGGCCCACAGCTGAGCCTTGGGCAAGGGGAGGTGTCTGCAGGGACCAAGGGGGCTGTCCTCACTCTAAGGAACTGGGACTAGGAGTCTACAGGGTGGTCTCCGCCTCCATGTTGGGCGGCAGCTGTGGGATCAGCGTGACCCACTTCCCCTAATACACTCAGCGTAATAGGTGTGACCAGCGTTCCCAGCCCCCGGAGCAGCAGTAGCTCTGTATCGGAGCCCCCACCCCATTACAGAAGAATCCAGTGGGAGGGGCCCACAGTGCTTCCACATGCTCCATGGAGAGACCTGGAGGATGCAGTTCTGTGCCCCCACCTGTGGGATGTGGCTTCCAAGGTGGGGAGTGGAGGGGAGGTGACACAATCACCCCAGGTAGAGCTCCATGGTCCTGCTGCAAGCTGGCCGGCCAGGACCTCCCAGCCACCTCTGCTCCACGGCCCAGTTTGGTCCGGATCCCACCTTTCTCTCCCTTCCTCTGCTGCTCATGTCCCCGCTGCCTGGGCGGCCTGGACAACACCCCTGGCCCCCGGCCCAGCCTGGCTGGGACCCAGTGCAGAGGCTGATTGGCTCACTCCTCGGTCCTGGTCACACCGTGGCCGGGCCCTTCTCCGTTTCCATCTCTCTAGTCCCTCTTATCCCCATTCCCGTTTTCTTCCTGTACGAGGCAGCCATTCTGACTTAGTTAATGTGCATCTTTTTGCATGTGTTCTTTGGTGATGTGTCTTGTTTATTTACATAAATGTAGTTTTATCTCCTTCTGTTTCTTACTATTTGCTCCTAGTGCTATTTTTCAGGTCCCTCCTTACCACTATGCATGATGTTTAAGCTGTTGCTTCTAGCTGCAGTGTAGTAGGCCGTGGGTGTAGTGAGTGTGCCCCCACGGCTTCCCGTCTGCTCCCTGGGGGCAGACCACGTGGCTGCCAACTCCCTGCCACCGAGTCAGGCTGCAGTGAACATGGGAGTGCAGACGTCCCTTTGACATACTGACTTCATGTAATATAATATTACGCAGCTTTAACCAAGAACGTGAACTATCTTCTTACTCAGATCATTGTGTCCTTCATAGAGGTTTTTTTCTCCTCCATGGAAGTCTTATACATTCACTTAATTCCTAGATACTCTTGTAGTTTTTCTTTCTACGTGAGTAGTATTTTCACCCAGGCTTTTATTTTTTTCTATGTCATCCCATAGAGAAGCTGAAAGAATAGAACGGTGAACGTCTTTATGCGCTTCACTTGGATTCACCCACTGTTCATATTTTGCCATATTTGTTTTATCTCCTTCCTCCCCTCTTTCATGTACATTCACACTTTTTTTCTGAACCATGGGAAAGTAAGTTCCAGATGTCATGAAGGCTGTCTTTTTAAAAAATGACATTTTCTAATTGGTTATGCCTGGTGTAGAGAAACGCTGTTGGTTTTTGTATGTTGATCTTAAATCTGGCAACCTTGTTACAAGGCTGCTGGCATTTTTTTTTTTTAACCACAACTGCAATTAGAATTACATTTTATATCATAATCCCATATCTTTTTTTTTTTTTTTTTGAGATAGTCTTGCTCTGTTGCCCAGGCTAGAGTGCAGTGGCATCATCATAGCTCACAGCAACCTCACAATCCTGGGCTCAAGCAATCCTCCTGCCTCAGCCTCCTGAGTAGCTGGAACTACAGGTGCACGCCACCACGCCCAGCTTTTTTTCTAATTTTAGTAGAGACAGGGTCTCTCTCCCTCTTGCTCAGGCTGGTCTTGAACTCCTGACCTCAAGTGATCCTCCCGCTTTGGCCTCCCAGAGTGCTGGGATTATAGGCATGAGCCACTGCACCCAGCCATGATCCTATATTTTTACGGTCTGTAATTCACTTGATATTTCTATTGTATTTTTTTTTCTTTTGAGATGGAATCTTGCTCTGTTGCGCAGGCTAGACTGCAGTGGTGTCATCGTAGCTCACAGCAACCTCAAACTCCTGAGCTCAAGCAATCCTCCTGCCTAGTAGCTGAGACTACAGGCACATGCCATGATGCTCAGCTAATTTTTTCTGTTTTTAATAGAGACAGAGTCTCACCCTTGCTTAGGCTGGTCTTGAACTCCTGAGCTCAAGTGATCCAGAGTGCTAGGATTATAGGTATGAGCCACTGCGCCTGGCCTATTGACACTTTATAAATGACTTTTCCTGACTGCTTGTTACTACTATATAGAATTATTGATTTTTGCACATTAATTTTCTCAATCTGGAAAACCTGATACTTTTCTTTCTTTTTTTCTTCCTTTCTTCCTTCCCTTTTCTTTCTTTTGTCCCAGAATTTCCACATCAAAATGTATTATTGTATTTTAAAGTACTTTTCTTTTATTTATATTTTATGCTACAATTAAAGCATTATATTGGCTTTTTAAAGATATGTTTGTGGACAGATTGTATTACCTAAGAATTTCATTTCAGGAAGGGGAGGGTGACATTAAGTTGTTAAAGAAAGGGAAGTTGCATCTTATAGGGTTATAAACTTCTGAGGTTTTGAAAATTTTCTTTCTTTTTTTCCAATCATTATGTTTTCGTATTTTTTCTTGTCTTGCTTTGCTCTCAAGTTCTGAACAATGTGGAACAAAAGTGGTGATAATGGGCACATCTCGTCTTGTTCCTAACCTCAAACAAAATGCTTCTAAATGCTTTCACCTTTTACTAAAATTTTCTTTAAAATCACGAATGGATGTTGATTTTATCAAACCTTTTTCCCACTGCATCTGAGATGCTCATATATCTCTTGATGTACCACATTGACTGACTTTCCTGCTTTATTCATATATTTTGATTGTCTTCTAATGTTAAACCCATCTGGAATTTCTGGGATAAGGCCGTCTGGGTTCTGATAAATTCTCCTTTGTACCTGTCACTGCATTTCGTCTGCTAGCACTTTTGTGTAGGATTTTTGCATCTAGGTTCGTGAGACAGGCGCATCATTTCCCCTGCTCGTGGGGTCCTTGGGAGGTTTGAGTGTCAAAGTCATGCTGGCCTCACCAAGGGAGTCGGGGGCACTCGTTCGCGGGCTGTTCCCCGGATCCGCGGGGATGTGGGATGCGGAGTTCGGGGTGCGGGGTGCGGCGTGCAGGGCGGGAGAGCCGCGTGCGAGGCGCGCCCTCTGGCGGCCGCAGGAGCGGATAGGCGCGCGCCTTGCCAAGGCCGTGCCAGTGACCCGCCAGGTGGCACCAAATGGTGCCAGCGCTGCGCGGGCTAGTGGCCTTCCCTGGGCCTGGACACGCGAGCAACCCATCTTCAAAACGGGGTGCCCAGGACCCAGAATAATTCAGCGGATCCATAACTGCGGCTTCCCGACCTTTCTGAGCTGTGAAGTTCCTGAATCTTAATCTCTTTTAGAGTAAAATGGGGATAATTCACTTGCTTGTCAGGGAAATGGAAGTTTTCAAAGCCCTTTCCTGAGTGCTTTTGTGACACAGTGAATTGCATCAAAGCACAATTCAGAGTTTCCAGAGGACACCTCCGCATTCTGGCCTCAGCGTTGTTTTCTTGTCTCTTGTAAGCACTTGACAAATGGCAGCTGGGGCAGAGAATTTGGGATTAATGATACTTAATTACCCAGAATGAAAGTCTACACTGGGGAGGTCTGTATGAAGCACATTTGTTCATTCATTCATTTTTGTTCATTATTTCATTATTATTCATTTATTCTACAAATATTTATCAGGCACTGTGGTAGGCAGAATAATGGCCACCCAAAGTGGTCCACACCCTAATCCCTGGAACCCGTGAAGATGTTAGGTTACATGCCAGAGGGAAATAAGGTTGCAGATGGAACGAAGTTTGCTAATCAGCTGACTTTAAGATGGGAAGGTAATCCTGGATTACCCAGGTAGGCCCAAGGTAATCACCGCGTCCTTAGCAGTGGAAGAGGAAGGTAGAAGAGTCGGGGAGATTTGGCTACGGAAGCAAGGCACAGAGAGATGCAATATTGCTGGTCTTGACGGGGCCTCTAGAAGCTGGAAAGGGCCAAGAAATGGATTCTCCTCTGGAGCCTCCGGTAAGGAATGAAGTCCTGCCAACACCTTGACTTTAACCCAGTGAGACCAGTGTCGGATGATGGAGCTGTACATTAAAAAATGGGTATGGTTTTAAATCACCAACTTTCTAGGAATTTGTTACAGCAGCAATAGGAAACATAGTGTCCTTACAGACACATCCCACACCACTGGGACAGATGGGCCCTCACCCACTCTTTCATTCACCCCTAAAGCATTTTGTATTTGCCATGGCCTGCTCAGAAGGAAGGTCAGCAACGGACGAGTGGCTGTGACCACTGGGGGTCCATGGCTAGGGCTGCAGAGAGGTCATTTAGATGTTCCACCTCCTCCTGCTTCCTTCCACCTCCCAGAGTTGACAGTAAGCATTCAGTATGACAGTGCCCTCCCATGTGGTTTACAGAGGATTCCATGGCCCTCGGCATGGATCGATCATCACGTGGAAAGAGTGGCTCAGAGAGGTGAGAGGGCCTGCTCAAGTTCCCAGGGTGGGAGTGATGGGACTTGCCATTGGTTCCTTCTGAGTAAACCTGTGCCAGCCCTGATGTAAACCCGACATGGCCCCTCAATCTGGGAGCAGCCAGTCTAGTTGGGGAGAAACAAGGGATCAGAGTGGACACATTAGGTTACTTAAGTGCTATGGTCTGAATGTTTATGCTTCCCCAAATTCATATGTTGAAATCCTACCCCTCAAGGTGATTAGCTCATGAGGGCAGAACCCTCATGGATGGGATTAGTGCTCTTACAAAAGAGGCCCTTGGGACTGGGTCCCAAGGTGGCTCACACCTGTAATTCCAGCACTTTGGGAGGCTGAGGCCAGAGGATTGCTTGAGACCAGGAGTTTAAGACCAGCCTGGGCAACCTAGCAAGACCCCCCATCTCTACAAAAAATTTTAAAAATTAGCTGGGCATGGTAGTGCCTGTAGTCACCTGTAGGACTGTAGCCCCAGCTACTCAGGAGGCTGAGGTGGGAGGATTGTTTGAGCTTAGGAGTTCAAGGTTGCAGTGAGCTATGATCATGCCACTGCAGTCCAGTCTGGGTGCCAGAGACCCCCATCTCTTAAAAAAAAAAAAGAAGAAGAAGAAGTTCTTGGGAGCACACTTGTCCCTTCCACCATGTGAAGACACAGCTACAAGGTGGTGAGGAATGTGACCTCACCAGACACGGAATCTGCTGGGACCTTGACCTCCTCATGTCCACTCACATCCACTGGAGGGAACCCCCTCACATGGTCACAGGTAACTGCGGACCGGGTGAGGAGGCTGGCAATGTAGCCTAGGTGCGTGCTCAGGAGGTAGGGAGTGGCAGATTTGGTGGCCAGCTAGCGATCTCCATCACAGGCATCCCAACCGATACAAGAGACAGGGATGGTAGAGGTGATTGGGGGACATTTAGGTAACCAGATGAGAGCTTGTGCAAAGATGCGGAGGCAGGAGAGAGCTCGACAAAGCCGGGATGCCGCAAGTGGTTGGCCTGGATGGAGTCCGACAGTGGGGAGGGACGGCGAGGATGAGGAAGGAGAGGTGAGTAAAAGCCAGGCTGCAGGAAGCTCAAGTGCTGCCTGAGGAGTCTGGCCTTTGTCTGAAGGCGGGGAAAGGCCTTTGCTTAGTCTCCTGACTCCTTGCCCAGCCTCCTTCCTCCTTGAAAGTAGAGACCTTCTCATCTGTCTTGCATAGTCGGGACCTTAGTCACACACATTTCTGCCTGCTCTTAAGCTGCTTCCTTGATTGCCTACTTTGCCAAGATGACTGGCAGCTGCTGGAGGTCAGGACCACTGTCTGGTCCTCAGAGCCCCTGTCACTGTCCACTGCAGACTCTCCAGCCACCCCTGACACTCCCTGATTGTTGTCCACCACAGTCTCAGATGCCCCCACCCCTGGATACGGTTCCACACGCTGGCCTCCACAGACCTCCCCCCAGCCCCCACATCGGCTCTCCCAGGCTGACTGCCCTGAGGCCCAGACCCTGGCAAGGAGCCTGTCTTTGCTGCCTGCGAGCGGGGTGCTGGCCAGCAGGTGTGCATGGGTAGGACCCGAACAGCCATTAGCTTTGGTCAGGGTGAGTGTAGAGGGGACTGCAAATAGTGTGTTGTCCACGAATGTCTACGTGGCCCTGGATTACTCACTGTCCTGACTGGGGTGCAGGTTTCCACTTTGCAGCGTGGATTTTGACCTCACAGGGGTCCTGAGGCAGTGGTGGGAGGAAGGCTGCGAGATGCCCCTCCGTCCCAAGTGACGGCTGACTTCTGGGAGAGGATCCATCTGATGACTGTCAGCCCAGCTCCCGCTCCAGCGTTTGTAGAGGAAACCATGAAAATGGCAACTCGTATTTGTACCACACTTGTTCCACTGCACAACGACCGCAGTGTGGGAGCTAGGTGGCCCGGAAGGCTGGTAGAGGGGGCACTGGAGCTGGGTTTGCAAGGACGAACAGGCGTTCCTAGCTCAGTGGCCCTCAAGCCTCACTGCACATTAGAATCACCTGAGGAACTCTAAAAATACCTACATGTCTGGGGCCACCCAGACCAAAAAACCAAAACCTCTGGCAATGGGCCAGTACGTAGGTATTTCTGATCCCCATACCCCCACCTCGCCGGCTGATTTCAATGCGCAGCCAGAGTTCAGATGCACATAGCTGGGTGGCAGGACAGAAGGTACCCAGAGCAGGAAAGAAGCGTTCTCAGCACGGAAACCCTCCCGTGGTGCGGCCTGGGGGCTGAGGCTGCTCATCCACCCAGCAGCCCACCCGGCCTCAGGAGACCCTATGTCTCTGGCCACAGCTCAGCGCGGGGTTGTGCAGCGCCTTCCACATGAGCAGCATCTCGTAGGGCGCGAAGCGGTGCACAAGCAGCAGGTCGCGGTACACGCAGGGGTCGAAGGAGGGCTGCTGGGCGCCCGGCAGCTGCACGCCGAAGGGCCGGATGCCCTCGTGGCCGCTGGGCGCCAGGCCGGCGCGCTGCAGACACATGCCCATGTAGGCGTCGTCGATGGGGAAGAGCGGCGTGTGCCGGGCGGCCGTGCGCAGGGCGCGGGCCGTGGCTCTGGACAGGAGGAAGCCGCCGCCGCTGCAGTACACCGGGTAGGCCGGTCCCGGGAAGAGCTGCGGCGGCACGAAGTACTTGCTCCAGCTGTCGCGGATGGGCACGGAGCCGTGCATGAGCTGCCCGATGAAGAGGTGGCGGTCGGGCGGCTGCGCCTGCAGGAAGCTGAGCACGTTGGCGGTGTGCACGAACACGTCGTCGTCGCCGCTGAGCAGGAAGCGCGCGTGCGGGCAGCGCGCCGCCAGCCAGTCGAGCAGGAGCACGTGCTTGAGCGTGAGGTTGAGGAAGGTGTCGGCGAAGGCCCACTGCAGCACGTCGCCGTGCTCGCGCGCCTCCAGCGCCACCAGCGCCGCCAGCCGCTCGGCGCGCGCCGCGTCCTCCGGCGCCGCGGTGCCCAGCAGGAAGAGGCGGCGCACGGGCAGCCCGCCGTAGCTGCGCTCCTGCCCCCACGTGCGCCGGATGAGCTCGCGCCGCTCGTAGTGCCCGGGCGACGACTTCACGGCCAGGAGCAGGAAGACGCCGCGGCCGCCCGCGCACTTGGCCGGCGCGTCCCAGAGCAGCGGGAAGCGGCGGCAGTGGCGGTAGCGCAGGAAGTCTTGGATCCGCGCGGGCAGCTGCTCGAAGTCGGCCGTGGTGTTCGCCGAGGTGTTGGCCGCGCACTGCGGTCCCGGGTAGAGCACTGCGGGCTGCGTGGGGGCCGCGGGCGCATCGGTAGGGCCGTCCCGCCTCTCCTCCTCCTGCTGCTGGGACCTCGGGGCTTGGAGGAGCCACTGCTGCAGTGCCAAGAAGCTCATGCCCGCCAGGAGGCAGGCCAGAGTCTTGAGGTTTATGGACCTGCGGCTGGGAAAAGCCATCTGTGGGGGAAACTGAGGTAGAGGTGAGCCAGGAGTCATCTTTGCCATCAGCGGGACACTACCCTTCCCTCGTCATGTCTCTCCCATAACCCAGCCCCAGCCCCTTCTCAACTCTGCTGTTAAGAGGTAAAAAGGAACCGAAATTCAAGATTACACTGAAGCATGTCAGGCTTCCCACCGTGCGGAGTGCTCCTCTGACCTTCAGATCTGTGCATCTCATTGCCTCCAGACACCACTCCCCACCCCTCATGTCACCTAGGCCCGGCTGGCCCCAGACTCATCATGGCCAGAGTCCAAGTCACCATCTTCCGGTCACCCCATATCTTGCTTTTCCCACCTCAGTAAATGCTACCAAAGTCCACCCAGTTGCCCCACCTAGAAGCCCTGATTCTCTCTCCCGCCCTCCCGGGCTTGTATCCACCCTCCACATCCAGTTTGTTCCCTCCTCTCCAACTCTGCCAAGCCTGGATCCTCTCTGATCTATTTCCCTGTTGCCACCACAGTCTGGGATGCATGAGGTGACAGCACTGGACTGAGACCCATGTCAACATTCCGGCTTCGCCCCTTACAACTGCACTGTCTGAGCAAGTCAAGTCAGATGTCCGGTTCTGAGGGTTCTCATCTATAACAAAGGGTTAGTAAATTCCTACTCTGCTGGGGTGTTCTGAGCATTACATGGGCATGAATTGGCCAGTGAATGAATGACATCAATATTATGACCTTTCCGGCATCCTCTAGCCCCACCTTCTAATTCTACCCGCTCGTATTGTTTGCCGTTCTCCACACGTGCAAGGTTGGGCCCTCTCCTGTATGTAGCCTGCCCAGGGGCACCTCAAGCCTGGCTTTCATGAAGACCTCCCAGGACAAATCCCAGATCATAACCACCTTTCCAGTATTTAACTGTGCCCTGCTAAATTCAGTCACATCAGGCTCTGCATCTCAAACCACACCCTTCTTAAAACAGACTCCACACTCTCCTGGCTTTCCTCCTTCCTCTTTGACTACAGCTCTAAGTTCTCTTTGCTCGCTTCCCCCTCTCTGATAACCCTTAATAGTGGAAAGTCAGTGGGGCACGGTGGCTCCCGCCTGTAATCCTCGCACTCTGGGAGGCCGTGGCAGGAGATAGCTTGAGCTCAGGAGTTCGAGACTAGACTGAGCAAGAGCGAGACCCCATCTCTACTAAAAATAGAAAAACATTCAGCTGGGCATGGTGGTGTGTGGCTGTAGTCCCAGCTACTCGGGAGGCTGAGGCAGGAGGCTCTCTTGAGCCCAGGA
>VBSM01001265.1:40326737-40362652 GCA_008086735.1 Cheirogaleus medius | reverse complement strand
AACCCTAACAATTTCTGTACCCCCATAATATAATGAAATAAAAGAAAAAAAAAGACCTTGTCTGCAAAGATTGTGTGTGATGTGTGATAACAAACCTCATGTGGAGGTCCCCTATGAGTAGCCTGGAAAGGTGCATTGTGTCCCCTCAGGGGTGGAGGCCAACTGCAGCTGAGGGGCTGTTGGAATAGGCGCTGAACAGAACAGGTTAGCCAACACTATGAAAGCAAAATATTTACAAGTCATTGAATAAAATCAGTATAATTTTTAATAATATTAGGTATTAGGTATGAGGCCCTAATGGATGGGAGACCACAGTGTTAGGGTTGTAGTAATCTGTCATACGGCACTCTTTATATATTTTTTTTCCAGATTTGAGAACAGGCAAAATTGGGCCGTTAAGAAGCAGTGGGGGATAATCACCCCCTTTTAACTTAGGTTTTATATATTATAAGTTTTAATCTTGAAGGCCCTGCTTTAACTTATATTGGGTCATATTAACTATTTTAACTAGGGGTACATGGAGTCCCATTTTATCAAGCCAATTTGTAAGTGATGAAGGGTTACTTTAATTTTATTATTAGTCATATCATCTATGCCCAATATAGAATATTTTACAGCAATGGGTATATGACTATGGGAAATTTAGGCAAGACTATAGTTAAAGTGAGGCATACTCACTGAAAATATTTTGTATTTGGTTACTTTCTCAAGATTATAGGGGCAGAGTTTTTAAAATGGTGGGATCCCCAGGTACAATTATAATTTGAACCACAGTATTGATTAAGTTTTGTCAATTAGTACATTTTAACAAATGTTAAATCTATAGCCAGGCACAGTGGCTCACTCACTGCTGGGGCACTTTGGGAGGCCAAGGCAAGAGGATAGCTAGAGGTCAGTAGTTTAAGACCAGCTGGGGCAACATAGTGAGACCCCATCTCTCTCTCAAAAAAAAAAATTAGCCGGGTGTGGTGGCACACGCCTGTAGTCCTAGCTACTCAGGAGGCTGAGACAGGAGGATTGCTTGAGCCCAGGAGTTTGAAGTTATAGCATTGAACTATGATCACACCATTGCACTCCAGCCTGAGTGACTGGGTGGCAAAGTGAGACCCTGTCTCAAGAAAAAAAAGTTAGAAGCTATGTTGTAGAGGCACAAATGCCAATAAAGTGTCTTTTTAATCCTTTTTTATAGAAATTCTTTAGTATATAATATATAAATTAGTATATGAATTTTGAATTTCCAGTTGAATCAAATTAAGAATGATACACAATTTATCTATTTTGTAAGTTAATTATATGTATTAAAATAGTACATATAATTTAATTACCTTTTATTTTCCCTTGTATGTAGAAGTTTGTTAATAAATCAGTAAATGATCTAGGGCTAGCATTATGTTTGCTAGACTTGGCATTTGCTCAGTCCTTAAAGTTTTAAGTTCCTCTTCTTTTTTCCCTGAAGACATCTAAAGTGACAATCTCTTTTTTTATCCCTTTTTTTTTTTTTTTTTTTTGGTTTTAGGCTAGTCTCTAATTGATACAAGGAAAAGAGGGAAGAGGAAAGCGGCCCAGTGCTTCTAGGCAGTAGCCTCTCTCTCTGGAATGGCCCCCACTGCAAGATAATCAGTCTAATTTTCCTTTTTTGTTTTTCTATTAAGTAAAATATTTAGAATGGTTTGCATTTCTGGGTAGCTAAACACACACACACGTATGCACAAGGGCTGTCTAGAAAATATTCAGCCATTGTTTATATAACAAGAATGGTTACATGGCTGGATACTATCTGACTTTCCAGACAGCCCTGTATGTATCTTTTCTCCCCTTTCTCTCTGAATCTTTAATTGACAAGCTCCTGGTGGTATCAAGCAGCCCCCTGCTGTTTTGACCTTACAAACTGTTACTGGGGGAAAAATGTGGGGGTGACATCTGTGCATACCAGCTTTGCAGGCAGCCACTTTCCTTTCCAGGGTATCCTAATGCACATCTGAGGGGTAGGGGTGGAGGTAGGGGCGAGGAGCAATGGCAACAAGGAATGCAGCAACGAAGGAGGCACTTGCCCCAGCAGCAGGTACTCTTGTGTGGCGCCATGTGGACCTTGGGTGAAGTTACCCTGCCATGGGTTAGGGCTAGGCACTTTGATCCTTTCCCCTGGCTACACTCACAGATACGGCGAGTCCAGTGTTGTATGACTGTTACTAAGAGGGAATTGCTGCTCCCCCGGAGCCTGGTAACACGCATCTCTATCCCCAGTGAGATGGAGGCAGAGGGTCCTGGCCAGCTCACTCTGGCTGGACATCACTTACAGCCAACAAAGGTCACCAGAACGGTATACCTGGCTCAAGGGCCAACACATCCTCAAATAGTGGCCCACAGCTTAGGGTCCTTGCAATCCCAGGAAGGGCAGCTCAGAAATCATCTGCAGCCCCAATAATTTCAGGTGAATCCCCAAGGCAACACTTAAAACAGCTGTTAAGTGGTGGCACAAAGCAGTGTGAACCAACGCCAGCAAGCACTAGTGCCGTCCCAGACTGAGTTGGCTGTCTGATACAGAAAGTTAGTAAGCCATTCATAGCGGACAGATGTTGAGATTGTGTCCAAGCCACGATCTCATTCCTGCCAGCTACACTAATTGTTTCCAATGAAACTCTTTGAGTTTCTCTATCAACTTAGCTGGTGGCTGCTGGAGACAACAGCAATAAGATAAGCTGATAGAGAAACTCAAGTTTCCTTCAAAACAGCCTCCTCATAGCTTGGTGACTTAGTGGATTTTCTGTGAGAATGTTCACCCCTCAGGCTCCTTGTCCTTCTTAATAATTTAGAGGGGTCTTGGGTAGGGTCTGGATGAGAGAAGAGGGGTAAGAATGAGGGGGGAAGACATGGTGGGAGGAAGGGGGAAAGAAAGGGAGGGGCAGAGTGTAGGTTTTAGTTGGGGATGGCGAGATGTCTAGATGAGGGAAGCCCAAAGACTCACTGGCATATGTCTTCCGGGAAATTTGGGAATGAATTGAAGCAGGGAGAAGTCAAAAGAGGGTAAGATTATTGGAGTAAAATGAACAGACTTTCAGCCAGAGAGCTATAACCTCTTTAGTTAGTGAGCTGTACATAGTGGGGGGGGGGTGTGGCACCATGGCTTTGGAAAGGTGTGTTATGTTCAGATGTGGAATTAGGGCAATCCTAACTCTTTTACAATGGGTGGGTGTTTCAATCTAGTGTAAAAAGTCTCAGTCCAGTGCCTGTTCTACCACACCCTAGTGGGAAACACTGGGGTGGGATAAGGCAGAAGAACCTGTCCCCATCTCCAAGACAAAAAGGTTCTGTAGGCACAGGCCAGCACCTGAAGACCAGGGAGGAAGAAGAGGAAGGTTGGATGGTCCCTTGTTCCAGGATGTCCTGCTCAGTGAGGGAGGGATCAGGAAAAGGGGCTGACTCTTCCCATTTGTCCAGTTTTGAGGTACCCCTGGCAGGCACAGGCCAGGCACTTACAGGAAGGATATTGTTCAGAAACTATTATAATTAGATTTCTACTTCCCCATGGTGCTAACCCTTAAGACAATCCTACATTTTACAGATGTAGAATCCAAAATTTAGTTAAGTGACCTGGCCACAATCACACAGCTTTCAGTGGAGGACCAGGGTCCCAAGTCAGGTTTTCAGACACCCAAAGAGGAGATAACATATCTAACAGTGAATAATCTGTCAGGATTAATGCCAGTGGGTTCCACCTTGGAGGCTGCTGTCTCAATGCAGTGTCCTGTCAGCGTTACTTCCCCCGGCCCCTCATGCACATAGCTAGCTCTGCTGACAGCCACAGCTGCACCCAGCCCAGCCACTGGCGTCCACAGACCCTGACCAACTAAACCTCAGGCCTTCACCCAGGCTCCCTTTCCAAGTAACTGATGATTTTCTTTGGTTTGAGGTGACTTTGTTTTTCAGAGTGCCTCTACCTAATCCTTAGATGGTTTGGTTTCTAGGACTCAGTCTGAGACCCTCTTTTCTTCCGTGATCTCATTCACTCCCATTTCAATTAATATGTCCATGATTCTTACATTTGTATCTTCAGCCCAGATCTCCAGACCCACGTTGTCCTTAAGATGTCTCACACAGATGACAAATTCAACAAATCTCAAACTTACTCTATAACTCACTCCAAATCTTCTTCCCACATAACTCTGATACAATTGAATTTCTGTCTCCATTGCCACTATTCACCATCATCTCTCACTCAGACTGCACTGACCCTCTATCTGGTACCCCTGTATCTACACTGGCTTCTTTTAATCCATTCTCCACCATTTCCAGAGCTATCCCAATTCAAATTCTTAGGATGGCTTTCAAAGCCCCATGTGACTTAATTCCTGCCTCTCTCCAGACACTCACCTCTTGCTCTCCCTGCTTTTAACAGCATTTCCCCTTCTTAACACCTCTCCTCCTTCAGTTCTTGACGTGGATGTTCATCTTCAATGTCTTCCTTCCTGCAGCTCCCTGGTGTAAACTCCTATGCTCTCTAATGCCCTTCTTCATGACACTCATCCCAAATGTAATCGGCACAATTATTTGTTAGACACCAGATTGTAAGTGCCATGAGGGCAGGTCTGTTTTGTTCTCCTGGCAACTAAAACAGACATAGCATCCCAGTTTGTTGACTGGATGGCACAGCCATATGGTCCCCACATAGTAAGGCTCAAGAAATGAAACTCTTTTCTCTTTTTCCACATTTTCCTTTGAAGATTAAGCCCTATTTTGGGAATAGGCCACCCTACCAAGTGAGACAAGTCCTGCTTTCTCTCTCACCTAGGCAAACCCATTCTAGGTAGACTGCATTTCAGTCCAGAGCTGAAGAAAGAAAAAAAGAGCTAAAAATGTCATCACCTCAGACCAGGCTAGAGATGACCCCAGAGTAAGTTTACAAAATTGGCTAAATCAAATGATGGATGCCTGATGTAAGGGTATGTGTGTGGCAGGGTGGCTTTAGAAAGGTGTGTACTGTTCAGGGTGGAATTAAAGTAATCCGGACTTCTTTTTAGTCATCTCCTTCGCAAAGCACACCCCAAATTGCTTTGCATATTTCCTTTTGTGTTCTGCCAGGCAAAAGTTCCTGGTTCCCCCCTTGCCAGCATCCATCTGTTGACCCAGGCAAGGCTGCCCCTCCCTGACACACAAAGGAGAGATTAGTTGAAGTCAACCATATGGTCAGCAATTACTGAAACTGCGCATTCCAGCAGGCTTGGCTACGAAAGCTAATATTTGAAAAGCTGTGGTTTGACAAACTAGGCGAGTTGTGGGGAAATTCTAATTTGTTTTACAAATGGCACTTTGGCCATTGTCAAAGATAGAAACCATAGACACATATGGCTTATGCAGTACCGTTTTTTCTGTTCCTGATCTGTCCCTGTTCATTGTGTGAAGCTGGAAGGTTCATGTGTTTATTCCAGAGCTTCTTAAGTTGAAGATACTGTGTATTTATAGATCATAAATGTTTAATTGAAAAATTATTAGCTTTTAGCCTTGTAACTTACTCAGGCTTGCAGTAGAAAGGTACTGCAGTATAGCGCCAGGAGTCTAATGACAAAGTCATCCCAGCATAATTACTGCACATCCTTCCCATGAACAGGATCACTTCTGCCTATGCTGCCCCTTAAGCAAATTGGAAGAAGGTATGTCCTTTGAGATGCAACCCTACCAAGGTATGTATCTTGGCAAGCTGAGCACAGGCTAGATTTCAGCCCCTACCTTTCCCCCTCCCTCAACTGGGTACACCTTTGTGTATCGTACAAACTGTATAACTATACATGGTGGTCCTGCCTTTATATATAGATTTTTAAAATATAAATCAGGGATAAAACATTACCAGAAGTCTTATTCAAAACGATATCATTTAATACTTTCACCTATGATAGGTGAATGCTGAAATATAGCCTAGATTATAGCAGATTAGATAAAAATACATTATCCTCCTATTTTTTAGAAAAATGATGCAGCATTGGCAAACCAAATGGAAAAAGTGAACATACAGATCTGAGATTACCTGGAAATGGTTAGTTCCTTGTAAAGATTTATGTAATCTATATGTTTATTAAATAATTGCTACTATAACACACATCTGCAACAAATATGAAACTAAGGAACATTATACTAGCTTGAACAGTTTATCTGTTGGTCACATTGATAAATGACTCAAATATTAAAAGTATAGAAATGCTTTATAATAAACAATGCCCAATCAGTACATTCAACAAAAATAGGTAATAGTCTCTATTTCTTAAAATAGACTCACCTGTTCATTGGTATAATTTAGCTCTAAAAAGAAGAGCCAAAAAGAAGTCAGGACTAATTATGGAAAGGACTTTGTAGCCAACCATGTAGGTCCTTGACAATTACCATGTGGTATTATGACATGACAAAAGAATGGTCGAAAGATCTCAACTTTCTGGAAGTCAACTCAAAAGCTGAATGCAACTAGCATTTTTGGATTTTACAGTAGAGAATGGAATTCCTTTTATATTGAAAACAAAATCATGGACTTTGCTCATAGTAATTTTTCTCAAAGATTTAGGCACTTTGCAAGAGGCTGTTGCCAATACAGTAAACTAGAATGAAAAATAATGTTACAGTGTAAATATTAAACACAAATCCTCTGATTACATTCAATAAAGAGATGTCTTACATACATATATAAAACATTTTCATTCTGACAAATACACATTAGCATCATCTTGCTGGAAGTGCAGTTGGGCAGTACCACTATACTTCTATTATGGGACTCCTCCAAGGATGGTCTAGAGCAGGGGAGGCAAAATCCTGAGCCAGGGAGTAAGCATTTTAGTCTTTGCAGGCAACATATGGTTTCTGTCACATATTCTTCTTCTCTTTCTTTCTGTTTAAAAAATGCTTTTAAAACGTAAAAACAATTCTTACCTTATAGGCCATGCAACTGCAGACTGGATTTGGCCCATGGGCTATAGTTTGCCAACCCCTGGTCTAGAGTCCTTTGATATAACACATTTTTATCATTTTCTCTTAGGCACAGATGATCTCAGAATGAGTATTTATAGGGAGCCATATTTATATGTTTAAATATTTATTTAATAAATATGTTTTGCTGCAATCTTAGAGTTAATTCTGCAAACTGAGTTTGAAAGTGTTGATCTGTAGATCTGACCAGAAAAGTTTCAGAAGCTTATGAAAATTTTGTGACTATTTAAGTTACCAATGAGTAAATGTATTTATTTTTTCAGAGACAGGGTCTTAGTCTGTTGCCCAGGCTGAAGTGATGCGATCATAGCTCACTGCAGCCTGAAACTCATGGGCTCATGTGATCTTCCTGTCTCAGACTCCCAAGTAGCTAGGACTGCAGGCATATGCCACTATACCTGGTTAACTTTTTTACTTTTCGTGTGTGTGGGGGTGTCTTGCTATGTTGCCCAAGCTGGTCTTGAATTCCTGACCTTGAGGGATTCTCCCACCTTGGCCTTCCAATGTGCTAAGATTATAGGCATGAGCCACCACACCTGGCCCACCAATGACTAAATTTAGTTCAAGTATCAACACTGTGCTCTTTAAAGGAATGAGGCAGGTCTTGTTAATAAGAGTTGGAAAGGAACTGTGAGCAGAACACAGTGTGACGTGTGGTTGGTGGTAAAATATTGACAAATGCGTAACTAAACAAAGTGGGGGAATTTTAGGCCACTTGCAGGCCTGTAATTTAATATCTTGATTTGGGTTTTAGGGTTTTCTAGTATGAAATATTCTTGTGATCAATATTTTCCACACTAGCTGCCAATCAAAACATGTAGTAATTTGCAGATATAGTGATAGATTAAGACCTTGAGAAACAACATTAGAAATTTATAGTGCATTAAAATGGGTGGTCAGTACTGCTTAGCTTTTACTCCAAATGGCTGAATGTGTATCAACAACAGTAGAAATTCTGTAGCTAACAATACTACTTAAATTCTTTAGTGATCTCTCTCCTTAGCAGCACTGATTGCCTATCAGAGAAAGGGCTATGCCTTGGTGAAGCTTGTTATCCCTTACAATTTCCACTTTTCTTTCAACAATGTCAAGGTTTCATACTCAGGGCAAAAGTTTATAGTCCAAACTTAGAGTCTTATCTTCAGTATGAATTTTAAGTGAAGCGGTATCCATATCTGAGTACATGAAGCTGACTGGGATGGCAATTTTGGAGAAATGGTTAAGTCCAGTGGCATGTTCACAAAGACCTTAGCAATACCAGCAACTCTCCCTATGTAGCAATTATGTAGTTAGACACTGAAAAAAAAAGGGGGTGTTTCCTTATTCCTAAAGGAAGTGCAACAGTTTAAAAAAACTGAAATTTTCCGGTCGGATGGATCATGATCACATGATTCCTTTTTTTTTTTCATTTTACAAGTCCTTCCATAAAGATGTTTAACAACTTTTAAGCTAATTTTAGTTATTTTCAAATGGTTAGAGCATAGTAAATAAGCTGTAATTGTAGACACTGAAAGACAAGACAAAGTGATCAAACTAATTATATTATATGCAAATAGCCAAACAGTTGAAAATTCCAATTATAACTGGTTCTCTTTGAAACATCAGTTTTATGTAAATGCTTATCCAGTAGCACATCATAAACCACAGGTTCAAAAGAATGTCATGTTATGTGAACATGGAGTTGGTAGGTAAAACTGTCAAATTTAGCAATAAATTGTTTTCCAGAGCTAAGTAATATGGAACTCATAGGACTCATAAGAAAACCTTAAACTAAATTATTAGACACTTTTAGGGGCACTGGCTAAATTCGGCATTGGCTGGTATTATAATAGAACTTAATATTTATAGGCATTTAAAGATTTTCATACATTGTATACCTGAAGTTTTTGGTTTCTTAATTTTATTTGACTTATACAACTCTTTTCCTTATTATAAGAAAAACCTTCTTAGGATAAGGAAGCCCAAATTAACTGTCCTGGAATTCTGCATTATGAGTAAACCATAATATTTGATTTAATTCTGTCAAACCAAATACCACCATTTGGGTTATTTTTTGTAGATCATTAAAAAACAAATGTTTCTCCTGTTAATCATCAATGTATAAAATATCACAAGGATAAAAAAGATCATGTCAGGTGGTGGGGATGTTTCACAAAAGCCCCAAGGTGGTAAGGGGACTGGTACAGTGACCAGATTAACAACCAGCTTTCACCTAGTTTTCCTTTAGAAAGAAAAAAAAGTCAAATTGTTATCAATTTTCCAGAGTGAGAATAGGGACACAAAAAGGATATTCAAATGTGTAAGCAAATTGCTTCTTTCACATCCTCACAAAGTAATATTTTCTAAAATATAATTTGCTATAGGGTTCACAGATGAGCACCTTTCATATCAGGTGATATGCAAACAAACCATTATTTGCACAGCAGGAAACAGGCTTTTTGTACACTCTAGTTAACATGAAGTTTTCCAAGAACAAGGGAGTGTGGGTAGGAATCCAACCCTGTAATGTCTACCCAGAATCCTAGAAGGAAAAAATAAAGCTATTGAGATAAATATTTAGTAATATCCTATAGGTCACCAGTGATTTCCATACAGTGTGGCACAGATAAAAGTCTTGAGTGTGTTAGTTAGTTGCTAAAAAGAAAGCCATGCCTGAGGCACAGCTGACTTGGAAAATTAAAGAGCCTGCCTGGCTTTCCTCTTTGCTTTCTGTTTCAACACATCTAAAATGTTTTATGCTGAGCTTTCATGCTGTCTGTTCTCACAACAGAAACAAGGGTCTTTGAAGAATTGGCCACAGTCTTACAGCTCACCCTGGGGTACAAATGACTCTCCAGTGAGGTGCTGGACAACTTTATTCAACAGGTAACCACTGGTGGTGGTAGCTGAATGCTTATTCAGCAAATTGCTCTAAATGGCCACAGGATCAGGGTATGCTCTCTGTACTTTAATCTGACTTCAACACTGTAGAACCTCAGTCTTACAATATTTAGCAGCATTGTCATGAATGATGTGCCTTTGTTCCTATACTGTATATAGATTCTTTATGCAGAAGTATATCTGATTGAACAGTACAAAAAGATAATAGTATGAAACAAACGAATTAATTAAAAAATGTACAGGTAGCTGAAGGTGAAATGTAGCCAGAAGTCAGAATCTTGGGGCAAAGGAAAGAATAGTTTTATAGGCTGTGCGCTGGAACTGTTTTATACCTTCCTAAGGCAGAACCAGAGTTCTCTTAGATTAATGTTTTGGCAAGTGTTTTTCTTGGTGGAGGATCATAAAACTAGATGAAAGGATCGGCCTAATAGCATATTGGCATGCTAAGGGAAAGAAAATAGTACTTTGACTAAAACTAAGGCCAGCAGGTTCAGCAAAACAATAAAATATTTTTTGGTTTTAAATTTGTGCCAAGGCTACTTACTGAATACTGGAAAAATGACAGAAATATTTATCACTGTTACATAAGGAAAAAATGATTTTGCTTTTGAAGCTGTAGCTCAGGATTTAATATTGGGTAATGTCGCTATGTAGTAAAAACAATCTGGATTTTATAATAACTTATAAAGCAGAAAAAAGGTATAAAAATGCTAAATAGTACAGCACTACAAATATGGTAATAAATGAGCAAAGGAGTCAAATCAGGTTTTTATGTCAGGCAGGTGTTATGTTTATGAAAAGTGATTTAATCTCTTATGTATTCAAATGCAAATTAGAATTAGCTGCCTTAAGATGAGATTTTACTGCCATTTCTTAGCACCCTAATTTTTGTGGTTCTGGAAGTTACAAGTTAGTTACAGCTATTCTCAACCCTTATATCTATTTCCTTTAAAAAAAAAAAAAAAAAAAAGAAGGAGCAGGTATTAATAAGCTTGGATCCTAATCCTCTTAGCTGTAGTTAATCTGACACACTACCCTGGGCATAACTGTGGCCTCTTTGAGAACTGGAAAATACTGCATTAAAAAATCAGAGTATAATGACATTCCCTGATAACTTTGAATAAATTATGCTAGAAGGATGGAATATGGGTAGTATAGACCACCAATTATGTTTGTCTAGCGATAAAAAACTTGACAACTTAAAGATTTACAAAGATCAAAGGAAACAGAGCAACCACCTTTAGCTGGCTGAAGGTTCAGCGTTCTATAGGCGTCCTCCTGGAGCTTCAGAAAGGTTACAAGATGACCTTGTAGGTTACAGATCACTCTGACTGGCTGTGGCCATACACGGATATACCAGAGACCACCATAAATCCTGGGATGTGACAAGTGTAGAACCCAGTGGCAGGTCTGAGCTTGCTGGACACTCTGACTAGTATTGGGACAGACAGTGAAGAACTACACAGAATCTCACAGCTAGCTCTGTTTTTACCTTGGAAAACCATCCATGAGGTTAGTATGAAAACAATATAAATCAAAGCTGACACAGCTGAGTGCTGGCTCACAGCTGACCATCTGGATATAGGGTTTTGCCAGTTCCTAGCTGACCATTTTTATTATTTAATCCAATATTAAGAACGGTATAATTCGCATGCATCCCTTGTCATAAAAGAGAAAAAGGTTAATTTCCTACAACCAACACAAACTGTTAACCTGTTAAGAAAAGCCCAATTTTTTCAGCATTTGAGTATATACATGTACATCATATCTGTTTCTTTATAAACATCTTAGGGTGAGAGGAGGAAGAGGAGGAGGAGGACAAATGAAATAAAGCCATGAGCTAATACCCAATAGGCCCCATTCCTCATTCTCTATGTGGCTGGCAGCATTAGTCAGAAAGTCCTTCCTCTGCTGTGATGGTGATGATATATTTAAATGTGTAGATCTTTAAGGATTTCTTTATTTATTCTGCCAGGCCTATGGCAGGTATTTTTTTGTTTTCTTGGTGGAATAATTCATCAGTGCTTCCTGAGATGCTCAAACAGGATCACTGGCCAGATTCCGAAGAGAAACTGTTTGGAAATAAGTTAAGACAAAATGAAAGAAGGTAAAAGTATTCCATGTTATGTTATCCTTGAAAAAGAATGAGAAAGAATCCATGGGGCTGTGACTATAGTGCTTGGTAGGTTTGCTAGAGATTGTCCTGGTATCAGTAGCCTGAGCACAGCATATTCCTTCTCGACTTGTACCAGATCTCAGAAGTATTTTTATTTAATTTCTTTAAATGTATTAAACTTCTACTTTCTCAAGGATGGAGGTGGGCATATAAATAATTTCTGTCCCTTAAAACAACTCTGCAATGTAGCTACATTAATAACTCCATTTTATTGTTGAAGAAACCAAGGCTTAAAGAGAACAGATTTGTCCAAGAGCATGCAGGAGTAAATGGAAGACTCTTGTTCCAAAGTCTATGCTCACTCCATTACTTCTCCACATCACCCTTTCTTCTTCTTTCACCTCTATCTTATCCTCCTGATATCCCCCCTCCCAGCATACAGACACACAGACACACACAGGACCTAGGAAGTAGACTTACCTTCACTTTTGGCCTGTATTTCAGAAAAAGTGTTCTTGTATATAAACTGAAAGAAAAGGGGGAAGGGGGAAGCTCTTCAGAATAATTTTTAATTCATGCAAATTGGCTTAGTGACAAATTTAACCATAGTGCCTCTGTACAGACAAAGAAAAACAACATAAGTATATCCTATATTCATTCATCAACCATTTTTTTTGAGTACCTACTCAGTGCAAAACACTTGGCAAGATGCTAAGTGAATGATCAACTCATAGACTGTGACTTCAAGATGTCTGTAGTTTAGTAGTGAATATTCTGCTAATGCTTGATATAATTCATATCACAATTAGCTTTTCCGTTTTTGAGATATATGGTAGTAAGAAATAGAGTTAGAAATGGGTATATCAGCTCTATAAGGATTAAATACAGGTAGTTTGAGATAACTAGCAAGAAAACAAAGTTACCCTCGTGATATCCTTTACAGTCAGTCACCTCTGGAGATGAAATCAAATTCTAAAATCAGTGGATATAGCAAAATATAGTTGAATTTATCCTGGAAAAATTCATTAAACTGTCCACATCATACAGCATACATACTTTCATGTATAGTATACTATTTAAATGTATTTGAATAGTAATATACAATATGTCATGCATACATATGCAAAACATAATTTTATAGTAGAGGTTGAGTATCCCTAATCTGAAAATCTGAAATCCAAAATGCTCCAAAATCTGAAACTTTTTCAGTGTTGACATGATGCCACAAATGGAAAATTCCACATCTGACCTCATGTAATGGGTTGCAGCCAAAATACTTATTGAAAGACTAGAGCAGTGTGCATTCATGACAGAATGAGATGATGTCAGTTTATAAAATCAGAAACACTTCTTTGATTTATAAACCATTGTTAATGGGGCAGATGACTCTGAAGGAAACATTTTAAAAAGCCATCCAGTAGAACGCGTCCTTATCCCTAGGGACTCAATTCCTGGTCCCTCAACTGCTTCTGATGTTATCACCTAAAAAAAATACAGTGTACAATAACCTTTTAATCAAAACACAGCATTGTAGGTGGAGACTGAAAGCCTGCCATTGTTTGTTTTTGCTGCTGTTTAACAGGTGATACAGGTATTCTGGTGGTGCTACTGTGCTGCTTAGATATCCTGTGCACATTATTTTTTCACTGTATTAATGGTATGTCATATTTTTTTAATGTTAAATACTTATGTGTAAATAAATATAAGAAAATTATTGCTTATTGGTAGCATATAAATTCAGAATCAGGGATGATGGTGATGTCAAACAATCACAGATTGTCCACATGGGTGGCAAGGTAGTGACACCTTTGCTTTCTGATGGTTCAATGTACACAGACTTTGTTTCATGCACAAAATTATTAAAAATATTGTATAAAATTACCTCCAGGCTATGTGGATAAGGTGTATATAAAAGATAAATGAACTTCGTGTTTAGACTTGGGTCCAATCCCCAAGATATCACATTATATATGTGCAAATATTCCAGAATCCGAAAAAAAATCTGAAATCTGAAACACTTCTGGTCCCAAGCGTTTCGGATAAGGGATACTCAACCTGTATTTTAAACAAGAGAAAGAAAAGGTGAAAAAGCATGAGAGGTAAATTTGTGTAATTTAATGTGGCTATAATGTCACTTTACTGTACCCAAAATGAACTGTAAGAGGAGCATCAAATATTATTTTATTAAGAATAGTCTATTGTTTTAAAATACAATCTTGCTTTAACAGTTTTTCAGATGTTAATCTCTGAAATGAAGTTGCAACCTTTTTCTTTCTCTTCAGGAAAGAATCGTGAACTGGGGCAGAGATGCCCAGGATTCAATCCTTGCTGTTACCTCTACCACTCCCAACTGTTTAAGTACCTACAATGTGGGAAGAGGCATTGGACCAAGACACATTTCATTCTTAAATTATTCTGAGTACATAGGTATTATTATTCCTGTTTTGCATATAAGAAATGGCCTCAGTAAGGTCAAACATTTCATTCAAGGTACCAAAGCTAGTAAATAATAGAAGCAGGATTTGAATTCAGGTTCTGTTTAACTGTTAGCCAATATATTGTACTCTACTTAACTAGCCAGTAACCCTGGGCAAGTCACTTCTCTCTGGGCCCCAGTTTCCTTCACCATCAAATGAAGAAGTTATGTTAAAGCCTCATGGGAGTCTGTCCCTGGGCTCAAATCCAGGTGATAACACTAATTGGCCATGAGATCATGTATGAGGTACTTGACTTCTCTGACCTTGCTTTTCCTCAAGCATAAAATAATATTTGCCTCATGGGACTGTCATGAAGACTATGAGCTTAAAATTCAAACTTTTTATTATGAGAAATTTCAAACATAAACAGAAGTATCCATCACATAAAGTTGTTAAAAATATTATTTTATATTTTTATATTTGCAGCATCTATAGTGATGTTTCCTTTTACATTTCTGATGCTGGTTATTTATGCTTTTCTTCTTTTCTTTTAGTTTAGTCATACCACATGTGCCAGTTATTAAGTTACTGTATCTCAGTTCCAAATCTACCCTTTTTAAATAACAGCTTTTATTTTGAGGTATAATTGATATACGAAAAATTGCACATACTTAATGTATATGATTTGATGAGTTTGGACTTATGCATATGCTCACGAAACCATCACCACAGTCAAGATAATAAATATATCCATCACTTTCAAAAGTTTCCTCATGCCCCCATTCTTATTTTTGTGGTACACTTGAGATCTACAACAAAATTTTTAAGTGCATAGTACAGTATTGCCATCTGTAGGCACTAGGTTGTACAGCAAATCTCTAATAAAACTTATTCATCTTGCATAACTGAAATTTTATATTAATTGAATAATTCATTTCCCCCATTTAGATAATTCAGGTTGCATGAAAAGTTAATCTCCAGATAGATGAGATGCAAATGTTATTATGGGAGATATTTTTAAAATGTCACTTGAGTAAATTTTCACATTTGTTTAAAGGAAAATTTTATTTCCCTTTCTACAAATATTTCATCTTTTTCAATTCCTGAGAAGAATTTGAGGTTAAACATAGCCTGATCCACTGGTAAAGAGATCAATATGTATACATTCACTCATTAAATCATTTAACAATATACTGAGTGCTCACTATGTGCCAGGCATTGTTCTAAGCATTTGGGAGGGTAGCAGTGAAAAAGATAAAGTCCCTGCTCTCAAAGAACTTACAGTATAGTTGGGGGAGGTAAACAAGTAAATAAATACATAAGTGGTTATAAACATTTTGAAGAAAAATAAGGCCTGGTAAGGGGAGAGAGAGTGATATGGAGATTATTAGTTGGATGGGGTGATCAGTGAGAGCTCTGAGTCTGATTTTACTATAAATGGCTAACTTCCCACAGACTTTTTAATAGGGGAAGAGGAAGGAGGGAGGAGATAAGTAGCAACCAATTTATTTTAGGGGAAGGAGACTGATTAAACTAGGTACTTCAGGCACTTGAACTTTCATAGTTCTCAATGCAGGGAATCTGCCTGCTGTTTTTTTTTTTTCTTCTAAATTTATTCTTTACAAACAGAGATATGCTGATCAACAAGAAACTGGAAATGTTTATATCCTACCTGCACTAAAAAAGGAGATGAATGATCTACTTAGAATATAATATAGATCATGTGTCAGAGGTCAATTAGTAACTGCCTTACTTTAAGGATGACAAAACTGAGTTTCAGAGATGGTGAGGGACTTGCTTAAGTTTACTCGGTGGTAGACACAAAGCTGGAACGTAAGTTCCTGACTCTAACATTTTATATTTATACTGTCCTATTTGCAGCAAAAACAAAAAACAAAACAAAACAAAACCCACAAAAAACTACAATACTAGGCTAAAACAGTCACTATTTCCTACCTGAAAAGGATGTGAAGGTAAGAACCAAGGCCAGTTAAAATATGCCACCATGCATGAAATTGTGTGGTGATACCTATGATAGGCGGCAACTTTTTTCGCAAATTCCTGTGTAGAGAAGGGGAAAAAAATCACCACGTTAAATCTTTAAAATGTTTAGCAACTAATGCTGACAGTCTTAGAGCATTTTGAAATATTTAATACCATTCTCAAATATGGAAATTATTTAATTTCCTTGAGTCTCCTTAGTCTGACATATTGTTTTCCAAAGTGTATTTTGAGGAATAATATTCCTGGTAGAAGTTCCATGAAGAAATGACTCTAGTCAAATAAATGTGGGAAACATTATATGATTTATTGCCCTTTTGGGGATTTTTTTTATGCATATTAACACATTAAAGGCTCTGAAAAGTCTGATCTTAAAGAGTTATCTTTAGTTTTTCAGGTAACCTACCTACTAATCCATGGAACCCCGTTTTCAGGTAATACTTATGAACACTTATTGGAACAAGTGTTTTCTGGAACATACTTTGTGAAACACTAGTCTAGTTAGCTATCCACTCAAGAAACTTGATACATGCTTTTCCTATGTCCTACAATCATCAACTTAGTACAGTAACATACATTCTATAAAGTCCTTCTATATCTATTATTTCACTTCATAGTCAGGGATTCTTTGAGGAGGTGATTAGCTTTGCTTTACAGATTAGGAACCTAAAATTCAAAGAGATTAATTGAGTTGCCCAAGTCACTCAACTAGTGCCACAGCTGAGTCTCAAATTCTGGATCTTTTGATTAAATGTATACTATAGTAACATTTATTAGAGGAAAAAAACCAATGTGAAACACCAAATTATTTTTCTAGACAACCCCACATATTTTTGAGATAATTACTTCCTCTAAGAGCCTACTTTTATTTATGGAAGGACTTTCTAAAGCCTTTAATCTGTTGATGTGCATTAAAAATCTCCAAGAGGGCAATAAACTATATAATGTTTCCCATATTTATTTGATTACAGAGTCATTTCTTCATTGACATTCTGCTAGGAATACTATTCCTTGAAACATACTTTGGAAAACAATATGGCAGGGGATGATGATGAGCAGTGTAAAAGCTCCAATGAGGGGGTTCTGCCGAGTATTTCTTGATTCATAACCACTCACCTAGGTCTTAGTTTTATAAGCAAGGTGTATTACTTGTTTACAATTAAAAGTCTACATTAACTTATTTAACTTTTTACTATGGAAAATTTCAAATATGTATAAAAGTAGACAAAATAATGTATTTATTACCCCACTTCAACAATTAATTTATGGTCAATCTGTATCACCTAAACTCTCATCCACTACTCCTTGTCATGTTATTTTGAAGAAATCCCCGATATTGTATCATTTTAATCTCTAAATATTTTAGTATATATCTCTAAAAGATGAAAGTCTCCTTAAAACATAACCATGATACCATTTTAACACCTAGAAATATCAACAATAATCCCTTAATATCACTGAATATTCAATTACTGATCAACAGTCCGAATTTCTCTTAATTTTTTTTTTTTTTTTTTTACAGTTGGTTTGTTTGAATCAGGATTCAAAAAGGCCAGCACATTGTATTTGGTTGATATATCTCTTAAGTCTCTTAATCTATATGTTCTTGCTCCCTCTTTTTTTCCCCCCTCTGCCATTTATTAGCTGAAGGGACCAGATCACTTATCCTGTAGATTTCTTAACGGTCTGAATTTTGCTGATTGTCTCCCTGTGGTTTTGTTCAATATATTCCTCTGTCCTGAGTTTTGTTTATACAAAATTGTTAGGTCACAGAATTTTGAGCTGGAAGGAGTTTAATCGATTAGTTTAATTGACTAGTTTAATCGATTTAACATGCTCATTTTATGGATATTGAGGCCCAGAAGGATAGTGTCTTAGTAACAGACTAGAATCCAGAGACCTAGTCTGAGATTCAAACTCCTGTCAATACATAATTGCTAGTAAAAGGAACACTTATCTTTTTAAGAAAATAACATTAGGCATATGAAAAAGTGCAAACTTATATACATGTATTTTATGTGCTTATTACAAATCATTCTTATTTATTCAGTGAAGCAGATTAGGCAGGTTTCAAAGATATAGTCGACATTTGGATAACTGGAATGCTTCCAAAATATTTCTCAAGGAATGAAAATATATCTTACCTCAGTGAATCACAAAAGATGTTATCTATATTCCATAAGAAAAATCCTAATAAAAATATACCCAAGGATGTATAACCCAGTCCTCTAAGCCATGGATAAACCCTGTGGGGGAAAAAAAAGAAAAGCAAAATAAAATTTTCTCAAGTCATGTCATGATCAGAGACTAAAGTCATCTCTTTTTTCTTCTCTCTCCCTCTCCCTCTCCCTCTCCTCTCTTCTCTTCTTTTCTCTCTCTCCTCTCTTCTCCTTTTCTGTTTTTAGGAACAGGGTCTCACTTTGTTGCCTGGGCTGCTGGAGTACGGTGGCTGTTCACAGTGTGATCATAGCACACTACAGCTTTGAATTTCTGGTGCTCAAGTGATCCTCCCAAGTAGCTGGAACTACAGGTGTGTAGTATCGCGCCCGGCTAAAAGTCATCACTTTCATGAGCAGGAAAGGTTTTTGTTACTATTAAAAGCAAACCTGGGCAGGGTCTGGGGGAGGGGCAGCAGCGCCATGCCTGGCCGCGAAGGTGGCAAGAAAAAGTCCCTAAAACAGCCCAAGAAGCAGGCCAAGGAGATGGATGAGGAAGATAAAGTGTTCAAGCAGAAACAAAAAGGGGAGCAGAAGAAACTTGAGGAACTAAAAGTGAAGGCCATGGGGAAGGGCCCCCTGGCCACAGGTAGAATTAAGAAATCTGACAAAAAGTAAGCTGTTCCTTGTGCCTGAGGTGATGACCCTTGATTCCTATTTAAATATCTATATTCCCTGCCATAACATCTTTTGCCACCTATAGTCTTGGAGCCTATTGCATGTTTAAGAATAAAATTTTGTAAAAATAATAATAATAATAAAAGCAAACCTATCTATTAAACTCTCTAATACATTTGCCTACTATATTTAGCCACTTAAAGGTACTGGGAGAGAATGGGCCACCAAGACTGCCAAGTATATCAGGAAGGTAATCTGAAAGTGCCCAACAACTTTTTCAGTCCCATAGAAGAGGCGGGGGATAAGTTAGAATTAACACAATTGAGTCACATGCTCGTCAGGCACTGTAGTTAAAACACACACACACACACACATTCAATCATTAAATCACCTAATAATATATGCTGAGTGCTTACTATGTGCCAGGCATTGTTCTAAGCATTTGGGAAGGTAGCAATGAATAATATAAAGTCCTTGTTCTCAAAAAACTTACAGGATAGTCGGGGGAGGTAAACAAGTAAATCCATAACTGGTTATATATACCTTGAAGAAAAATAAGGCCTGGAAAGGGGTGAGAGAGTGATATGGAGGTATTATGTGGATGGGGTGTGCATGCACACACACACAACACACACACACATCTTCAAATAAACCCTGTGAGGCAAATATTACTATTTCTACTTCACTGATGAGAAAATTGAAGCTTGGTGAGTTACCAAAGATAACAGCAACTTATATATATTTTTATAGCTTCAATGAGGTATAACTAACTTACATTAAATTGCATTTATTTATTTACTTATTTTGTAGAGACGGGGTCTTGCTCTGTCGCCCAGGCTGGAGTGCAGTGGCATGATCACAGCTCACCAAAGCCTCAAACTCCTGTGCTTGTGGTAATCCTCATGCCTCACCCTCCTGAGTAGCTGGGACTACAGGTACATACAACCATACTCAGCTAATTTTTCTTATTTTTTTTGAGAGAAGGGGTATTGATGTTGACAAGGCTGATCTCAAACTCTCAGTCTCAAGCAATCCTCCCACCTCAGCCTCCCAGAGTGCTGAGATTATAGGCATGAGCCACTGCACCCAGCCAAACTGCATATATTTAAATTGTACATTTCGTGAATACATCTATATATACCTATGAAACCACCACCACAATCAAAGTAATAAATATATCTATCACCTCCAAAAGATTACTTTACATTTTTTTAGAATGTTACATAAATGGGATCATACAACATATATCCTTTATTGTATGGCTTCTTTCACTTGGTATAATTATTTTGAGATTCATTCACGTTGCTTCATTTCCTTTTATTGCTGAGTAGTACCCCATTGTATGGATATACTACATTTTGTTTATCTGTCCAAATGCTAGTGGACATTTGTGTTGTTTCCAGTTTTTGACTATTACAAATAAAGCAGCTATGAACATTCATAACTAACACTTTGTATGGACATATGCTCTCATTTCTCTTGGGTAAATAGCTAGAAGACGAATGACTATGTTGTATGGCAGGTGAATATTTAACTTTTTAAAGATACTGCTAAACTATTTTCCTAAGTGACGGTACCATTTTACATTCCTACCAGCTGTATATGAGTGTTCCAAATGTTTGTTATCCTCATCAACACTTGGTATGATGTCAGTCTTTTTTATTTTAGCCATTCTGGTAGGTGGGTAGTGGTATCTCATTATGGTTTAATTTGGATTTCCCTAATGACTGTTATTGAGCATCTTTTCATGTGCTTACTATCCATATATCTTCTTTGATACAGTATTTTTTACCACCTTATTGAGTTGTAAGGGTTCTTTATATATTCTATATGTAAATTCTTTGTTGGATGTATATTTTGCAAATACTTTCTCCAAGTCTGTGACTTGCCTTTCATTTTCTGAATGCTGTCATTTGAAGAATTTTTTTTTTTTGTGACAAAAGTCTCACTCTGTCACCCTGAGTAAAGTGGCGTCATTGTAGCTCACTGCAACCTCAAACTCCTGGATTCAAGAGATCCTCTTGCCTCAGCCTTCTGAAGAGCTGGGACTACAGGCGCATACCACAATGCCCAGCTAAATTTTCTATTTTGAGTGGAGACGGGGTCTCACTCTTGCTCAGGCTGGTCTTGAACTCCTGAACTCAAGCAATCCTCCCACCTTGGCCTCCCAGAGTGCTAGGATTACAGGTGTCATCTATCATGTCTGGCAGAAGAACAAAAGTTTTTAATTTTGATGAAGCTCAATTTATCTATTTTTTTTCTTTATAGTGTATGCCTTTTGTGTCCTAATTAATAAATTTTTGCCTAGCCAGAGGCCACAAAAACCTCCTATATTTTGTTCTAAAAGTTTTATAATTTTAGCTTTTACATTTAGAGATATGACTAACTTCTACCATGTTTCCCTGAAAATAAGACCTACCCATAAAATAAGCCCTAGCAGGATTTCTAAGCATTTGCGCAATATAAGCCCTACTCAGAAAATAAGACCTAGTGATGGGCGTGGCTACGCAGCATATCTCCACAACCCATGCATTTCCTCATGGAGGGGTAAAGAAGACGAACAGCCCTTCTCATCTGTCCCATCGTAACAGCTACTATCCCAGGGGTGACCGGAAAGGTGCGGGCAGCCCCATCAACAAGATCGGCTCCCCATGTCAGGTCCCGGCCATCATGTGCGTGCTGCAAGCTGACGCTTTGAGGGGAAAATAACACATCCCCTGAAAATAAGCCCTAGGGTGTCTTCTTGAGGAAAAATAAATATAAGACCCTGTCTTATTTTTGGGGAAACACAGTATTACATTTTTATAATGGTATTAGGTTGAAGTTCATTTTTTTCCATAAGAATATTCAGTTGTTCCAGAACAATTTGTTGAAAAGATTATCTTTTTCCCACTGAACTACCTTGGCACATTTATTGAAAATCAGGTCAGTATCAGTGTATGGGTCTATTTTTGGATGTTCTATTGATCTGTATTTCATTCTTACCACCAATACAACATTGTCTTGATTAGTATAGCATAGGATAAATCAAGTAGTGTAATTCCTTTAACTTTGTTCTTTTTTTTTTTCAAAACTGTTTTTTTCTTGGCTACTACAGATTCTTTGTATCCCTATGTTACTGTCAGAATCAGTTTCTCAATTTTTATCAACAAGCCTGCAGAGATTTTGATTGTGATTGTATCGAACCTACAAATCAGTTTGGAAGAATTGGCATCTTAACAATATTGAGTTTTCTAATCCATAAAATGGTATATATCTCCATTTAGTTAGGTCTTCAATATATCTTAGCAAAAAACTGTATAGTATAGTTTTAATAGTACAATTTTTATATATATTTGCTAAATTTAGTCCCTAAACATTTTGGGTTTTTTTTTGATGTTATTATAAACTATACTTTAAAATTTTTTCTAATTGTTCACTGCTAGTACAGAGAAATAAGATTTTTTAAATACTGCATAGAATCTTGTGACCCTGCTAAATTTCATTGTTTCTAGTTTTTTTGTATATGTTCTATGACACTTTCTGTACATGATCATATTACAATCCAAATATCACATGTGATAGGACTTCTACCAGTATAATGTTAAATAGAAATGGTGAGTGTGACAGTATATATCCTAGTTTTACTCTTGATTTTAAAGGGAATTTTAAAAATATATCATGACTAAGTGTGTTATATGCTATAGAGTTTATAGGTTAAAAAAGTTCCTACATATTACTAGTTGGTAAAGGTTTTTGTTTTTTTTAAGGTCATAAATAGGTATTGAATTTTACAGAATGCTTTCTCTAAATCTTGGCATCATCATATAGTTTTTCTCCTTTATTTTTTAAATATGGTAGATAGCAATAATAGATATTTTCAAATATTTTGTTATTTAACTATAAGTATTTGTATATAAATGAATGTAAAAGGTGATTAATTTAAAAATCATCAGCAAAGCACAAACCTGGCAATGTATGGAAAGGGCATTATTACCACTGTTTGATGAAGGTTCTCAAGAGAAGATAAGCTAAAATGAGTCATAGTCTGGCTTCAACTTTTCAGAGAGTTTATCACAGTCCCCATTTGGGGAGGGCAAGAATGAGTCCCAGGAAACAGGGCTCAAGACAGTGAAGGCATCTGGTAGTGTGGGCCACGTGCTGAAATATGACAGGAATATGATCAGTGGGAGTGGGGTGCTGTGTGTTTTCTGCTTCTAAACTTACCATGGCCAATCTTCAGCTCTCAGGAGGAGTTCAAAACAAAATTCTTCTGTGGGGTGAAATGAATGTCTTTGATTATCCAGGTAGCAAGGCACGAAGAAGAGAGCAAGAACATCAGCACATGGTCCATGCAAGCTAAATACCTCTAAGATTCTGAGGACTTACTATCCATTTATCATCAGGTGCAAGAGTATATAATACAGAAGGCCCTCGATATATCTCTGTCTGTAGTCACACTGCTTCATTGTGAACTGGCTGCCTGTCTAGTGTACAGCTGTCATCCCTTCCCTTCACCTTGGGAACAGCCTTCACCTGTCTCTTGTATAGGATCTCCTGTCTTGTATCACATGCATTCTTCCTTTTTGTATTACTCTCTCATTTTGGTGAAATACCCTTCAACAGGTTCCTAAGCGATATAAGGTTGGTTTTTTTTGAGAAATTGAATATATGAAAATATATTTTTCTCCATACTTTATTGGTAGTTTGGCTGACTATAGAATTCTAGGTTAGAAATAATTTTTCTTCAGAAATTTGAAGACACTGATCTACTGACTGCTAGTTTCCAATGTTGCTTTGGCAAGTCCAGAACCATTCTGATTTCTGATCCTTTGTATGTATAATTGCCTCTCAACTCTATAAACTGTGGAATCCTTCCTTGTTCTAGAATTCTGAAACTGGCATGGGTTTACGTCCATTCATTGTGCTGGGTATCCAGTGGGCTCTTTCAATCTAGTAACTCATATTGTTCAATTACAGAATATTTTCTTGAATTATTTTGGTGATTTCCTCTCTTCCATTTTCTCTGTCCCCTAACCCCTTTTTTATGTTGGTTCTTCTCTTTTGGCTCAACATTATCTACTCAGTAATATTCCTATTGAGTCTCTTCTTTTTTCCATTTCTTTCTCTTTTTTGTCATATACTCAGCGTGGCTTCTTTAACTGTATCTTTTATTTTATTGATTGATTGATTGATTGAGACAGAGTCACGCTCTGTTGCTCAGGCTGGAGTGCAGTGGCAGGATCACAGCTCAATATAACCTCAAACTCTGGGCTCAAGTGATCATTCTGCCCCAGCCTCCTGAGTAGCTGGGACTACAGGCACATGTCACCATGCCTGGCTAATTTTTAAATTGTTTTTGTAGAGACGAGGTCATGTCTTTTCTGAATTCTAGAAAATTCTTTTTTTTCTTTTTCATTTTATTTTTATTAAGCACTATATAACATACTGCATGCTACATAATACACTGTATATAACCTTCTAGCAGGAGTAGATGACCATTACTGAGTTATTTTTTCATCAATCAAGAAAATGCTGCTTTAATCAATGTTCTCCAAACCCTCTGACACATAGTAACGATTAACTCCAGAGATGTAGCTTTTTCTTTCCATCAGACTCCAATGATATACAAAATGGGCAACCCTTTTTTCCTTGCCACTGCTAGTGAATTTGTGGATATATGCAGTGGCCACTCCAGGGATGACCAAGCACGTGCCCATGATGGCAAAACCAGGGAGAATCTCGAACCACATCTCGGCACGGTTACCTAGGCCAAAATTCCACTTCTCAAAAATTCTCACCTATTACTTCTTTTAATACTTCTTCTTTTCCCATTTTTTGCTATTCTCTCCTGGAACTGCAATTAGACATGTGTTACTTCTCTGTGATGTTTTCTGACTTATTTATTTAGGTTTATCTTCCAATTCAATCATTTTCTCTTCATCTGTGTCAATTTACTTTTGACTTATCCATTGTATTTTTATTTCAATGATTATTATTATTTTTTTGTTGAGATCAGGTCTTACTCTGTTGCCCAGGCTAGACTACAGTAGCATTATCGTAGCCTACTGCAACCTCAAACTCCTGGGCTCAAGTGGTCCTCCTGCCTTAGCTTCCTCTAGCAGCTGGAACTATAGGCATGCACCACCACAGTCGGCTAATTTTAAAATTTTTTATAGAGATTATGTCTTGCTATGTTGCTCAGGCTGGTCTCAAACTCCTGAGCTCAAATGATCCTCCTACCTTGGCCTCCCAAAGAGCTATGATTTCAGGTGTGAGCCACCGTGCCTGGCCCTATTTTAATGATTTTATTTTTAATGTCAGAAGTTCCTTGATTCTCTTTCATATCTTGACTTTCATTTTTGATAACCTCCTGTTCCTTGGTCTCATTTTCACTTTCTTTCATTTCATTAAACATTTTCTAAATAGTTACTTTGCATTTCAGCAGTGAATTTGAGGGGGTTATTTCTGCTGTTTTCTGTTTCTCCTGATTTTTGCTTATGGTGGCCTTTTTCCTTCCTTTGGTTTAGAATTATTAATTATGTGCACATGTTTGATCTCCATCTGCAGAAACCCTGAGGGGCCTATATTAAGGGTACATTTCTTTACAGATTCTCAGGGGAGTCATTTTTCCTACCTAAAACTGTGGCTGAAAGACAAGGCAACTTGTCAACTGCTTTTACTGGAGGGCAAATTTTTTCTAAGCCAGCCTACAGTATACCTCTTTGATGGTCCTAGTTTGTTCTGTGTATGTGTGTGTGGTGATGGAGAAACAAAAAATAAAATGGCAGAGTTAAGCTAATATATTAATAATTATATTAGATTAATAAATTATAATGAATTGTAATAGTCTAAACACACCAATTAAAAGATACTGGAATAGAGCATTAAAAAACGTGACTCAACTATTAATATATGATGTCAAAAGGAAACACATTTCATGTATAACAATATAAGCAGGGGGAAAGTAAAAGGATGGAAAAAGATGTATCATGAAAACATTAATCAAAAGACACCTATGTCTTTGATGCCATCAGGACTTGGTAAAAAAACAAAAAGAAAAAAAAAAGAAACCTGTGTAAATATGGTTATATTAATCAGATAAATTAGACTTCAGAGCAAAGAAAATTACCAGAGACAGAGAGGGACGTTACATAATGACAAAAGGATCAATCTACCAAGAAGCCATAGCAATACTAAATGTTTATGCACCCAACAATAGAGCTACAAAATATGTGAAGCAAAAACTAATAGAATGTAGGAGAAATACAGACAAATCCAAAATCATGTTTGGAGACTTAGACAATCTTTCTCAACAATTGGCAGAACAACTAGACAGAAAATCAACAAGTGTACAGAAGAACTCAAAAACACCATTGTGCATTAAATAGTTAACTCAGTGGGCACAAACATTGCACATTCCAAATAAAGGACTAGTCCTTGACTAACTCCAGGGAGATAACTTCTGAGTTCTCGGAAAGTCCTGCACAGTAAGAGTGTCCTTGTATATCCGACACTTTGGGCCATGCCAGACAGTTTATGCTAATAATATGATTTATAGTGAACACCTGGTTTTATTTGCTTGGGGTCGTGGCCCATACTATATCAGTTTGATCTCTAGGTAATAAAGAGGTGGGGAACCTGCAGCCTTGGTGGCACATGTGGCTTTCTAGATCCTTGAGTGCAGCCTTCTGAATGAATCTAAATTTTACAGAACAAATCCTTTTAATAAAGGATGTTATTATAACATCTTTGCTGAGTTTTGTGATTTCTTCTAGCAAATCACTGAACCTGAGAGTGGTCTTGGGGAACACTGACACACCCATCAACCAAGAGGATCTAGTTGACATTTATAGAAGATTTCATTCAGCAACAGCAGAATACATATGCTTTTCAAGCAAACATGGAATATATGCTAAGATCTACTTGGCGTAAGTATCCTTGGTATTAGCCTGATCCATAATACAAACCTCAACAAATTTAAAAGAAATGAAATCATAGAGTGTGTTCTCTTACCACAATGGAATCAAACTAGGAATCAAGAAGAATGATAACATGAAATCTCCAAATACTTGAATGCTAAACAACATACTTCTAAATAATCCGTGGGTCAAACAGGAAGTCTCAAGGGAAATTAAAAAAAACTGAGGCGAATGAAGATGAAAACATAACATATGAACAGTTGTGGGACACAGCTAAAGTGGTGCTGAGAGGGAAATTTCCTAAATGCTCATTAGGAAAGAGGAAAGTCTGAAATCAATAATCTAAGCTTCCACCTCAAAAACCTTGAAAAAGAAATGCAAAATAAACTCACAGCAAACAAAAAGAAGAAAATAATAAAGAGCAGAAATTGATGAAACTGAAAAATAAAAAACAGAGAAACTGATTAAACAAGTTCAAGTCAGAGAAATAAGGCAAACAGGAAATAAAAGCAAGTACCAAAAAACCCAAAAACCCTCCTAGAATTGATTTCAGCAAGGCGAAAGAATAAAAGATAAATATAAAGAAAATCAATTGAACATGTGGAGACCAAAATTTAAAAGTACAATACCATTTACAATTGCTCAAAAAAAAGTTAAAACTACAAAATGCTGATGAAAGAAATCAAAAAAGACCTATATAAATTGAGACATAATGTGTCCATGGATTGGAAGTCTCAACATAGTAAAGATGTCAACTCTCCGGCAAATTGATATGCATGTTTAACACAATTCCTATCAAAGTCCCAACAAGATTTTAAATTTAGATGATATTATTCTAAAATTTATAAGGAAAGGCAAAGGAACTTGAATACCTAAAGCAATTCTGAAAAAGAAGAATGAAGTGGGAGGAATCAGTCTCCATGATTTGAAGACTTATAATGTAGCTACTACAGTAATCAAGGCTGTGTGGTATTGGGACAGACATCAATTCCATCAATCAATGGAGCAGAATAGAGATCCCAGAAATAGACCCACACAAATATACCCAAATAATTTTTGACAAAGGTGCAAATGCAGTTCAATAGAGAAAGGATAGTCTTTTTAACTAGTGGTCCTGGAACAGATGGACATCCATAGGTTAAAAATAGAACTGAAACCTCACCCTAAACCTTATACCCTATATAAATTTAACTCAAAATAAATCACGCACTTAAATGTAAAACTATACAATCTTTAAAAAGAAATCTTTGGCATCTACAGCAAGGTATAGAGTTCTTAGACTTGACACCAAAATCATGATCCATAAGGAGAAAATTGTAAATCTGATCTCATTGAAATTAAAAATGTCTGCTCATTGAAAGAGAGGATGAAAAGATAAGGTATAGATTGGGATAAAAATATTTACAAACCACATATCTGACAAATATTATCTCTTGTTGTAAAAAAAGAGAACATGGGCAAAGACATGAACAGAAATTTCACCAAAAAGGATATACATATGGTAAATAAACACATGAAGATACGATCAACATCGTTAGCCATCAGGGAAATGCAGATTAAAAGAACAAGATATTAGTACACATCTATCAGAATGGCTAAAATAAAAAACTGTAATAACACCAAAGGCTGGTGAAGATGCAGAGAAACTGAATCACTCATACATTGCCGGTGGGAATGTAAACATGGTAGAGCCACTCTAGAAAACAGTTCAGGAGTTTTGAGAAAAACTCAATATACAATTACCATACAACCTAGTAATTCCACTCTGGGCATTTATTCCAGAAATGTGAAAACTTATGTTCATACAAACACCTATATGCAAATGTTCATAGCAGCTTTATTCATGATTGCTAAAAACTGGAAACAATCCAGACATTACTCAACAGGTGAATGGTTAAACTGTGGTATATCTATATATGCTTGGAAAGGAATGAATTATTGATATACTCAACAACTTGGATTAATCTTCAGAGAGTTATGCGGAGTTCAAAAAGTCAATCCAAAATATTATATACTATTAATATATCATTTTATTTCAATAACAGTCTTGAAATGACAACATTTTAGAAATGGAGGACAGATAAATGATTGCCAGGGGTTAAGTGATAGGGAGTGGAGAGTAGGGTGAAATAGGAGGGAAAGAGGTATGGTTATAAAAGGGCAACACAGGGATCCTTGTGGTGACGGAAATGTTTTGTACCTTGACTGTATCAATGTCAAATCCTGATTGTGATATTGTACTATAGTTTTGTAAGACATCACCATCTGAAGAAATTGGTAAGGGGTACATGGGATCTCTTACAAGGATCCCTTATTTCTTACAAATGTATGCATTTCTATAGTTACATCAAAATTAAAAGTTTAATTAAAGAAGAAAAAATAGAACAAATCCACATATCATACTACTTATTTATTGAGCACCTGTTGTATGGCCAGGCCCTATTTAAGGTACTCTTATAAATGTCATTTTTATTTTTTTTTTGGACACAGAGTCTCACTCTTGCTCTGGGTAGAGTGCCATGGCTCAGCTTAGCTCACAGCAACCTCAAACTCCTGAGCTCAAGCAATCCTCCTGCCTCAGCCTCCCAAGTAGCTGGGACTACAGGGATATGCTACTATGCCCAGCTAATTTTTTTCTATTTTTAGCACAGACGGGGTCTCACTCATGCTCAGGCTGATCTTGAACTCCTGAGCTCAAGCAATCCTCCTACCTCAGCCTCCCAGAGTGCTAGGATTACAGGTGTGAACCACCGTGCCCGGCCATGAATGTTATTTCTTGCTTAATTTTCATGAACTCTTAAAGATTATGCTCATTTCCCAAATGCTCTTTCATGGAACACTAATTCTTTGTGACATTAACAGCCTTCCTTGAAAGGTGTCATGTAAAAGTGGTTCCCTAGTCAAGTAGGTTTGAGAAAGATAAAAATAATTTTTTACTGTAGGATTTTTCAAGGTCTTTAATATATGAATGAACATTATAAATATTCAAAAGAAGGCCATCATATACAGCTTTCCTCAAATTTCTTTAATTTTGGAACTGTTTTCATGTAATGCCTATTGACAATTTGCCTGAATAACCAATACTCCTTATAATAAAACATAATAAATGTTGAGTTATAGTTTTTCTATCAGCATCTCTACTGCAGTGAGGTTTTATGCGTTATTTCAATTTAAGCTATAGATTTACTGTTATGAGCCTGAATATACTTCCGTCATACTGTAGGTGATCCAAACTACTTACCATGTAACAATATAAATAGATCGAAGTACTAATGTGAAGACCAACATTCCATACATGACCTGAATAGGAAAGGAAAATGAAGTTAGTATAATCATTATTCTTTGGCAAAGGAAGTGCATTTTGCCTATCAAAATACCTCTCCAAATTAAATTTAAACATTTATTATTATTTTTTTTTTGAGACAGGGTCTCAATCTGTTGGGCTAGAGTACAGAGGTGTGATCATAGCTCACTGCAGTCTGAACTCCTGGGCTCAAGTGATCCTCCTACCTCAGCCTTCCAAGTAGCTGGGACTACAGGCATATGCCACCACATCCATCTAATTTTTCTATTTTTTGTAGAGATGAGGTCTTTCTATGTTGCTCAGGCTGATCTCAAACTCCTGGGCTCAAGTGATCCTCCCACCTTGGCCTCCTGAAGTGCTGGGATTACAGGTGTGAGCTACCATGCCTGGCCACATTTATTATCTTTCATTATATTTTAAAGAACAGAATTTTTAAAACGTGTTAATTATGTAAGTACATCATGCTAACTTTTGAGGAAAAATTAAGAGCCTGCTTGTAAATAACCAGCATCAGAAGTCCTATGTCAATTTTAATTCTGAATGGATCCATGAAATTTTAAATACTATAATTTTGCCTCAAACATCCTAGCTCCTTTCCTTCAGCTTTGCTTTCAGCAGATACAGTAATTGTGCTTCCCATTTTCCAACAGTATAAACCTGAACTCTTTTAAACTCTTTTCTTAAATGTCTCTGCATTCATATGCATCTTCCCCTTGCATTCTTTCTGTCATGCGTAGTCTGCAAAGAAAGTGATGCCCACTTCTTGACCAAATATATTCTCCTGTGTTCTTTATTGTATATGCTCCCACATCTTCCTATCATTGGCTCCTTTTTCTCTTCTGTATTGAGAACTGGGTGGTTATTACTACCTGGAAAATTGAACCAAGTAGGAAAATTTAACTTTTAAAAGTGTGAAATGCTAAATTCAAACAATGAGCATAGAATCCAAATGTACAGCTTAAAAATACTTACAAAGCCAGTAGTTGGGAAAGCACTACCCAGGTCAAGAAATGGATCCCTGTTAACATCCCAGAAGTGCTGCATGTGTGTCTTCCCTGTCCAATCCTCTCCTTTCCTCTTTAGAGGAAACTACTCTTCTGACTTTTATAATAAACATTTGCTTGCTTATCTTTATATATTCACTAACTTAAACTGGTCACCTAAATATGCATTCCTAAATAAACAGGCTCTGTTTATTTTTTAATTATAATAGAATTTTCATTAAATTTAATTTAAAATTACAACAGAATAGCATTGTATGCATTTATGTTTGTCTTGTCTTTTACCATTCAGTTATGTTGTCATATATATCCATGGTTTATTGATTTTTGGTGCTACAAACTAACTAAATAAAATGCTGCAATTTACCCATTCTACTGTTGATGAACATTTTTTACTTGTTTCCAGTTTTCATTGTTATGAATATTGTTATTCACACATTATAGCCCATAAGTAACCAAGTTTCTCTAGGGTATGTACCTAGAAATGCAATTGCTGCGTCAAAGTGTGTGTGTGTGTGTGTGTGTATTATTTACATGACTAAAATAGGCAAACTACTTTATAAAGTGGTTACATCAATTTATACTTCAACCAACGTGTATAAGTGTTTCTTTTGCTCCACATACTCAACAACACACGATACAGTAAGACTTCTAAATTTCTATCTATGTGGTTTTGATATGTATTTCTCTGATTACATGCTGAACACTGTGCATTATCTTTGCTGGCCATTTGATGTCCTCTATTATGAAATACCTGTTCAAACCTATTTTTCTATTTGGTCTGTCATTTTCTTACTTTACTTTTTCTTTTATTTTAACTTTAAAAATCTTTTAAAATTGAAATATAGCATGCATACAGACACACAAACACAACAAAGAAAAGTACTCAAAACATAAGTGCACAGTTTGATGATTATCATAAAACAAACATCTCTGCAATTTTTGACTTTGTAGGTCAAAAAACAGAACTTTGACAGCATACCACCTCATATGTCTCAAGTCCTACACCTTCTTTTCCCCAAGATTTACTACTATTTTACCTCTACCTTTAGTTTTGTCTGTTTTTCAGCTATATTATAAATGCAACCATGTAGTGAATATTTATTTTGCTAAGCCACTTTTACTCAAATATGCATATTTTACATAGCCATTCTACTATTGGTGAATATTAGGGTCTAATTTTTAGCTATTTATAATAACCCTTATTATAAACATTTTAATATATATTTCTGGTGTACATATTGGGCATATGACTAGGAGTCATATGGATCAAAGAGTATGCATAAGTTCAACTTGAGTACTTTATGCAAACTGTTTTCCAAAGTGGTCGTACCAATTTATACTCCCACCAGCAATGTATAAGGGTTGTTCAGCATCCTTGCCAGCCAGCATTTGGTTTTGTAAAGTCTTAATTTTAGCCATTTTGTTGAATGTGTAGTGGTATCTTGATGCATTTTTTTTTTTTGGTACAGGGTCTCATTCTGTTGCCCAGGCTAGAGTGCAGTGGCCTCATGACAGCTCACTGCAACCTCAAACTCCTGTGTTCAAGTGATCCTCCCCTCCCTCGGCCTCCTGAATAGCTGGACTACAGGTACGTACCACCACACCTTATTTTTTCTATTTTTTGTAGAGACAGGGTCTCACTTTTGCTCAGGCTGGTCTTAAACTCCTGACCTCAAGTAATCCTCCTGCCTCAGCCTCTCAGAGTGCTAGAATTATAGGCGTGAGTTACTGTGCCTGGCCTCATTGCATTTTTAATTTTCATTTCCCTGATGACTAATAAGATTGAGCACTTTTTCATGTGTTTACTGGCCATTTGGATATACTCTTGTGAAATGTTTCTTGTCTATTTTCTATTGAGTCTTCTGCTTTCTTTATATTGGTTTTGAAGGAAGTCGTTATATATACTAGCTCTTGTTTGATTATATGTGTTGTGAATATCTTATTCCACTCCAATAGCATATAGTGGCTTTTGCTGAACCCAATTTCTTAATTTTAAGATAAATGATTAGTGTTGTCCATGTCTTGTAATAATGGGACAGCTATCCATTAAATAGTATTTTTTAATGTCTCTAAATGTGTTTTATAATTTCTTCTATGATTTGAGCCATGGGTTATTTATAATTATATTTCCTATATCCTAACATAATTGCATTATAGTCAGAAATTATATTCTGATTCCAATATTTTGGAATTTAAGACTTCTGTATCACCCAATATATGGTTAATTTTTGTAAATGTTCTCCAAGTACTAGAAAAAAAATGACTTTCTGCAATTTTTGCGTTTGGTATTTTACATCTGTCCTTTAGGTTAAGCTTTTTAATCATGTTGTTCAAATCTATATCCTCTATCAAAACTGTATCAATTGATGTATTTATCATTACTTTCTGATAGTTATGTATTAAAATCACCTAATATTATGGATTTGTCTATTTTTTTCTTCTAGTTCTGTCAATTTTTGCATTATATATTCTGAGGTTATTTTAGAGGTATACATCAATTTTAAATTATCAGAGTTTTTGGATGAATTGAACCTTTTAGTACTATGAAGTAATCACTATTATTAGAAATGTTTCTCCTTTTAAGTCTATTTTATCTGATGCTAAAATAACTATATAGGTTGAGTATTCCTTACAGGAAATGCTTGGGACCAAAAGTGTTTTGGATTTTGGAATATCAGCATTATACTTACCAGTTCAGCATCCCTAATCTGAAAATCTGAAATCTAAAATGCTCCAATGAGCACTTCTTTTGATGTCATGTTGGTGCTCAAAAAGTTTTGGATTTTGGAGGATTTTAAATTTTGGATTTTTGGATTAGGAATACTCAACCTATACCATATTTCTTTTGCTTAGTATTTGCACAGTATATTTTCCCATACTTTTTCTTTCAACCGTTCTGTATCTTGATGTTTTAGGTAAACTTTTTTGTAAGGACTTGATATGACTTCTGCCTACACCTCTTGGGTTATTATGGCTTCTCTCATTTCAATTTAGGATTTTATAGTGTAACCATAGAAACTACTTGTGATCTCTCTATTAAATAAACTCCAACAAATATTTTCGAGCATTGTATTTATTGAGCATTGTACTAGACCCTAGAGATATAATGGTACAAATAAAGGGTTGACATCAGGCCTAGACGGATGTAGGCCTGCTTGGGAATAACCTCAGTCTCCCAGAACCTTGGATACAGCAGAGTTAAGATAAATGGGGAGTATTGTGAAGGACTTCACTTAGGTTGGAGGCTTTGGTAATACATGAGAACAGTATGAAAAGATGTCATATATAAAGAGTGGTAGGAAAAAGGGGCTGTAGTTTCTAAGTGTTAAAATGACCTCCACTACGTTTGGCTCTCATCCCTGGTAGCTGTACACAATTTATGTGGAAGACGGTGCAAATGAACAGCTCCAGGTATCCTGATGAGATGATGTTATATCTGCTGTAACTCTCACCCTGTATCCCCTTCTATAAAGCTAAGTAAACAGTACTAAAATTAAAGACCTGCTAGAGTGTTACTGACTGCTTAAATCCATAACTGCAGCTATACTGATGTACATGGTGAACAAGAAAGTCATGATCCCTGCTCTCACAGCAACTAAAATCTAGTTGAGGAGAGAGATAAGTAATGAGACATTTATAATATAGTATTATAACTCTGTGACAAGGACTGTACAGAGTACTTTGTAAACACATAGGAAGGCCACCTAATCCAGACTTACACAGTTTAGAAACTCTTTCATGGAGGATATGATATTTCATTTTATATCTAAAGCTCAAGTTACACTGAGAGAAAGTGGAAGAGAGTTATTGGCATAGCTTATATTCTAGAGACTAGAAGAAAATAAGGATGCTTGAAGTATATTGTTGGAGTATAGGATAGGAAAAATGGAGTTAGAGATCATGTTAAGGAGGTGGACTGTAAAAGCAATGTCAAATCAGTGAAGGTCTCAGAAGTAGCTCAACATGATCAGACTCATCTACTAGGAAGATGTTCCTGTTGTGCTGACTTGAGAATGAGAGGGAAGTGAGACTGATGGGAAACAGACCAATGACAATGTATTACAGTAATATGAGAGATGGGGACTTGAACTAGGGTAATATCAGTGGGGATGGAGAGAAGTGGCCAGATTAAAGAGGACTAATAATTAATTTGAATAGGAGTTAGGAAAAGAGAAAGTCAAGGATGACGGCCTGGTTTATGGCTTGGGCAATTAGGTGTATGGCAAAATATTTTATAAGTTTGGAGAATATATGAAGAAAAGAAAGACTGGGGAAAAGTGGTGAGTTCATTTTTGTTTATGTCCAGAGTTTGAAGTGCCAGTGAGATATCTAAGTAGAGACCTCTAGGCAGGAGTTGGATATCTAGGTATAAAGTTTAAAAGAAAAACCATAACTGAAGAAAGAGATTTATAATTATCAGCATATAAAAGTCAATGGGTGTAATCCTAGCACTCTGGGAGGCCAAGGTGGGAGGATTGCTTGAGCTCAGGAG
>VBSM01001265.1:40278693-40320440 GCA_008086735.1 Cheirogaleus medius | reverse complement strand
CAATCACAATTCAGATTCTCCGTCTTTGTTTGAGCGCTGCGCCCTACAACACCTACTTTCATGGGCATACCCCATTCATTCATAAAACAAGTATTTAATCATTCATTACCTACTATTAGGTTATTAAGTATGAAATGTCCAATTTCCTTAAGTATGAAGTTTGACAAGTTGACAGCTCTGATATTTCATTTTGACATTTCTTGTTTTATTTTTATTGTGAAAGTACATCCTCATTCTTTCAAACACACACTTTTGCTTGTGGTTATCTTTCAAATTTTTTTTAAAGCAATTTTTGTGAAATCACAGATAAGTAAAAAATTCGAGTTATTTTTTAATATGAGTTCCGTCATCGAACCAATGCAGTGCAAGCAGCTCAAGATATCAAAGAAGTGTTTGGGAAGGATGTGGCTAACAAACACAGAGTACATTGATGGTTTAAAAAGTTCCATTCTGGTGATTTTAATTTTGAAAATAAGCCATGTGGGTGACCTAAGACCAAGGTGGATAATGATAGGCTGAAAGCTATAGTGGAAGCAAATCTATCTCAACCTATTCGTGAATTAGCAGCAAGGTTTCATGTTACCATTCCAACAATATTGGACCATTTGAAACAAATCAGCAAGGTAAAGAAGCTGGATAGATGGGTTAGGTAAAGAAGCTGGATAGATGGGTTCCGCATAAATTAAATGAGCATCAGAAGAGAAATCATCTCGAAGTTTGCTTTTCTTTGCTGTCATGACATAAAGGTGAACCATTTCTACACTGTATTGTGATGTGTGATGAAAAATGGATTCTTTTTGACAATTACAAGTGTTTGGCACAATGGTTGGATAAAGATGAAGTGCCAAAACACAGCCCCAAACCGAATATTCATCAAAAAAAGCTAATGGTGTCTGTTTGGTGGTCCAGCGCTGGTAATGTCCACTACGGCTTCATGAAACCTGGTCAGTCAATTATAGCAGATGTCTACTGCCACCAATTGGACGAAATGATGAGGATGCTTACAATTAAGCAGCTGAGACTGGTCAGTAGATACAGGCCAATCCTCTTGCAAGACAATGCTAGACCACATGTCTCACAAACAACACTGCTCAAACTACAGTAGCTGGACTTGGAAACTCTCTGTTACCCACCATATTCACCAGACCTTGCACCAGCTGACTACCAGTTCTTCCAGGCTTTGGACCACTTCTTGCAAGGACAAATATTCAATTTCCAACAAGCTGTGGAAAATGCCTTATGCGATTTCACAGCCACTCGCTCTCTAGGCTTCTTCGCTGCTGGCATAAACAAGCTACCATTAAGATGGCAAAACTGTGTCGATCATTAAGGCGCATACTTTGATTAATTGTACTGCTTCTTGTTTGAGATATAATAAACTACACTTCTGATTTGAAGTCAGACATTTTATATTTAATGACCTAATATCTGCCACTCTTCTAGGCTGTGAGGATGCAGCTCCTTGCTTTCATGGGGCTTGCATTCTACATTTGTATGAGTGAGAAAAATAAACTACATTTGAAATAAACACACACAAATATATAATGTCAGCGGTTGATACAAGCTAAGAAGAAAATTAAATCAGGATAACAACAGAGAGAAGGATGTGGTGTAATTTTAGATAGAGTTGTCAGGGAAGGCCTCTACGCTAAGTTAACATTTGACTTGAATGAAGGGAGGAAATAAGCCATTAGACAGCTGGGATATTGGTATCCTAGGCAGTGGGAACAGTATGTACAAAAGTTCTAAAGTAGAAACAAGCTTGTTGTATTTGAAATATAAAGCAAGAAGGTAGTGTGAGTGGAGAAACTGGAGGAGGCAAGTGGAAGGACATCCCCCTACTCTAACATGGTTTTTCTTTTTTTAATAGCATTTACCTTCTAATATATAAGTATACTATAATATAAATGTACTTGTTATATCAATAGTTTTATTGTTTCTTATTACATTCTAGCACTATTGTATTTTTTTCATCCTTTCTCAATGAACTATAAACTTGTCTCTTTACTCCCCTTTTTACTTCCTTCCTCCAACCCCTAGGTAGCCTTCCAATGAATCTTTCTAAATGAGAATCTTATCTGGTCATACTGCAACTTAAAAGCCTTTAATGGCCCCCGATGCCTATAATTTTAAGCATAGCATAAAGGACTCTTCATGATCTAACACCTCACCAGTAATCCAAACCTTTCTCTTACAGCTAGGACAGCCATACCAAATATTTATAGGATACCAGTGCTTTTTAAACTTTTCTACATAAGTATTCTCAACGTCAGAGGAAGGATGACTTATTCCTGATGGACAGAGATAGGAGAGGCACAACTGAAAACACAAATTGATTTGAGGTTTCCTATTTCATCCTAAAAATTCATGTAGTCACTGTATTCTATAACATATCTACATCTGTTTTAATTAAAAAAGTTTAATCCCAACAATATGCTTACAAGAAATGTTCTAGGAAGACAGGCCATTTTCATATGCAGTCAGTGGTTTTGTAAATACCTCAGCATGCTACCACAGACCTCTGGGTGAACTTGTACTCCTGTTTCATGTGCAATAGTTACCAGTCCACACTTATGCAATTTAACATATGCTTCTCTCTGGATGGAATATCCTTCCTCAACTTGTCTACTTTGTAACATGTTCATCCTTCAAGACTCTCCTAAAGCCCTTCCTCTGAGTCATCTAAGCAGACCAACCAAGCATGCCTTTGTCTGTATTAGCACTATTTTCACATATTTATTGTAAGAATTATATACTGTAATTATTTTTTACAAGTCTGTATTCCTGATTAGACAGTGACCTCCTTGAGACCAGTAGTCACATCTTATTTGCCTTGGTAAATTAATACTAGTTAACATTTACTGAGTGTTTATTATGTGACAAAGGTTTTATATGTATTATTTTGTTCAATCCTCAGACAACCTTAGGAAGTTACTATACCAGTTTTAGAGCTAAGGTATAATAATAAGCTCCGTGAAGGGAGAGACCTTGCTATTTTATTCACTATTGTATCCATTGTATCTAGTATGGTGCCTGGCACATTGAAGGCACTTAAAAAGTATATGTTGAACAGTGAAGAAACCAAATTTCTGAGAGCTTAAGTAACTTGTCCAGGGTAGAATGTGGAGAAGACTAGATTTGAATCCATGTCTACTTGACCTTAGATTTTAATCCATGGATTTTAATCCATGTCTACTTGACCTTAGATTTTAAAAACTTTGCTCTACTCTATCTCCAACTTCCAGCTCAGAAGTTGGTACTGAGAAGGCATACAGTAGATATCTGTTCAATGCATGAGAGCCTTTTACCTTTAGATCATTATCTGTTTCACTCTAGCATCTCCCATTTCTTCATTACCCTATCCTGATTTTTAATCTCTAGGCCTAGGACATAAGCCACAATGGGCATGGGCAGACCTAGCTTTCATCCTGCTTCCCCTCTTATCAGTAAATATTACTGTTATACATGAAGAAGAAAATAGTATCACTGGAAAAACACATGGATATTGCAGCAGGGGAAGTTACATTGTTATTTCTATTACATAAACATAGTGTCAAACAGGTCTAAAATACAAAATGAAAAATTGATGGTCACGAACTTATAAAAATTAACCTAAAACATCCAAATGTTGTGTTTTTTTGTAGTTATGATTTTTTTCTTAGAAAAAGCAAATAAGAAATTTATAAAAACTGAAATATTCTTTACATACATTAACTTTGTTTTTTATACTGTTAATAAATCTTTCTAAATAAAAGGGAAATTATATAATGACATCATTTCAAGTTACAATAAACAAGAAAGGGAGGATGTCCTTTCCTGTAGCATCTACTTTCAGCTGGCCTGAAGAAAAGCAAGGCACAATAATGCAGTTGTGGAATTTACTTCAAAAAACAGATTTCAGTTAGACGATTTTTGTATAGCTTGAGTTTAAAAGGTGACAGCATTTGATTGTTTATTTTTTATATAAGCACAAAATATTTTAAAACTACAAAGCCTCTGACATTTACCTTCCCCTACTAAGTCCTTGAAAAGTGTGCTTAGTTATTTATTTGTTTTTGTTTGTTTGTTTGTTTGCTACTTTGTTAAAAGGATGGTGACTAGGAATCAGACAAATGTAGATTACAATCCTGGCTCTGCCCCTTAATAACAGTGTCACCCTGAAGCAAATTACTTAATATCTCTAAGCTCAATAACCTTAAAAAGCGAAAGATATGTACAATCTGAAGACAAACCAGAGTATTCAATTACCTTAAAATATGGATAATAATCCCTAGTAGAACTGTTGGTAAGACGAGAAGTCTGTGTAGTAATGAGCATAGGACCAGACATGTGGTAGCACTCGATAAATAATAGCTCTCTTTACTTAAGGTCTGCTACTTTATTTCACTCTGGTTTCATAATGGGAAGCACTTACATTACCATTTCCTACAACGAAGTTTCCTGTGTTTGCTTTCTTCAATGTAAATAACCTCCCATGTTAAACAACTTATTAAAATATATTAGGGAGAAATAGTCAAGGACTTTCCAGTCTGTCTTCCTGGTTCCTTCTGCTTGTAAAAGCAATGTGGCACCTGCATTACTGAATACCAACAGCCAGCTGGACCTGGGCATTGGCTGTCCCAGGTAGATTTCTGTTACCCACACCTGGTTCCTGAAGGCATTTGAGTTTGCAACCTGTTTTGAACATTGAACTTTCCTAGGACATCTACCACTGCATTTTCAAAAGTTGTATCTGCATATAATTTCCTAGAAAAGGAAAACACAAAGCAGGCATATATTGTTAAACCATCAAAAGTTGATAATTAGAAAACAGTTACCTGATGGAATACAGGCTCTTTTACCTTAAGGTAAACCTGCAAAAATATTAGAAGAAACACATGTGAATGAAGTATATAATGGAGAGGAAAAATCCTATTCCCACTACTCTGCAAATCCCAAACCTCTTTTGCTTCCCCCAATCCTGCTTAGACTTGACTCCAGCCATATAAAACCAATTGGATAAGGTAGCATGCCACAGAAGAGCTAGTACCTACAGGGGGATCTACCCCAGTACTAATCCTACCATGGTAAACAAAATGTTTCAAATCTATTGTGGACTACTATGGCCTCTTGGCCTCTGCATCAGCATTAAGAGGGATAAAGGTATGCATACTCATGAGGAGTGAGGAGGTAACAGGACAATCCCTGTAGCAGATCTGTTCTACAGTAGAGAGAACATTGGACTCTAAAGTTAGAGACGGGAGTTAAATTTCAAACTCTGCCCCTTACTTGCTATACATCTTCAGCAAGTCATTTAATCAAAATACTCATTTTTCCTTATCTGGATAATGAAGAATAATAATGGTGAGGAATACCAGGAAGTGTCTAGCACCTAGTAGCTGCTCAGTAAGTGAAGACATTTAAAACAAGTGTCTCACACTCTCTTCTGCTTCCCAAAATCTCTCACTCTCCTAGATGCATTGCCAGTTACAGCAACCCTACTTTTAAGCTCCCAATGTCATGTGGAAGATTAAGTTCAGTGCCATTTTAAGACTTAACATGCATGTATTGCCCTAAAGGAGCACATTTTTAAATGGCATGGTACAGGGGAATCAAAATTCATATCATAACCCTTCAATAACTCTCATCACATACAAGACAAAGTTCAAGTTTCCTTTTTTTGTTGTTGTATCCCAAGTCATCAAGCAAAAAGTTTGCATTTCTTAGCATTCAAAGCCTTCCATGACTCCTACCTTTCTGTTCGGCCTCACTGCTGTCTTCTTGTCTCCTCCTCATTTAAAGCTTCAGAAAGTACTGTGCTTCCTCAAATGTGCTAGTTTCATGCTCTGCCTCTTTAAACATGCTGCTCTTCACTTTGTTCAGAAATCCTACCCTACTCATTGCTTATCATTTAAGATTCAATTCAAACTATACCTCCTTGAAGTCTTTTTTGATCCTTGATCTCTGATGTAACAGAAACAACCATTCACTCTCCTTTCTACCACCACTGTCTATATATAAACGTTAAGGCATTTATTAGTTTGTTTCTCTCCCTACAAGACTATAATCTCTTTGATAGCATGGACTGGGCTTAGATATTTCTATATCCTCAATGTACTGATCTCATAAAATTTTACATGATTTTATAATTTGGCTACAGATTTTATAAATTGGCTACAAAATTTCTTATTTCCAGAGAAAGTTTCTACCCTCTATACTATAAAAAGACCAGATTATTTCTTTGAAACACCAATCAAGCTTTAAGAGTATAAGGTGTATGAGACATTATATATTTGTAACTCTAAACCCAGTAAGAGAGAATGCTTTTAATCTCTGAAATTCCTTATTTCAAAATACTAATTTCCCTTTATATAGTTAATGCTATCAGATTCCCACTGTTAATAAAAGAAATGCAAAAGGGTATGCCTCTGAAAGACATTTTTTTAAGTCAAAGAATTATGGAATCCTCACTATGTAGCAGGTATTAATTTTTGCAACTAATATAAAATGTATACTATTATTTTCATTTTACAGATAAGGAAAACTAAGGCTGAGAGAGATTAAGTAACTTGCCGAATGACCCACAGTTACTAAATAACAGTGTTGGATCCAAACTCAGATTTGACTGACTCCAAAGCCTGTTTCTGGTATCATCTCTTAACTTACAAAGGGGTCTGTCTAGTCTTGACCTTGCCACCAATTCCCCATATAAACTTGGTTGGCCAGCCAAGTCACTCTCTGGACTTTATTCTCTTCTTTTATACAGTAACAAGATTTCATTTCACCTCTGAAGTTCTAGGATTCTTTCAGGATTAACCAATATGTAGTTCAGGCAAAGGAATGTAGAAACCTAAGAAAATACTGTGTATGTGCTCTTTCAACTTCCTATTCAACATCTCAACTAACTGAAATCTAGCTTCTGCCTCCATCAATTTACTGCTGAAAGTATCATCATTAAGGTTACCTGGTTCTTTTAATTGGAAATTTCTATTAGTTAGCTCTCAATCTTCAATTTATTCGTCCTTTCAGAGACAACTAATACTGTTGGTTTTCACTTTTAGAAATATTTGTATTCTGTGACATGAGGCTCTCCTAGCTTTCCTACATCTCTGATTTCTTGTTCTCAGTGTCCTATGCTGGCTCCATTTCTTCTACCTGGCCCTAAAATGTCAGCATTCTATAGGGTTGTAGCTTTAGTCATCTTAATGGTCTATGCTATTTTTGTGCCAGTTCATCTATTCCCAGATTTCTAGTACTACCTACATGCTGAAAACTCCCAAATCTGCATATTTAGCTAAGCCTACCTGTTAAGCCTCAGATGTCTTTAATGTCAGACACCTCAATCTCAACACATTTCAAGTGGAACTTATCTATCCTTATCAACTCTCTCCCAATTCTACTGGTGGTGATGATTTAATGAGACAATAAAAGTAAAGTACTCAGTATAATATCTGGCACATAGTAATTAAAAATGGTCGTTCACTATGTTGTTCCAAGGTTCTACGCCTATGAACATGCAATAGTGTATTTAGAAATGCTTCACCACACCCTTGCCCAGGGGCCTCAGGAACTCCTAATTATCAGTTAAAATCTAGCTCAAGTGCCTCCTCTCTGAAACTTTCCTAGACCCACTCTTGCAGACTTGATGACCCTCCTTTGTCTCATCACCATATAACTACTTTTTACCTCTGTTTGTGCAATTACCATCTTTTGATGCAATTCTTTGTTTGTATGTCTGACTTCCCTAATAGAATGAGCTCCTCACAGACAGCAACTGCCTCTTAGTCATCTTTGTATTTCTGGTGCCTGACATGGTAGGTTTTTAATAAATATTTGTTGAAATGAATATTTTCTTAATACAAAATGCAATTCATTTGAGGAAAAAAAGCACTAGCATAGAATCAGAAGTGACTAGCTATCTCAACTTATTTGGAAAAGGTTAATCATTAAAATAGTCACACTAGGCCCAATGAAGCAGAGCCAATTTCATTTTTAACAAACAGGAGATAATATATCTATCCATGAGATGAGTTGATTTTTTTCCATTGCTACTGAATATTTGCTTTTTGACTTTTTCCCTTTAAAAAAACACCATATTTTAAAAAGTGATTTTACAGTCAGAAATAACACTTGAACAAGAAATAAAGAAGCAGTATTTGTCAGTGAGATAGTCTAGTTTTGTGTAGAAACATTTCAGTTTGACAGCATGAAGCAAATACTGAAAGTAAAATATGCCAAATTCTATAAATGGCTAATTCACATGCTTAATCTGTTAGAACAAAATATGACTTACTGTGGTTACTATTAAACTGAATAGAACTAAGGTAAAAAGCAGATGGTAGTTTACTGAATTCTTGATCTTGAAACATTCAAACCTTTAAAAAAAAAAAAGAGAGAGAAACTTTTTAAAGAATATATAACTAAGAACAAATAGAATGCTCCTTTGCCACTTGCCTATATGCCTCTGTGATCTGTGTCAATTCTTTCCACCCACATTATTATCTAGGAAAACCTGCACTGCCTACAGCCCCTAAGAAGCTGGAGGGACTAGCAGTAGACACTTGACTTAAGCTGGGACAATGAAAGGCTCTCTCCTGAAAGTCTGAAGTTTGGGAGCCAGAGCCCAAAATCAATTAAGTATAGAAAATCAAATTATAAAGTCATGGACTGGAAATCTAAGGCTGATATTTGGGGGCAGCCAAATTGAATGAACAAGTGAATGAATGAGCAAGAGAACAAATCTGTAGGGAGAGAAAAATAAAGCAGATACAAACATTTGAAGCCATGTGGAGAGTAAGGAATGCAGAAAAGAGGGAGAGAGGAAGAAGCTGCCCCCCCAGTTCCAATGAGGTGAGGCTGTCCTTTCTGCTATTGGGTTCCATATAATTTCTTCATGTCCTTAAAACAAATAAATCTCTCTTAACTCAAGATAGCTTGACTAGGTTTCTGTATCTTTCAAGTAATGATCCCTAACTAAGGAACACTGCTATAGAAAATATCACTCTATTATAATTATTATTTCTTCTCCTATCTGTCTCCTCAACTAGCCTGTAAACTCCTTGTGTGCAGGAACAAAATCTTATTTTTTTTCATATACCTAGCAAAAGGATAGTGCCTGACACACAGGAGATGTTCAGTAAATAAGGAAATATGAACAAAAAATTAGCCATCAGTAAGTATCCAATCTTTGAGGACTATGTCTTAGTATATAGGCAGCAGGATTATTCACTTAGTTTACTAACTGGCTGTGGGAATTGGACCCAACTTTTATTTCCTTATTTGTAAAGAAAGGTGGCTGGAACAGATGCTCTCTAAGATCTCTTTTGCCTTTAAATTCTGATTTTATGACTTGGAAGATGATAAAAATGTTAGCCTTTAAATGCTACGAATTTATGGCTTAAAAGCTGATAGAAAAGTTAGGTGAGATACTTGTAAATTACAGTTACTCTTTTCATTCTGTCAATAGTTTAGAAATTTCTTTTTATCATTTTAAATGTCCTCAAAGCAGGCTATCTGTTAAGAAACCAAAGGTCTTTAGGAGGCCTGGCTTGTATTTATTACCATGGTTATCTCACTTTATCATATATAGTCTCTTTCTTATCTGTCCCCTTCCTTAGACAATGATTTCTTTGACTCTTTGTATCTACAAAGCCTAGTATTATGCCTAAAACAATGGAGGTTTTCTAGTACATGTTTCACAAATGAACAAGCACAAAGAAAGCAAGGCAGGTTTAAAAATGGTTAGAGGTCTAGACTGCTTTGCATACTTGATACATTCAAAGAATATCCTAAGGAATCAAGAGAAACACTATTAAGCGAAGTCAGCAAGGTCATGGGATAGAAGGTCAATATACCAAAATCACTTGTATTTCTAAATGCTAGTGGAAAATAAAGTTTTTGAAAAGCAATACTATTTAAAATAGCACCCCAAATCATGAAAAAAAAAACAGGGTTAAATTCAACAAAGATTTATACACTGAAAATCATAAAATATCACTGAAAGAAATTAAAGAAAACCTAAATAAATGGAGAAATATATCACATTCATGGTTTGGAAGACTTAATGTTAAGATATCAACTGTCCCCAGTTGGTCTATAGAATCAATCAAATAACAATCAATCTTCCAGAAGGCTTTTTTGGTAGAAATTGCCAAGCTGACTCTAAAATTTATGGGGAAATGCAAAGGACCTAGAATTCCCAAAGCTATACTGAAAAAGAATAAAATTGAAGGACTTACTCTAACTGATTTACAATAAAGCTACAATAACTAGACAGTATGGGTATTGACAGGAAGATACACACAATGATCAAGATAACAGAATAGAGAAAAAAAAGTCAAGATAATTTAATACAGAAAGAATAGTCTTTTTGAAAGAGGGTTCTGGAATAACCAGATACTAGTAGGGGAAAATATGATCCTTGACTTTACCCTACACCATATACAAAATTAACTCAAAATGGATCATAGACCTAGATGTAAAACCTAAAGTTATAAAACTTCTAGAAAAAAAAATAACAGAAAATCTTTTTGACCCTGGGAAAGGCAAAGCTCTCTTAGGACACAAAAAGCACTAGTCATAATTTTTTTTAAATAAATTGGATTTCATACAAATTTAAAACTTCTGTTCTTCAAAAGGCACTGTTAAGAAAATGAAAAGACAATTCACAGACTGAGAAAAATATTTAAATACAAATATCTGACAGGACTTGAACCTGAAATACATATAGAATTTTTACAACTCAATAAAAAGAAAATCTATTTTATAAAAATGGGCAAAAGATTTTAACAGATATTTTATAACATAAGATATACAAATGGCCAATTAGCATATGAAAAGATGCACATTACCATTAGCCATGAAAGAAATGCAAATTAAAACACCTCAGAGATAGTACTTCATACTCACTAGAATGACTAAAATCAAAAAGACTGATAAAACCAAGCATTTGCAGGGATATGTAGCAAATGGACTCTCATATATTGCTAGTAGAACTGTAATAAGGTACAATGAAATTGGAAAAGAGTTTGGCAGTTTCCTATAAAGTAAAACATATACTTACCGTAAGACCCAGCAATTCCACTTCTAAGTATTTACCCAAGAGAAATGAAAACGTATATTCAAATAGAGACTTGTAAACAAATGTATATAGTCAGTTGCTTTATTCATAATAGCCCAAAACTGGCAACAACCTTAATGTCAAACATTGGTGAATGGAATATCCATATAATGCAATACTGCTAGCAATAAAAAAAAAAAAATGAACTACTGATATAAATAACATAGGTGAATCTCAAAAATATTATACTGAACAAAAGAAGCCAGATACAAAAGAGTACATATTGTATAATTCCTTTTATATAAAATTTAAGAACAGAAAAAACTAATCTATAATTATAGAAAGCAGATCAGTGGGTCAGCCAAGGGTAGGGATCAGGCTTAACTGTAATAGGGCAAAAGAATGTTCCAAAGTAATGGAAATGTTTTATTTCTTAATATAAGAGAAATGAGTACATGGGAGTATACATTTGTCAAAACTCATCACACTATACATTTACACTGGGTACATTTTATTACAAGTAAATTATACCTCAATAAAGTGGATAAATTATTTCAGCCTTTTCAGTTCCTTCTAAGTGTCACTTAAAGTGTACTATAGCAGGTTTTTTTCTGAATGGGAGAATATGAGCATAACAGGTGTTGCAGAAGATTGTTGAAAAGAGATTAGAATGCTGGGACACAGTCTTCAAGGAACAAAAGACTTTTTATATTCTGTTTTTTATACCTGTTTTTAATACTCTGAGGTGGCAGCAATGATGAAACTTATGTTTTATTCATAATGACAGGATAATATGCTCCATTTTCATATAATGGCAAGCTCTACTCTTTTCTACTCCATTGAACTTTGTATATGTCTCAGGTGTAGTATTAATCACATTACATGGAGGCTGCCTGTTTCTGGTTCTGTTTCCTTTACTAGGCTACAAATAATTGCTTGAGGTAAAAGACTACTTGTTGCTTAAATTTCCCAATTTCCAGCCCCTATCACAGTGCCTGTTACACGAATAGCATAAAATAAGTTTATTTTATAAACAAATAAATCATTTAATCTTCACAGGAAGTAAGTACTATATCTCCATTTTTTACAAATGAAGGAAGAGAAAGATTAAGGGAATTACTGAAGCCCACGCAGTTGGTAAGTGTCAGAGCTGGAAACTGAACTACAATATCCTTCCCTTCTAAGCAATATCTTCTATTCCCTAGCATTAATCCATTAAGTGATGATTCTCTGATTCTTTTCAATATGATCATTATTATGATTATCAATATGATTGATCATCATTGCTAGCTCAAGAATATATATCTTCTTTTAAAAATATGCTCTTAAAAGGAGCTCATTTGAAAGTATTTTTTTAGATCAGGAGTGGCAAACTATGCCTTAAGAGCCAATTTCTCAGCCTGAGCCTGTTTTTTAAAATAAAAATTTACAGGAATACAGTCATGCCCATTTGTTTACATATTATCTATGGCTATTTTCAAGCTACAAGAGCAGAGCTGAACAGTTGCAACAGAGATATTAGGCCCACATGGTCTAATTTACCATTGCCCCTTTATATTAATAGAAAAAGTTTGCTGATCACTGTTGTACATCTTCTTACCAAACTTAAAAATAGGGCTTGATGCCATATAAATCTTAGCAGCTAAATGAGCATTCTTCCTTTTATTGTTTCTGTATAAAAATCAGTCTTAGTAAAGGTAAGAGCCAACAGTGGTATCATTCAGTACAGCTCACTAAAAATGAAAAGAAAAAAACCTTTCAATTACTTTAGTGTGTACTATTCACTTTTGGGAGAGGTATCATGATATAGAAGTCAGATATGAACTGGTTCAAATTGTGGCTCTGTCACTTAAAAGCCTTGTTACTAGGGCCTGGCTCAGACATATGGGTCCCTATACAGGCTTAGCAATTTTTTACCCCTCCAAACACATATTCTTTACATATTTGTTTAACATTTAGAAATGCTGAATGCTGCAGGGTGATGGGTGAAGGAGGCTTTCCTCTATTGTTCCCAGCAATTTAGCTGGAGCCCAAACTTGCATACAAGTTTGTTGAGTTATAACTCAACAAAATTAAAAACTTATAAGTAAGCCCATCCACCCTCCTTAGAAGACGCATTTAATGATCACCTGTTGTTAATCAGGAAAGGTCCCACTTCTATACTTTCATCACATTCCAAGGCAGCCTATCAAAGTGTTCTTCCAACCTCTACTTAAGAAGGATTCTGATCATTGTAATTTTCTACATCATGACATATTTCAAGGGATATTTTACTGTCCCCTAGAGATTGTTTACCTAGGCAATGACATGGCTGGCATGCTTTTAAATCAAGCTCTGTTTATGTCCTTAGATAAGTTACTAAATCTCTCTGTACTTTATACTTCCTTATCTATAAAATTGGGACAATATTCACTTATCTTGCATAACTGTTGAGAATTAGAGATGGTGTAGTACAGCTGTCTAGTACAGTACAAAGTCGATAAATAAATATTAGCATATGTTAATGTTATTATCATAATTGCTTTTATCTTTCAAGATTGATATTTTTTCCAATACTCAGGAAATAAAAATTAACTTGATAATGAAACAAACAGAATATGATCAGGAAGGGAACTTTGGATTGGTTAATGGTTTGTAAATTGTTTCATTGTTCTCTTCCATGTTTGTAAATAACCAATCAAAATAAGCATATTCTTGACAGCATTTATTCTAATTTAGAATAAGAAGAATTTAAAGGAAAAAAATATCTATTTATTAAAGCAAAGAGGAGATTAAAATGACATAATCACTATATAACTAGACATGCACTTCACTTTTCTGATAAGCTTCCGGTCAGGAACGATTTATATAATAGTGCTGGGAAACTTTACTTAAAAACTTTTATGGCATAATATAGAAAATCTCCATCTAAATTTGTACATATTCTTCACTCAAGGAAAGGCAAATTATGCAATTTAAGTCATTTGTACCCCCGTAATATTCTGAAATTGGAAAAACTATAAATAAATATAAATAAATAAAATTCTAACTAAATTGGATACAGGGTTATGAGATCACAAAAGTTAATAAACAATACTATTATTACTTCCCAGAAATTATACTCTACAAAGATATCATAAAATTTATAATCTTCTACATTATTACAATCTCCTAGTAATATAACTGAGTTAGTTAATTCATTATGAAGCAGTAAGAACTTAAAAATATATCAAACAACTGAATCTTAAACATAAGTACTTACATGCAGTACACAAATATGCAACAGCTGTAAATCATTGGGAGTTCATCCAGTAGCTATAAGAAACAAAGAAAGATAACAGGCTTGAATATCATAGAGCTGCAATTATTATATAAGTCAAAATAAAACATTAGAATGATTAAGATTTTCAACTCTTATTTAATTTATTTTGCTAATTCTTTTATATTTATCATCTAATTACCGTGAGTGTTTTTATTGTTTTTGAACAAACATGGTAATCCATCCATCTGTCCTAATGCACACACCTAACTAGGAAGCCTGACTTGCTATTCCTGGAAGACAGCCTTGTAACTGTGCTGCTTATATCATTCAGTATCACAAACTATGATATCATACCTCCAGGTAAAAAGGATAGCCGCCATTTACAGGCCTGTGGGTCCTATCAGTATTCTTTTGCATTTCCTCCTTCCTATAGCACCTTAAATGGATAAAATGTCCACTAATATACATAAAAAGAGGTATTAATGGCCACAGAAATAATTTCATTAATAAAATGAACCTATGTCTCTAAAAAAGAAATTATTATCACTGATAACAGTAACAATAATTACAGCTATTATGTATTAAACTGCAAGGTGGACACTAAGCTTGGTGTTGTAGATAGGTTATTTCTAATCCTTGAACCAATCCTATAGAGTTTATTTACCACTAGACACACATTTAAGTAATTCTTTAATAAAATGTCTACTATGTGCCAAGCAATGTGTTAGGAGCTGAGGATACAAGACAGAGTCACTGCCTTCAAGGAGTTCACAATCTAATGAGGTTAAGGGAATGAAAAACATGATTAAATATAAAGTTAGGATTCCAACAAAAAGGGCACACAGAAGTCAGAGAAGGTGATGTCAGGAATGAAATGTGGTGGTAGAGAAAGGCATTCTAGGAAGTTGACAGAGTACTATGCAAAGTGAATGATGTATTCTAGTAAATTATTAGAATAATGAAAACAACAACATTTGTGCTAGGTGTTAAGGTTAAGTGCTTTTCAGTCACTATATCATTTAATTTTCACAGTTCTAAGGTAGGTGTCCTTGTTATCCCCATTTCAAGATGAGAACACTAGGTTTACATAGTTTAAGTAACTTGTCCAAGATCACGGAGGTAGTAAGTAGCAGAGCAGGATTCCAAACTGACTCTGAAGCATACCTCTACATTATGTTGTCTCCAAAACCTTTCACTTGAATCACGTTTAAATGTTTTTTTAAAAAATGGCACAGACTCATGATATGCTGTAGCTAAATCTACCACAAGTTTTATGATATGCAGAAGGTTAACCTATTTAAAGTATTTGAACCAGGGTCTACTGGCTTTACCTTAAACATCTTTTGCATTTTTTGTCTTTATTTCAGTTTTCATGTATTAGCAAAATATTACTGTAGCCATTTGACATTTCCATGATTTACTGAGGTATCTAAAGGGCCCATTTTTGCAGAAATTCTACCCCTATATTTAGAGCATAGGACATAAAAATATCTACTTTCTCTGTATTACCTCATAGGCCTATTCATACAGTCTATGAAAGGCAGTTGAAATAATTGCTATCATTTCTTTATTTATTGATTTAACAAATATTTATGAAGCACTTTCTATAAACCTGGCATTATGCTGTGCTGTAGACAAAATAGTCCTCACTATCATGTTGCTTTACAATCTCAGAGCAGAGAGAGACATTAAAGAGTTAATTGCACAAGTATTTAATTATAATTATGATCAGTGGCATGAAAGATAAGTACAGAGTACCATAATCATAAAGTAAGGGTCCTAATTTAGGGATTCATGGAAACCTTCACTGAAGAAGTGACACATAAAGTGAGACCTGAAAAATATGCAGATGTGATTCAGCTAAACAAGGATTAGGGGAAGATGAGAAACTTAAGCATCAGAAACAGCATGTGAAAAGGTCCTGTGGTAGGAAGGGAATCTGAAAAACTGGAGAAAACCTCCAATGTCTTTGAAGCTTAGTGAGAGAGAGGAAGGATATAAACTGAGGCTGAAGAGATAAGCACAAACAGATCAGGCAATATGTTTTAGGTTGAAAGAGGTTCTTACTTTTATTTTAAAAGCAATGGTAAGCCACTGAGAAGGTTTAAACTGGGTGATGGTGGTATGTTTTAAAATGTAGTTTTTATTATTATGTAGGTATGCTGTAGCCAACAAATGAAGAGACAATTGCAATCAAAAACACAGTTTATTACTTGCAGTTCCCAAGAAGAGGGAGTACACCATGCCATGACACACAGGGTCACACGGGGAAGTACCAGGGTCAATCAGCAGGCAGAAGGAGCAAGGATAAAGCCTGGGTGAGAGCATTTATTGTGATTTTCATGGGAAAGGTAAAGCAAGGTAAGGAGGTTTAGGGCTGGCTAGTTTGAATAATTTCAGCAGGATCTGGGGTATAGGGACTGTCTCTAGTTGTCTAGTACCTGGCCCTGGGGTAATTAGGACAAAGGAATATTGCCTCCTGGAGTATAAGAGCCAGACAGAGGAAGTTTGGGCTCTGGATTAGTTAGTCTGAATATGAATGGCACAGTCCAGGGTGAGCTGTTTGCCATCTCTCAGAATTGCCTAGTCACTAGAGGGGCAGTTTCTTCCCATTCAGCAAGGACCCAGATCCAGAGAATTAAGAATAAAGAAAATAAGAAAATATAGTTACTACATGGTGTCAGATCAGGTATGTATGGAGAGTGCTCTGAAACGGAAAAGAGTAGATGTGGGAGAACTCCAGACTAAGGAAGTTGCTGCTTAGATGAAGATAGCAGAAATGGGAATGGATATAAGTAAATAGGTTTGAGAAATATTTAGTAAGTAAAATAAATAGGGATTTGTGATCAATTTGATACAGAGGTGAACAAGAAGAAATTGCAAAGGATAACTCCAGGTTTCTTGCCTAAACAGTTCAGTGGATGATAATACGGTTTATTGAGATTGTGAAAACAGAAAATTATAAGAACAATTTTCACCACTTTGAGTTTGAGATACCTGTGAGATACCCACATGGAAATGTCAATCAGGCAACTAGAAGTACAAATTTGTAGCTCAGAAGAAAGGTCTGGACTCTAGATGCTGACTGCTTGTTTGTTTGTTTGTTTGTTTAAAGGGGCTAAACTGAACTGAGTGTATGTTAAAAGGGCAAGGATTTTAAAATATGGGTAATACAAATATAAAAGTCTTATTTTGAAACCATAAATAACAAATTATGACCTGTAAAAGAGCAGGGTTCTAGGGTGAGATGGGTATGTGTCTGAAGATGAGTCTGGAAAGGTAGGCAGGGGACAGATCACAAAAGTTGTGGCTCAAATTTCTGAGCCTGAACTATGCAAAATATTAAAGAGGTTTAAAAAGTAACATCTATCTGAAGAGTGGGGATTACATTGTACACATCTCATTCCCAACACATGTGCAAGGCCTAACCAACATTGCTCAAAGAATGAAAACAATTAGTTTTGTTTGCAGGAAAAGAAGTTCTCCTCCAGTGTGATAAATGGATGGGAGAGAAAGGGATACCAATTAGGAAGCAGTTATGGGAATATAAGTTTGAGATGATGGTGGAGATGATGGATTAAGGTAGTGACAATGGAAATAGCTAGAGATAGATGGATTCAAGAGTTACTATGAAAGGTGAATTGAGAGATCTTAGTGTCTTAAGGTGAGAAAGGAGAAATCAAAGATGAATCCCAGGTTTTTGGATTGGGCTTTGAGTGTAAAATGGTTCCATTCACTGAGATAGGGACCAAAGGAAAAAGAAGGGTAGTATTTATAACCAAAACATCTATTATTTATATTATAAAGTCCAGATTAGCTTATATTATTAATATTACCTAACATTTAAGCTTCTTTTGTTTTTGCATTATAAACAAAGTTACAGGTGAACAAACATTTGTCTCTGGTTTTATTTTCTAGGATAAATGTATTTATTTTTACTTATGAGTAATAAATGAATGTTCTTTTTACTAGCATTTTTTCCCTAATATCAAACATATGCTCAGTAAACAATACTTGGAAAAAGCTGAAAAACATAAAAAAAAGCCAAGAAATTGTCTTTAATTTCACCTTCCCCAGGATTACCAATAACTGTATATATATCAGTTACTGAAAGCAAAAAAAGAATGAGTTGAATGAATGACGATAAAATCCAGAAGAGGTCTCCTAAAAACTTAAAACTTTTAAACTTCTACCACCATCAATGCATGGAAAAGTCCTAACATCAGTAAAGGAAACAAAAGAATACTAAACATGGTATCAGGATTTGGGTCCTAATCTTGTCTCTAGCTTTTTACATAACTTCTAGTCAAGTCACTTTCACTCTCTAGGTCTATTTTTCCATTTATAAAATTTGTGGATTGGACTGAGTTTCAAAAATCTCCTCTAATACTAAAATTCTATGATTCTAAATTGTTTTTTGAATGAAAAGTGAAACTGTTAGGGAGATGTAATGATACTCTCTTGTGGCATTGAGTGGTTACTTGAAATTTTCTTTAGTTTCTTTAGCAATATTTAGTTACCCAGTTCAAGCACAAGAGAGGCAGATAACTGAGTTTGATCTGGGTTTTCACTGAGAAAGTAAGGTACAAGGGCCTTTGTATGGGTGGGTGGGAGACTTTATAATATTGGGCCATAGATTCCAAACTTTGTGAAAAAAAAAAAAGAAAGGAAGAAAAGATGTGAGGCAAAATACACCTCCTTTCTGTAGTTTTTATATTGCTTATAAAATTGGAATCATATTACATAATTTGTCATTATAACATTCCTCCATCTCACCAATTCAAAATATTTCTAATTGGCTACAGTGTATTTCAACACATAGATATATCATATTATATTTCACAATCTCCCTATTATTAAACATTTAGATCATTTAGAAATCTTTATCATGTGAAATACTGTGATAAACACCCTTGTACAACATCTTTCCCTATCTTTCACTACTTCCTTAGGATGCGGTCTTAGGATTATAATTGCTGGTTTAAAGAATATAAATATTCTTTTCTATTTAAAAAAAAAAATTGAAACAATTTCAACTTACAGATAAGTTTGAAGTACAGTACAAAGAATTTTTTCACCCTGAACTAGTTGAGTAAGTTAGTGACAAGAGCTCCTATTAACCCAAAGTACCTTAGTACATGTTCCCTTCACTTGTATTATATGCCTTGACCAAGTGGGATTTATTCTAGGAATGCAAGGTTGGTTCAACATATGAAAATCAATTGATGTAATAAACCATATTAACCAAGTAAATGAGAAAAACCACATGATCAAGAGATTTGGAAAGAAACATTTGAAAATTCCAACACCTTTCCATAATTTTGGGGGGAGGGTGGAGAAGGAAAGAGAATTTTATGAATTTGCTGGCAAATGGGAAGAGGTTGGCAGACTCCCATCTCAAAGTACCAACCAATATCTTGCTTCAGAAGCACAGAGTTTTACAGGTTCTGATTTGTCCCATCTTTGCCTAAGACAATCTTGTGACCTCTGCCTGGACTCATTCCATCTTCAGCTAAGACAATTTCATGACCTCTGCCTGGACAATTCCCTTGAGCCATCTTTTGTGGCACAAAGAACAAAGGACACTCCCCTGACCCTCTTGACCACTGGCCTGAAGCATGGATATATGTTTTAGTTCTCAAAAAGGGTAAGGAGGTTTTGAAGAGACAGAAAACATTTTTACCCTTTTTCATGCCATTTTCTCTGTTACATATTCCCCAATGTCAATTTTACCCTTCGATATCTATGGGAAGAGAGGCAGTGCAGTCATCAAGCTACCTCCTGCTGAACTGGGTTGATGTTTTAGATGGAGGGTACAGATGATCAGGTGAAAAAGGGCATAAGCAATAACTACAACCATGAGGACTGACAAGGTGAAATGGACTGTCGCCTTGCACACAATGTCCGATACAGGGCTGGGTTAGAAAAGAAACATAGGACCTCTGAGTGTACAGTGGTACCCTGGAGGTGATCCAAGAGACCAGCTTCTACAAATTCAGAAATCATGTACAGAACTACTTGTACCAAATGAGGTTTAGGATAACACACCCAGCATTAAGACAGATCAACAGAAGAGGTGATAGCCTGGGGAAATCCTTACTAAGGAGATGTCCCTCTATCCTATAGACAGAATAAATAACCAAAAAAAGATTCGTGAAAATATCAACATTTTCATTTTTTCCTTTTTCTTAAACAGATACTTTAGATTGCCTAAAGGCTAGCCCCCCCCACTGGGAACTACACCTCTTTACTTTGGAATGATGGATCTAAGGTTTTTACTGACAATTTTAATGAGGTATGAGTTGTTAGAGGCACTTCATAGGGTCTCTTCCACTTCTATGTTTTTAACTGGGGCAGAGACCTGAAAGAGGCAAACTCATGTATAGTGGTGAGTACCTGACCCACTCATTTTACATATTGCTTTACTCTATTTTCTTTTATTCATGGTAATATTACCATACTTACCTCAGGGTGCTAGGAAGGGCCTCTCGTAAACTATTTTTTAGGGGCTTAACTTAAGCCTGCTTCTAAAGGGCTACCTTTATCCAGAGACAGGCAAGCGGCAATACCTTATCCCACTTCAGGTGGGTTTCCTGTATCAATTCTAGGATGTATGCAATTTCCATTTTACGGCTAGGGCTTTGCTGGGTTACCTCCACTAAAAAGGAGGGTCCATTAGCACTCTTGTGAAATGGCCAGGGCTCTGTGGAGTGTGCTCTTCGGTCCTGTTGACAATGGGGTGCCTACTGTCATCCTCGCTGCTGAGGTATAGCTGTCTGTCCACAGCATCCGTCACCAGCATATCATTCTCTCCTGGACTGCTGATGCCTGTTATCCCCTCATCCTCCGAGGCCTGTTCCTGCTTTGTGCTTGCGGCGTATGGGTGCAGGAAATCAGCAAAGGCCTTATCTCAGGCCAGCAGCTCCTGGTAGGAGCCCATCTCAGAACCTGAGATGTTCTGTTTGGGTAGGACAAACCTCCACCCAGCCTGAAAAGGTATCTACTGATAACAAATCTAGGCATATGAGTAAAACTGTCAATCATCAAAAAGGTGGACCCCCACATATGGGGCTCCCTGTGTAGCAGGTTGCCTTTCTGTCCTTGGTCTGCCCCAAGAACACAAACAGCTAGTTGTAAATGGGGTCGTCTCAAATGAGGTCCCACCAAATCCACTATGGCATCATGCTCCCAAAGTATGTATTCATGTTGGTGCCTCATAAGAGGCCGAACCAAAGTTTTGGGTAGGAGAACAAGTCTATGAGAATTCTGTCTCCATTTAATTGTGCCATCCCAAGTGTCAGAGCCCCAGTCTTTAGTTTTAGAGGGGATCTAAATCTAGCCAGGGTATCAAGGCTCCAAGGAAGAGATCATCTCCAGTGACCTCCTAAATTGTTCTGCCAGTGACCTGATTTCCTCTGGCAATCAGCTCAACTTTTTGGGCTGAAGTCTCAGGTGGCAGTGCCACCACCATGATCACTGAATATCCAGACAGCCTCCAGAACTCCTAAACATGTATGTTGCAAAGGCTCATTCTCTTTGGCTGACAAAAGGGTGGCAGGATTGAGAATAAACGCAGTCTTTAATAACAACTGATGAGTAGTTGTTACTGTCTGGAAGCAAAGAGGCCATCCTCTCACATTGTTCAGTGGCTTTGAGAAGTATGCCACTGGCCTGGCATATCTCCCAGAATCTCTACTAAGACTCCAAGGCTCATTCTTTGTTTTTTTGCATTATTTAAATTCTTTCTATGAGTCAGGCAACCCCAAAGTGGGGACAATCATAAGACTCTGTTTTAGTTTTTCCAAAGGCATTTTGACAATCCATGGTCCAGATCAAGGGTTCCACATCTGTCCCTTTAAGGGCCCCATATAAAGGCTTTGTCTTCAGTCTAAAGTGTGGGATCCAGACACAACAGAACCCTGTCATTCCTAGGGACCTTAAATAAGTAATCGGTTGTTTGCAAATCTGTCCAATTGTCCCCTGCTAAGCTCTCATCAAGCAGGGCAGGAGAGCCTTTCTAAAGCCCCTAACACAGTCCAGCAGCAATGTGAGGCCACTCCAGTCTCAGGATCCTGCCACTCCAATGCAACTGAGTATCATTCGTAGGTATTTGTACAATATTATTAATGGAGTGTAGATCCTGCATATATCTATACTCAATGGTGTGGGAAATTAAATTCTCCCTGTATGTCCTGGGGTCCCATCAGCCTATATGGCCTTACTCACTTTTTCTAGCTTTCTTCTTGCCCATGCTATAACAATGTGCAGGTCTGTTGAGGCCTAAACTTTAAAAACGAACTGTTCTGCAAAGGCAGTCTCCTGAATGTTTCACCAGGCCCTGGTATTCATCTATTAGGAACTTAGCAGTGCCCTCAGAGGTGAGTTTATATCGATTTTGGAACAGTTCTAGTGTTCCCACTGCTTGTCTACATCTGCCCCCTGAGCCCACTGCGGAGAGTTATTGTTGCCGCCTGCCGACAGCTGCCTCACCACTACCTGGTTTGCAGAGTGCCGTGCACAGCTGGTGCCAGGGGCTGGGCCACGGCAAAAGGTGTGGAGGGATGCCTCCTCCTCCAGATCACTTCTGCCCATGCAGCTTGGCACCAATTGAATCCCCACTGTCAATTTGCACCTAGGGCTTATATGGGGATATTTGGGTTGGAGCTACTAAGGCGGGGGCCCCTAGGACTCCTCCTTCATCATCTGAGTCCTAGACTTGAAGAGATCATTTGCTTTCCTGAGGGTTTCTTGTTATCTGGAGCCCTTTGCAATTTTGGGCACGGTTCTTTCCAATATCCTTCTTTTCTCCAAAAAGCACACTGATTGTACCCCACCCTAGGTTGCCTTTCCTTTTGACTTCAACAAATGCCCTACCACAGGGCTGGAAGGTTCAAAACCCTCCCCAAATGGGTAGAATCAGGGTCTAGTGTGTATGCCTAGGAACTTACCCAACAAATGCCCTGGTACCCGGACACTTTCCAAATCCATTGCCTTCTCCTGAACTCAGTTCAGGTTGTAGGGAGCTATGTCTACTTTGGGGAGACAGAGATGGGACTTCCCTGGACCTAAAACAGGCTCCAGCAGCTATTGGGACCATTCATTGCTCTCTCACCTTGAGAAGAAGTTGCTCTGCCTGTGAAGACCCACAGCTTTTACCCAGGGCTGCTCCCTGCCTCTTCAAGCAGTTATAAGGTGCCATTCTACTGGAGTGCCTACGGGCCCACCCAGAGATGCCAAATTCTGTTACTGAAAGTTCAGCACTTGTCCCAGAGGCCGCATCAGAAGAATGAGGACAGTGTTTTAGAAAGAATGAAAGAGAAGTTTATTAATTTGCCAGCAAATGAGGAGGTTGGCAGACTCCCATCTCAAAGTATGAACGTTCTCAATACCTTTCCATAATTAAAACACTCAATAAACTAGGAACAGAAGGGAATTTCTTCAATCTAGACAAGGACATCTACAAAAAACCCACAACTAACATTATAATTAATGGTGAAAGACTGAAAAGTTTTTTCCCTAAGATCAGGAACAAGGCAAGAAGGTCTGTTCTTTCCACTTCTATTCAACAATGTACTGGAAGTTCTAGCCAGGGCAATTAGGTAACAAAAAGAAATAAAAGGCATCTAATTGTTAAGGAAGAAGTCAAACTATCTCTATTTACAGATGACATGATTTTGTACACAGAAAACCCTGAAGAATACACACACATACACGCACACAAGCACACACACACACATCCCTATTAGAGGTAAAAGACAAGTTCAGCACAGTTGAATATAAGAGTACAAAGATACAAGATCAATATAGAAAAATCATTGTTATTTCTACACATTAGACATGAGAAATCTGAAGACGAAATTAAGAAAACAATTCACTTTACAATAGCATCAAAAAGAATAAAATACTTAGGAATAAATTTAACAAAAGTAGTTAAGACTTGCACATTAAAACTACAAAACATTATTGAAAGAAATTAAAAACTTAAATAAATGGGAAGATATCTTGTATTCATGGATTGGCATATAACATTAAGATAACAATATAACATTAAGATGTCAATACTCCCCAAAGTTATCAACACAATCCTTTTCGAAGTTCTAGCTACCTTTTTACAGAAATTGAGAAGCTGATCCTAAAATTCATATGAAAATGCAAGGGACCCAGGGTAGCTAAAACAATCTTTAAAAAAAAAAAACTTAGAGAACTAACACATTTTCCAATTCAAAACTTAACTACAAATCTACAGTAATCAAGGTTGTGTGGTAATGGCATAAGGATAGACATATAAGTTAATGTAATAGAATTGAGAGATGATAAAGAAACTCACACATTTATGATCAGTTGACTTTCAACAACGATAACAAAGATAATTTAATAAGGGAAGAACAGTCTTTTTAATAAATGGTTCTAGGACAACTGAACATTCCTATGCTAAAGAATGAGGTTAGACCCTGACCAAACATCACATATAAAAATTAACTGAAAATGGACCAAAGAACTAAATGTCAGAGCTAAACTATAAAACTCTTAGAAGAAACACAGGTATAAAATCTTCATGACATTGAATTAGGCAATGATTTCTTAGGTATGATACCAAAAACATAACAAAACAAAGAAAAAACAGATAAAATGTACTTGAGCAGTACTTTTTTTTGCTTCAAAAGACACAATTAAGAAAGCAAAAAGAGGTCAGATATGGTGGCTCATGCCTGTAATCCTAGCACTTTGGGAGGCCAAGGCTGGAGAATCACTAGAGGCCAGGAGTTTGAGACCAGCCTGAGCAACACAATGAGATCCTGTCTCTACAAAAATTAAAAAATAAAAATTAGCCAGGTGTGCTGAGGCAGGAGGATTTTGAGGTTGTAGCGAGCTATGATGACACCACTGCACTCTAACCCAGGCAGAGACCCTGTCTCAAATAAACAAAAAAAAAGTGAAAAGACAACTCACAGAAGAAAATATTTGCAAATCACATATATGATAAGAATCTAATATCCAGAATATTTAAAGAACTCATACAACTCAATAATATAAACACAGCTAACACAACTTAGAAAATGGCCACAGGATATGAACAGACATTTCTCCTAAGAAGATATATAAATGGCCAATAAGCACATGAGAAGATGTCCAACATCATTAGTCATTAGGGAAACACAAATCAAAGCCACAGTGGAAAACTACTTCACACCCATAAGCAAAAGAATGAACAATAATAAGTATTGGCAATGATATGGAGAAATTGCTGGTAGGAATATAAATTGTGCAGACACTTTGAAAACAGTCTGGCAGTTCCTCAAAAGGTTAAACGTAGAGTTCCCATATGACCCACCAATTCCAATCCTAAGTAAATGTTCAAGAAAACTGAAACCATGCATCCACACTGAAGGAACTAAAAATATCCCACCCCAAAATATATTTCTTTGATATATTTCAAGATGGCTAATCAGAAGAGCTAGAAATACAAGAATAGCTAAAAAGCTGCCTTTTGTTAGGGAGGAAATCAAGTAAAATAAACAGATGCAAACAAGCTTTCTCTGAAACCCCTCCTCTCCCATCTGGATCTAGGAAAGATTAACTGAGAATCTGAGACTTTTAAAGCTCTGACAGAAATATTTACCACAGGCTACCATCTACTCTTCCTGAGAAGTGCTACCTGTAAGGTTTCATCTACATATCAAGAATGCCTTTGCTAGCCAGGCCTTTCTTCTTTCCTCCCTCCCATAACCTGTCTTGCCAAGGTTCAAGTCCCTATGCTTTCTGTAACCTTGAGATGCTATAAAAGTGTCAACCATTTGGCCATTTCTTTGAGTTTTTCATTTTTTTTTGTGACCCTCGTGCCCATATGCCTGTTAATAAAATTTGTATACCTTTTTTCCTATTAATCTAGTATCAGTTTGTTTTATAGACTCAAATTACTGAACATTCTGGGGAAAAATTTAAACTTCCCAATAACACAAAAACTTGCACATGAATGTTCATAGCAGTATTACTATACCCCCAAAATGGAAACAACCCAAATGTCCACTAATTGATAAATGGATAAACAAAATGTGGAATTATCCATATAATGGAGTATTAGTCCACTAAAAAATGAAGTATTTCATGCTGTAACATGGATGAACTATGAAAACATGCTAAGTCAAAGAAGCCAGACACAAAAGGCTACACATAAGATTCCATTTATATGAAATGTCCAGAATAGGCAAATCCATACAGACAGAGAATAGATCAGTGGTTGTCAGGGGTTAGGGGAAGGGAAGTAACAGGGAGTGACTGCTAATGGGAATGGGGTTTCTCATTGGGGTGATGAAATATTCTGAAATTAGATAGTGGTAATGGCTCTACAATTTTGTGAATATACTTAAAACCACTGACTTATACACTTTAAAAGGGTGAACTTTATCATATATAAATTGTATCTAAAAAAGGACATTTACCTAAATATCCACAATATTACCAACAAAATCAGGAAATTAACACTGATTTATTACTACATCTAATCCTCAGACCCATTCAAGTTTTAAGCATCCTAATATAATAAATATAAATACACAACACATACAAACACACATTCACACAGAATCCAGTCCAGAGTTATACTGTATTTAGTTGTCATGTCTTTTTATGTCCTTCAATCTGCAATAGTTCCTCAGTCTTTGAATTTAATGACTACTATACTTTTAAAGATTACAGGTCAGATGTTTTGTGTAATGTCCCTCAATTTGGTTTTGTCTGATATTTTCATATTATTAAATTCAGATTATGCATCTTTGACAGGAATATCAGAGAAGTGATGCTATGTTCTTGTTACTATATCCTATCAGATGGCACATAATTTTGATCTGTCCTATTACTGATGACATTCATTTGGTTGCTTGACTAAGGTACTACTATCTGCTGAGCTTCTTCACTGTAAAGGTATTCTTTTTCTCTCCTTTATAATCATTTTGAAAAGAGGTACTTTGAAACTATATAAATAAATGGTTCAACATCAACTCTTGCTTTATTCATTTATTTATAATCATGTATTATTCATTTACTATATCATTTGTTATCTTAGTATGGACTCATGATTTCTGACTTTATTCACTGGGTAATTATTATAATCAGTTACTATATATTTTGATGCTCAAATTGTCTCAGATTTGGCCAGTGGGAAACCCTTCAAGTTGGCTTCAGTGTCCTTTTTTATTTTTTATTTGTTTTTTTGAGACAGGATCTCATTCTGTTGCCCAGGCTGGCGTACAGTTGCATGATCAGTCACTGCACCCTCCAACTCCTGGGCTCAAGTGATCGCCCTGTCTCAGCCTCCAGAGTAGCTGGGACTATAGGCATGCGCCACCATGCCCAGTTAACTTTTTAAGATTTTTTGTACATATGAGGTATCACTATGTGGTCTCAAACTCCTTGCCTCAACTGATACTCCTACTTTGGCCTCCTAAAATGCTGGGATTACAGGTGTAAGCCATTGCACCTGCCTCAGTGTCTTTTTGACATAGCCCCATCATTCTTTGAGCATTTCCATTCTTTCTGGCATAAAAAGATGTTCCAGGCTCATATTATCCTTTTTTTCTGCCCAGCCCTTGGAATCAGCCCTGGTTCCTTTTAAAAGAGAATGATTTTTAGAAAATAAGATCCAGATGGTAGGTGTACTCTTTGGCTTTGGAGTCCCCTGATTCCAGATCCTGTCATGGACAGAGTTTGAGAATATACATATGTGTGATGTATAAAAATATGTAAATATGTATATATATAAAAATACGTATAAAATATACCTTATTAATATATTTTTATACTGATTATATAATGAAGTAATACTTTAGCTACATTAGGTTAAATAAAATATATTATTAAATTAATTTCACCTATTTCTTTTTACTTTTTTCAATGTGGCTGCCAGAAAATTTTGAATTACAAATGTAGCTCACATTTTATTTCTACTAGACAGTGCTATTCTAGAAGTTTCTGGGTTAGTGATGCGGAACCAAGAGGTCAAAAGATTTAGGACTAGATAAATGGCCTCCTTGGAGCAATGATAAGAACTAAAAATCCTTGTACAGCTCTAAATCTTTGCTAGCCAGAGGCAACAGACCATTCAAATGGACGCTATAGAGACATAAAAGAATGCAGGCACCTAAGAATAAGAATATATGGTTTGGTGAACTGATAACTTATATACCTTTTTAAGATGTCTCGATGTGACTCTACTCTCTAATGCTGCTCTAAAATTATATATGCCTGAACAGAGGTGGTAAAAAATCTATATACTGCTTTCATTTATTTCTTTACGGACAACTCACCTGTTTGCTTCTTTACTTAGTCAGTAGGGATCCTTGAATTACAAATCCTATTTTAACCATCCTTTAGTTATATGCTCTTTTCTCAAATTCGAAGTATCTCTGAATTAAGAGAAATAAGCATTTTGTCAATTTTTTCATTACTAACCTGCATTTCATATTTCAGAGTCATGTGGAAGCACCAGGATCCCATTCCTACCACTGAAATTAAAACAAATAAAAAACCAATTAGCATAAAATTCTTGGGGGTGGCCAAAGTGACTTGAGAAGACAATAAGACATTTCAAAGCACTGAGTTTTAAGAAAAACAAAGTTTATAAAATCTTGCGGCAAGATTTATTAATAGATGACTCTGAGTAAGCTCCATAACTGATGAAATTTTGGGAAAGAAGAAAACAAGTACAATATAAATTCTCTTAAATTCCCTCCACTAAGTGACTTACTAGGCAATATTCCATTATTTCTATAAAATATATTACCTGATACTTAGGATACATTCATTAATGCTCATAGCTGGTTAGCTACTCTAGTACTCCCTTGCACTTCTGTTCCAAATAGCTGATTTGTATGCTTACTAAGAGTCATGTAGTTACATTTGTTCTCAAATCTATTAATGCCATTGTATTTAGTTATCAGAAATATGACTGTAAAAAGAGAGCTGTTTCTCCAACAACTATTTAATATGCTTAAAATAGACTCAATAAAGGTAAGCTGCTAATGAAAAATGCTGTTGGATTAGGTGTGGTTGAGATATCTGTGAAAGATTGGGAAAAATAGTAAATGTCTAAAAAGATTCTGCGTTCATGTCTCAAATTTTTCCCAAGTGCCTCCATTTTAAATAAATTGTTTTCATCTTAGGGTTTTAAAAAATGTTTGATTTTTAATTCAAGAAGCACTAAGTAGAACTAAAATCAGGGTGTCACATTCAAAGGCCATGCCCTACATCAAATAATTGTCAAAGATTATACAACTATACGTTTTAACAAAAATAAAACTTTAAGGTATGTGTATATATTTTTTCAATAATTCTATGATTCAATTAAAAAAAATTAACTGACCAAATATCAACCCCTATATATCTAATAATAGGGCTTCATTGATTAAGTCCAGTTCAGCATTTACTGAGCACCTCCTATTTGCCAAATTCAGTTATAGATGCTGAGGTGCAAAGGTAAGATCCAGTCATTGGCCCTAATGAAGCATATAATTTAATGGAAGAGAAAGGCAAATAAACGGAGAATGTACGGAGATATGCTTAGAGCATCACTGGAGCACAGAGGAGGGACACTTATAAAAAAAATTTGAGAAAGCAAGAATGATGGTAGAGGTTGAACTTAAGGATGTATAGGAGTTAGCCTAACAAACATAGTGAGTAGAGGTGTCACCAAATAGTTTGTATGAAGTGACCTGAGAAAAATTCCGAACTATTTGTTACTCTTGCTTTAAAAAAAAAATCACTATATATATCGTTATTATTATAATACATTATTTTTACTCCTCAAAATGAGATGGGGGAAATAAAATAGTTATTGCATTCATTTCACTAGAGAAATAAGGAAGTGGGATGTTTCCTGTCTTTTTTCCAAAGGAGAAGTTAAAAGGTGGATAAATTATTTAATGAAAGGGGAAAAAAACCTATAGGTCCTCTAAAATCATACAATATTCTAGGAAGTAAAATAATAAAAATGACATGGGTTGACTATTTATCCTGAAAGGTAGAATGGCCACTTCATCAGGTCTCACTCGAGGGCTGTTATTATCAAAACCATTTCAAAATGTTCTCTTGTTACTGTTAAATTATATAGCATTAAAAGTCTGATTTTTTTTTTTTTACCTTTGCTCACAGAGCCATTAAAAGTCTGACTTTTTAGAGATCGCTACAATTTATTTCCTTTCAATAATCTGTGCAACACATAAAAAGTATTCTGATGGAAAATCTATTCTGGTGACTACTCTGAATTTTTAAATTCCTTTCAGAAAGGGGTAGCAATAGATATATTTCTCCATTATTTTTGTTATTTTCCTCTCTTTTAAAAATTACTGTGCTGCAACTGACCTTTCTATACATTTACAATGCAAAGAGATGTAATAGAACAGCATCACATTTCTATACAATATTTTATGTTTTGCCCCTAAAAAGCAAACTACCAATTTTTGCTAAAGCTTACTTACCAGCTTTACTGATATATAATTAACATATCATAAAATTCATTAAAGTATACAATTCAAGTATTTTTAATATATTCAGACCTCCATCACCTCCACCTAATTTTAAACATTTTCATCAACTCGAAAAGAAAGCTCATAGCCATTAGCAGTCACTTTCCATTTTCCCTCCACCTCTCCAGCCCTAGGCAATCATTAATCTACTTTCTGTCTCCATAGATTTGCCTATTCTGGACATTTCATATAAGTGGAATCATACAATATATAGTTTTTTATGTCTGGTTTCTTTCTCTTAGCATAATATTTTCAAGGTTCATTTACGTTGTAAAATGCATCAGTGCTTCATTCCTTTTATGGATGAATAATATCTCACTGTGTAGACATACATTTTATTAATATTTATCCAAATATCAGGTGATGGACATTGTTATATACTGAACGTTTATTAGGGTGGGGACTCATAGCATAGGCTGAGCAAGAATTCTCAACACAAAGATTAGAATAGTTTTAAAGAAAGTTTATTTTACTTCCCAAAGGTGGGGGAAGGGCACGGCACAAGAGATAGAAAGAAACATCAGCACAGAGGACAAGCGGCTTGGACTTTTTATGGGGATAAAGGGGAAAAAAAGAGTGATTGTTGCCAGCTGATAGCAAAAAGGTTTTTCCTTTTTTTCCCCTTTTATCTGTGAGGCTGGCTTAACACAGTCCTTTGGAATGTGGTCTGGCAAGAGCAGGAGCTGGTGAGCTCACATTCCTTCTGTCTGCTCAGTTCTTTTCAAGTGCTGGAAAACAAACTCTGAAATAAAACAATTTAAGCCACAGGTGGCTAAAAAAAGGGCTGTTATGCTGTGATCTTTCCCTTCAAAGGGGCAATTATGTACTATGAGTTTATACCTCTTTCTGTTAGTTTATTTTGTTAGTTTATTGGCAAGGCCATCCTTTCAGTGTTTGTGTCCCTCCCTCAAATTCATATGTTGAAGCTCTAACCCCCAATGTGATGGCAGTTAGAGGTGAGATCTTTGGGAGGTAATTAGGTTTAGATGAGGTCATGGGGGTTGGGGCCCATGAATGGGACTAGTGTCCTTATAAGAGGAAGAGACTGAAGCGTGCTTTATTTCTCTCCATTGCACAAATGGAGGTAAGGCCATGTGAGATACAGCAAGAAAGTGACTGTCTGCAAGCCAGGAAGAGGGCCTTCACCAGGAATCAAATCAGTTGCCACCTCGATCTTGGACTTCCCAGTCTCCAGAACTGTGAGAAATTAAAGTCTGTTATTTAAGCCACCCAGTCTATGGTATTTTGTTATGGCAAACTGAGCTAAGGCAGACATTTAGGTTGTTTCTACTCTTTGGCTATTATGAATAATGCTGCTGTGAACGTTCATATACAAGTTTTTTGTGGACATATGTTTTCAGTTCTCCCAGGTATGTACTTGGGAATGAAATTTCTGGGTCATATGGCTTAGCATTTTGAAGAAGTACTTTTCAAAACGTCTGTACTGTTTTACATTCCCATCAGCAATATATTAATTTCTCCACATCCTTGCCAATACTTGCCATGGGCTGTCTTTGCGTTTATAGCCATCCTAGTGGATGTGAAGTAATATTTCACTATGATTTTGATTGGCATTTCCCTAAAGTACCCCATTGACTTTCAACAAATATTTACTGGGCACTTAATGTTCTAAGCATTTCCCTTGAGATAAAGGAGTGAACAAAGAAATATGGTTTCTGTCTCAGAACTTTAAACAAACCATTAAAAATACAAAAAGGGAAATTTCAGAGCTATGGGAATATATACAAAGACTAATGTTATTACCTCATTTAGAGGGTCAAAAGAGGGCTCTCTGGGGAAGTAACATTTAAGCTCGGACTCAAAGAATAAATTAGAGTTAACTAGATGACAGAGCTTTTTAAACAATGAGATCATTCTATTTGGATTCTCGAGTAAAGACAAGGTTAGTGTATTCAAAGAACTAAAAAACCTTCGCTTAAATCATGAACAATTTGAAGCAGGAAATCCAGTGATAAGAAGGGCATGCATGGTTTGTAGAAGCTAGATTAGGAAGAGCTTTTAAAGCCAAATTTCAAACTCATTCAGATTTGGACCTTTATCCTGAGGACAAAGTAAAATTGCTGAAAACTACATACACATACACACACACACACACTGTGGGGAGTGGGCTCTGTGGCTAACGAGTGCACTGGAGCAGGCTTCCGGGAGTGGAGAAACGGGCAGCAGCGGGCAGATGAGACATGTCATTTATTGTCGCGGTGTGGGTGTTGGTGAAGCCGTGGCGAGAGCATGGCAAGCACTTATATATGGCTCAGAACAATAGTGGCAACATGCCACAAGAAAGCGTGATCACATGAGTTCACATAGGAGATAACACCTTGGTTACATAAGTGTGGTGACTCATGCCTCCCCGGAAGGCTGGCGGAAGACACTCTAGCAATTACTTTAGTTTGGCCTAAGAAACCTATCGCCTATACAAATGAATTTCCCTTACACACACACACACACACACACACACACACACACACACACACACATCATATAGGGATTGACACGATTAGTTTTACAGTTAAAAAAATATCACTCTGGTTACAAGGCAAGATGTCTAAAGGAGTAGACTTTCAACTTTGATAGCAAAAAATGTTTTTAAGCAACTCTATATATTTGTAAATTGCATACATACTGTGGTGCTAAAATACAACATATATTTTAAAACACATAAAATTGAAATTTTAAAAAAAGAGTAGCCATATACAAATAGAAGTTAAAGAGTTTTCTTCCTGCATACAAACAGATAAATTTTTTTTTTTTTTTTGAGACAGAGTCTCACTCTGTTGCCCAGGCTAGAGTGAGTGCAGTGGCGTCAGCCTAGCTCACAGCAACCTCAAACTCCTGGGCTCAAGCAATCCTTCTGCCTCAGCCTCCCGAGTAGCTGAGACTACAGGCATGCGCCACCATGCCCGGCTAATTTTTTCTATATATTTTTTAGTTGGCCAATTAATTTATTTCTATTTTTAGTAGAGACGGGGGTCTCACTCTTGATCAGGCTGGTTTTGAACTCCTGACCTTGAGCAATCCATCCGCCTCAGCCTCCCAGAGTGCTAGGATTATAGGCGTGAGCCACCAGGCCCGGCCTCAAACAGATAATTTTTCTTATCCCTTGGAGTGTGACCATCCTACTTGGTGACTGCTAGTTTATTAATGAATAAACTCCTTGCAACGCATATCCGGAACTTCATAATGTGGCTCCACTAATGCATCTTCCATTGCAACTTCTGGTTTATTCACAGCTGACTGCCTTGTCTCTGATCTCATACTACTAACTCTAGTCTGCTTTGCTTTTGCTCATCCTGTGCTCAACCTGTTATTTCTGCTTGGAATACTTATTCTCTCCATCATTCAATCCTACCTGTCCCCAACTTACGTCTCTAATTATTGAAATCTTATGCAACTTCTGGAGCCATTTTAATTTTTGCTCTTTATTCCTTTCAACTGTTTTCTTTTGAATAAATTCAAACTTTCAGAAATGTTGAAAGAATAGTATAGTGAACTCTTGTATGTTCTATATATTGGTTCAGATTCACTAATTTTTAATATTTTGCTAATTTTTATATATATTTATCTTTCTCAACCATTTATGAATCAGTTGGATATATCATGTCCTTTTACCACTTAATACTTCAGCATATATCCCAGATCCATTTTAAGTGTCACCTCCTAAGTCAAATCTTCCTCTGCTTCCTTTCCAGTTAAACCTACCACACAAGGTATCCAAGAATTACTGTTTGACTAGGCCAGTAGTTATCAGCTTTTAGAGCACACTGTTTTGCCTACACAGTTTTATAAATGCTAGGTCAGCCCAGAAACTTGTGATTCAATTGTTGCCACGGTACCTGTATTTTAAGGAGCTGTCAATGATTCTGCTGCACATCAAAAGCCAAAGATCACTGTTAGATTCTAAGGTTCATAAAGGCACGGACCATGTCTCTACAGTTAACTAAAAATCTCTAGAACTTAGCATAGTGCCAGGCATATAGGGAACACTTATTAAGTATTTGCTGGTTGGCTGATTTTTTTTCCTTTCCCCGCAATAATCCAGTATCTCACAAGAAATAAGGGCAGGAAGTGATTTGCAAAGGAAAGTGGGGAGAAATAAATTAGGTGCCTGAAATCAGTTGTCTAATGTGAACCACATGAGGGAAATTCAGCCACGTCTCCATACTTCTCAAGTCATCAAAGGAGAGTTTAGGAAGCATTTTGGTTACTTTCTCTCTAATTGGTGATTAACTTGAATGTTCTCCAGGCACATTAAAATTCTGGAATGAAAAGGAGACTAAGAAGATAAACACTTACATTGTGAACCTCTTAAAATGTTTCATCATGCTGACAACACCCAGTCCAAGCAAAAACTATGATGTGTTTTGAATAGGGAAGGAGAGTGAAAACCCTTTTAGCTATAAACAAGTTACAAAAGAAAAAAAACAATAAAAAAAATCCCACCAAAGTTAGTAACAGCTGTGTGATCTATTTCAGTAAAGATTTTTATTTATATATGTTGTGATGAAATATAAGTTGTAATTTTAGGCTGCAAATAAAACTGTCTTGATAAGAAACAGGTACTTTAGAAACTATTTCTTCACTGTATAAACTTTATTTATTTTCATTTATTTATGTATTTTTAACTAGACACTGTCACAAGAGGCCAGTGTATAAACTTTAAGATGTCTAAGTGGACATATAGGAATAACATTTATGGGGTGTCGGGAGGGTGGGAGGGGGGAGGAGGGGATGGGTATATACAAACATAATGAGTGAGATGTGCAATGTTTGGGGGATGGTCACGCTTGAAGCTCTGTCTTGAGGAGGCGGGGGCATGGGCAATATACTTAACCATAATATTTGTACCCCCATAATATGCTGAAAGAAAAAAAAAAAAGAAAAAAAAAGATGTCAGGGTGGATCCAAAACTTAAAAGAGGATAATTTTGTGGTAAGAATATGAATCAAAACAAAATTAGAGGCACTAAATGAAACAATTCAAAAGCCAGAAGTGCAAATATAAGGCACATATTTAAAATCAAACACATTTTCATTAGATAGGAAGAAAAATGAAAGCAAGGTATGATTTCAGATCTTGTTATTAAATTCAGGAAAAGATAGGGAAATAGTCAATATTATCTTTCTCTCAATAGAATATATTTTCTGTGGTTATAACAAGGCTTTCAAGAGAAAATCTCCATATCAGCTATGGAACTTGTTTTTTTCCTTTTTAAATTCTGAACCACAGGGTGGTGCAACAAATTTAAACATATTTTCCTAGCCACAATTCTCTCCAAAACCTGACCCGAAAAAATCAACTAATGTTCCCTTAAGATTAAAATATCTGATTATTCACTTAGACTTCAGATAACTGAGTTAGAGCTACTGGTATGTTAGGAAGTGTATAAGACTGGAACTCAATGACTTGGGTTCAAGTCCCAGTTCTGCTCAATAGGCAATCCTAAAATCTATTTAACATATCTGAGCCTGTCTACATGTGAAGTTAGTTTATAGGTAACATGTAAAATGTTTTTTATTTCTTTTAATACTATGAGACTATTATAATGTGTGCTGTTTATGAAAACTGCCATTAGATTTTTATAGATTAAATTCCAGTCTATATTTAGTCTAATTAAATCTATATTGAGTCTAAAATAATTCTCTGGTTCTATGTGAACACTGCTGATTCTCATTTCTGTTAGTAATCTGTGTCACCACCAACACAGGACCAATGCTTTCTTTTCCTCTTTCCTTGGAGCAACATACTTCCACTTTGCAAAGGCCAATCAGGCCCTTGTGCTCTAGGATACCACCTGTCCTCTAAGATCTTTACTTTATTGTCACCTTTCTCTCCTATATCATCAATTTTTACCTCTCTAATGGATTGTTTGCATATTTTCTAATACCTCCCAAACCCACTCTTTTGCCCCATTTACCTATGCTTCTTCACTTTTCTGAGTTCTCAAAAAAATTGCCTCTATTTCCTCACCTCTCCGTCTTATCCATCCCTCAAACCTATTTGCACCATTGAAATAGCCATTTTCTGTTTTCATCTTACTCAATTTCTTAGTAGCATTTAATAATTGAAACACTTTCAACTTTAGTTTTTATCTAGTTTTCTGTAACACTCTATTCTCCTGGTTCTCCTATCATATTAGTTGCTTCTTCATAGTTCCTTTGTTGGCTCCTACTATTTTTTTTTCTTTTTTCAGACGCTTATGTTCAATGGGATCCTTCTATTTTTAATGTCTAAATCAGGGGCTGTAAATTCAAAAGCCCAGAGAGGCATATGAGTAAAATGCTAAGTGAAAGAAAAGAAGGAGCAGTGTAGAGGTTGTGGTCAACAGGACAGACCATAACAAAGAGAAAAACGGGGAGAACAGTTCAGGCTGATTGATACCGTGCACAAAGAAAAGCTCAGTGTTGTTGAATTTTCTAATTATTCAAGAGAAGTCAGAGATCTGGATTTTTATGTAAATTCTCCCAATTTTCAAATGTGGGCAACTAATTAAAAACATAGCTAAAATATGTCTGCATTTCAGAGTCTGCCTTTGGGTGATAAACTTGTGATACTGATGTCCATCCTTGGGCCCTCTTGTCTCTCTACATCCACTCCCTTGGTAAGCTTGTCAATTTCCATGACTTTAAGTACCAGCTTTAGGACAATGACGCCTAAACTTTACCTTTGAATTCTAATCTCACATACCTGAATGCCTATTTGCCTCACTTAATGTCTCACAGGCATTTCAAACTCAACATAATCAAAACAGAGTGACAGATCTTCCCTCCAAATCTCTTTCTTAGTCTTCTCCGTCTCAGTTAATGGAACCCCTATCTACACAGTTGCTCAAACTAGATACCTGAAAGTCATCTTTAGAAATTCTTCCCTCTCTTCAAACCCCCACATTAATGCATGAATGAGTCCTACAGTCCTACCTCCAAAATGTATCCTGAGTCATCCACTTCTCTCCAGTCTCCACAGGTGCCATTCTAGTCAAACCACTATCACCTCTCACCTGGACCATCACAAGAGCCTCTACTAACGGGTTACTTAGCTTGTGTTCTATCAATCCATTCTCTACAGAGCTGCCAGAGTTATCTTTTAAAAATATAAATAGGATCATGTCACTCTCCTACTTAAAAACCCTCCATTGGCTTTCCATTGCTCTTAGAATATAGAGCAGACTTTTTATTCTGGCCTACGGTAAGGCCCTCTGTGATCCAGCCCCTGCCTAAATCTCTTCAACCTCATATTCTGCCATTCTCCCTCTTGACTTCTAAGACATATTAGGGGAGAGTTAGAAAGTACACAGATAATTACAATATGGTACAATAAATGCTGTAATAAAGATATGTGTTATATTCTGTGGGAGAACAGAAAAGGGTCATCTGATTCTAGCAGAAGACTGAGGAAGGTTTAAAGGAAGGCTTTCTGAAGTAAGCAGAGGCCTGAATGATAGATATGTGGAGTTTACCAGACAAAGGAGGTTAAAGACAGAGATGTGAAAATACATATAGTACTAAAAACAGCAAGTATTAATAGTTTGATACAGCTACAGTATGGGGTACATGTGGGAGAGTTGTGGAACATGAAACTGGCAAGGTAGACAGAGTCCAGATTAGGACCAACTTGTTAAGGAATACCGATTTTAAAATAGGTTATCTCATTTAAAGAGAAAATGGTTCAATTGAAAGAAGCAAGCACAGCTGGAGAATAGGGGAAATTTAGCACATTAAACCAGTTTTCACTACTGATATACAACAATTTACTATGAGGTGAATATTAACATTATTCAAATCACCACAAATAACAAAAGCAAGACTGGAGAAGTTATTTACATCAAAGGAACAAATGTTGAAAGTGTGAAAACAAACTGACATTTATTGGTCCTTAATTTATATAAATTAGAAATTCTGGAGATAATTTAAAAAAGAAATCTAAGTTTTCTTTTCTTTGCATGCAAACTGATTCAGTCACATGGAGAATAAAACATTTTATTAATATCAGGGTGTCTATTTTAGCTAACATTTCATTATGATATTTCACTTGAAGAGTTTCATTTGATTTGCTTGGTTTTGGCATCCAAGTTAATATAAAATTTACATCTGTAGAAATTATCCAGGGCATTCCACAAAACAAGTAACAGGGACAAGTTTCCCCATATGGTCATATCCAAAGTGAAGTCTGATGCAATCAAAATAGAAATGGAACTGGAACAAGGAGGTCAAGGTACCATCTGCATCTTCTAATTAGATGTTCATATTCATAACACTTTACTAGAGTTTTAAGAGTCTCTCAAGTGTATAATAGAATTTCACTCAGTTGGAACCTCTTAATTGAAATATTTTGGCAAGCTACCAGCCAGAATTTTTCAAGATTATAATAAAACTCAGATATGCTCTTATACACATGTACTTTGACTCATCTGCTCACACTGAAAATAGTGTACAAAGGTTTTGGAATCAGACCTAGACTAGAATCCCACATTTATCACTTACTACTGAACTTTAGAAAGCTGCTTAAATCTGTTTGAGACTCAGTTGCCTCAGCTGTAAAATAAGTATAATAACGTTTGTCATGAAAGTTTGCTGTGAGGATTACTTGGTATGCACCTGGCATACAACAGGTAACAATAAATTTTGTTTTCTAATCCCTAACTCAAGCTATGACATGAAAAAATTCATGTATATAGGTGGTATCATTAGATTTTGGAAGCATGTTAGCTTATTTGCCATGACAGAAATTTAAAAGTCCAAGAAGTACTCTGAGTTCCTTTTCAATCACATCAGGGTTTACCTTGGTGCATAAGAAGGGGCCTAAAATAAATAATACAAGGAGAGGGTCATGTTTCTATAAAGTGTCAAAGATATCAGTGGCTTTGTATACAATATTTTTAAACGTACATACTCAGCTAGAGCTTTTAGTGTTATTAGTGTTGTCAAAACAATGCCAACTACAATTTCCAGGGCATGCATGACTATAGCTTTCCAAGTGAAGTTAGCATTCACAATAGAAACAAAATGCACTCATATTAGAGTGGCAGTAGAGTGCAGTGATCAAAAGCATGAGCTTTGGAGAACTGTCTTAAGAAGTTTGGACTTTATCCCTATACTGATGAAAAGCCATTCAGGGTATTTAAAAAGAGCTTTTCTAATTGTTTCCCATCTACCCTCAAGGGAACTGATTATCTAGTATGACCTTATTACAGTAATCTGTGTGTGCTGCATGCATGCACACACACAGCCAGAATGAAGCTAGAACAATAACAGACACGATAATAGCAGAAATGAGATTAGATGTTATATTTTTATACCTGTTTTCTTAGAAAATAATTATTTGTTGTTCAATTATTGTCTTATTCTGGCTCCAGCCTAAAACACTATGAAACATTAGCCACAACTGAGGCCATAGGAACCTCGTGAAGAGCCACTGAAGCTGTCTGCTCTCTGCCTTAGGTAATTCTTCCAGGCTACTTACCTGACCATCTCATTTCCTGCTCATTAACTATGCAGTCTACTTAGCTATCTGTGGTTCCTGCTTTTCTGCTTGATTCTGTCCCTGGGTTTTGGCTACTAGGTTAAACGTATTTATTTAAAGTGTAACCATATGAAAACAACACTTGCATATGCACAAGGATTCAGAACTATTAACCAAAAAATGAAAATATTATTTATGTTGGATGATGAGACTGGATATTTTACATTGCTTTCCTCAAGTGTTCTTCAATGTTACTATTTAACACACTAGGGGAAAAAAAGGCCACTGATATTTTGGGCAGTATCTAGAAAACTGGACTAAATAAGTTAGTAAGCAAGTTACAGAATAATTTCCAAAAGTACTTTCCATGGCACATTGATTTTATGCCTATTTTAAGACTAAGTATAACTGGTACAATTTAAAAGGTTATTAGTCCAGTATACAGTACTCTAAAGCATCCACTCAATTTCCTCTTGATAAGAAGTTTTATATTGTTAAGATCATTTAAGATGACTCTGATTTAGTCTGGCAGTGACAGACTACAGGTATGAGCATACTAAACTTAATTAAAGTTGCTCCATGCAAAGTATTTCCAATCATCCTTTTCTTAGGAAAATGAGTTTGTGTTTCTGACATTTCCACTTTTGTAACTTTCTATTTCAGAATTGGACTTAGAAAGAGATAATAAAAACCTTTAATAGATCTTATTCCTAACTCTGCTTTTTATGTTTTCACCATTTTACACCTTTATTTTGCTTTTCTTGTTACCAATTACTTACTCATTTAAATAATTGTACAACTACAAACAGAATGCACAACAGATTTGTACAAACAGATTTTGTTGCTATTGTTTATTTATTTACAATTCATCTCCCTTCACTGTAACATAAGCTCTTTGGAGACAAGAACTCTGTCTCTTTCGCTGGCTGGTACTCAAAAAAATCTTTGTAAAATAAAGAATAAAAGAACACATTTCTATTTTAAAGGACTAAGATAAATAAAAACTTGTGACTTTAGGAGTAAAGAGAAAAAACTCATGGAAAATGTTTCTTTTAGCTTGGTTCTGGCTCACATAATGCACAATTTTAAGTTATTAGTGTATGGCATGACACATATTCTGGGTTCAAACCTGGCTTCATTTACTAATAGTGTGATCTCAGCCAAATTACTTCTCTTCCACAACACTACTTTTATAGAGTTCCTTACAGGTTGTGGTGAGTTTTAAATGAAATAATTAATGTACCTGTCACAGAGCATGGTGTATAATAAATGCTCTATGAATAATTATTATTGTCTCTCCAAATTCCAACAACATTAAAAGCAAATTTTGTGGCCTCATGAAAATTAATGACTAATCCAATATCACATGAAGCTTGGAAAATCCTAATTCTAACGTCAAACACTAAATACTAACTGGGCAGGTAGAATATATCTTCAAATAACTTGTTCTTTTTTTTTTTTCCTTTTATTT
>VBSM01001265.1:40251537-40267818 GCA_008086735.1 Cheirogaleus medius | reverse complement strand
TTTTTTTTTTTTTCTTGAAGAGATGAGGTCTTGTTATGTTGCCCAGGCTAGTCGAACTCCTAGGCTTAAGTTATCCTCTCACCTCAGCCTCCCAAAGTGCTAGGATTATAGGCATTAGCCACCATGCCCAACCCTGTTATCACTTTTTAAACAATTTAAATTTAATCTCATTTGGAGTTTTTACTGGCGTACAGTGTGACTATCTCTTCAACTTTATCTTTTTTCCAATGCCTAGCATGATGTAATTATTAACCACAAGGAATAACAAAAAAGTCTACATAAAAAAAAATGTTACCCAAGCGTACACTATTAGGCCTAGCCAGGAACATTATTTACATAGCCATATTGATATTATTAATGTTACATTCTAATTACTTATTTAATAAAAAAAATGCTCTGAATTTATCAAGAAAACGTAGGAAAAAGAGGGAACAGTATAAGAAAGCAAATCCCCAACAAATATAACTGGAAGACAACAGGCAATATCTTCAATTTACAGATCCAGAAATAGCACTATAAGCAAGTTATTTGGAAATCTAGAGCCGAATTCTAGAAAAAAATAACTAAGCGGTAAAAAGTTATTGCTGGACTTCAGCTTCCACACAAGATGAAGAGACAGGCACCAGATTTAGGCTCTCAGCTCCAATAAGAACGACAGCGAAAGAGAGCGAGCGAGCGAGAGCGAGAGGAGAGCAAGCGAGAGAGAGAATGAGAGGGAGCCAGAGAGAGAGAACAAGAGAGCGGGAGAGAGAGGGAGAGAAAATATATGAAACAATGGTTTTGAAGACAACAGACATCAAGCAATGAAGGCAATGATCCCTGAGAAAACAAGAAACAAATGACCCCTATGATTGCTCCAGCTTACTGCCTGGAGTATTCAGGAAAATCTCAGGCCACAGCATAGGGAGGGAGTACCCAGGGAAAACCTGGCAGACTCTCTGAGTTGAGGAAACAGAGCTTAGAGTTCAGGAAGACCTAGGGGACAAGATTTCACAGGAAAGAGTATATGAGAGAGAGGTTTAAAGAGAAAGAACCCTGGAAATCTATAAACGGACCCTTACTATTCAGCAAAAGACTGATCAGCATCTGCACATGAGGAAACTACCCAAAGCCAGGAAAGAACCATGTGAAAAGATTAGAGGGAATAGTACCTGGTAATCTCACATGACCAGAAACAGTGCCTATTCCTACAAGCCAGAATAGTAAAATTCATATTTCACTAGGCATTGGATAAAGTAATCAAGACAACCTTGCCTCAGTAATAGGGAAAAATTAGTCCTAGACTGAGCCCTGTTCCAGACGTAGCTAACAAATCATAAAAGCAAAAAGGATCAAACTATTTCCAAGTAACTTAATTGAATCCCAGAACAAAATTCAAGACTATTTATGGTAATACAAAAATTATCCAACACTCAACAAGGTAAAAAGGACAATGTCTGGTTCCAATCAAAGATTACCAGGCATACAAAGAAGCAAAAAACATGACCCACAAGGAAAATAATCCATGGAAACCAACCCAGAACTGACACAGATGTTAGAATTAGCAGTATCGGACTAAAACAGTTCATACAAAAACCTTGAGAATGCAAACTAATCTATAGTGACAGAAAGTAGATCAGTGGTTGTTGAGGGAGAGATGGGAGGGGGTTAGGGGACAGTCTGATGCAGAAGGAGGACTTACAGAGAAGTACAATAAAACTTGGAGGTGATAGATATGTTCACTGTCTTGACTGTGGTAATGGTGTATATCTATGTCAAAACAATTTGTATACTTTAAATAGATGCAGTCTATTGTATGTCAGTTATACCTTAGTAAAGCTGTTTTTTAAAAAAGTTTGCTTTTGGGAAGTAGAATTACACAGTAGAGTAACAAAGAAGGGTTAGGGAAAGAGTACTGCTTTTGGGTTTTGTTAAAGTCTTTTAGCAATATCTAGATTTTTAAAATCTACATCTTTTTAAAAATGTATTACTTGGATAAAATAAAAATGAATTAAAAAACCATTTAGGGAAGGGAGTAAAATAGTTGGGAGTAGCTTCATAGACATGGTAAGATTTGAGCTAGACCCTGAAAAGAGAGAAAGGAACAAAAACCTACTGAGTCTAACAAGTACCGAATACTGGACTTTACATTTTACATGTGCTATCTTATTTGTTTCTCACATCAACCTTGTGAAATATTATTGTCCGCATTACATAAACAGCAAAAGCAGGCTAAGAGATTATATAATTTAACCAAGTTCTCACAATAAGCAAATGGTAGTGCCAAGACTTTATTCCAGGTCGATCTGTCTTTATAGTCAACGTTCTTACCACTACATTCACTAGCACAGTATTCACACAAGGAGGGTACTTATTAATATTTTAAAAATTACATCAGAGTATTCTATTCAGAATATATTAAGTGAATTCCAAATTGTACAAAAAACAAAGTAATTTGCCTAGGTGGAGTGTGAATATCTAACGTGGGGAGCCAGACAGATTGAGAGTTATATATCTAAAATGCAGTTAATTAATAGCTTTAAATAAACCTGTAGGAGATGTTAAGTATTTTACTATGCAGGAGTGGTAGGATTCAAACTAACAAAAATATTTACTGATGACTGAGATAAAGGAATCAAAACATGCCAAAATGTACAGATAATATTAAATTTGGCTGAGATGTCAATAGTATGGAAGTTAGGAGTACATTTCAAATGACCTGGAGGCAGAGGGCAGGAGGAAGGTCCTACAAACTACATGAAACTCAATGAAGGACAATGCAAAAGTTTCTAAATTAGAATGAGGAATAGCAAAACACAAATATAGGATGTGTGAGAGAGAATAAGGCCAACCCTGAGAGAAAGTTCCAAAAACAGAAAGATGACAAAACTATTTCTATAGGTAGAGAGGAAATCTCTGTATAGTACCTCAAATGTATTCTGTGAGGAAGATCGCAAAATACTACCTCAAAACATGGAAAAGAGGTAAAAATGGAAAGAGGAAAAAATAGAAAGAGCTGTATCGTAGTCATTCTACTTCTCTCTGCTTTAATTCAGCTTCTCTTTGGAATGTTTGTCTTATTTGTGGCACCCTACTTTAAACAAAATAGATATTAAAGCATCAGGAGAAGAGACTAAAATAAAGGATTTACTTAATAAATACAGCATATCATATGATATCTGGAAGATTATAAAGTTAAAGGTGAATGGGGTTATGACTCTAAAATATCAGAATTAAAATCAATGAAGGTGCAGAGAAGCAAATCTCCATTCAACACAGAGCAAAACATTCTAAAATTAAAGCTGTCCAAAAATGTAACAAGATGCCTTATTAGACTACAAGCTTTTGGGGATCAGGGACAGTTTCTTATTCATACTTTTATCCCTATCACTTGGCACATTACCAAGGACAGAGCAGGTACTAAGGAAAGTCTGGTAAAATGAACAAATGCATGCATGCATGCATGCTCGCTTAAACCTGAGTGTAGCGGTTTCTCCTTTGTTCTCTGTTATTATTAATAAAATGAATGTGTTTCTTATTTTTTTGATTTAACAATGGTTATAGTAGATGGCAGATTATTTATTTTAGAATGACTTCACTCTTTCAAAGAATGACACATTTATTATAAAAAAATGTAAGCAATTTATAAAAGTGTAAGAAAAATTAAATAAATATTCCAAGACCCAGAAATTATCATCATTAATATTTGCTAAGCTTACCATATACAGAGAGAGATGAATGGATGAATTAAGAAAGAAAAGACAAAGTTTTATAGGGTATTAGACATGTTCTTTTAAAAAAAGTATTAAGAATACTTTAACAAAAGAAAGTCAAACTGCATATGAAAACCACTAAAAGTTATAGTCCTGATTTTTATTATACATGTTTAATTTTTATAGCAAATGCATCCTTGCTGTGAAAGTTGAAGAAATTCACACTCTTAAGTTTTCTCCCCTGCCCTTCTTACCAATTTTTATTAGCCATTTCCACATCGTCAAGGATTTTATATTTTACATTATCAAAGGCTTATATTTTGTTCTGCAAACCACATTTTCTATCCTGTTTCTTCTTCCATAAAAAAAAACTTTGAGCTACAGCTCACATGTAAGATTCACCCTTTTAATGTGTACAAGTCTGTGGTTTTTAACATATTTACAGACTTGTACAACCATCACCACTAGTTTTAGAACTTTTTCATCAGCCCCCAAAGAAACCCAAGATTCATCAGCAGTCATTCCCCATTACCTCCTTCCCATACCCCCTGGCAACCACTAATCTACTTTCTGTCTCTATGGATTTGACTATTCCAGACATTTCACACAAATGAAAGGATACAATATGTACTCTTGTGTCTAGATTCTTTCACTTAGTATAATGTTTTCAGGGTTCATCCATGTTAAACATGTACCCAGAACTTCATTCTTTTTCATTGCCAAGTAATAGTCTATTGTGTGGATATATCACACTTTGTTTATATAGTCATCAGTTGGATATTTGGGCTGCTTCTACTTTTTGGCTATTATGAATAATGCTGCTATGAGCATTCATGTACAGGTTTTTTGTTTGGACAGATACAAAAATTCTCTTGGGTATATAACTAGGGGTAGAATTCCTAGGTTATATAGTCATTTCAACTTTGTTTTAGCCTCAGTTTTGTATTTAAATGGATACAGTGCCTACCACCAGTCTTTTTCCCCAGGGCTTTTCTTTCCATGCTCTTTCTTTTTATTTTAAATCAAGTTTTAGTTGTTTACATTTCACCATCCATCTTCATAGTTTTTCAAGGACTTATATAGGTGCTATATTCCCTGACTTGTCGAGTTTTTAAGAATATTGTCTTTTGCATTTTTATTCAAAAAAAAGACTTGAATAAATGCTATAAAATGTCACCGATTTTCTTTCCTTCAAAAGTTTGTAAGTATTGTGCTGTTATCGTCCAGACTGAATGTTACTATAAAGAAGTCTGAAGCAGCCTAAATTTTTCCCTTTTAGATTACTTGCTTTTTTTGCCTAGATCCCTGAAGAATTCTTTCTTTATACTTTTTTTTTTTTTAAAGAGACAAGGTCTCACTCTGTCACGCCAGCTGGAGTACAGTGGCATGACCATAGCTCACTATAACCTCGAACTCCTGGGCTCAAGGGATCCTTCTGCCTCAGCCTCCTGAGTAGCTAGGACTACACATGTGGGCCACCACATCTGGCTAATTTTTTAAAAAATGTTTTGTAGAGACAAAGTCTTACTGTTGCCCAGGCTGGTTTTGAATTCCTGGCCTCAAGCAATCCTTCCATCTTGGCCTCCCAAAGTGCTGAGATCACAAGTGTGAGCCCTTGCATCTTTCTTTATACTTGATGCTGTGTGTATCTGGGTAGTGATTGGACTTCCAGATCAGATGAAGATGTTATATCCCTGTATCTCTTTATAAAGCTAAGTAAACATATTATTACATTAAAGGCATTTTTGACTCCTGAGTCAGACTGCCAACCAGAACCTGTAACTGCAGCTTTGGTGCTGCAGATGTAATTTATAATAATATCAAAACACATTGCATACCTAGGAATAAATCTGACAAAGATGTGAAAGACATAATACTAACAAAACTCCCAACAGATTTTGGGTACAAATTGGTAAGCTAATTCTAAACTTTATATGAAAATACAAGCGTCCAAGAAAAGCCAAGACAATCTTGAATAACAACAAACCTGGAATTTTTATAGTACTAGATATCAAGGCCTGCTACTAGAAAGGTTAGATAAAAAGAATAGAACAGATAAATTACAAGAACAAATTAACATTTATGTCCACTTGATTTATGACAAATAAGACTCTGCAGTGTAGTAGAGAAAAGATGGTCTTTTCAATAAAAGGTACTCGACCAACTGGATATTTATATAGGAGAAAAATGAATCTGGACCCCAAACTCACACTCCTTACACAAAAATAAATTCCAGATGTACTGCAAATCTAAATATAAAAGGTAAAATAATAAAACTTTCAGAGGAAAACATGGAAAAACATCTTCATTACCTTGGAGTGGCTATGATTTTTTAATAGGACATGACAAGGATTAACCACAAAAGCAAAAATTTGATAAATTAGGTATGACTATGAAGTCAGGAAGAAAGAATAAAATGTCATTTTTTAAAAGCTGATTTAAATTGTAGATATAAAATTGCTTTGTAAATAAGGAGCTATATAAATGTTAGCTAATTTAATTTTATTAAGCAAAAATAATGTACATAAAATGATCATCGATTTAATACTTTTGGTTAAAAAATGATCTCAATCAGGATCCAATCAGAAAAGATAAACCAGAGTAACTTAAATAGGAAAAGCTTATCAAAAGAATTATTAACTATAACAGGGAATTGTAGTACTAAGAGACTGGCTAATAAGAAATAAAAAAAATCTCTACAGAATAAAGGATCAGCAAACATAAGGAACAGCTACTACCCCTAAGGCTGAGATATTATAGAACACTTAAAAAACGGCTTTCCCAGGGCTGAGATGTAGACCTTATTGGAGAAGGCATGACATGGTTCACGGAATAGCAGAGAAGTTGCTGTGGTGCCAACTTGCCGGAGGTTGCTGAAAATCTACCCCTTCAGAACTTGTTGGAAATCTGCCCTCTAGAGTGCCAGAAAAGCTGATCATGGGGGAAGGCGTTGGGTGGGGGAAGGTACTGACCACTAGGTGCCGCTGACTGCTGTGTTCTGCAGTAGCCTGGCCCTGGAGAAGCTGACCAAACTTCAGGAGCTGGACACTGGGAAAGCCTCATACACTGTAGGAGCCAGAGGCTGTTTAAGCCACTTGGACATCAAGAATTGGCACCAAAGCCACCGCCAAGCCAACACACCAGAACCAGGAAGGAAAATCTCTTCCTCTTGCAATGTCTCTCTAGTGCCCTCTACTGACAAAGTTTAACATCCTCTCGGCTGTCAAAGGAAAACATTTAATGACTCAGGTCCATTTTTACCAAGCATGTCATGAATCGGTGACTTTGGAGCTGAGAGGTAATAAAACTATGCTTTCATCAATCATGGCTGGACGAAACCATGGTTGGTGAGGGTTCTCTAACCACAAAAATAAGAACAGGTGTTTAAGATTGTTAAATAATGGAATTTTTTTTCTTCTTTTTTTCTATACTTTCTACAATGCGGTTATATTGGGTTTAACTTAAAATTAAAGTATTAAAAAGATAAATAATAGAAAATAAAGGCTATTTTCCTTCTCTGAGAAAACACTGAATGGCAGATGATGCAGGTACACCAGCAGGGCCTAGAGGCTCCAGCCAAGGCCTTGGAGCTCACAGAGGCAAAGCCAAGGACAAAAAGTGGATGCTGGTCACTAAGCTGGAATGCCTGGACAAGGATATGAAGCTCAAATCCCTGGAGGAGATCTATCTCTTCCCCCTGTCCGTCATGGAGTCTGAGATCAATGGCTTTTTCTAGGGGGCACCTCTCAAGGATGAGGCTTTAAAGATTATGCTGGTATAAAAGCAGACCCACACTGGACAGTGTACCAGATTCAAGATGTTTATTGCCATAAGAGACTACAATGGCCACATTGGTCTGGATGTTAAGTGCCCCAAAGAGGTAGCTACTGCTATCCCAAGGGACTGGTTAAGCTCTCCATTGTCTCTGTGTGGACAGGATACTATGGGAACAAGATTGGCAAGCCCCACGCTGTCCCTTGCAAGGTGACAGGCTGCTGTGGCTCTGCACTGGTGCACCTTATCCCTGCCCCCAGAGGCGCTGGCAACATCTTGGCCCCTGTGCCCAAGAAGCTGCTGCTGCTGGCTGACACTCCTACACTTCAGCAGGGGCTGCACTACCACCCTGGGCAACTTTGCCAAGGCCACCTCTGATGCCATCTCCAAGACCTATAGCTATCTGACCCCTGACCATATTCACCAAGTCTCCCTACCAGGAATTCACTGATCATCTCCTCAAGACCCACAACAGAGTCTCCATGTCCAAGACTAAGGCTCCAGCTGTGGCTACAACATAGGGTTTTTATACATGAAAAATAAAGTGAATTAAGCCTGTTTTAAAAGAAAATAAAGGCTAAATTGCTTCTACTAAGAAGAGTTTCATTTGGTTTGAGGTTAACTGTTCCTAGAAAATTCAATTAAAACAGTTTCTTTTCTGAAAATAGAAACTAGAGATTCATTCATACCCCATACAATAGTATACTAAAATATTAAAGAAAATTTTGTTTTCTAGAGGGGAGTCCTATTTGAATATAGATTGAAGGGATTTAAAAAATCTGAAAACGATATTTTTATGCCCCAAACACATTGTCCTTATATAATACAAATTATAGCCAAGATTGATAATATTCTAGTAATTTCAAGATTTCTTAATAGGTTAATAGGTAAAAGTTATCTTTTATCAAGGAAAAAGACAAAATCAAATATCGAAAGTATGGGAAAGTCAGGGGAAAAGCACAATTTGCAAAGGGTAAATTTAAGAGAACTCTGAATGAAGATACAGTAGGAAACAGTAGATGGAGCCAGTGTGCTCAGCAGTCTAAACAGTTCTACATTTGGCAGAATACACAGAGTCCTGAGGTCACTGGATAAACAATTTAGAGCTCAGTTGTATTTATAATTGTATATCCAGCACTCAGCGAGAAGGATCAAAAAAGAAGCGCAAAATCTAGTGGAGATGAAAAAGTGATCTACACTGCTTCATTGCCACTGTGGAGAGCCCTCCTGGACAGTCAGCAAATAAGCTAGAGGAAAGCTGTACGTAACTGGTTTGAGCCTGAAACCCAGCCAGCACTTTCCCCAAAGCAAGTGCATTTTGCCAAATATTTTAAATGATTATGTTCAAATATGCTAAATGTTCAAATAATGTTAAACATTCCCAGAACTTCAGAGACTTCAGAGTTGAAAAAGATAAAGAGATCATCTAAATTAATCTCCCCAACTAATAGTAGGCAACATTTTGTTCACATCTTTTACCACCTTCTAGTTGTGTGAACTTAGGCAACTTATTTATGCTTAAACCTTAATTTCCTGACCAGTAAAATAAGGAAAAAACCAACAATATTTAAATAATGTAAAGTATTAAATATGATAACAATAGTAAGCATAACTAAACAATACATGTAAAGATTATTTCTGACACAAGAAAAGATCTACAGGATATTACACAAGAACTTCCACAATCTTGCCATGTTAAGAATTAGGTGCCACCTAGGAAATGTCTTGGTACTTGGACCAGCTCAAGAACAATCATCACAAGGGAGAAGGTTTGCCTTCCAATCCAGACCAGTAAGAAAGAAAGTTACAGGATACCAGAGTAAGTTCGCCCTAAGTTTAAAAAAACCAAACCGTCATATAAATGCATACATAGTACAGTATTAGTATCCCTTATGGTAGCCTTAAATTAAGACAGATATCATAATAAAAACAGGAAACCAATACAGGTGCACCTTACTTTTAAAAAGTGATAAGCACAAATTCAGTTCAATTTGACAACCATTTAGTATTTTCTGTGGGCAAGGCACTGAATTAAGCCTGGTTCCTATCCTGAAAAAGTACATATACAATTTAGTAGGAAAGATAGGTAAACAACTAGCAAGGGAGGATGACAGGACCAAAGAACACACACATAACAAAAAAACAACAGAGGAGAGAGGGGGAACCCAAGATGGACATCAGTAAGAAGGTAATATAATGGGGATAAGACCACTGGGGCTTAGGGACCCCATTTCTCAGGCCGTGGGAGGAGATAGGGTGATGGAATGCTGCCTGAGCAGGATGCCTGAGATAAGGGCAGAAGTTAACTGCCTAGTTGGGGGACATTCCAGTGATCGGGGAGTACAGCAAAGTAAACTTCCACCTTAAAGCCTGAGGGGCCTCATGCCTAAAAAGCTGCAGAGCGGCTTGACATGAAAGCCACCCAAGGCTGTAAAGGAAGATTGCAAAATGTCGGCCAGGAGAAGGGACGCCAGGCTCTAATTCTTAAAGAACACCAGGTTCAGTTCCTTCCCTCCCCTTTCTCAGTACAACACCTCAGTTAATGGGGAGCTAACCTTCCAATAAGAAGTATTAATCTCTTTGTTCCTCAACCGAATGAGCCACAGCTGCTGAGTTCAGAGATACTATCTATACTTTAAGGGGTAGTTGTGCTTAGTAAGGAGCTATGTGTTCCTGCTTCTATAGATAAAAGAATAATTAGCTAAGACATCTTGTGACTATTATGGGAGACTTGAAACTTCTAGACATTGTAACCCAGGAGCTTTTCACATGAAATCATTGTAATCTATAGCATGAAAAAGAGAAGAAAAACAGGTGCTAGATTTCAATCACTGTCACCTGGGAATGCTGGTGGTCCCTTGATCTCCCCACACCCTTTCACCTTATTTTTTGTGTCTGTGCCTTTGTCTCTCCCATCTCTTGCAGTGCACATTGCCCGGGCACCTGGTTATATTGGGGGTGTCACGAACCCCCAATAGTAATACTTACTTTGCCTTGAAAGACAGAAAGATATGCAAGCTTTTTATCACTACTAATATAAGAGTCTTTCTATTCTTTCCAGGGTGCATATAGTAGCTTCAAAAAGTACTTAATTTATAAAAATTAGTTTTCCATATTATTTTTAAAAAGACATTACTTTCACTTTATTGCATGTAAGTTATTACTAAAAATATTTTTAAACCACATATTGTAAAAATGAAAATGTTCATATTAAATTCAAGATGAAGTACATCTAAGGTTTGGGAAGAAAGGCTAAGTACATAATGGTAAAGATTTAAGAGAAGAACTTGTGAGCTCCATTATCAGTTACAGCTCAGGTAAACTCTGGCCTAACAAGATGCAAGTTAGATGGGAGGGGAAAGACTCAGCAAAAAGAGCATTATAGGTATATAATTGAAGAAGTTTTAGTGATGAGCACTGAACAGTGAGAAGGATTTTAAACAGATCAGCCTGATGAAGACCACATGAACCAGAGAAGAACAACGGAAGTAAGATGGTCTTGAAATCCCAGGAGAAATATTTGGTGAAATGAAAATTTTTGATTTATTCCAAAGGTCAAAAGGGAAAGTTTCCAAACCATGTTCAGAAATAATAAAGAGGCATTATTGAAATGACGAAATCTGAAAATTATTATTTTGATAATCCTCACTTCCTCTCCATTTTTATTGAAACTTTCCTTTCAGGGCCCAACTCAAATCCTATCTACATTAAAGTTTTTCTTAATCATCTTACTGAAAATGACCGTTTCTCTTACAGCACTTACTGTTCTAACCTCTCACCTGGCACTTAGCACAGATTGGTTTGTGTAGACAGATCTCTTTTTACTACATTAGATCAATAGATATTTATGTCTTACCTCCTCACTCAGATTTCTTATGGACAGTGGTATTACATTTATACATGCATTCAATAGCAAATAGTCACTGAGCACTTACTACAAAAGGCACTATAATAAAAAAGCAGACTTCCCTCACACAAAGTAAACTAGTACCAAATTTACAAAATAGACATTATTTTAGATGTGGTTCAATTATGATGTAATGGAGTTATTCTTTTCCCCAAAATTGATTTGATGTAACAGATTCATCCTTCACTCCAAACTAATTTCACTATAATTTTTCATTCTCTCTTCATTTACTTAAAATTGAAATGTATCAGTTAAAAAATCATGAATGTACAAGTTCTTCAAGATGTATTATAAATTCATACTAAACTAATTTTAGTTAATAAAAATACAGACTATTTATTACGATTACAATCTCACCAAGGATACCTTCCATATTTTTGTGGCTTATTTTCATTAAATTTTTTACAATGACATAAAAATGTCCTAAGTAGTCTTAAAACATGCAAAAAAAAAGTTTTTTAAACAGCTCTTTCTCATATAATGTAGACACAAGAGGAAAAAAACTTTTTTCTGACCACTGCACTGTTTCCAAGTTACTCTGATCAAGATTCTCAGGGATCCCCAACAATCAGTGATCTGAGTTCTATAACCTTTTAAAAAATAATGTATCATTATTATCTTTAATCCATAAATACAGATCATTTTAAAAAATGATCATATAGTATTATCTAGATATATTATAATTTGTATAATCAATCCCTTATTGGTAGATAATTATGTTATTTCTAGGTTTTTACACTGGAAAAAATAATACTATAAGCATCTGTATTAATCTCCTAGAGCTGCCATAACAAATTACCACTGATTAGAGTTCAGGAGGCCAGAAGTCCAAAATCAAGGTGTAAGCAGGATTCATTCCTTCTAGAGGCTCTAAAGGAAAAATTGTCCCATGCTTGTCTCTTAGCTTCAGGTGGTTTCCAGCATCCTTGGTATTCCTTGGTTTCTAAAAGCATCACTTTCTGCCTCCATCTTCGTATTGCTTTCTTCTCTATATATCACTGTTTTCCTCTTCTTATAAGGTTACTAGTCATTGTACTTAGGGACCACTCTAATCCCAGTATGATTTAATCTCAAGATGTTTAATTGTATCTGTAAAGACCTTATTTATAAGATCACATTCTGAGGTTTCAAGTAGACATAAACTTTAGGGAGACACTATTCAATCACTAGAACATCCCTGAACATATTTCTTTCTTCAAATATTTTATTAAGTTCACAGGATGAATTCCTAGGAATAGAATCTCCTCTTAGAGAAACTGCCCAGCTTTTTTTTAAGAGTTTGTTTCTTATCCCCTACTGGGGTGGGCAGCAAGTTACAAGCTCTTCCACATTCCCTGACTTCCCTTGCCAAATCTCACACTAATCACAGAGTCTTAGTCTGGAAAATTAGAATTACTAGTCAAACAAAAACAACACTCTTTTGGATACTTGTACTGGAATGCAGTGTAAAGCTAAAGCTGAGGCATCCATATTTAGGCCAAGAATATGGTGAGTCAGAGAAAGCTGTTCTATAGAAAAAGAAGAAAAAGACAGATGGGACAGAAAGTAACAGACATGAAATACATGGTAGCAGAGATAGTAGAGAGTAATCTTAATAACTATAAATTATTTTCAAACTCTAAAAATGGTTATTGTTTCTATGAATATAAAAGCACTATATGCCCATTTAAAATTTGGAAAACAGAAATATAAAATCAAAATAATCTATAAGCTCTCTATAATATCATTAATACTCTCATATATTTAAAATAAATTTATAATCATACTACAATTTCAACATGTATAGCAATGAATGCTTGCCCACTTAACATAATAAGTAAAATCATCTTTGAAAATAACATTTTGACAGCAGCATAATGTTTTACTATATGATAATCACTTACTCATTTTATTTGTGGGTACATTACATAGGGTAACCAAACTGCCTTAGACCAATTATACTCCTATCAGCAATGTGTTAAGGGTGACTGGTTCACAATTTAACCTTAGTAACATTGAACAATATAATGTTTTATTTAATAGATAGAAAATTATATATCATTATTATTTTAATTTATATTTCTCTGGGTTACTGGACTATTTTTTGTTTATTAATTTTTCTTTCTGTTTATGAATAGTATATTCTCTTTTGTGAAATGTTTACTCAGGTTATTTAACCACCTTAAGCCTTAATTTTTCTCATGTGAAGATTAGGCCTAATATTAACACTTATTGTCGTAACGATGAAATACTACAAAAGTGAATCGAGTAAGTGTACAATAAATGTTAGTTCTCCTTTTAAGATTTTACTCTATAATGAGGTAAAACAGTTTTATTCTAATAATTTAATTCTATTTTAGAAAAATATACAGTCTATAATCATTTGTTAGAAAAAATAACAGATTCATTATTTTTGGAATTATATGTAATCTATCTGTTTTGAAAAGCAATGGTTACTCTAAGATTCATCTTGAATATTATGATTTATATATCATGACAAGCAACAATAGTTTTAAAAAACTGGACTCTGTTGGCTTATTTTATTTGATTCAAAAATAATCTTATAAATATCTGAACAGTTAGAAATCATGGTAAAAACAAAAGCATTCAAGAAAGTTGCCTACACACAAATTATTTAATACCCACATGAATTTGACAGTCAATATTTGTTGCCAACAATACGAAAGAGACACCACAGAAACAGATATGATAATACCAACAGCATGTTCACTAAGAACAAATCAGCTAAATAACACAAGTTTCACAATAAATTCATTTGAAATAGTGTCTAGTGAGTTGCCTTCTACAGAAGACTTTCAAGTGCAGAAGCAATAACCAGATAACAAACAGTAAAGGTGCTGTGACAGGAGAAACTGATGATCCTCATTAGTGGTGGACCTGATGGTGGCTCATGCTTGTAATCCCAGGAATTTGGGAGTCTGAGGTAAGGGATCGCTTGAGGCCAGGAGTTTGAGACCAGCCTGGGCAACATAGCAAGACTCCAGTCTCTGCAAAAAATAGAAAAATTAGCCAGGCACAGTGGCAAGCACCTGTAGTCCCAGCTACTCGGGAGGCTGAGGCAGGAGGATCCCTTGAGCACAGGAGTTTGAAGTGAGCTATAGTGACATCACTACATTCTAGCCTGGGCAACAGAGTGAGACCCTGTCTCAAAAAAAAAAAAAAAAAAAAAAAAAAAAAAAAAAAAGAGGAGGAAGAAGGGGGAGGAAGGAGAAGAAGAAAAGAAAAGCCATGAAAACCATCAAGCCCCAAACAATAAATTCCAGCTGGAGAAAACTGTGCACAGATGTTGTGCACGACTTCACAGGATTTACGACGGGGCCAATCAAGGAAATCATGAAACAGACTGTAGATATGGCAAAAAAGGTGGGGGTAAAGGGTTTTGAGATATGGATCTTGGAGAAATTCAAGAGCTAACAGACACCACACCAGAGGAATTAAAAGAAGATGACTTCATGGAGAGGAGTGTTCCCAAACTAACGCCATACAATGAGGAAGAAGACAGAAGCAGTGCCAGAAAACAAACTGACATTAGACAGTCCAGCAGAAGGGTTCTGATTATTCAAGACTGTTTTTGACTTCTTTTACAACATGGACCCTTTTATGATATGGCCACTAAAACAAAAGCAAATGGTAGAAGAAAGATAGTTATCATATAGAAACATTTTTGGAGAAATGAAAAAGCAAAAGTCAGACAGAAATTACAGAGTATTTCCATGAAGTTATACCAAGTGTGCCTGCCGCTCCTGTCTCCCTTTCCACCCTTTGTGCCTCTGCCATCCCTGAGACAGCAAGATCAATCTCCCCTCCTCCTCCCCTCCTCAGCCTACTCAATGCGAAGACAGTTAAGGATGAAGACCTTTATGATAATCTACTTCCTCTCAAGGAATAGTAAAATACATTTTCTCTTTCTTATGATCTTAATAACATTTTCTTTTCTCTATCTTATTTTATTGCAAGAATATAGTATACAATACATATAACAAACAATATATGTGGAAATTGACTGTTTATGTTATGGGTGAGGCTTCCAGTCAACAGTAAGCTATTCATTAAGTTTTTGGGGAGTGAAAATTATATGTGGGGTGCACTTTCTAGATCACACAGCAGCTGGAGCCTTGAGATGAAGATAAATAACTTATAAATCCCAGGCGGAAGAGAGGGCCACTAGCCCTTCCCTCAGCCACTGAGGGTTGTTTTGAAAAGAGGGTCTGTGCCCCTTCCATCCTCCTGAGTGCATGAGGAATGGGGAAGACAGCAATGTGACCAGGGAGGATACAGGTAAAGTTGAAGAAATGAGGGGGAAGGAAGAAAATAGGAGAACAGAGGGCGAAGAGGGACTCCACACATTATAGGATCATGAGTGGAATAGAAGCAGTACAGGAAGAGGGAACCTCACTACCACTGGAAGTAAGCAGATTGGATCTGAAGACATGAACTTTGCACACAGAAAGAACAGTCACATGAACGCATCTAAAGGGTCGGGGTGAAGTTGACTCTTTTTGGTGCCATGAGCTGTCTCATTTCTCCAGGCTAAACCCCCAGCAAGCCGCACAAATGCCCAGCATCCTAAAAAGAATAAAGAGCCTCGGAAAGAATCATCTGAAATTGTATTGCCTGTGACTGGTCCAATTTGTAGATCCCCTGGTAGCAAGCATACATGATTCAGGCAGAAATCTGCACTCACATGCGCAGGTCTCACACTCAGGTGTATCATCCTCCATGCCAATAGTTGCTAGGCTTGGGTTTCTGGTGAACGCCACTTTCCGCTTTACAACAGCAGTGGCCCCTGTCCTGCTCTGCCAAGGAAATGGAAGCCTCACTTTTTTTAAAATTTATTTTTATTTTTTTCCTTTAATTTCCTTATATTATGGGGGTACAGATATTGTTAGGGTTACATATATTGCCCCT
>VBSM01001265.1:40232800-40245216 GCA_008086735.1 Cheirogaleus medius | reverse complement strand
GAACAAAAGTCACTCTATGAAAAAGATACCTGCACTCAAATGTTTATAGCAGCAGAGTTCACAATTGCAAAATTGTGGAAACAACCCAGGTGCCCATCAATACATGAATGGATTAACAAAATGTGGTATATGTATACCATGGAGTACTATTCAGCTTTAAGAAACAATGGTGATATAGCACCTCTTATATATTCCTGGATACAGCTGGAACCCTTTCTACTAAGTGAAGTATCTCAAGAATGGAAAAACAAGCACCACATGTACTCACCAGCAAATTGGTATTAACAGATCAACACCTAAGTGGACATATAGGAATAACATTTATCAGGTGCCAGGCGGGTGGGAGGGGGGAGAAGGGGATGGGTATATACAAACATAATGAGTGAGATGTGCAATGTTTGGGGGAGGGTCATGCCTGAGGCTCTGCCTCGAGGGGGGAGGGGGGACATGGGCAATGTACGTAACCATAATATTTGTACCCCCATAATATGCTGAAATAAATTAAAATTTAAAAATAAATAAATAAACAGTAAGCATCAGAGGCAGATTCAAACCAGAATGTCCTGATTATAGGCTAAATGCTTCCTTCCTCAGCCCTATTACATCTCTCTTTCTTTCTAATTTTTCCCTTCCTGGTTCTATGGAGTACATAACAAAATTATTTCCTTCTATTCTTGACCCTAAACAAAACCACAAAGTCCTTTAAATTTTGTGCAGTGTTTCCTGCAAGTGACATAGAGAACCTGGACACAAGGGCGAATGCAGAAAGTGGAACCACAACTGAGGCCATTATGAAGTTATAGAAAATCACTAAAATAATATTATATTGAAACATAACAAAACAGGCTAGAAAGTGCAGACATATACCCAAATACATATAGGATTTGGTATATAATAATGTTGACATTTCAAATCATTGACAGTATTCAGTAAATGGTACTGAGGTATTCAGTAAATGGTACTGAGGCAACTGGGAAAAAACTATCATCTTGAAATAAATTAAGTCAAGTCCTTTCTCCACATTTTACACTAGGCTACAGTCTAAATATATTTTTAAATGTATAGTAATAAAGTATTAAAAGTACTAGGGAAAAAAACACTCCATGACCAGAGCAACATAAAATATTCCACTGGGAATTTCCACCTTGAGCTCTCCTGAAGCCAAGGTTTACCACACAGATTCTGGTGGTTCGATCCAGAGATGAATTGGGCCTGTGTGCAAATTAGGATCCCAGGGTGTTTGTTCCTTCGTTCCTTCCATATCTTTAATGCTTGTCTGTTTTCTTCTTTCTCTTGAACCATATCCTTTGCCTTTAAATAAAAGTATTAGATGAATATGCTCCCTGGAGACTTGTAATCCTTTCAAATATCCAAACTTGTGAAATCTTTGCAATATTTTCTATACACTCAGGAACGTAAAAAAATCAGCCACATGGCCTAGCTCATATACTTGCCAATCTTAATAAGAATATCTACATTTTATATTGCTTTACGGTTTATAAGTACTTTCACATCCATTAACTTTAATTCCCAAAGTAACCCTGTAAACGGGTAGTCTCACCATTTACTAGAGAAACTGAGGCTCAAAATCAAATGATTTATTCATGGTTGTTTAACCAGTAAGAAGAAGAACTGTATTCAAACCTAGGTCTAAGCCTATTAATTGTACTATGCTGCCTCGAAAGTTTCTGACAATTATATGCCTATGATAGCTCTACAATAAATTTGAGGGTTTATGGTAATACCTCTATAGCCAGACTTATTGAAACAAAGTCTACAAAGGTAGCTGTATGTATCTATTGATTAAGGAGGTAACTTAGTTTTTAATAGTAATACACAATGTTGATGCCAAGAAGTTGAACATATTCATTCCTTCACTCCACAACTGTATGAGCACCTATTATGGAGCTTAGGCACTATGTTAGGTAGAGCTTACAGTTATAGTGAAAAAATCAGACATTTTAAAGCAGAAAAATGAGTAACTTTTCAGTTCATGAATAAAAAAGAAGGTAGTTTGAATTTAATTGTATTATCTGATGTTATAAATTCTTAAGAAAGCCACTAACCAAAATTTACATAGCACTTTAGAGTGTATGAAGTCACTACTTTGTCTAATTTGATCCTCAAAACATACCCATGAAGTGTTTTCAATCTAATTGCACAGCTAAGGAAAGTAAAAATCAAAATTAAGCAATCTGTCTTAATATATACAAGACCACACAGCTTGTACAAGGCAAAGTCAGGATTCAAATATAAGGATATTGATTATAAAATCTGTTTTCTTTCTACTTTATAAACTATTCTTATGTTGATCGGGATTAAATGTATTTAATTTTTTTGTTTAAAAATCCACCGAATGAAAAAAATTATGTAAAACATTTGCTTATTTTATAATTATTAATAATTTATAATTTTAAAGTAAAATAGTTAAATATTTTAGTGATGATTTTATTCTCTAATTGATGGGTATAAGTATTTCTTAAAAATTTATTAAATTACATATTTTTAACCTCCTAGTAATATCAAATACATTTCAAACAGTTTTTTTGGCAAATGAAATAAAAATCATTCATTTTCTTCAGTCAGCCTCCAGGTCAATATGAATAATGAAAACAAACAATTAAATTTAGATATGTATTTTACAAACATGAAAGCTATCTGAGTTGTAGAATACTTTTTGAAAATGTATAATTAGTTGTTTATGATTAGCAGTATCTCATTCTTCAATACTTCAACAGTATAAGCAACTAAATATTAATTCTAAAAGAATACATTAAATAAAAATATGTTTATGAAGTCAGTTTAACTTAAATCTAAAACAGTATTTAATCAAATGACAAAGCAGTGAGGAAAAAATTAAAGACTATAAAATGCAAGTTTTTAAATTTTTTTAAATTCCCAAATCTTTCAAATGAGCTATGCTAGCTCTACCAGAACCTTTTGGGCCAAGTTCCACTGGAACAAGATAGTTTTTTCCAGGCTATTCATTGCCCAAGTGTTAGATTTTAAAGGTCTAAAAAAAACTGCTTTAAAGAAAACCAGAGAAAATAGGATTGGTCAGCCAAGACAAGTGTGCCATGGTAGCAAACAGAGGTTTCTCTGTGATCCAACTAAAACAGCAGTGCTGTTAAACCCACACACATAAATAACTGGAATATTTCCATGTTCTTTCCCATTAAGTTTCAATCTAAATACTGAATGCATTATTTTAAAACTTGGTTTTTACTTTATTTTTAAAATATAAAGAGAATGAAACTAAAAAGATAACCACAGACATAAGTTAGATAGCGAAAGAAAGAATAAAGCAAAAGGATACTAACATCTATTGAGTTTATATACCCGGAACCATACTAGTGACTTTATTTACATAATCTCTTTTGATATGAAATATCACCTTATGAGCTGGGTGTTATCCTTATTTTACATATCAGAAAACTTGAAGCCCAACAAGATTAAGAAACTTGTCCAGTGTTGTATAGCTCCTAAATGGGGATATCTGGATTTAATCTCATGTCATGTCTCTTTAACAACAAACCATGTTCCGCCTGCCACATCATGCTGAAAAAGCAAAGGAAAAGGAAGAAAATAGAAGAAATACAACATGAGTGTTGGTCTATACTAATAATTCTTAAGAGGGAAACAATTCATATAATTCAGGCAATTAGACTTATGAGTGTGGGAAAAACAACACTCAACTTGCTTTTTCCTATTTCCTATCTCACTCCACAACAACAATTATCAACACGTAATACAGAAAACTTCTGAGACATACAAAGCAAGCAATCAAGTCTGCAGTGGACACCAGCTGGGGGTCCTCCAATTCAATTCAATTCTGCCATTAACAGAATTCAGTATCTTGTGGTTATAGGACTGAGGCTTCAGGTTCTTGCTAGCTTTTGGATGGAGATTGCCCTTAGCTCCTGGAGGCTGCCTTAAGTTCTTTCACATATGGCACCACCAACATATGCAGCCCACAACATGACAGCTTGCTTCTTTCAAAGCCAGCAAGGGAGTAAGAGACTTCAGCATGATGGGTGCTACAATCTTATGTAATGTCATCACATACACATAATCACATATATCTTGTCACCTTGCCATACTCTGTTGGTTAACAGCAAGTCACAGATTCTGCCTATACACAAAAGGAAAGAGTTACACAAGGGTATGGACACTGGGGGCAAGGATCATGGGTGCACTTCAGAATCTGTTTTTCACACACCTTGTTTTTATATTCCCAAGTAATTATTATTATTATTTATCTTGACAGCAAATTCTTATACCTAAAAAGCCATGGTGCCTGAGCACATAGGCCTGCTTTGCTGGATTCCTCTCCTTTAAAATTCCATCCTCATTCTTCATCAATCCTAGTCTCCCACAATGATCAAAATCCTCCTTAGTAGCCATTTGTTTCATGAAAACTTTCCAAATTTAATAACATCTTCCTTTTTAATCACATAATTTTAGCATGTTACTATATCTCCCAAATGTTACACTGTCATTGATATTTGTACCTGACTTATTCTGAACTGAGTATAAAAAGACCTACTCCCTCCAAAGGCTTTCAATTACAAATAAAAGCCAAACTTCTTACCACGGTCTATGAGGCTAACACAATCAACCTCTACCTACTAACTTTTCTATCTACTCTCTTTCTTGCCCACCATTCCAAAAACACTAATCTTCTTAATGTTCCTAGAACAAATTAAGTCCATTCCAGCCTCAGGAACATTTGCTGTACTGCCTGGAACTGCATTATTACCAGACTACCACATGTTCCTTCTCATTCTTTAGGGTTTACCTGGCTTACTTGCCATCAACTCAGAGAAGCCTTCCTTAACTATCCTATCTAAAGAAGTCCTCTAGCCATTCTCTATCCTATTACTTTGTTTTATTTCTTCATTGCATTAATCACAATTAGAAGCCACTTACATACTTAATTATTTGTCATCTCCCCTCATTAGAATGTAAGCTCATGACAACAGCTGTCTTATTTGCTTTCTTCACTGCTGTATCACAAGCTCCTAGAACAGTGTTACAATAACCACGTTTTCTGGTTCTCTATTTGATGCTTTGACATCTGGGGTCTAGCTGACCCTGGTGGGACCAATCCTCCCATGGCTACCTAAATAGCAAAGTAGTGCGCCTTTCATATGAAAACTAAGCAATCCAGAGCCTATCTATACCTTCAACGACCTCATTTATCAGGCTCTAACACTCCAGGTCACTATTCCCCTGTCCTAATCACCCCAGGGCCAGGTACCAGACAACCAGAGACAGCCTCTATGTCCCAGGCCTCTCTGAAATTACTCAAACTAGCCAATCCTAAGCCTACTGATTGACCCTGATGCTTCCCCATGTGTCCCTCCATGGTGTTTCCTATTCTAGGAAACTGTTAAGCACAGAATCTTCTTCCTTCCTGACAGTCAATTCTGGGTCTGTGTGTCTAACCATACCTGATTAAAACAAATCCAGGGTACCCTTAAAATACGTGCCTAGCATATAGTACATACTCAATAAATATTTGTTGAATGTATCACCTTTGTTTTCCTTCAGTTCCTAGCATACACTGGGTTTACTTATATCATTCCTCAATACATTTTATAATTAAATCATTCCTAAAACATGCATTCTTTGATTAATAAATGACAGCTAACATGCTAAGTACTAGAGATACAAGGATGAATAAAAAATATTTTCTGTTTATAAGCATTTGAAATAAGATATGAGAATTCAGAAAGGTTAAAAGTAAAAGAATAAAAAAAGATACTATATAAATGCTACAGCAAAAAAAAAAAGCTGGTATAGCTATTATAAGACAAAAATAACTTTAAAACAAAAAGCATTTGAAAAATAAGTATCCAATTCACCAGGAAGATATCATAATCCTAAACATATTTGTATTTAATTGCATAGCCTCAAAATACTTAAAGCAAAAATGAACAGAATATGGGGAAAATAAACAACTCAATAATAAAAAGACAACTCAATTTTTTTTAATGGGCAAAATATTTAAAAAGACAATTCACAAAAGAAGATATACAAATGGCCAAGAAGCACATGAAACTGTGCTAACATCATCAGTTATTAGGTAACTAATCAAAATTACAATGAGGGGCCAAAGGAGGTGGCTCACACCTGTAATGCTAGCACTCTGGAAGGCCAGGGCAGGAAGACTGCTTGAGGCCAGGAGTTTGAGGTTGCAATGAGCTATGATGATGCCACTGCACTCTAATCTGGGCAACAGTGGGAGACACTGTCTCCAAAAAAAAAAAAAAAAAAATTACAATGAGATACCAATACACACACTCCAGAATGGATAAAATTAAGAATTACAACATCAAACACTGTTGAGGATGTGGAGCACCCAAAACTTCCTTGAAGAGAATGAAAAATGGTACATCATGTTAGAGAAAAAGTTTTGCAGTCTCTCATAAAACTAAATGCTAGGACCTGGCAATTCCATTCCTACGTACTCAAGAAAAATGAAAACATATGTCCACAAAAAGATTCGCATGAGAATGTTCATAGCAACTTTACTCATAACAGCCAAAAACCGGAAACAGCCTGGTATCCATCAATAAGAAAATGGATAAACAAACTATTGTATATTCATACAATGGGATACTACTCAGCAATAAAAAGAAACATATTACTGATACAACAACATGGATAAATGTCATTTCTCACAAACATCAGTCTTAAATGGATTAATAAAGATTTTAAAATTTTTCAATTTTAACTTCTAATCATGGTAAACACCAATAGATTTAACTAATAGAGCTCTTTGGTGTCCTCAATAATTTTTAATGTGTAAAGGGGTTATGAGACCAAAGTCTGAGAACTTCTGATCTAGTTAAAGTTGAATATGGTCATGCCCTACATTCTAACAATTATGCTCCTAAATATGTATAGAAACTATTAAAGTTCTGTATACCAGAAGATGTACAAGAATGTTCAAAGCAGCCTTATTTGTAATAGCAAAAATCTGGAAACAAAATGTCCAATGATTGAAGAATGGATACTCAATATATTTATATAGTAGAATTCTAAACAACAGTAAAAATAAATGAATTATATCTAGACCCATCAACATAGACAATTTTCAGGAACATGGATGATACTAACAAACACAATTTGAGTAAAAAAAAGCAAGCTGCAGAAGAATTTCACTTATATAAAAAACAACCAAACCTGAACAGTACATTTTTAGGAATGCATAAGTGGTAAAAGCTAGGAAATGATAAACACTAAATTACGTCTACTGGTTATCTCCAGAGGAAAAGGAAGAAGATGCAATCAGGGAAGGACACAGAGGAAGCTAAATGTTTAATGATAACTGTTCTTAACCAAAGGATTGTCCTCCTGTATCAAGGTCATAATTCTCTTCATTTCCAAGTTTAGGATGGCCATTTGTGGAGTAGTGAATAGAATAGAGAACATCCATCTGGTTGGCAAGACCAATTAAATCAACTCCAGTGGTCAACGAGATTTCCAAAGACAAAAGCCAGATTGCACTCATGTCTGCTTAAAAAAAAAGAAGAAAAAGAAAAAGAAAAAAAAGAAAAGAAAGAAAGGAAAGGAAAGGAAAAGAAAAGAAAGAAAAGAAAAGAAAAGAAAAGAAAAGAAAAGAAAAGAAAAGAAAAGAAAAGAAAAGTTAAGTTTGTTTCCCAGCAGGTGAAATAGCCTAGAAACCATAATGTTTCATTTTTAGGAATATTATCTCATCTGGAATCTTTCCTTATCATTTTGTATGAATGACTAATTGAGTAGAAATCATAAAAACAGTTTTTATAACGGAATCAAGATTTTAACATGCATAATTTTGGAGTTCTGCTTTGTTTTCTGGCTCCATCTAGTCTTTCCACTTGTTACAAAGAGCTTACTCTGAAAAGTTAAAGAACGTATGTAATGTAAAAGCAAAAGTCCACACCTATGATGAGTCGAAGATTTTTTTTTCCAGCTCCACAACTGAATTATTTCAACCTTGAGGTACTTATTTACTTTCATTTAGTAAAATAACTCTTTTGAGTCTTATAAGTAAATTACAGGGATAAAGTGATGCTAATAAAATTCTTTGTAATCTTCAGATGAAGGAGCCTATAAAAGTACAAAACTTTATTCTTATTTTTAAAGTCTCATCTTCTAAAAATAAAAGGTATGGTGTAATCTGACATACTCTTGAGTTTTCATAACAGGAAATCAAAATTGCTCAAAACTCAACTTCAGACAGTTTGTTTTTGTTTTTTTTTTCAGTTATCTATTGCTGAATAACCACCCCAAACTTCATGATTTTAAAACAGATTATTATCTTTCATGAGAACAATATGAACAATGAAAAGTACACAGGGGTATAAATGTATATGTAAATAGCTTATTTTGGCAAGAGTACAGCATAAGTAATGCAAGGAAAAGGAGGAAGAAAGACTGCAGAGTTAAGAATAAACTGGATATCAAATGAGGTAACTACACATCCACCAGAATAGCTAAAATTAAAGACTGATACTAAATGTTGGCAAGGATGTGAATCAAATGCTGTGAGTGTAAAATGGTACAACCACTTTGAAAAAAGCTCTGGCAGTTTCTAATAAAACTAAACCCAATTATTCCAATTCTAGGCATTTACCTATAAGAAATGAAAATATATGTCCACAAAAGATTTGTCTATGAATGTTCATAATAGCTTTATAACTGCCCAAACCTGAAAACAGCCAGGTATCCATCAACAGGAAAATGGGTTAACAAACTGTGGTAATTCCATACAATGGAATGACCACATAGTAACATGCATGAATCTCAAAAACATCATGCTGAGCCAAAGAAGCCTTATTCCAAATAGTAAGTACTAGATGACTCCATTTATATGAAGCTCTAGAACAAGCAAATCTAATCTATGGTAGGAAAAAAAAAATCACAACAGTGGTTTCGCTGGAGAAAAGGAGGAAAGTGAAGATACAGATTAACAAGGGAGAGGCATGTGGGAACTTTCTTGGTTGATGGAAAAGTTCCACATCCTGATAGAGGTTCAGTTACACAGGTGCATGCAATTCTCAAAATTCATCAAAAATAACTTAAGATTTGTGTATACATTGAATGTAAATTTTATAACAAAAAAACAAAGATTGAACTTTAATTAATGATTATGAATGCTGAAGTATTTAAGGAAAAGCATACAGATGTCTGCAATTTATTAATACTTTGAAATGTGTCAAAAATAAAATAAGTTGATGGACAGAGAAAGTAATGGATAAATGCATAGATATCTGATAAAGAAAAACAAGTATAGGCCAGGCCCGGTGGCTCACGTCTATAATCCTATCACTCTGGGAGGCAGAGGCAGGAGGATCAATTGAGGCCAGGAGTTTGAGACCAACCTGAGCAAGAGTAAGACCCCACTCTATTAAAAATAGAAAAATTAGGCTGGCATGGGTGGCGTGTGCCTATAGTCCCAGCTACTTGGGAGGCTGAGACAGAACGATCATGTGAGCCCAGGAGTTTGAGGTTGCAGTGTGCTATGGTGATACCACTATACTCTAGCCCAGGCAACAGAGCAAGACCCTGTCTCCAAAAAAAAGTACAGGAAAATGTTAATGGTAGAATCTAGGTAGTAGATGAATGGGTATTTACTGAAGAATTTTCAACTTTGCTGTAAGTGTGAAAATTTTCATTTAAAAAAAAATCGAAGGGCTTTTCATGCAATGTTAGAATTTGGCCTTTTTCCTTTAGTCAATAGAAAGTCCTAGGAGGGAAGCAGAAGAAGCAACTAATTCTGTAGGAAGTAATTAGGCGAAGCTTAAAGAAGTACCCACTGACTGACAGAATACAGCTACAAATGACAAGGGAACAGCATATGCAAAAGCAATCAGATTAAAGTTGTGTGGCACATTAGATAGTCCAACTGACATTCCCACAGAAAATATCTAAAAATCCTGGATTTAAAAAAAAATGAAAGATTCTATGTCTATGGGCTCCTGTAAAAAGAAAGAAAAAAAGGAAAAAAAGAAAAAGAAAACACAGAAAGAAGGAAGAAAGAGAGGGAGGAATGCGAGATCATCTAATGCAAGAAGTCAAGTAGGAGAACTCCCTAAAATAAAGGTTTAATTGCCCTCACCTCCACTAATCCCCTTCCCCTCTCCTACCCCCTAGAAACTCAGGCAGGAGTTGATGCTGTAGCCTTAAGGCAGAATTTTTTTCTCCCAGAAATTTCAGTTTTTGCTCTTCAGGCCTTTCAACTGATTGGATGAGGCCCACCCACATTATTGAGGGTAATCTCCTTTACTTAAAATTAATTGGAGATGGTAACCACATCGACAAAATACCTTCCTAGCAACACCAAGATTAGTATTTGATTAAATAATCGGATACTACAGCCTAGCCAAGTTCACACATAAAGCTAATCATCACAGGTGAGGTGGCCATAATTATTATATAATAAGCATGGGTTTGTTTTGTTCTTTTAACTTATTTTGACTGGATTCCAATTCAACTAATATTTATTGAGCAGCAAATATTTGTCAGGCACTTCATTGTTAGCTTTCACATGTATCATGCCAATTAAATCTCATAACCCTATCAAACATTATGCTTATTTTATAGAAACTGATACAAAGAATGATTTGCCCAAAGTCACAAGGCTCCATGGAGCAAAGTCCAAATAGGAATTTTGATTCTGATTTCAAGTCCAGTAGCCTTTGCATTATGCCATGTACTTTCCCCATAGTAAAACATCTAAGACTTTCATGGCACTATAAACTGCTTGTGTTGTCTCTTTTGGTCTCTATCCTTTGGCTGGGTCCTAAAATGTTTCTTCATGCCTTTACTTGTTTTGAAATGCTCATCTGCATTATCTAAAACTCTCCAGGTGAGTTTTTTTTCCACTGCTTGGGAAACAGCTGGCAAAGAAACAAGAGTAGAACCCAAAACTTGAAGAAACAACTGAAAATTTTAACTGGAAATAATAATGCACTGGAAATACTTTCATTTAAATGTTTACTATTCTATGTATTCCAACTCAGTGAAGTTCCTCAAATGGTAATTATACTGTTCTCCTTATTTACCCACATACCAATTACTATTCTATTTAAAAAATCAATTATTTCTTCCTACATGTGCTACAAAGTGACAATTCTTCCTAGTTAATATCTTGGAAGAGACCTGGGTAAATGCTAAGTAAAGATTAGATTTCCAAATAGACTCGGTCTTCAAGTACTTACTAAACTCTAACTGCTAACTACAGACTTGAGTCTAAAAGGTGGCTTGGTTTAAGCTTGAGAAAGGTATTAGGAGCAAATAAGAATGAAAATTGTTTCAGAAATGAAAAAGTTCAATTTAGCTCATTACCCAGAATGATCATTTTTAAGCTTTCCTTCAAGTACAGTGTTTTCAGCCTACTGTTACTGTGCAGGGACATCAATACCTAACTTGGTTTTCAAAGTTAGAAACCTAGGGTCCATTACCAGCTCCATGATCCTAAACAAATTGCTTATCCTTTTGAACTTGGTTTCCTTACATACAAGGATACCATCTATAGCTCACAAGAGAAAAGATGTAAAAGTGCATGGTGAAATTAAAGCTTTGCTTCTAATATCCAGACCAGCACTGGAATCACCCGAAAGCTTTTAAGAAATGCAGACCGAAAGCTTTTAAGAAATGCAGACTCTAAGGCCACATTCCAGATCTACTGAACCAGAAATATGTATTTAACAAGACCCCCAGGTAATTCACATGCACATTAAAGTCTGAGGAGCACTGGTGTCAAGTACTCTGTAGATGTTAGGTATCTTAACCATAATAAAATAGGTCATTAGAAGCTCTTTTTGTCCTGAAGAAGTCCTGTGATCTGGTAACTCATTAACAACTCTGACATCATCCTCCTCCTCAGCTCCATCATTTCCCAGATTGAGAAACTACTGAATGTGGGTTTGGGTTTCGGTCTAGGCTTCACCACTAATTTGCAATGTTATCTTGGGCAGATTTCACTTCTCAAGGTCTTTTTCTTTATTTATGAAATGAGAAGGTTAGATCACAGGTCCCACCCTGAGGTCCCTGAACTCACTGGAGTCTGAAAAAGTGATAATGGAGGGAGGCAGGATAGTACCATAGTTAAGTGCATAGCTTTGCAATTTAATGGCCCTTGGGTCACCTGGGCACTAGCCTAAGAGATCAAGCAGTTTAACATATGGTTACAAATAAGTGCTCTGTCCTAGCACTCTGGGAGGCTGAAGCAGGAGGATTGCCTGAGGTCAGGAGTTCTAGCAACTCCTGACCTCAGGAGTTGTTGCCAGCCTGAGCAAGAGTGAGACCCCATCTCTATTAAAAATAGAAAATATCAGCCGGGTGTAGTGGTGTGTGGCTGTAGTCCCAATTACTTGGGAGGCTGAGGCAGGAGAATTGCTTGAGCCCAGGAGTTTGAGGTTGCT
>VBSM01001265.1:40163529-40225659 GCA_008086735.1 Cheirogaleus medius | reverse complement strand
GCACTCGAATGTTTATGGCAGCACAATACACAATTGCAAAGATGTGGAAACAACCCAAGTGTCCATCAATATATGAGAGGATCAATAAAATGTGGTATATGTATACCATGGAATACTACTCAACTATAAAAAATAATGGTGAACTAGCACCTCTTACATTATCCTGAGTGGAGCTAGAGCCCATCCTTCAAAGTGAAGTATCACAAGAAAGGAAAAACAAGCACCACATGTACTCGCCATCAAATTGGTACTAAATGATCAACACTTAGGTGCTCACATGGAAGTAATATTCATCGAGTACAGGGCGGGTGGGTGGTGGGAATGGGTAAACTTAAAACTAATGAGTGCAAAGCGTGCTGTATGGAGGATGGGCACACTTGTAGCTCTGGCTTGGGAGAGGCAAAGGCATTATATGTAACCAAAATGTTTGTACCCCCATAATATTCTGAAATTTAAAAAAAAAAGAAAAGAAAAACAAAAATAAATAATTTTTTATAAAAAGAAAAGATCACTTTACCTGGTTTTAACTTGCAAGGTCATTTGTATGGTCTCATGCTACCATGAAAAACAAGGACTGCCTCCACCTACAACTTCTGGCAAGAAGGAGCTTATTATTTCACAACTAAACAGAGGGCCCCCCCTCCTACTTTTTCCCCCGGTCCTTACAATTTCCTCAAACAAAATGGAATTTGAACTGATCTTGGGAGATGCTAAAAAGACAGTTTTTCAGCTGCTGAAAGTGACTGAGAACCACTGCCATGTCTGAACATGCAATTCCACAAACCTGTCATTATTACCCAAAAGACACATATCCTAATGCTGAAAGACGGTTGAAAGATAGCAGAATAAATTGAATAGTTATTCAATTTGTCTTTTGCGATAGTATAATACTTCACGTCTGTCTTTATCCCTTGAATGCAGGGGCAAAACAATGAATGTGTGATAGAAGTAATGATGAGGAGGAGGTAATACAGTATAGTACCTTTAGAGTCAGACCTCAGCTTGAAAACTATCTTTACACTACTTATTGCAATCTTAGGTAAGTTATTTCTTAAAGCTTCAATTTCCTAATCTTTGAAATGGGGAAAATAATGCCTTCTTTTTGGAATTACTGTAAAGATCAAAAGAGATAAGATTGCCAGGGCAGTGGCTCATGCCTGTAATCCTAGCAGTCTGGGAGGCAGGAGGATTGCTTGAGCTCAGGAGTTCAAGACTAGCCTGAACAAGAGTGAGACCCCTGTCTCTACTAAAAAAGAGAAAAAATTAGCTGGGCATGGTGGCACACCCCTGTAGTCCCAGCTACTCTGGAGGCTGAGACAGGAGGATTGCTTAAGCCCAGGAGTTTGAGGTTGTTGTGAGGCTGGATACCATGGTACTCTAGCCTGGGCAACAGTGAGACTCTGTCTCAAAATAAAAAAAAAAGAGAGAGAGAGAGATATCAGATATATGAAGTGCTTAACAAAATGTGGCACATAGTGAGCACTTAGATAATAGCTATATATTATTATTAATATTACCATCATTAATATTGCCATTAATGTAAATAAAACTGATAAAACTGCATTTGTTTTGAACACATATTTTAAACATTATTAATCAGCATATTTTTCACAGATCAAATTCTCTTACTCCAAGATTTCATAGATGCCGACCACTTGTTATGGTAAGGTGATTTGATCTCAAATCCCTCCAGATCACGTTCTCCCAAGATACATGTGCATAGGGCTGCCAATATTCACTCATCCTCTTCTTGAAACTCCTTAGATTCCTATGTCAAAACCCTTCCTGCAGTCTGTTCAGTTTCCTCTTCTGAGCACATTGAAAACTGAAACAATTTCCCATTTCTCAGAGCTATCTGCCAGAACACTAGTATCTTGGTCTTTCATAGTCCACATGACTTAACTGCTAGTTTTCTCTTTTGATTCTAATCCCAAACCTTGGTTCTAAACTAAGAGTCATCATTACCTACACAGACACATAAAGCTGCAAGGGAACTGAAGGCCAACCAAGGGCAGCCCCTTTTCTCTACTAAATAATTATTTCCTTCTAACATATTCACATGAGTTAGTTGAGCAATGTCTGTTTAACACTTACAGTGACAGAAAGCCTTTGCCTTTGCTTTGTGGGGAGGAAAAAAAAGACAAGAGAGTCCTCTATCCCCCAAGCCTATCTGTTCCATGACTATATCATTGGTTAGAAAGTTTTTCCTTATGTTTAAGCAAATCTCCCCACTTAGTTTCTGCCCATAGGCCCTAATTCCAGATTCTAAAAAAATAAAAAAATGTTAACTGTTCTATATAATAGCTCATCCAATATTTGAAGACTCTTGAGTTTCCCCTTTTCCATGTTACACATTTACAGTTCAGAGAGCATGGTTTTAAGCTTATTCTCTCGTGGTCCGGGTTCTCTGGACCAAGCATGGGCTTGCGAAAGTGATCTAACAATAAACTGGTAAATTAATTCCTTTGCCAATATTTGTGCTGCCAAGGAATTACACTACAAACGATCCCTTTGCCCATATTTCTCATTATGTAAAAATTATTAATTTAAACTAGTAGTTCAGGAAAAGTGACTCTCAGCCAAAATCATGGTCTCAAGGAATGGTACTAAAGTCCTGAAAACTGCAAAAAGTGTTCTGTTTTCTTTAACTTATCTTAGCCAATTACTGGAATAGAATAAAGTAGGATCATCTAGCATGAAATGCTTGCCTCTTTCCTACAAAGTCAAACATACATGCCTGGGAGCAGGACTCAACAATGAAAAGGTTAGCTAGGAAGAATTTTGCTTCATATCCTGAGAAGTAGATCCAATTAAAAGAAAGCAGTAATAGTCAGCCAAAGAATATTCTCTGTACCTTGCCACGAGCAGGTACCTGAAAGAAGGATTGAATATTATGATCTCAAAACGTGACCAAACTAAACAACAGAAAAAGAAGTGGCAGATTACTGCTAGCCTGGCAAGAATCATCTAGGAATACAGACAGAAAGACACAGAGAACAACCCCCACCTGGCCAGCAGTGCCTGACAGAACAGCAACTAGATACAGAAGGTTCTTCCTTAAGTCCTCAGAAGGTGCATTCAGTGGAAGTAGTGTCCTCAGATGACCCCTAACTTCTAGGTAGTGGTATAGGGCACAGTGGAACAGGGACTTGGTCCCGTGTGTTCTTGGGAGGCTGGCCTGAGCAGGAAGGTACATACTAGGTGCTCTGCCTTCTACTTCTCATGCAAGATGATAGGTGAACAGCGGTACTCAGAGAGCGGATGATCTCTGGTACTTGAAGATATCCTATAAGGGGGAGGGGGTCTCAAAGTGGTAAAAACTGTTCCCTAGAAGTGAGGAAGTCTAATAAGAACAGAGAGAAAAAAGGGAAAGACCTAGAATGTTCACAGATTTGGAGAAGGAAGAAGCTAGGAGCTGTCCCCCCTTCTTCCGTGCCCTTCTGGCTAAGGTGGTGGCAGCAACAGCAGAGCAGGTGTCCTGGTCCCTCATTTCCATGAGCAGAGTCCTCCACTCTCCCAACCTCTTCTCGGGCCGGCCCCGACTTCACCCCTCAGGGAGGAATTCCCCATTCCCAACCCTGCTCCTCAGGCTTTCCCTTAGGTCCAGCGGGAGTCCCCCAATTCTCTTCCGCCCCCCAACCCTGAGGTCCCCCTTCATCCTGCCCAGACCCTGGCACTCCTCACTCGACACACTGGATTCCCCGGTCCGCTGCCCTCGGCTTGCCCCGGCCCAGGGCGCCCCACTCCAGCTCCCGGGTCAGGCCTGGTGCCGCCCCTCGAGGCCAGGTTCGCCCTTTGCCTTCCTCACACGGCGTCTCCTCAGACCCGCGCCCTCTCGCCCTCCCTCCCCGCCTCAGGCCGCACTCACAGAACTCGGCGATGTACCAGGTCACAGCGTAGTTCTCCTCGCACCAGTCCAGCGTGGAGGTCGTGGGGCCCCAGTAGCCCTTCCGGTCCGCGGTGGGAGCCATCGCACAGCCACAGCCGCCGCCGCCCCGGCGCTCCGCTCGCTGCTCCTGGCTCGGCGGGCTACCAGGCCGGCTCGACCCTGCTCGCGCGCTCGCTCGGCCCCGCCCTTCCCCCGAGGGGCGGGGCCTGGCGCCGTTATGGACACTGCCCGGCGGGAAGGCCCCGCCTACCGGCGCCTCGGGGCCGCCAGGCGTGGTGCGGCGCAGGACCCACCCCCAGGGCGCCGCTGGCTCCGCCCCTCCTTCCCCCGTGAGCGGGACCGGGACGTGATCCAGGAAGGAAGGGGCATCTGGGCTTTCAGGCCTGCCTGGACATGCCGGTAGCAGTAGACTGGGGGTTCTGGATACCCTAGAGGCTATTTTCTGTCAGGATGTGTCTCAGCCTCTATTTGTGCGTGTGTGGTTTGATTTAATTGGGGCAGGGATGGAATGAAGCCTTCTATCAAGCCCTTGCTTGATTAAACCTGTGCAGCGTTGCACCTCAAATGTGCCCTACTCTTCAGGGAACCAACAGCCTCCAACTCAGCCTCCGCAGAGCTGCCGGAGTGATCTTTTAAAACACAGATGCAATCGCCCTTACCCCTTGTGTTCAGCTACAGCAGACTTTTCCCTACCTCGGAATGTGCTGGTCGCCTCCAAGTCTTTGCTCCTGCGGTTCAGCTGGGACGGCCTTCCCCTCTTCTCCATTTGGCTAACTCCCCACTCGTTCTTTACAATCCAGCTCTCTGAAGCCCTAATGTTCACATCCAAGAGCTCGGTAATACCATCCTGATCAGAGACCTTGCTTTTCATTCTTTATGGTCTTAGCATCCAGGAATCTGCCTGACCACAGGGTATGAAATGAAGAGTATAAATGAAGGATGATACAATCACTATTTTCTAAATAAATAAGTCAGACGAGGTGCAATCGTAAAAGAGAAGACAAGAAGAGATTGAGAAGGCCACAGCCTCTGTATAAAAACACCCTAGCAGATGACAGATGCAGAACCTTTACTCGCTAGGTGCAAAACCTAGGAATAAAGGCAATGTGTTTTAATAGGAATAGTAGGATATCTGAAATTTTTCTTTTGCACAACAGTCTTTGAGCTTCTGCTATGTACCAGGCCCTGGTTTGGCTGGCTGGTGCTAGGAACACACAGAGGGTAAACAGGAAAGATCCAAGCAGGCAGTCTCCAGATAGCCATTGAGGTGTGGGGAAACTTCCATTTCTAATAATTTTTTAACTCATCCTCTAAAATCCTGTTTTGCATATGGTTTTAATGTATATGATAATCACGAATCTATATGCTTTATAAATAAATATATTTGTATACTCAAAATGAACAGGTAAAAATACATACTCAAAGGCTGATGAGCTGTGCAACCAAAACAGTGTAGAGACCACAGCAACAGAGTGTGATAATACTTTGCTAGGAGTAAACCAAAAATTAAGGTGCTGTAGGACCCTCCTATGTGGAAATAACCGCAACCCAGCAAAATGACTCAAGGCAAGAGAATGAGGCCTTGGCTGAGTCAATGCACTGCACGGTGTTCATCAACAGTGGAAAAAAAAAATCTGCCATGACCAAGACAGAATTTAGGAGAGAGAAATTCTGCCGTCCAAGAGAAAAGGTGCAGAAATATCACTTAAAACACACAAAATGAATTTTATAATTCCTTCAGCAATGTCTATCTTCCTTTTTCTTTCTTTCTTTTTTTCTAAAAACTCCCCCTGCCCCAAGTATAAAAGCAATGCATGGAAATGTAAGGTATCCGATTTAGCCAAAACCATCTTGAAAAAGAACAAAGTTAGAGGACTTACACTTTCCGATTTCAACACTTATTACAAAACTACAGTAATGAAGACAATGTAGTACTGACATATGGATAGATAGACACTTAAATCAAAGGAATAGAATTGAGAGTCCAGCAATAAACCCTTACACTTATGGTCAGTTGATTTTTGACAAGGATACCAAGACAATTCAATAGGGAAAGAATAGTTTTTTTCAACAAATAATGCCAGGATAACTGGATATCCACATGCAAAAGAATGAAATTAAACCCCTTCCTACCATGATAAAATTCAACTCAAAATAGATGATAGACCTAAATGTAAAAGCTAAAACCACAAAATTCTTAGAAGTTTACATAAAAGTAAATATTTGTAACCTTGGGTTAGGCAATGGTTTCTTACATGAAACACCATAAGCACAAGCGACAAAAGAAAAAATAGAAAAATTGGACTTCATCAAAATTAAAAACTTTTTTGCTTGAAATGATACCATCAAGAAAGTAAGAAGACAACCCACAGAATGAAAAAAAATTATTTGCAAATTATATATCTCATAAGAGACTTGTATCCAAAATATATAAAGCACTTACAGCTCAAATCAAAAAACAACCCAGTTAAAGAATGGGCAAAAGATCTGAACAGACATTTATCCAAGGAAGATATACAAATGGCCAATAAACACATGAAAAAAATGTTCAACATCATTAGTCATTAGAGAAATGCAAATCAAAACCACAAAACTAGGATGGCTATAATAAAAAACCAATAACAAATGTTGGTGAGGATATGGAAAATGTAGAACCCTCATACATTGCTGGTATGTAAAATTGTACAGAAGCTTTGAAAACACTTTTGCAATTCCTTAAAATGCTAAATGGAGTCATCATATGACCTGGCAATTCTACTCCTAGGTATATATCAAAAGAGTTAAAAACATGTCCACCAAAATCTTGTACAAGAATGTTCATAGCAGCATTATTCACAATAGCCAAAAAGTGGAAACAAACCAAATATCCATCAACTGATGAATAGATTAACAAAGTATGGCATACCCAGGCAATGAAATAGTATTTGGCAATAAAAAGGAATGCAGTGCTGATCCATGCTACAACATGGATCAGGGGTCCTCAAACTACGGCCCGCGGGCCACATGCGGCCCACCGAGGACATTTATCCCTGCCGGCCGGGTGTTTTTGCTGCCGCTGCCTGTCCTGCTTAGCAGCCAACTTTTCCCGGGGCCCACACTGCACATGTGTGGAATGTGCGCCGCACTCTCCAACGGCCCTCCAACGGTCTGAGAGACAGTGAACTGGCCCCCTGTTTAAAAAGTTTGAGGACCCCTGATAGATGAACCTTGAAAACATTATGCTATATCAAAAAAGTCAGACACAAAAGGGCACATATGGTATGATTCCACTTACATGGAACATCCAGAATAGGCAAATCTATACAGATAGAAAGTAAATTAGTGGTTGCCTAGAATTGAGAGAGGGAGCAGGAACAGGAGGTGATTGTTACTAGGAAGAGTGCAACTTTTGGGGATGATGAAAGTGTTCTAAAATTGGATTGTGGTGATGGTTGCACAACTGAGTGAATATACAAAAAAAAAACCCATTTGCTTGTAGACTTTAAATGGCTGAACTGTGTGATGTGTGAATTATATCTTAAGAAAGCTTTTTTAAAAAAAACATAGATTTTTATGTTGGAAAATTTGAAATACAAAAAAAGGATAAAAAATAAATCACACATAATCCAACCAACTAGCAATTACCATTGTCAACATTTAAGTATATTTTCTTGCAGTATTTTATCTAAGGATTTTTTTTTTACATAATAGAGTTAATATTGTCTTTATATATCATATTCTTTCATAAGCATTTCTCATGCCATTAAAAAATCCTCATATCATATTAATAGTTACACCGTATTTCATTTTATAGATATACCACCATTATTTAATCATGATATGTCTATTTTACTATTCCCTTACTACTGAGTATTTAGGTTATTTTCAAAGCTTATATTTGTTTTTCAGCTAACAAATGAGAACGCTAATTTTGAAAGCTTTCAATGAGATTCCTGCTGAAAATTATTTTTACTAGTTCCCAAGATGACAAAAGAAATCCAAGCTATAATTCATTTTTTCCACATTAGATATGTTGTACTATTTCACAAATGCAAAGGAAAATTTGAAACCGTGAAAACCCAATGTATAGGCTCACCACAGGTTAAGTGGTTTTATGTTCTACAAGTCACCTCTTAGTCCCTCTTACAGCTCAGTGTGTTCACCGCAGGCCCACAACACTGCCTAGCCATCACTCTGTGGGAGACAGGGAGTGTCACCCAAGGGCAATAGACACAACCTGGGAACACAATCCCAGTCTTCTGGGAAAACCCCCCTGAACCCCAGACTAGGTTTGGGCCCCTCCTCTATCCTTCTGCAGGCCCTGGCTTTCCTCTGCCATGGCCCCTCTCACATTTGGTAATAGTCTGTTTAGGAGTTGGTCTTCCAGACCCTGTCCTCCTCTATCTCTGTATCTCCAGTGCAAGAGTTTACATATTTTCAGATTTAATAGATAATGCCAAAGGTTATACCAATTTACATTTCTACAATAAAATTATATTTCAAATATAAAATATATTTATACAATAAAAATATAATCCATAATGAAAAACTATATAAAGAATCACCTGGAATTTTATCACTTAGTAGTAACCACTGACGATATCTTGGTGTACAACGGGCGAGAACTTTTTCATACAAATACGTATATATGTTCTATTAAAATAGAGTTATAAAATACAAATCATTGTGGAGCTTTCTGTTTTCACTTACAATGCATAATAAGCATTAAAAAATAAATGTTTTATGCAGCTGCTGATGCTAATGCTTCCAGAAACATCATTAGAGTCATCATAACTCCCAACTCCAGACTTTGAGACTCAACTCAACTGCCGTCCTGGTGACCCCTGGAAAGCACTGGGCCCCAGTAGAAGGACACAAGCCCCACTCCCCAGGCAGAGCACCCTGTGCAGTCCCCATACCGTGACCTCACTGCCTGTTGACTGGTTTGTACCCACGATGCAGCATGAGCTCCTGGAGAAAAAGGGTCACCCACATTCCTCTCTGCGTTCCCAGGACCCAGCACTAGGCCTCGCATGTGAGCAAATCCATAGATATTTTTCAAATTAAGTAACAAATCCACCTTTATGAAGCAATCTGATATAGAGGTTAAGAGTATCAGCTCTGGAACGTGGCAAACACCACCTTGTATCCCAAACCCACCTCTTGATAAGCTGTGACTTTGATTCTATTAAACCTCTCTAAGCCTCAGTTTCCCTATCTAGAAAACGGGGGAGTAGTAAGTACTCACTTCATGTTTGGATTAAATTTTTTTTTAATTTCAGAATATTATGGGGGTACAAACGTTAAGGTTGCATACATTGCCCTTGTCTTCCCTCCCCCCTCGAGTCAGAGCTTCAAGCGTGTCCATCCCCCAGACGGTGCGCATCACACTCACTATGTATGTATATACCCATCCCCTCCTCCCCCCTCCCACCTGCCCCACACCCGACAAATGTTTGTTTTTCTTTTTTTCTTAACAATTTGGTTAGGATTAAATTTTTTAAGAACATGCAAAATACAGCACCTGGGAAATGGAATGAGATGAATACATCTCATGGTATTGTGGCTGTTAATGAAAAAGCTTCCACAGTGAAGCGCAGGGAATCAGACTGTCCACCATGCACAGGGGAGACTGGGATGGAGGGAACATTTGGGCCTGATTTTCTCATAAGACCTATTTTCTAAACTAAGAAGAAACTTGGATTACAGAGAACCAAAAGCCAATTTTGAGCTCCTTGAGATAGGTAGGCTTCCCAGGCCCCTAGCCTCCCAGGACTTCCCCTCACAGCCCTCCTCTCTGCCCTAGCCACAAGCTACCTGCTGCCCCTGTCCCCTGCCAGTGCCCTGTGTTCTCTCCCATTTGCTCCTCTGATGGGGGTCTCCCCCAGTTATATTATATCTTTGCAAAACTTGAATAAGTAAAAGCCAGTTTACATGGAATCAGCAAAAATTGAATTGAACATCTACCATAGTATTAGGAGTATTAGTATTGGGAGTACAGAGTAGAATAGCACAGCTCCCAGTTTTGAATCTGATAATATTAATAATTTAACTGGTGAAATTAAATATGACAAGATACACTAAGTTAGCAAATTCATTTTCTAATAAATATTTAATGAACTCCTACTGTGTGTCAGGCACTATACTAGGCAACAGAAGAGGACAAAACAGACAAATCTCAAGTATAACAGCTAACGCTGAATATTTATTCCTGACACTGTTCTGAATATTTTTCAGGATTATCTTTTAAAATCTTCTAAAACTCTTACAAACTAAGTACTACCTTTAGCCCTTTTTTACTGATAATGAAACTGCCACAGTGAGGTTAAATATTTTGCCCAAGGGCAGCCAGATAATAAGCAGCTGGGCCTAGGCTGGAATCCAGGCAGTCTGGTGCCAGAGGCCTCGTGCTTATCTACTGTGCCAAGCTGGCCCTGCAGGAGCCTGGAACAGGGGCTGTGCTGGACAGAGAGGACTGGGGGCGCCTCAGGGGCCAGCACTGTTTGGTTTTACTTTGCACCTGGAATCTAGGAAATGAGGCCTGAGAGGTCTGCAGGGAAAATACCATCAGGGGCTAAAGGGTTTTAAGCAAGAGATTGACACTGAAAAATTTGCAAAAAGGAGGATGTATTGATTGAATCGGGAAAGACCAAATGATTGAATGGGGAAAGACTGAAGACATGGAAGCTCTGGAAGAGACTGTGGCAGTGATCCGGTGAGTATCAGTCATGATGGAGAGGAGAAGAAAAACTACAGATGTTTAGTGGGGAGAATCAACAGGATCTGGAGAGGGATGGGGAGGGACAGGTTGAGGGATAAGGAGGAGCCATTCGTGACCGCTGGGAAAACCAGAAAATTAATCTGGCTGCACTAGGGTGGATGGGGATAGTTGGTCAGAGCAGGAGGTGGAGAAAACATTTCTGGGCAAGAAAACAGCCTACAAGGGCTTGGAAAAGGGCAAGAGAAAGACAAGGCAGAATGAAGCATTCAGAGTGGCTGAATGTGTGTGCAGAGATGGGGGAGGGGCAAGGACAAACATGGGGACTGAAGATGGAAAGGAAAGGTTGGGGCCTGATGCACTGTGATAAGGCATTCGGGGTTTATCCTAGTGACAACATAAGTGTTCAAGAAAGGGAATAATGTGGTCAAATCCATGTGTTAGAGAAAATCAGTTTTTGGTTTTTGGATTTTTTGTAGTGAGGCAAGGTGGAGAGAAGAAAGGAATCAAGAAAATCAAGTAGAAGATGGTGTCAAAGAATCTTGACAAAAGATAGGATAGTCAGATTAAATTGCAACACAGGTCCTAGGCAGTCCTTGCAACAGCATTTCCAAAGAGAAGGCCAGGGTTCCTTGCTTGGTAGAAGACAGAGAAGAGCTGAGCTTTACCAAGTCAGCTCCTGAACACAGAACACGCCACACTCTGGGAGGTAAGTCACCACACATATGAACAGAGACACCAGCCCTTGGTGAAGCACCTGGAAAGTTGTTATAAATATCATGCAGTTGAGTATTAATTGAATAACCTTACATTGATCATTTTGTTTTGAATAAGGTTATGGAAACGTCGACAATAAAAAAGTAATCTAAAGACACTTGCCTTGTGAACTCAAATTCCTCCTTTCAACATTGCCTACAAGCCTACCCCTGTCTGTCCTTTAGCTCATAAGAATCATTCCTGCCTGTGCATATTTGGATGCCTAACTTTCTTGTATCCACACCAATGCTGTTACCATCTAGATGCTGACCCAAATCTTTTATCTCTAACCCAGATCTGTCTCCAGGGTTTTAGCTATTGGATCATGTTTTGCTGCAGGTGACAGAAAACCAGTTCCAGTGCCTTAACCAAATAAGGGTTTATTTTTCTCAGGTGGTAGACTGCCCAGGGCCTCACCACAGCTCCACAGTGCCAGATCCTGCTGTCCTTGTGCTCTGCCCTCCTTACTTCATGGTGACGGTCACAAGATGGCTGCTTCTTGTCCAGGTATCCCAACTCTGTTTAGGCAGGAAGGAGGAAGACAGGCAAGGGTAAAAGGCAAATGACAGCTGGGCCCATCCATTGCTATCAAGAAAACAAACAGCCTCTCCAGAACCTATACCAGGTGATATGCACTTAGAGTTCTTTGCTCAGAATGGGGGTCTCATGACCAACCATAGAGAGTTTGGGAAGACTAGAGGACTGGCAAGAGAGTCTAAGAGAGTAGATTTTTCAGTTGGGCATATCACTGTTCTAAACAAAATTGCCCTGTCTTAGGATAGAAGTAGGAGGAGAGGATATTAAATGAGCAACAGACAGGATCTCCCATAGATCTGCATTTCCAACTATCTCCTTGACAGCTCTACTTGGATATTTCATAGGGATCGCAAATTTGTTATAATCTAAAGTGATCTCATCATTTTCCCCTCCACATTGGCTTTTTCCCATTGTTTTTTTTTTTAATATAGTGAAATTCACAACCATTGACCCAGTTTGCTAAAGAAAGAAGCCTTGACTTCCCCCTGTCCCCATCCAGTCATATCCTATCAGTTATCAGCTCTGTGGATTCTTCTATCTGTCTTCTTTCCTCCTACCCGACACCATTGTCTCAGTCCAGGTGTCATCGTTTCCTGTGCCCTCACAGCCCAGAGGAAAGTCTTGCCCTGTCACAGTCCCACAACCTGCTCACACAAATCCTCCTCCAAATAAATAACTCTCAGTGATTTCTCCACTACCAACAGATAAAGTCTGAACACCTGTGACTGGCAAGGCTTTTTGTGACCTGGTCCCTGCTCACCTCTCAGGCCCTGTTGCTGTATTCCTAAAATACTTTCTCTTCCTTAAGGGAGCCACTTCTCTCACTTCTGGGCTTTTGTAAACATTTCCCCTTCAGTTTGAATCTCCCCTTCCCTTCCTGCCACCTTGGCTAACTTGTTCTTATCTTTTAGGTCTCATTTCAGACCAGACTTTCTCCAGAAAGTCTTCCTGATTGAAACTCTCATCACTCTGCACTGTAATCCTCTGTTTACTTGTCTGCCCCACCAGCAAGATCAGTGGCTCTCAAACTTAAGAGAATATCAGAATCACTGCTTGTTACCAGAAAGCCAAAGAATCAGAATCTCTGGCGGCTCGAATCTGTACATTGAGCAAGAAGCTTTGGATTACTGTGAGGCGGATGGTCCAGGAACTGCATCTTGAGAAACAATGAACCAGGTTCCAGGGAGCCTCAGGGCAAGAAAGTGTCTTGGTTCCCACAGCCTGTGCCTTGTGCAGGGGTGGCAAACCTTTTCGTGTTGGAAGATCACATAAATTTACCTGTAACCAAATAAGACCAAATTCAAGAAACTCCAATGAGATATACTTAAAAATGTACATTATTTTGTAAAAAATCTAACTACTATGTACTTAATAATTTCAAAAATGGAAATCATTTGTTAATTTTAAAGTTAACCTTTTAATGACTTTGTTGTATCTGCTTTTTTTTGGAAAGCCTTTGAATATTTGGTTGCGGCTTGGAGGTCTGCAGTTTCCATTGATCCTCTAGAGGGATATCAGTCATGTGTAATCTTAAGGGTGTCTTGATTTGGGTTAGGTAGGAGAATGTAGATTCACAGCAATAAATGGTTGAAAAGCAAGAAAGCATTTTTCGGGCATGTTGCTGAAGGCGTGGGTATTTTACTGCATTTTTCAGTCTTTCAATTGGATCTTTCTTAGCATCAAACAATGACTTTAAAATGTCATCTACTGAGAGCTCAATCAATTCCATCTGTAGTTCTTTGAGGTACCTTGGTGATGTCAACTAGGTGCGGCTGAAATGCTAATTTGAGTGTGATGTCATATTCTCAAAGTCAGTGAACATTTCATTGTATTTTGCAATTAATAGATCTATAACAGCTGTGTATTCTTCAAATGATTTGCATATATTATCCTGCTCATCAGTGATCTTTGCTAACTGGGGAAAATGTTCATTTCCTTGGGGAAATGAAATTTCCTTTTGAAGAAGTGCTTTGAAAAAAGATAACTTTTTTCAAAATGCTTTATCTGTGCAATAAACCCTTCATGTTTTCCTGCCATGGAAGGTGCACCATCTGTACACATACTCACTAAATTTACCAAATTCAATCCAAATTCACAACATTTATCTTGAAAGTTGTTGAAGATATCTATTCCCTGTGTTCTGTTTGTAAGAGTGCCCAAAGTGAGTGAGCAACTCTTCATAGCAAAGAAAATCTTCTGTTATGACTCAAATGAAGTATAAAACCTGCACTGACTAAGTAGTATCACTTGATTCATCCAAAGTGATTCAATAATATATAGTTGCCTTTTGAAGTATTGCATGAACTTGCTCTGTTAAGTTGAAGGCTAATTCATGCCGCTGATCAGTTATGGGTTGTTTTTTTTTGGTTTTTCTTTTTTTTTGAGACAAGGTCTCACTCTGTTGACCAGGCTAGAGTGCAGTGGCATCATCGTAGCTCTTTGCAACCTCAAACTTCTGGGCTCAAGTGATCTTCCTGGCTCAGCCTCCTGAGTAGCTCAGATTACAGGTGCATGCCAATGTGCCTGGCTAATTTTTCTATTTTTATTTGAGACAGAGGTCTCGCTCTTGGTCAGGGTGATCTCAAACTCCTGAGCTCAAGCAATCCTCCCACCTCAGCCTCCCAGAGTGCTAGGATTACAGGTGTGAGCCACCATGCATGGTGCAAATACATTCATTTTTAAAATAAAATAAAAATATAAAAGACAAACATAAATGTATTAATAAAAATAAAAGGATTTATTCTGTAAAATTTGGATTCAGTCAAAAGGCCTAGAAGGCCACATGTGACCTTAAGGCAGCAGGTTCTCCACCCCTGGCCTAGTGTCTAGCACAGCGCCAGTCACAAAGTGAATCAACTAACTCCAAATCCCTTCTCCTTCTGCTCTACATTGCCCTATCCACATGAAATAATGATTACTAGTTATAGGGGTAGCACAGGCTGTGATGTCAGAGACAATCAATCTTCGGTGACTCTTCATTGCCTTTGGGATCAATGGATTTGAATCCAGCAGAGCCTCTTATTATCTTGGTGACTTTGAGCAATTTGCTTGAACTCTATATGCATTGGTTCCCTCACCTAAAAAATTAAGCTAATACTTGTATTGACCTCATACAGATGCTATTAGGGGTAAAGGAGATAATGAGTTTTAAGTACTTAGGACAATGCCTTGATACATAGCAAGACCTCAATACAAATTGACTATTTATTACTGTACTACTGCTATTTATGGAGTGTCTGTTAAGTTCCAGCTAGGCATTTTTTAAAAATTATTTTTCAGAGACAGAGTCTTGCTATGTTGCCCAGGTTGGACTCGTGGCTCAAGCAATCCTCCCACCTCGGCCTCCTGTGTGGCTGGATTACAGGTGCATGCCACCGTGCCCACTAAGCAGGCATTTGAGTAAGCATTTTTATATGCATTATTTTATCTAATTCTTCCAATCACCTAGTAAGAGAAGTATCACTCTCCTCATTCTATAGATAAGAGAACCAGATCAATTGAACAATCTGTCTGTCAGATGTATTCAATTGAAGAATTTGTCTCTAGATATTCATACTAAAACATACTATTAATAAAACCCAAAGTCAAAATATTATATTAGTTAATAGGAAATTATTCTAATATATGCAGCAAAAGGGAATTGACAGCATTATTTCCAAATTGATCGTGCCACATAAATTTGGCCAATTATGAGTCCAACATACCTTGGCAAACTCCTTTTGTGGTCTTGCACTTTGCTTCACATTTGTTCCAATAAGACTCAATGTTTTGGGTAGGCACTCCAAGAGGTGACATGAAACAGAAGTTGAGATCGTCATGGTTAACCTATGTTGGAAACCAAAGAGATGCTGAATGTTATTATACACAGCCTATGAATTGCAGTGAATGGTAGAACCAGGGTAAATTATGCATTGCAAAATAGGCAGCAAAGTTTGGGCAGAACAGCGGCCAACAGTTTTCAAATAACCAATAACTGGTTGAGGGGTAGTGTCTATGTTACCAAAAACTCATATTTCCCTCTCCAGAGCACAGCCATAATACTTGATTTTGTGGCTAAAACAGGACTTGTTTATTTGCAAGTAGTGACCTGGACCACCAAGCTGTTATTGGATGCAGTTCAAAGTAATGCTTGCATACTTCAAGATAGAAATTGTAGATATTGACAATAGTATGGGCCAAAATTCCAGTAATATTAATAGCAGTCGCCACTTTCTCTGTGATTTCTGCAGACCATAAGAATAGAACATGAAGCCACATTATCAGAGAAATGTTGGATTTCACACAAAAAAAGATTTCTTTTGAAGAGAGACCCATGATGATTGGCAATTGGTCCTGCAGGACTCACAGGGATAAATTGTTCAGTTGATCCAGAAAACCAAGGCTCAGAGAGGCAAAGTAATTCATACAATGTAAACAAGAAAGCAAGTAGAAGAGATGAAGTTTGCACTTGGTCAAAAAAGAAACTTTTTAATGCTTTATTAAAATAAATCAAGTTTGGCAACTAGGTAGAACAACATGAACTTTCATACATTGCTGGTGGGAATGGAAATTGATATACAATCACTTTGGAGAGTGATGTCTAGCAAAGGTGAAGAAGTGCATACACCATGATTCCACAAATACACTCCTAGGAATATATCTTTAAAAAATTCTCACACCTATGTAGTAAGAGGCATGTTCACTGCATGATTATTTATTGAACAGAAGGATGTTTATATGAACTGGAGTATAATCACAAAATGAAATAGTCTACAGAAGTTACAATGAATGAGTCTCAAAAACATATTGAGAAAAAAAGAAAAGGAAGCTGCAAAATAGGCACAGTAGGATACCATTTATCTAAAGCTTAAAATATGCAAAACAAACCACCTGTCTTTGTGGATACATATATATTAGAAACACACTTAGAATTCATAAACTCCAAATTCAAGATGACAGTGACATACAGGGAGAGAAGGGAATGGAATTAGGAAGAGTTACACGGAGACATTCATCTGCACATTTAATGTTCTATTTCTTAAAGAACAAAAGAGCTGACGCAAATACAGTGTAGGAAAATACTAAGATGTGACTAAGCTGGGTAATGGACGCATAGAGGTTATATTATTCTATTTTTGTATATGCCTTAAGTATTTTATAATTTTTTAAAGGCTTCATTAAGAACGTATTGAAGAGAGATTTTGAGGTCTAGAAACGTTCTAAATCTCCATTTGGCCATTCCACAGCCATTCCTGACACCAGCTGCCTCCCTACGCTTCTTGTGTACCTAGGCCCCTCCCCTTACTGGACCCTCCGCCAGCGTCCGAGGGACTGATCCGAGCCTATGGGTGCCGGTGGGCCTGGAGTCTAGCAAGCCCTGGGCACTTGCAAGACCTGGTCTGCAACTTCCCCGGACGGGGACACCTGCTGGCCGGTGCCACTGAGCTCCTGCCTAGAGCCGAATTAGTACCAAGGTCCTCTTGGAGCTGGTCGTGGCCAGGCACCTCTGCATCTCGACCGCTGTCCCGCCCAGCTGCAACCAAGGGGTCTGCGTCTGCATCCAGCCGCGGCCCCGCCCGCTGCCCCCTGCCCCGTGCGTTCCCGTCCCTGCCCTGTTCCCTGGGCGGGCCGCAGCCCAGGGCCCAGCATGCCCTGCGGTGAGTCTCGCAATCCCATTCTCATTGTAACCTCAGCCAAAAAACGGGAGCGGGGCAGCCAGCTAGAGGGTGCACAGGACTTTGCAAACTCTCTTTTTTTAAAAAAAGTTCATCTCACTGTTTTCATACAATCAAAAACTTGTAAACCACCATAACTCCATTAGTACTATCAGATTCCTGGGCATCCGATATTCGTGGGCAGGAAAAAATAGCATGTCGCACAAGATATTGACAATCCTGCAAGCAAGTTATGAAACAGTATGTGTAATATAATCCCACTTCTAAGTGTGTGCATAGAAACAAGCCATAAATAAGTGTCTATGTAAAGTAGGATTAGGAATGATTTTTATTACTGATTGTATTTGCTAACTGTTCTATGTTTTAATTGTTTCTAAATGCTAGGTTAAAAAGAAACTGCACAGGCTTAAAAATTCACCAAGTTCAAAAAAATACTCAAAATAAATTTTCTTCTTACCCCAGCTCCTCAGCCTTCTTCCCCAGAGGAGGACTTTCATATTCAGGACCATGTTTCATAATCACAAACAAAAGGACATTTACATTTTGATATGTGAATGAATGAAATATTTGTTTCTGGGTTTGCACCTCCCACTAAGAGCCTATGGAGAGTCTTAGGGCAAGGGAAGAATTCAGCTTTGGAATCAGTCAGGGTTTTGAACCATAGCTCTGCCACTGGGTGTGGTCTTGAGCAAGTCACCAGACCTTTCTAATTCTCAGTTTTCTGATCTTTAAAATAGGGGTAATCGCCCATCCCAATATTTATTGTGGATTAAATAATATAATTTGTGTAAAACACTTAGTATTATTGTACACATGCAAGAGCCTGGTAAATACCAGCTGTAGTCATTATAGTAATTATTACTGGCATGTGGCACATGAACTGACACTTTGTATTCAGATATGTTTGTTAGACAATTGGACTGATAATTTATTTATTTAGCAGGGAATACTTTCTGAGGTGAAAAGCTGGTACGAAAAATTTCCTTGAATGTGTGTGGACTTCAGGGAATTACAAATTCCACTGTAGCTGGGTAGCTGAGGAGCGGGGCTTCAGTATGGGAGAAGATCTGAGATCACGCTCTGTAGCTAAAGCAGGCCACAGAAGACTATGAGCAAACCCAGACATATATACTTTTAAAAGTCTCAGAAGAAACAAGCCACCAACCTAATCAGAGGAAGATAAGGAGCTGGCGCCGGGAGTAAGGAAGTTAATGAGCATTCATCCTTTGTACCGAACTCAGTGTCTTCTATGGGTGAGCAGTCCCCTGCGTGTACGGACTGACTGATAACTTTGGTTTAGGGTGGAGAACTTGGATCTCTTGGATTATCATCACAGGGGTTGAGAGTCAGGGAAGGCAGGGTGGGGCCAGGTAAGGAACTAACATTTACTGAGCCCTGACTACATGCGAGACAATTTATATAAATGGTTTTTATTGACTCTTCATAATGTTTTGAGGTAGGTATTACTGCCCCATTTGCAGATGAAGCCTTGAGTAAGGCTTCATGGAGGAGGTGGTTTAATGTAGTGGAAAGGCAAGGGCTCTGAAATGAAGAAAGTTGGGTTCAATTCTTTCTGTGTGGACCAGGGGGAATCATTTATCTTTGAGTCTTGGTTTTCTTATCTGCACAATGGGGATCATGATACCTGTAGCACTGGATGCTTGGATAGATCAAATAGGTCTGAAAGTGCTGTTTAAACTTCAGAAAGCTATGTAAATGTTAGTGGTTGTTGTTAAGAGCTAGAATTTTAGGATGTCTAAGAAGGAGACTGTGCCCAGCAAGGTACCAGATGCAGGACTGGCCTCTGCTTAAACCTGGAGAGATAAGATGGAGGGAGTGGCTTGGTTCACCTGGAGCAGAAGGGCTTTGTACAGTATTTAGTATTTTAAAGCAGATGAGGCTGGGCATGGTGGCTCACGCCTATAATCCTAGCACTCTGGGAGGCCGAGGCGGGTGGATAGCTCAAGGTCAGGAGTTCGAAACCAACCTGACCAAGAGCGAGACCCCGTCTCTACTAAAGATAGAAAGAAATTAATTGGCCAACTAAAAATATATAGAAAAAAAAAATTAGCCGGGCATGGTGGCGCATGCCTGTAGTCCCAGCTACTTGGGAGGCTGAGGCAGAAGGATCGCTTGAGCCCAGGAGCTTGAGGTTGCTGTGAGCTAGGCTAACGCCGTGGCACTCACACTAGCCTGGGCAAAAAAGTAAGACTCTGTCTCAAAATAAATAAATAAATAAATAAAGCAGATGAGTAAACATCTGAGCACAGAAAGTGGTTTGGGTGATAATTAATCCATCATTACATGTTTGTTACTCATTCTGTGCAGGGCCCTGGGGAGATAAAAGAATATGAAACAGGTCCTTTATAACATGAGTTAGAGGGTGCTAAACACCACTAGAGAGGTTCTGGAACTGCTGTGAAAGTAGAAATAAAAGACATCTCGCTCAAGGAGCTCTCACCTGGGAGAGGGAGAGCTGTAAACTGGGCAGAGTAATCAGAGTCATCACAGAAGAGGGGAAGAGCTGTGGGTGGTCACCTGTGTGGGGACAAGAGACTGAGAGTGAGGGAAGGTAGAAAATACTGGGTGGGCAATTAAGGTCCATGGCTCTTTATTCTAACTCCGTGGGTGGTCAGTATCAATTTGAAACATGGACCATGGTAGGTTTTAGGGATGTAGAGGAAGGGAACAGGGAAGGATGAGGTTGGAAGGGAGAGACCAGAGGGAAGCTTCGAGGAATGGGATTGGGGTAGGGGGTAGGAATTGTCCAGAAAGGAACCTTTGCTTAGGAAATGGGCCCGTGGGTAGGTTTCCCTTCTGAAAGACCCTTCATGACAAGGGTCTTTCATTCGATGTATAAAACGTCTTGCACTTCTTGTCAGACTCATGTCTTTAGTCATTTAACTCTTCTGAACCTCAGTTACATCATCTATAAAACAAGGCTGATGATACGTACTTCATGTGGTGGTGGTAAGGAGTAAATTGGATCAATACTGCAGCACATGTGCCCCAAGAGGCATACGCAGGAATATTCCTAGCCATGCTTGCTGCAGTGAAGAAATACTGGAACCACTTCATGTCCCTCAACTCAATGGATAAATAAATTACACTGTATTCATAAAACAGAATACTATACAGGCAAGAAAATGAATGAATTAGAACTCTGTGCATCAACAGGAATCAATCTCAGGAACATAATACTGAATGAAAAAAGAAAAATACACTCTAATTCCTTTTATCTAAAGTTAAGAAACATGCAAAACTTCGAAAACACTTTTTGAGGATAAAAAATGTAGTAACACTATAAAGAAGAGCAAGAGAACAAAATATAGAAATTTAGAAGCATGGTTATCTCCAGGGGGAGAAGGAAGGCAATGGGATGGGTGCAGGGAGGGGCACTAGGATGTTTCAAAGGTAATGGTAATGTTCTTTTTGAAAACTGGTTTTGGGTGCATGAGTTTGGTGTGTCGTTATTCTTTATACCTTGTACATATTTTATAAGTATTTTTTACCTACTTAATACAAACAATTTACAAAGTCTATCCCATCTAATACCAATTGCTATAGATTGTATAATAGTTTTAAAAAGACACAAGCAAATTTGGAGAACTATTTTTTAATAATTTGGCTTTTGATGAATTAGCTTCTGGCATATTAACCATTGGGCAAAGTGATGGTTTGAGGAATTCTTCATTTGGGCAGCTGGCTTTCTGTGATGTGGTTGTCAAAAAATTGACCTAGAGTGTGGTATTCGGTAAGATCAGGGCTATTAGAAGGGTGCAAGAAGTGGACAAGCCTGGAAGAGGAGAGGTTTGTTGGAGGCCTGGGCTGAGTCCTGAAGAATAAGTAAGTGATAACTAGTTCTGCGTGTGTGTGTGTGTGTTCTGTCATATATATGTATACATACACATGCTATCGAGTGTATACTGATTTAGAATTGTTTTATCCTTCTGTTGCTTTAAACATTTTTTTTTTGAGACAGGGTCTTGCTCTGTCACCCTGGCTAGAGTGCGGTGGTGTCATCATAGCTCACAGCAACCTCAAACTCCTGAGCTCAAAAGATCCTCCCACCCCAGCTTCCTGAGTAGCTGGGACTATAGGAGCACACCACCACACCCAGATAATTTTTCTATTTTTTATAGAGACAGAGCTCTCACTATGTAGCTCCTGACTTGGCCTCCCAAAGTGCTAGGATTACAGGTTTGAGCCACCATGCTCAGCTGCTTTGAACATTTTAACATTACATAGTGACCCTTTTTAATTCTGGTAATGCTTTAGCCTTAAAACCTATTTTGTCTAACGTTAAAATAGCTACATGAGTGTTCTTTTGCTTGGTATTTGTCTGTTATATCTCTTTCTTTACTCTTACTTTCACCTTTTTGTATTCTTATATCTCAGATTTATATTCAGCAAACTGTAGTCCACTGGTCTTTACAAACCCACCCGAGGAAGCTGGTATTTTCCAAAGATGGCTGCACCACCCTGTGCCTGTCCCCATGTGATATCGATACTCTTCCCTTGAGAAGCGGAGTCTATGTTTGCTGCTCTCTAATCTGGGGGGGCCTGTGGAAGTGACACTGTGACTTATGAGGCTAAGTCAGAAAAGGCAATAGATTCTTAGGACACACACCTTTGGAGCCCAGGGAGACCAAGTGGAAGGAACACAGAGAACTGGAGAAAGAAGCCTGAGGAGCCCTGGCTGCTCGCCTGTCCTCAGCCAGGCTCCAGAAATGCAAATGAGGAAGCCTTTGGGACGCTCCATTCCCAGCCAGCCTGACTGCAAAGGGAGGAGAGGGAGGATCAAAGACAGGGGGAGATGGAGAGTGGGACTGGGAGGGCAAGGAGCAGGGAGGAAAGAGATCGAGGGGCAGAGAGAAGACAAGACCAAAAGGCATGAGAAGAACGTATTCTTGAGAATATTAACATTCTGGAATGTACTTAGGAACAAGTTATTCATGCGTATGTTTATGAGGAGGACACTTTCTTCACCGATGTGCTCTTATTCAAGAATATATTTAAGAATATATTCTTCATGAATAATTTGCACTAGAAGACTATGTTCTGGAATGTTAAGAATTCTCTGGATCTGTTCTTTTTCTACTCCTCTGTTCCCCCTCTCTTTTTACCTAATACTTTCTTGCTCTCTGTCCCCCTCTTCGCCTCCCCCAACTCACCTGTCTTTGTCCCTCAGTGTCCTCCCTTCTGGTCCCCAATGTGTCCTTCTTTGTCTCCAGCCTCCCTCTGTCCCCCTCACCATGGGGCCTTTGTCTGCTGGTACTGACTCCCTCTCAGTCTCTCTCCCTGCAGAGGGTCATGTGTGTTTGCCCTAGCTCCTTCCGGCTGCAGCAACCAGGATCCAAAGACAAGATGAGGCTCAGAGTGCATTCTTCAAAATACTGTCGTGGAGACAAAGTAAAAGCTCATCAACTAAAAGCAAATAGAAATCTAAAAAGCTGTTAAAGCCATCTCATCCAATAAAAATCTCTGTAAATTTTGAATAGTTAAATGAAGTAAATTTGGAGAATTGCTCTTTGGGACTTAGCCATGCAGTGACTTACTCGCTCAGGGGAGTGTTTTGTGCATACTGGCCTGCTTCCTCAGACAGGGTGTTTCTCCAGGGCAGGATTTTGGTCTAGTTTATCTCTTTGTCCCCAGTGTACAACAATAAGTGGCTACTGGCAAAGCTTGTTAAAGAGAAGGACGGACACATTGAAGGTTTGCACAGTTGAAGCCAGGGCCAGAACTTACTTATTTCCTGCCACCCTCATGGTGACAGAGCCACATTTCGCACTGTGCTAGGCTGTCAACAGCCTGCAGAAAACCTGGTCATTGACCAAGCATTCTGGGGGTTGCAGGGAATTTCCCGAGGACTTTGCCACTGAGAACCACTCAGTGGAAGCCTGAGCAGGAGCCTCAGGACAGCCAAAGCGGAGTGTCCTCTTGCTACTGATCAGCAGGACCCTGTCTGCTGGGGTGGACCTTCGCAGCTGCTCCTCTCCTCCGGGCACAGTGCCGTTCATTCATGCATCTGCCACATGTGCTGGCACCGCAAGGACCCGGGAGAGCCAGAAGCAGCCCCTGACCTCATGGCTCCCAGGCTAGGAATTGAGGCAGGTTCAAGCACAGTTCACGTCCACACAGGGTGATGGCTGCAACCACGGGGACCTGACCATGCAGCCGCTTCCTAGAGGGAGCATGTGGCACACAGGGATGCCCAATAACCTTTCTGGGGCGACTGTATGGTTAGTGTGTGGGGCGTTCCTGAGGCTGGCCACCTTCTCCTTCACAGAGGAAGCTTTTGTCAGCTGGGTTTTGAGGCATGGGCAGCTGTGTGGGGGGCAGGGAGTGGAGGTGGTCATGTCATTTGAGGAAGAGGAAACAGTAGGTGCCAAGACACAGAGGTCTGAAACAGCTTAGGGTTGCAATGGCGGTGGCATTGCAGGTAGCTCAGGAGGAACGCGAGAGGGTATCTGGGGTGTGCAGTGGGGGAGCGCGAAGATGGGGCTGAAGAGGGAGGCAGCCGAGGCTTTATCCCGCGGCAGTGGGAGCTGGTGAAAGGCTTTCAGCTGAGGAAAGGCACGATCAGATTGTCATTTTAGAAAGATCGCTCTGGTCGTCTGTGTGGGGCTTAGATGAAAAGAGGGGACATTGTTGGGAGACTGATGTCACAGTCCAAGTGAAAGCTGGCTTAGGGCAGTAGCAGCAGATTGGGGAATAAGAAACTTATTCAAGACACCTTTACAAGTTAGAACAGACAAGACTAGGTGACTGACCTGTCCTTTAAATATGCATTTTGCTCCTGCTGTGTTCAAGAAAACATGTCGGTGTGTGAGAGAGGAGAGGGTACAGAGGTGAAGGAGGTGTGTCCCTGCCTCGCAGTGGGGAGGTGAGGGTGCACTCATCATCACATGTCTGCTGAGGCCCACTTGGCTCATGCACACAGATAAACACCATACAAGGTCCGACGTAGCAAGCAGGCAGGGAGCAGTACTGTGAAGCACTGTGAAAACTTAGGTGCAGGAAGGACCTTGGCCTAGAACTCCTGGCCCTCTAGTGATCCTCCTGCCTCGGCCTCCCAAAGTGCTGGTAGTACAGGTGTGAGCCACCACGCCCAGCCAGGACCTTGGAATATGGGGTATGTGATGCTCTGGGAAAGCCACTCCAGGCAGAGGAACAGTGTGAGCAAGGGCACAGTGATGTCAAAGCCTAAGGAACTGTGCTTCAGGGGTGTGGGGCAGAGGGTTAGAGGGGGACAGAGAGAGAGGACATGGCAAGGACAGCCCGGGTGGACTGTGCTGAGCCTCAAACCCCAGCCTGAGGAGCAGGGGTGGAGCGGGTCCGCTGTAGAGGGTCACAAAGGCTTTTGAGCAAGACAGAAGCATAGTCCGAGCTGTGTTTTACAAAGACTAGTCTCATACCATGTTCAGTACAGCTGGAGGGGACAAGCCCTTATCTGAATGGGGACACCAGTAGGTGGCTGTTAGCATAGCTTCCGTGAGAGAAGATGATGCTCTGGAGGAGGTTTCTGGCAGAAAGAACGAACTGAGGGGACAGATATGTGAAATATTGCAAAGGCAGCCTCAAGAGTCCACATGTATTTATTGTTTCTTCACCAGGCTCCGTGCCGAGTGCTGAGGATGTGGGCAGGCTCAGGCACAGCTAACAAGGATCCTTGTGTGCTTGGCAAGCTCACAGGCCAGTGGGGGAGAGAGAAGAAGGAAGCAACTTATTTAGTTGCTCATCATCTTATTTAGTTGTTCATATCTTCACTGTTTTCCCAGTGCATTGTCAATTCCATGAAAGCGGAGACCTTATCTGTCTTTGTTCATTATGATATATGCAGTGCCTAGACTAGTGCATGATCAGTTACATAGAAGACACCATTCAGTATTTGTTGAATGGATGCATGAACAAATGAGCCATCCTACAGCTTTTTATAATATATAATCTAAAACAAGATGATATCCATTTCCTGAATCAAAAAGGTTTTTTTTTAAACTTAAAATTAAAAGCCCAGCAGATCTAAGGAAGGAAATGACACACACTCTCCTGACTTAATTTTTTTTTTAATCATGGAGTTACAAACTGTTCAGGTTTTAGTCTTTAGAGTTAGGCAGACCTGGACTCAAATGCCAGCTCTGCTGCTGGCTATTAATAGCTCTATGAGCACAAATGGGTCTTTTAACCTCTTAAGCCTCAGTTTTCACGGCTACAAAATAGGGGTAATAATTTCTACCTTAGAGGAGGGATTTAATTAGATATTGAATATAAAGTGCATGGTATGCAGTTGGTGCCCAGTAAATGTTAAGGCTTCCTCTCCACATCAAGAGACTATGTGGGTGTGAACCTGTTTTATTCTCCAGGTTACGGGGGGCAGCCTTGGTTAATTTCCTCTGTGGAATCTACACTGGATCTGAAGACTGATACATGTTTGTTGAACAAATGGTAATATCTACCCCAAACTTGTTTTAATTCTGGCTGCTATTTAAAAAAATACTATAGACTGGGTGGCTTATAAACAGAAATTTATTTCTCACAGTTTTTGAGGTTAGAAGTTCAAGATCAGGGTGCTAGCATGGTTGGGTTCTGGTGAGGGCCCTATTTCAGGTCACAAACTGCCATCTTATCACCGTATTCTCACATGGAGGAAAGAAGGCCAGAAAGTGCTCTAGCATCTCTTCTATAAGAGCACTAATCCCATTCATGAGGGTCCCACCCACATGACCTAATTACCTTCCATAGGCCCTGCCTCCTGATACCTTCACCTTGGGGGTTAGAATTTCAGCACGTGAATCTCGGGGGCACAGACATTCAGTGCACAACAGCCCTCATTCTACAGATGAGGAAACTGTAGCCCAGAGAGGCCTGTGACTCTCCAGGTCACACAGCATGTGGGTGGCAGAGTGCAGCTCAGAGCATGGTTTAAGGAGCCCAGTGCTTTTTTTATGCCCCCATCTGCTGCTGCTTTGGTTTTATTCATTGTTCACACACAGCATTTTGGGTCCTGACCTGGGTTTCATACCCATGCACACGGCTCCCCAAGGCTCGGGGGCATTTTTAGGCTGTGAGGAAGCCTGTGCCAGAGCTAGTAAACAAAACCGAAATACTTCACAAGCTTTACAAAAAGTGTTTACACACAGGCTTATTAACTGGCTTACGATGGTAAACTATCTCTGAAATAAATCCTCACCGCCTGGAAGTGCAGCTGGAGAGTCACACTGCTATATCCACCAGCCCTGATCATGCTGCCGTGTCATCCTGTTCAGTTCTCCAGGCTCCCTGATGCCACCCCTTGTGCTGGGTGGGCCCTGATGCCACCCCTTGTGCTGGGTAGGCCCTGGACCCCTGAAGGCCAGTGAGAGCAGGTTGAGGGGGAGAAAGAAAAGAAACTTTTCATCTGAGAAATGTGGGCCCCCTTTCATGATCAGGCCCAAAGAGGCATTGAAATGTGACAGTGTGTGACAGCAGTCATGTCTCACTCCCCACTTGAGCTAAATTATTACCTCTTGAAGTCGCTTACAATGTGGGCTCTAGACTGACTGTCTCAGTCCATTTCAAGTGGCGGAAGGCAAAGGGAGTGGGCTTGTCACCTGGCAATACAGAGAGCAAGAGTCAGAGGAGGAGGAAGGTACAAGGCTCTTTTCAACAGTCAGTCCTCCAGGGAACTAAGAGAGTGAGAGCCCACTTGCTACTGTAAGGACAGCACCCAGCTGGTCATGCGGGAGCCGCCCCGTGATCCAAACACCTCCCACCAGACCTCGCCTCCAACATTGGGGCTCAAACTTCAACATGAGATTTGGAGGGGAAAAATGTCCCAACTCTATCACTAACTGATGCCAAGTAGCCATAAATGCCATACGCTGGACACTATAACTCATATCCTGTAGTTCAACAATGTACAGCCAATCACTCATCAATGTTATTCCTGTAAACTGATGAGAATTCCTGTCAAACAGCATTGTATCTTCCCATTCCTTTTTGCCTTTAAAAATCTACTTGTAATGAAGGGCTGAAGGGAGCATTCCCCAAGGCAACTTGGAAGTGTGTCCCAGGTAGCTGTCCTCAACTTTGGCCCAAATAAACTTTCTGTATTAATTTTGCCTTAATATCTTTGTATAGGTTGACGGGGAATAGGAACAGACGTGGCCAAAGGCAATGACCACACGTTGTAATCTGAGCTGAGCCAAGACAGAGGGAAATTCAGGAAGCTGGGGGAGCCTCAAGCCCAGCCTCACAGAAGCCAGCAGGGAGGGCTTCCTGGAGGAGGGGATATCTGAATTTCGTTTTTTTTCTATGTGAAAAGTATTTTCTTGCCCTGGTAACATGGCTTTCACTAAGCCTGGAAAACTTGTGGTTGAGGAGAAATGAAGTATCCTAAAAGTACTTTAGTTTTTCTTCTTAGAAATTTGAGTAATTTGGATTTGTCCATGGGATCCTGATGTTGGCATTTTTGCCACAGTGCTGTATATACCATCCTGAAAACTGAAGAAAGTAAAACAAAATCCTTTTGCAAAATCGTGTTGTATAAAAATTATAGGGCTTAACAACAACAAAAAAGTAGTAAGTGTGGGTCACATCACTTAAAACCTTTGTAAGCACAGCTCTAACTGAAAACAGCATCCATCCTAATAGAATAGCAGCTGGGCTAAATCGCCGCCAGCACTGGCAGCCCATAGTCACTTTATCCTGGCGACTTTAAACTCCAGTTTTGTACTTCCTCCCAGACGTAAGAACTCTATGGCATGCATTTGTAATAGAGATTGGATTCATCAAAATGAAAAATCTGATCTAAGGTTTAGATTTCTTGAAAAACTAAAAAAAATGTTTTTCTTCAATACAAGAGGAAGTATCTTCACAGCTTCTTCATCTGCACGCTCTACTTCCCCAAAGCCCAACATAGTGGACATGGTGGTGGTTCTTGAAGCCACTAAATCGGTGACTACTCCCGCCAGCAAAAGGGTTTCTTGTAAAAACACAGGATTTTCAGTGTTTTTATAAGATCTTCACAAAATGCTATGGCTTCCTCTTTAACTGAGAGAAAGCTTGCTTCTGATTGCTTCAAACCATGGACTCACTGGAAAATACTGCATATGAACCAACATGGCTTCCACATAATATGGACGGACACTGTGGCCCTCTTCCCAATCTTGTGAGAGCTATTCCCATGAAAGAAACACATATTTCAGCAGATCAGACTTTCGGATCCTCCTCAGGGAGAAGAATTTAAAGTGGCTGCTTCTTCAGGAGTTTGCACAGAACCTTTGGCCTCTCTGTTCTGCCGGCTAATGGCCAAAGCCCGCTCACCGTCACCGTACGAACAGCCCCTCACGACACTCACTCTCGCACGCTGTTTTCTTCAGCTGTCGCAACAGTGGATTAAGACATATAGGTGGCAGATGCCACTCCCAGCACTCCCTCTCTCGGGGTAGGGGGATGGAATTAATAACTGCTGAGGGCCCCCAGGAAGCAAACCTTGTGCCAGACGTCTGCCATATGCCGCCTGATTTCCTCTTCGCAACAGCCTGCTGAGGCCAAGGAGTGCTTGTTTCTGAGACAATTTGATGTTGTCCTCCCTTTTCAGGGGAGGAATGCGGAGCTCAGAAAGAAGCCACCAGGCAAGATGGGAAGCTGGCTGTATGAAGCTAACACCTGTGGTCTTTCCCCACCACGCCTGAGGGGCCACACGAGCAACTCCCAACATAACGAATGAGTTGTTCTGCCCCTGAAAGCCGAATGCCTCCCTGGCCAAGAGCAGGACGCCCAAGCCTCAGCAGGCCCATATGAATCACGATTCCCCTTTGGTGAGCATTTGTGATAAGCTAAGCCCTGTGCCAAATGCTCTGGAATATTCTCTCTCCACACTTTTCCCAAACTCCATGAAATAGAACTTTAAACTCAACTTACAGGTGAAGAATATCAGACCAAGGGAAGTTCAACAGCTTGCCATAGGTCAGGGCGTTTGTCAACAAAGGTCAGGGTTTGAATCCACATCTGACTGACTCCAGGTGAATCTAAGGTGGGGTTAGAGGGCAGAGACAACTTCCTGTTTGGCTCAGGATGTCCACAGAGGCACCAGAGACCAAGGGCAAGACAACTTACAGGGGCCACACTCGGAGACTAAAACTGCCACTGGTAAGGTAGAGAGAAGGCTGAGAATTTGGTGGATAAAGAAGGGGGTAGTGAGGGTTTCACTTGACAGTGGACAGTATTGTCCATCACTCTGCCTGCCCATGCCTTGTCCTGACCCCCATGTGAGAAGGGGAGAAGAGGAGCTGCTTCTTTACTTAGACCAACTGAGGGGGGCCTCCAGGGAACCACCCAGAGAATGTGGCCCGTGTGCGTTGACATTTAGTGGACATAGTGACTGGTTATTAGATAGGGTGCTTTGGGAATGGCCGAGGTTCTGGCTGGGCAAGGATGCCTGGGGATTTCCATTCCCCAGATGTGTCCCCATGGCAAGGAGCTGAATTTAAAACGTCACAGCTCAAGAGGACCTCCTAGAAGGGGGACCTCCTAGAAGGTGACCCCTCAGAGGGGACAGATGGGAGCTGGGCTAAGGGAGGAAGCATAGCATCCAGCCAGAGAGGGCAAAGCCAAGTCCAGGGATTGCAGGTGGGAGAACCCTAATGATGGGAAAGGGCTGTGAGGGACCCAGAGACCCTCACATAAGATAAATGCCAGTAATTGCAATTGATCTTGAAGAAAGCGCCAATGCCAAGTTGTGACTATAGCAGTCAGGTTAGACCTTGTCCTCTTCTTGTCTCTCCTCTTGTCCACCTGTCCACCTGCACCTGATAGATTAGAGGTGGTAGTGGGTGAACAACAGCAGCTAGAGAATGGGGGTGGAGGTGCCCGGTCCACCAAGGGGATCCTTAGAGGCCCTGAGCTGGTTGCCATACCCCTCTGGGCACTGCATTCAGTTGCTCCCTTCTGATGCCAAGCGACAATCATTCAAAATGTTCATTTTCTTGTAGTGATGAAATACTCCACATCTGGCATGAATTGCTCTTATTTTTTTTGTAAGGTTTCAATCTATTATCCCTTTAAATATTGTCCTTCCTTTGCCTGGAATCAGGACCAGGAGGTGCCTATTGCTGTAAGTTAACATCTAGCTACACCACAGCCACTCAGTTCCATCCCTCACCTTCTGTGAGCAGAGATGTTCTTGAAGGAAAAGCCCTGCTCTGGGCAGGAATCTCCACATGCTGTAGACAGGAGAAGGTCATGGGTAGAACCCAGCACTGAGCATCAGCTTTGTACCGGGAACTCTCTGATGTTCCTGGGGAGATGGTTGTTGGGGGGCTCTGTGTATAGAGAAATGAGGGGAAATGCCTGGCCCCTGTGGCCGGGCTCACAGGTCACAGCATCTCTGTGGGGTCCCCAGGGCTGTTCATTAGCTTTGCACTTCTCTTGGTTCACTGGTGGCAACCTGCCTGGGGACAACTGGGCTCAGGGGGACTGCGCCAAGCTAACCAAGCCCAAGCTCAAGGGAGGTTTCAAAACAAGCATCACTTACTTTTTGGGATGAGGGTGGGAGGCATATTGCTATTACAAAAAGATAGATTTTTTTTCATTTTCATATTAATATTTGTATCCATTTGTTAACAAATATTTATTAGTAACAAATACCGTGGGCCAGGCACTATGTTCCATTCTGTGTATAATCTGCAGATTTAACAAGAGTTTAACAAGAGCCTTTTGGAAAAACAAACCTCACCTCACTAACTGTCAATTCCCAGATACATCCCAATTTCAACACAGAACACAGGGAGGAGAGTGCACGTCTTGGGGTGGGCGCTGGCAGCTCTCTAGGACGGGACTGCACTGGTGCCATCCCGGCTGTCACCAGGTCTCTCTCCAGGGCTGGGCCCTGCACCTGCTCCCCTAGCTGGGCCAGCACCCAGCTCCAAAGCTGCCTGGAACCCTGGGGATCAAATGCTCAGGACCCTGCCAAGGCCCTGCCAGGCCATCTGGGCAAGCCCTGGATGACAGAGCAGGGTGGGGCCAGTGTCTCCAGATGGCTCCGATGAATAGCTCGGTGTCTGCACGCCAGCTGTGCGCCCGCTCCCACTGACACATCAGGCGCCCACAGGAGTGGATTCAAGATGGGTGACAATGGAATATGGTCAATTCCTTTGCACAATTTCTCTTTTTTATTACGTAAGTCATACATGGTCCTAGTTGAGAAACTACAGATAAGGCAAAAGAAAAATAGCTGTAACTTCACTACCCAGAGCTAAGCACGTGTATCATTTTGATTTGTAGTGTGAAACACTGACCCACCTTCCCCTGCCTGCCAACACACACGCACCACCTCACACACATATATGCACCCCAAACACACACCCCCACACCATATACACCTCCCCACACAGACACACACCACACCACACACAACACACACACACCACACACCCCTACACTACATACACACAAACCCTCATGCCATACCATATGCCACACATACACAAACCACACACACACCCTATACCACACACACCACATATCTCCACCCCACACCACATATACACCCCACATGCCCCCATGCCACACCACACACACATACACACCCTCTACAGACTACACACATTACAACACACACATCCTCCACCCCACACCACACACACCCACACACTGCACACATGCACCTCCACACACACCACAAATACATACACCCACACACACCACACACACATCCTCATACCGCACCAAACACACATATGCCACACATACAACACAAACCACACACACACCCTATGCCATACACACCACACACATACTCCACACATACACAGAGCACACAACACACTGACATACCTCACACATACACCCCCACACCACCCCACACACCACAAACGCATACACTCACCGCACATCCCATGACACACACATCCCACTCACATTACACCATATACACTCCCCCCAAAAAAACACACTATGAGAGCTAAAGAATTGAATAAAATCCTTAGTAGAGCGGTTAATCTGAGTGATTCCTTTATTAGAGGGAGAGCACAAAGAGGCAGACATTCCCAATCCTTAACTGGCCTAAAACCCACCTGGAAGCCCCATTAAAAGCACAGGTTTCTGGCCTTACTCCAAGGATTCTGATTTGTCAGGTCTGGGTAAGGCATTTTAGCAAACATCCAGGTGATGCGGACACAGGAATCGGGGACCTCACCTAAAGAGACACGTATTAAAGGTGACAGAACACCCTCACTCTTCCCGGGGATCCCAGACAGAGCAGGCAGTAAACAAACCCTGCCCGCAGCCTGGGGTGGCAGGGCTGGCTGAGCCCCGGCCTGCTGCTTAAATGAGACCTGTTTCCTTTCAGCATCGATCCAGAATGTTCAATGGTTAAAGACGAATGAGTGTCAAGGAGGAAATCCTTCCTAGGGTTTCCCCTTCGGTACACCAGGAAATGTCAAGACTTGAACTCAAGCCCTGGATTTCTGAGGTCGTTTCTCCCCAGCTGTTCTCTGGGACATGAACACTGACAAGTGTCAGCTGACTCGGGGCTGCCACATGCAGTTGTGTAGCTCCTGTGTCTACGGTTTGAATGTTTGTGTCCCCTCCAAAATTCATGTTGAAACTCAATCCCCAGTGCACAGGATTAAGAGGTGGGGCTTTTAGCAGCCGATTATATCCTCACAAAAGGGTGGAGGGAACTAGCTGGGCCCCTTGTGCCCTTCGTCCCTTCCACCACATGAGGACACAGCATCCCTCCCCTCCAGGGGATGCAGCAGCAAGCCACCTTCAAGCAAGCAGAGCTCAGGCCCTTGCCAGGCCCAAACCAGCCAGCACCTTGATCTTGGACTTCCCAGCCTCCAGAACTGTGAGAAATAGATTTCCACTTACTGTATAAATGAAATAGTCTGTAGCATTTTGTGATAGCAGCCCAAATGGACGAAGACACCGTGCGACAGCCCTGACGGGCCCACCTGTTGAGGGGCAGGGCATTGCTTCCGACTGAAGGAGGCTGATTCGAGGAAACACATGGGAGCGCGGGGTGGACGGGTCCAGAGGGTGGGACCCCTCCTTGTGTGGGAGCTGGATTTCCACGGGACTAGAGTAGAGGATGGTGGAGAGGCTTGAGTAAAGGAGCATCCTTCTCTTGGAGGAAGAGAGGTGTGGCTCTCAGGGTGAGAGAAGGGGGGTTAGAAACTGGGGTGTGCCCTGAAGAGACCTCTCCCCTGTGAGAGAGCCCCAGGGTTTCCCCTTCTGTACCTGGAAGTATCGAGAGGGCCTGAGCTTTACTCGTCCCTTCGATTACTGAGGCTTCTTTCATGACTGTCCCAATCCTCTGTGAAGGAAGGCTCATGCCCTGCCCAGTTGGCTGTGTAATCTCAGTGAGACCAAAGGGACAGAGAGTGAGGGAAAGGCGCCCTGCTCCCTCCTGTCTTTTCCAGGGATTCTGTGGAGAGGGGTGGTCACCACCCCATTGAGGCGGCTGCAGCCAGGAGCGCTCCTGGGTGACAACTCAGGAGAGCCAGGAAGACTGAGCCTTCTCTGACCCCTGCTGTTAGAAGAGTTTCACTTTTGAAAGGAGAAAGCGGGGAAAACTGGGTAACTGGCAGCCTGAAGCCCACCCATGCCTTGGTACAAAGCAGAGAAAGGCACCCTGCCTAAGCCACTTAACTTCCAGCTGACGCAAATTGTCATACTATTTTGAGAGAACAAGCCCTTTACTTTTATCCACTGGAGAACTGTCATAGGGAAGATAGAAACTCCTAGTGGTGAAGGACACATCCTTAGAAGGAGTTCCATGCCACATACTGCATGTGACAGTGCTACTTACAGGCGTTTATGAATTTTACAGATGAAGACACTGAGCTGAGAGAGGATGCATAACTCAGCCAGGGTCATGCAGCTGGTCAGGGGCAAATTCAGACCCAGCCAGTCTGACTCCGGAGCCCAAACTCCTCACCATTCAGTGACCTCCTCTGCGAGGCCTTCTCTGACCTCACCAAGTCAAATGAGCCATTTTCCCGTCCGTTTCGCACTCCCCACTCCTGGACTTCATACAGCCCTCTGCCGGAGCCCTACCCAACAGAATGAATTTAGTAAGTTTCCAGTTTGTATCTACCCCCAGACTGTGAGCAGATTCAAGGGCTGTTGGGCTTGAGGCAGGGGGCCTGGCACAGAAAGGCAGCTCGGTAATGATGGATGAAAGGAACTGAAATGAATTTGCACACGAGAGGATTGGACCCGGTGTTCTCCCAGGACCCGCCGAGCTCTGACCTGATTCCATAACTCAGGGTTTGATTTTTAGACCTCTGCCAATGCTGGGGGCAGAAATCACAGTAGCGTGGACCAGAGGGAGGCAGGATGAAGGGTAATTGCCAGGAAATGGCAATGATGTCTGCTCAGACGTCAGAGTAATTAGATAGGAATTGGTCTAGAAACGGTGGAGCTTCTTGGAAGGCTCATATGTGTCCATTAAATCCCACTGAATGCCCAGGGGTTCCCCAGGCAGAGCAGCTGGAGAAGCTGACAAGGTCATCACCCACTTTGAAATCCCCCAGATGATCCTACATTAATAGGCTTTCAGGAAAGGAAGAAAAACAACGAGCTGTCATGCTGGAATTAGAGTACATTAATAACACTCTCACTAGGAAAAGGGCTGGGGCTTTTTGCCAATTTCGGTTATGTACAAGGACACGCCAGGAGTGTAGAACTTCCGTAGGGAAACGTGAGAATGAGCTCGGGGGAGTGACCAGATGCAGCTAGTGAGGCTCCTGCTTCTACCCTTTTATTTTCACTTTAATTAAATGTAACTGAGCTGCCACCATGGACTGGACCCAGCCACAGAGGCAGAGAGAAGGACCCCTCGGCTGCAGAACTCAGCTGGATCTCGAAGGGTCAGTGCTGTCCCTTGCCACTGGATCTCATTAAGACTAGACTCTACTGATTTGGAGTAGCTGATATACAATGACTGGCATTTGGTGTTGTATTTAATTTCTTTATAATTCTGTTTAATTCACTCATGATTTGAAAAAGTAATTTCCAAGAGCCAAAAGTTTCAAAGTTGATCTCCCCCCTTCATTAATGAATTCAGTCATTCAGTACGTTTTTATTGAACATCTACCACATGCTCCTGGGCCAGCACGACATCACCTTAACTTTGTCCTTTTCTTCTTCTAGACTCTTGGCCTTGGCAGGTCATCTTCACCCCACCTGGAGTGGGCTCTATGGGCTATCCAAGCCCTCCTAGGCCAAGGTCCTCATGCAATTTGTTGGTGGCCTCTGTCCTATCTGGACCAGAACCCAAGAATCAAGATGGATTACGCCACCCAGGATCCAGAGAAGCGGATATTCAGCTGCTGCCTGGGCAGAAATACCTTCAGACCCTTTGTCATTGCGCTAACGGACTATCAGTCCATACTCCATACCTTTTTCATAGCAGAGGACGTAGATCAGTAACAATGGTTGTTGCTCCTTAGAAAAGAGTGAGGAAAATACACCAAGAGGATAGTAAAAATCCCCTATCATCAAGAGATAACCACTTTTAACATTTTGGTGTTGTAAAGGAAAATAAAAATCTCAAGACCACCCCCCTCACCTCTTTATGCAAAAGGGAAGGTCAACCCTAGAGGCTGAGTCATGCAACATCTCCTTCCAAATGAATAGCTGTCAATAACACCATGCATCAGCCAGATCCCTACAGAAAGGTAAAAGCCTCAGGCACCTGCTACCCCCACAGGTCATCCATAAAAGAATTCCTCACAGGCCTCCCATATACAAAGAAAAGCAAATTGCAACTTTGGGTCTGAAGGGTAAGTCCAGCTCCTAAAACTAAAGTCTGTTGATTCCATACTAATAATGTTGATTACAGCTTTATCTTCCCAGGTACAGAACAGAGACAAGACAAGATCAATCATTCTTCTACCTACCCAGGGACATAATTGATGCTTCCTTTACTCCCTTTTTCTCTTCGAACATTCCCCTTATTTTATGGAAAATATAGATTTCCTGGGTCTCACAAGAATGTAGCCATTTGTCTCACCGCCCCCCTTGTTTCTTTCTGTGTGCCCTCTGCCCCTTAAAACTTGATTTCCCAAATCCTGCTTCAGAAAAACAGTAACAGATGCATCTGTGGCTTGTGTTTTTCCTGGCACATCCTCAAACTTTGGTTCAATAAACCTCCATTGATTGAGATCTTTGCCTCAGTCACTTATTTTGGGTTGTCAGTGTTTATTATTTCAGTTTAAAAAAATTCATATATAGACATGCACATCTATTTTTACAAAATAGAATTATTATGCCATTTTTTTAATGATCTACTTTCAAAACATAAATTGTTGTGACTAGTTCTCCATATCTTATATTTCATAGTATTGCCTAGTATGGATGTAACAGTTTATTTAACTTATCTTTGTGTTGACTCTTTATTTACAATTTTTTTCTACTATGCAAAAGGTGAATTTTTTAAAGAGATGGTGGGCATTTCCTGCTGACTCATATTCCTCTCCCCTGGTTTTTCCTTCTGTGTTCCTACCACCTACATGTTAGCCAAAACCCTAGAGTCAGCCCTGACCTCTCCCTGTCTCTTACCCCTACATCTAATCAGTCACAGAGCCTTGTGGTCTCTCTTCCTCTCCAGGCCCTCAGCCCAGCTCAAACCTCCTCTGTTCTCTCTGGACCATCACAAAGGCCTGGCCTCCTAGAGATCGCCGTCCAAATTCCTCTTCTCTCTCTTCTGAGTCAGCTTGGAATCAGGATGATATTCAATTTACACACCTACTGCCCTAAGGGCAGAGAAAGAAGCCAAAAGCTCCCAGTCTTGGTAGGGGCGGAAAACGGTGCTTAATGGGGATCACTGTACCTGTGTTTTAATGGGGCAGGTCTCAGGGGAATTGGGGAGAAATTGGTTACTAGGCATCAGAACAAGAACGGATTTGTGTGTCATCTAGGCGCTTACTGGGAGTCCGTAGGCCAGGGTGCCGGCTGGCTGGCTCTGCTGCCAGAAGCTCAGATCCTGGCTGGTGGCCAGTGGCTCTTCCTTGGCCCTTCTCCAGCCCACACCTTCAACAGATCCTTACTCAGGCTGGAGGCCTGGGATCCAGGCCCTCCCTGAGAAGCTCCGAACCAGATGCTAAAAGCTTCATTATGGGAAGATGAAGGCCCGCAGGGACCTGGCAGGAAAGGATGTACATGTTTGGGCTGCCTGCCATAGCATATGAAGGAACTTAGGAAATTTCATCCCAAAATATGACTCCTTGGTTTAAAGAGTATTTTGAATTAAAGGCCCTTAGAGATCAATAGGTGTTGGAAGTAGCTTTCCCTCAATCTGCATAAACTAGACAGACCTATTGAAAAGAACAATTGATTTCCCTTTCCCTCCTTGTTACCTCAATATATTACGGGAAGGAAGATCAACAATGCAACAGACCTGGCCCAAATCATTTTAAACATAATACCTGTCTCTCAGGTTAACTTACAAGTCAATCTTTCCCCCCATCCATTTATCCTCCCTAGCAACCATTTATTGCCCCTAAACAGAATTATCTATATTCCTCATCTCCTCCTCCCCTCTATAAGGATGGTATATAAACTCCTGGCCCCCACTGGGATATTGGGTAATCACTCCGTGATTCTCCCTGTGCACGGGCTTATTAATCAGCTTTAATTGTGAGTTGACCTTTCAGCGAACTTTCAGGGGAAAGGGGAAGTTTCCCCTCACCCTTACACATACAAATCCCGATTGTGAATTTGGTAATAATATGAATTTGGCTCATGATTTTTCTTTAGTTCCATGATGTGGCACTGCCTTTTGGGCACAGAGGGGAAAAGATCTTATGTTTTTTTCTGATCAGGGTTAACTCAGAATCTCAGACCCAAGAAAGACCCAAAAGGCTTTGTATCTCAGTGTCTCTGCTCTCCACGTAGGGCTGCTTCCCCAGAACACCCCAAACAGAGCCAGCTCCACACATGCTCTTCTTTTCCGGGAATTCTCTTCTGTCTTCACACGGGTCTTTAGAAAGTTCTTCTTGGGATCCACCTTGCACAATAAGGGGAGGCTGTTTCTCATGTCCATGCCTTTGCTTCGAGAGTCTTGTCCATCAGGGCAAACTCTTTTTCCTTCTTCAAATCCCAGCCCAAGGTCACTTCCTCCATGAAGCCTCCCATGTGTCCTGCAGATGGAGTTGATTCCATTCCCTGTCCCCACCCCATCAGTACCATCATGGGCACCCCTGAGGGTAGTGCTCTGGCCAATTCATTCTCCATCTCCAGCTCCTGGTCCAGGGCTCCGTCAAGAGAGGAGGCATGAATGAATGAATGAATGAGTGAGAAGGGAAGGAACAGAGGTCTCAGATCACTCTATACAATAGCCACCCTCTGTTATCTGACCAAGGTCTCTGATTTTTCTAAGCCCTTTCCCATTTCTTTTTTTTCTTTTTAAATAGTCTTTTTTTTAATTTCAGCATATTATGGGGGTACAAATATTACGGTTATGTATATTGCCCATGGCCCCCTTCCCCCCTTTCCCATTTCTGATCTTACTGGATCCTCACAGCAGCCCCAGTGTGGTTGGCAAATGAGGAAGCTGAGGTCCCAAGAGGAGAAGTAACTTGCACAAAATCACCTCAGAGCTCCTGCAAGAGACCAGGAACTGTCTCCTTCCTTCCTCTCTTTCTCTTCCTCAGATCCTCCCACTGACTCATTTCCTTTAGGGTTACGAGAACAGAGCTGGGATTCCTGGTGGGATCTCAGGGATTTTGGAGGCCTGGAAGTAGCTCGTGGGCAGTGAGCTGTGTGAGTGGGGCACACATAGGCTAATCCCGTGTCTGTGTGTGTGTGTTGGGGAGGTTTGGCACTGCTCCATCTTCTATGTCTCTTTTCCATGTCCTACTCCTGAAAGGGGGATCCCATGTGTCCTCCAGTGTCCAGGAAGATCTAGCCATATCAGCGGAGTCAACAGAGTGCCGGACCATGGCAGACACTCAATAATCACCTATTGAAATTGAATTTGAGCTTGATCTATGACCTTGGGTAAATCACCCAGCTCTGGACCTCAGGATCTAGATCTAGAAAATGAGAAGCTCAGCATCTGTAGGAGCCAAGGGAAAACGTCCCCTTCACCCTCTTAAGTTCCCCTGAGAATTCAACTCATAAAAGGCAGATTAATAGAAAAAATGATATACAGATTTATTATCTTCCCCGGGGCAGGGGGGAGAGACACAGAGTGTCAACCCTGAGTGACAACCCCACCACACATGGAGTACAGACAGTTATATACTCTACTTCTTAGAGGAAAGGGAGATGACAAGTGTGGGTGATTTTAAGAGGGTTGTAAATGATTTTGGGGGGGATTCAATTGGGATTGAAGAACATACAATCCCTTTGTCCCTTTGGCCTGGGACAAAGTCTGCTAGGCTCACAGAGCATACAATGGTTTGTGACAAAGATCTGTTCAGGTGTGTTGACAGACTTCACAGACTTTAGCCTTTCTTCCTGGGAAATGAGTTTAGTTAATGAAAACTCAGGGAAGGGACTGGAGGTAATTGTTTTCTTCTCTGGCAGGTCTGGACTTTAGGCAGACAAAGAAACTTCAGAGGACTTCGTCCTGTGCTTTGGGAGAGACGGGGGTTGAGAGGAGGCAGGGAAAGGTCAGAGAGACCTTGAGGCTGCTTCTTCAGTTCATGATGTCAATTTGCCATATTTTGGGATATTTTTTCTGAGCCCCAACACATCCAACCTCTAGGAACTAGGGTTAGCGACAGGATTGCTGTCTCCCAAATTCTGCAGGACTGCCACGAGAAAAGGGAAGTCACACTTTGTTTGTGTAGTCCAAGGAGCAAGTTAAAGGTGAATGAAGGAAGATGAAGGAGGGGGTGTAGATTTGGGGTCTGTGACAATGTTGACTAATTTATTAAGAGCTAGAGTAATTCTAGAATGGAAGGGGTTGGCTTAGTAGGTAATGAGTTCCCTGTTACCAGAGGTAAGGAAGCAGGGACAAAGTGGCCATTTTGGGGTATGATGTGGAGGACAGTGGGATTGGACTGAATGACATGTGAAGTCCATCTCAGATAGCTATGATTTTATTTATTTACTTATTTATTTATTCGGAGACAAGGCCTTGCTCTTTTGCCTGAGCAAGAGTGCAGTGGCATCACCATGGCTCACTGCAACCTCAAACTCGAGTGATCCTCCTGCTTCAACCTCCCAAGTAGCTGGGACTGCAGGCGTGAGCCACCACACGTGGCTATGATTTTAGTTATCTTTGAAGTCCCCTCTGTGCCCAGCATTGTGTTTTGCCCATGATAGCAGGATAGTGATCGCAAAAGCTCAGGAACAGAGTTGGGAGACGAGCGCTAGTCCTTATACAGATACCTAATTGCAATGAGACTTCAGGTAAGTGACTCCACCCTCTGGTCTACAGTTTCCTGATCTGTAAAACTGGAATGATAATCTCCACCCTGCTGATTGTTCTGAGAACACAGTTAGAAAACACAGAGGCTCTTTTACTTACGATGGGGCTACATCTCAATAAACCCATCATGAAGTCTAAAATTGTAAGTGGAACTATCATAAATTGGGGATCGTCTGTACATATAAGCTAGGAAAGGCCATACACATGTCAAAGATTAGCATTTAAAATAACTTTTTTGGGCCGGGTGCGCTGGCTCACGCCTGTAATCCTAGCACTCTGGGAGGCTGAGGCAGGAGGATCGCTCGAGGTCAGGAGTTCAAAACCAGCCTGAGCAAGAGCGAGACCCCATCTCTACTAAAAAATAGAAAGAAATTAATTGACCAACTTAAAAAATATATATATATGTATATATATATATATACAAAAAATTAGCCGGGCATGGTGGTGCATGCCTGTAGTCCCAGCTACTTGGGAGGCTGAGACAGAAGGATTGCTTGAGCCCAGGAGATTGAGGTTGCTGTGAGCTAGGCTGACGCCACGGCACTCACTCTAGCCTGGGCCACAAAGTGAGACTCTGTCTCAAAAATAAATAAATAAAATAAAATAAAATAACTTTTTTGGTTGTCCCCTCCCCCCAAAAGTAATACATATTTATCACAGCAAATATGGGAAATGCAGGTAAGACCAAAGAAGAAAATTTAAAATTATCCATTATTTCATCACTCAGAGACAGCCATTGTTAATATTTTGCATATTTTCCTTTAGTCACTTTTGGATGTACATATACATTTATATATAATTGTAAGCCATGTTTGTGCCAAGTGGTGATATATACTATTTTGTACCCTGCTTTTATTTCTACTTAAGATATATAAATATATATATATGAACATTTTCTCTCATCCTCACTGAATTTTCACAAATTGAACTCATCTGTGTAATCAGCACCCAGATCAACAGACTAGTACCACTGCCGCAGAAGGCACCCTCAGATCTACTCCCGGCTACTACCCACCCCCAGGGATTTGCAGCTTCATTTATTTTGTTTAAAATTGTTATTTGGAAATAACTATAGATTCTAGGAAGTTGCAAGAAAATGTATGGAAAGGTCCTGAGTACCCTTCATCCAGTTTCCACTAACAATAACATTTCACATAATTATACCACAATATCAAAACAAAGAAATGGACATTGGCGTCATCCACCAAGAGTATCCAGAATTCACCAGTTTTACATGTACTCATTTGTGCATGTGCATGTCTGTGTGCCTCTATGCAATGTTATCACCTGTACAGGTTCATGTAGAGGCCACCACAATGAGAGACATAATTGTCCCAACACCACGAGGATCCCTGTGCTACTGCTTTATAACCACACCCACTCCCCTCCTCCCACCCTTAAGCCACCCCCGGCCCTGCAACCTCTAATCTGTTCTCCATCTTTATAATTTTCTTATTTCAAGAATATTATATAGGTGGAATCATACAGTATGTAACATTTTGGGATTGGATGGATTTCATAATTCCTTTGAAACCATCCAAGTATCAATAATTTGCTCCTGCTTATTGCGGTGTTGTATTCTATGGGATGGATATACCACAGTTTGTATACCATTCACCTGTTGGGGAACATATGAGTTGTTTTCAGTTTTTGGCTATTATGAATTACTATTATGAAAATTTGTGCACAGATTTTGTGGGAATTTAAGATTTCATTTATCTGAGATAAATGCCTAAGAAGGTGATTGTTGGGTTATACGGTGAGTGTAGTATTTAGTTTTATAATAAATCGTCAAACTGTTTTTCAGTCTGTCCCCTTTTGCGTTCCCACCAGCAATGCATGAGAGTGATCCAGTTTCTCCACATTCTTGCCGGTAGCGATGTCACTGTTTTTTTATTTTTGCCATTGTGATAGCTATGTAGTGGTCTATCATTATGGTTTTAATTTGCATTTCACTTCTGGCCAAAAGGTATTATTTGAACGTCTTTTAATGTGCTTATTTGCCTTTTGTATATCTTTTTTTGGTGAAATGTCTGTTCATGTTTTTTTGCCCACTTCCTGGTTAGGATATTTGGGGTTTTTTTTGCTGTTGAGTTTTGAGAATTCTTTATACATACTAGATAATAAGTTCTTTATTGAATATGTGGCTTGCAACTATTTTATCCCAGTCTGTATCTTAACTTTTCATCCCCTTCACAAGGTCTTTCACAGAACAAATTTAAAGTTTTCACGAGGTCCGATTTATCAATTTTTTTCTTTTGTGGATTCAACTTCTGATATGAAGCCTAAAAACCTCTTTGCTTAGCCCTTGATCTTAAAGATTTCCTCTATGTCTCTTCCTAAAAGTTGTCAAATTTTATATTTTATATTTAGGTCTGTGATCCACTTTAAGGTTTGGATCAAGGGTTTTTAAATTTATTTTTTGCTTATGTGAAACTGAATTTTTAATGGTTAGCCAATATTCTATCATTAGACATATCATAAATTAAACAGCCATGCTATTGATTAATCTTCAGATTGTTTTCAATATTTTTGCTCTTATAAATAAGAATAATCAACATTCTTGTAGCTAAATCTTTTACTTATCCATGATTATTTCCTAAGAAGAGTATTGTAGAAGTGGAACTACTGCGACAATTTTTAGGATATTTATTGGGTATGTATTGCTGAACAACTCTTCAGCAAAGTTTGTGCCAATGTTCTGTCTCAAGCCAGGTATGAAGCAGCCTGCTCTCCCACTCCCTCCTCCAAGCATGGGGCAGCCACATGGGTATTGTGGGTCCCTAGTGTCCCTCCATGCTCCCACCTTCCGTCCTCCTTCCTGGTGTCTTCTCATTTACCTGCTCTCACCAGGCCAGGGGTCAGGGACTGGGGCTCTAGCCTCCTCTCTGTCACCAGATGTATGCCCCTGGACAAACCATGTCTCCTCTCTGACCCTCTGTCTCCTCATTTGTAAAGGGAGCCGACGATGCTAACAGTGCAGCTTCCCCACAAGGTTTTTGTGAAGATCAAGCATATCTTGGGCATGCAGTTGCTTTGAAATGTTACATGCTGTCCAGGCGTAGACAGGTATTACTCATTTTATTGTTACTTTCAGTTCTTTTTCCTCCATAATTTCCAGCTACACTTAGCGTTAGGTTAATTTGTTTCATCAGCGCCCTCTGCTGAATGTCAATGAAATAATGACCCAATCCCAGTTTGGGCAGGGATTAGACCTGACCTGCAGGGGCAGCAAGAGAGAGTCAAAGGATTTAAGTACTAGCGTGGCACCAGTACCGACAAGTTAAAATCAACCCAGGACCGGGCCCGGAACTTTAGCCTCGGGAGCGGAGGAAGGAGCCTGCCAGGCTCTGGGGTGGGGGCTCGACCCGATCCCCGTGGTAACTCTTTACAATAGTCTCTGAGCTTGTTGTAAACGGGTTGTAAACAGTGTTAATGTCCCCACTTTCCAGGGAGGAAACTGGAGCAGAGGGTAAAACGCCCTGGCTGGAGCAATGCAGCTTGAAAGTAACAGGAAAAATTTGAATTTGAGGTGTCCGCCGCTTTCCCTGCCACCCTGATTTGAGGGGCAAAATACTTTCCCTGCTGACCTACCCTGATGCCTGGGTGTCTCCACATAACCAACTATTTTTAGTTAAAGCTCTGAGATCCCTGTTAAAAAGCCAAGGACGCAGGAGGGGAATACATTGTGCCCTCATCCGTCATGAGCAGTGGCCACGAGATGTTCTTGGCTTTTTCTTGTGCTGAGCAGGGCTCTGTGAGGGGCAGGGAAGAGGCCTGGATGGGAAGGTCAGAGGACCTAGATTTAAACTGGCTGGGTGACGGTGAGCAGGAGGGGAAGAATGAAGACTTGGGCTTCTGGGAGCTTCTCTGAGGAGCTTCCAGGTCCCAGGGCAACAGCTGCCCTTGTCCAGGAGAACAACCAAGCAGCTTGAGACAAGTAGGCTGGTCTGGGGTGGAGCCAGGATCAAAGCCCTTGGACAGCTGGCCCTGCTACTGTCCCCACCAAACCCAAGTCTCAGCTTCTATGAGTTTAAGTGCTAAAGAGGCTAACACTCTAGGATTCTGCTTCTGATTCTGTAAGGTTAATATTTTATTAAAAACTTTCCATTCTTTGCATTTAGCAGTCATTTATGGGCTCTGGAATCAGACAGAATAGCTTTTAAAACCTAGAATCTGTCACTTATCAGCCTTGGGACCTTGGGCAAATTACTTAACCTCTCTGAGCCTCAGTTTTCTCATCTGTAGAACAAACGGCTTCATAATATGGTGAGAATGAAATAAGTCAATACCCGTGATGTGTGCATCTCAGTGCCCTGCACTTAATAAACTTTCATTTCATCAGCAAGTTTTGTTTTGTTTTGTTGTGTTACTCCAAAATAGATCCAAATTCCTACATTTCTTCCTGTCTCCACTGCTACCACCATGTCACCATCATCTCTCTCCTGGTCTCTGGCAACGACTTCCTACCTGGTCTCTCTGCTTCCCTCCCCTCTGGCACTCACAGCGTGGCGAACTTTGTGAAATGTTCACTAGAGCCTGTCGTGGCTCTGCTTAAAGGCCTCTAGCTGGCCTCCTGTCGAAGCTGGGGTAAAATCCACGCCCCTGACCATGGATGATCAGGCTGGCCCCCCTGACCTGACTTCCCCTCTCAAACCCCTTGCTCTCTCAGCCCCCGGCCAGCCTAGAACATGCCAAGCCCACGCACTCCTCAAGGTCTTTGCACTTGAAATTCCCTCTCCTAGTTCCGCTCCCTCAGGTCCACACGGGGTTGGCTTCTTGCCCTCACTCCGGCCTCAGACCGAAGGTGAGAGTGGTGCCCACCCAAGTCACCCTGCTGCCCCCCCCCACCTCACCCAGTGACACACCCAAGTAGGGTCTTGTCTGTGCTCACGGCTCTTTCCCCAGTACCTGTCCCTGGGCCTGGACACAGGAGACACTCAAAACTATTTACTGATTTTTAAAAACCTGGACAAATGTTAGTTTTAAAATTTTGTAAAACACAAAGGTTGAAAGTTCTTTTATCAGAGGGGAAAGTGTGACGGCGATGGAGTCCCTGGTGACTGCAGAAAGCTGTCAGACTTCTGCTTGAGTCTGTCTTCTGCTTCCTTCTTGTGGGGACCCCCTGGCCCCACCACAGTCCCAGGCCTGGATGTAGAGAGTGAAGCCAGCAACGGGGTCCGAAGAAAGGGAGCAAATGGGCCAGCCGGAAAGGCACCGGAGTGTTGGGTGCAGCGCCCTCTGGTGGGCACAAGCTCCATGACAAGTCCAAGACTTGGATTCCTTGTCGGCGCTCTGCCCCAGACTCAACTCTTGCAAGGTTTCCCGTAGTTTGCCTCTTTTGTCAAATGGGAATTCAAGTTTGGGCCCTGCCTATGTAGTCACTTGACACTTTGTATTGCAGTTGTCTGGTTCCCCCATGGGACAGGGAGCCGCTGGGGCCAGGGCTGGCCTTGGTCCATCTCTGGGCGCATCACGGTTAGGACTGGGGTGTCTCTGCCAAACACGTGGCTTTAAAGTGTGTGAGAGGACGGATCTGCGCACTGAGACCCGGGGCCTAATCCTTCAAGTCACTCTCTCAGCATCCCGTTGCCTTTGTCCCAGAGTTTTATTATTCCTGTCATCTCTCACCCCATCCCCTAGGGAAAGGGCTTCCCACCAAATTACTCAGCTCCCTGCCAGCGCTAAGTAAGCTCCTCTGGCAGGTCTGCCAATCAAGTAATTATATTCATCTCTTTTTTCTTCTTTCTTTTCTTTTTTTTCTTTTTTTGTCGTTTCAGCCCAAGTCACTCAATGGAGAGTGGAAAGTGGGCAGAGTTTGGAACAGGGCCTCTGCGTACAAGTCCCAGGTTCTGCCGCCTAACTGGGCGTATTTTCCTCATCTGTGACATGGGCCGGTGGTCAGCCCTGCCCTGCCTTCCTCACCAGAAGGTTGCGAAGAGCACATGAGGTATGGGTGTGAAGTGTAAGGTCTGAGTAAACTTGCCAAGATCTGTGTAATGTGTTGTCCAAACCCGATGATGCAGTAGAATCATCTGGATTTGTTTATTTTTAAAAACTGAAAACTACCACCAACACCCTGCCCCTACCTCCACATATGTGAAAGTTTAAAAATTACGTAAACTTGAAGTAAAATTCTGGAACATTTGGGGGAAAAAATGAGATTTCTAGGCATTTCTAGTGCTTGGCGAGGGCTTGTGCTTTGAGCCACGCTGCAAGCAGCACGGAGCCGGCCACAGCACTCTTCAGTCTTCCTCGTGGTCCTCACAGGCCCTCTGAGCTGGAAGGAGCCTCCGGGTCTCCCAGGCTGATATCTCTGAGCCTGCTGGGGGAGGAGCCTTCTGGGGGAGGAGCCTGCTGGGGGAGGAAGCAGGCTCAGAGAGGTGGGACTCGCCGGCCCTTCCACAGCCGGTGGGGCTGCGGTGGGCTGGGTGAGGCGGGGCCTGGACTCAGTCACCAGGAGAAGTCAGAGCAGAGGTGGGTCCCAGACAAGGAGCCAAAGAGGCAGAGGAGGAACCTCACAGGGGCTCGTGCCCCATCCCACCTTCAGGCCTGTCGGTGCACACACCTGCTGCCTGTGGGTCTTCATACTTGCCCCAGGGAGTTAGAGAAGAGGGAGCAGGGAAGGGAAGTTCCCATTACAGAGGAACTAGAACAAACACTGGAAGTCTCAAGAGCTAGTTTCTGCCATGAGCTTGCTGTGCAGCCTTGGGAAAGCCACTCACCCTCTCTGGACCTCCATTTAAACCTCAGTAAAATGGATCATTTATTAATTCAACAGATATGTATTGACAACAAACTATGTGCCAGGCACCAGCCTGGGGTGCTAGAGACCCTTTGGGGAACCAGGCTGGTACAGCTTCTGACCTCAGTGAAGAGTGGAAGCTGGAAAAATAAACACAAAATAAGTGTGATGAGGGCATTCTGGAGGGAAGACCGGATCCTGGGCTGGCACAAAGGGGAACATCTAACCTTGCCTGGGGTAGGATGGGGGGAGGTGGTCAGGGAAGGCTTCCCGGAAGAGGTGGCATGGAAGCTGAGACAGGAGGGATGAGTGGGAGTTAACCAGGCTGGTGGGTTGGAGGACAGGAAAGCATTCGTTCCTCCCCCTCCACTTTTCTACTCCTTTGAGGATCACCTTCTTTAGGAACATGTGAGCAAAGGGAAGTTCTGGGTAGAGTCACTCCTGAGAGGTCTGCATAGAACCCGGACTCACTCCCACACCCCACCATGCTCCCATCCTGCCCACCCCCAGCCTCACGTGTCTGCACAGGATGTTGGATTTTACTGGCGGGTGGGGCAAGGCGAGGGAATTATGGTGTTTATGTCTGTGTGTGGGGAGAGTATTTAAAGCTTGTGCTAAGTATGACTTTGCCCACAGTCTGCAGGAAGAGCCCCAAAGCTACGCCTTTCCCAGGGTCCCCAGGGAGTGCTGCTCTGTTCCAGACTGGCTTCCCTCGACTCCAGCCTCGGTTCCCCTCCCATGAGTCCTTTGGTGTGAAGGAAAGCCCCTGGGGAAAGGGGAAGACACCTTAACAGGATGGGTCTTTATCCTGCCACTTCCCAGCCAGGGTGGGGAGAAAGGACCCAGGGAACTTCTGAGGGTGAGAGGTGGGTCTGTCTGGGGACCTGTGAGTTATTTGTGTGGCCCGGGCAAGGGTCTGGGAGGAGAGTGTGAGGTTAGAGGGAGGGGCCGAGCCTGCTTGGTGGTTGTGAGGCAAAAATATGAAATGAACTCCCCTCCCGGGCAGGGCGGCCCCTCCTGAACTTGCAGAACAACAGGTTCATGTGTTTCCCTTCTACTATCCCTCTGCCTGCTCCCTCGGACTGGCCGTCCTCGAGGAGGGTGACTCTTTCACTTGGCATCTTCTTTGCATCTTCAGCTGCCCATGCCCCATGGCTAGCATGTCCTGTGTTAGCGAGAGGGGAGGAGCGGGTGACAGGGCTGGAGGCTGCGACATTGGTTGTTTTAGTTATCTATGGCCATATAAGAAGCCACTCCAAAGCACGATGGCTTACAACAACCACCAGTTTGTTTGCTCAGGATTCTGCGATTCAGGCTGGGATCAGCTGGTTGGTTCTGCTGGTGTCGTGGTGGTCACTCATGAGAATGAAACCGGTGAGTCAGCCGGGGCCTGAGATCTGCTAGGATATTGGATGGTTGAACTTTCCTTTCTCTTCGTATAGTCTTAGGGCCTCTCCACGTGGTCTCACCAGACTTTGCATGAAGCAGCTCAGAGCTCTCAAAATTGCAAAGCAAACGTGGCCAGGCCTTGTTAAGACTTAGGTCTGGAACTGGCACAGAACCTCTTTTGCATTGTACTGGTTAAAGTCACAGGCCCAGCAGAGGTTCAAGAGCAGTGTGAACACCCTGATGTAAAAGGATCTCACATCATTCAGTAGAGAAGGCGGCATATATACAAGGCCCCATCCTTCTACTGCCTTTTCTATGGGCCTCACGATCTTACCTCTAGCATCATAATCTTAACAACTGCTATATATCAACATGTTACCAGGAAAACATTTTTTAGAGTATAACACATTTTGAGAACATGCTCAGATACACTTTGCACCCATGAAGTTAGTAAATGCCCTACTAACCCAGACATCTCACCTCCATCCCCCAATCACACTCTTGGTATCCTGAGTCCTTGCTTATCTAGGAGGGACATCAGACAACAATCACAGCCAAAAAGCAGTGTGGAATTTCAGGCAGAGAGTGAGTCTGTTAGGAAGAGTAAGAAGAGTTGAAGTTTTTCTCTTCATGTCTCAAATCACAGCGGGTCAGCCACTCCATCTGTGACTGCCAGGCCGGGGGAGATGGTGGCAAACATGCCTGAGGAAAGGGGTATGGGGACATCTCCTAAACCCTGTGTCTTTAAGAGCACTGGGCCAGAAGGAAGCTGTGTGGCTGGGTGGTTTCGAAATGTACTGGGGCAGAAGGCAGAACTTCTTTTCAAATTCCTAAGCATAACTGGCTTCCTGGATATCACCCCCTGGGAGCTGATGGCCGCAGAAGAAATCCTGCCTGAGAGTATTTTGAGCCACAGCAGGCTTATAAGTTTGATCAAAAAAAGAATTTTCAAAATAAAGATATATAACATTGCACATATACAGTGCTTATTATATGCCAGACACTGTTCTAAGGGTTTTAAGTATAAATACATTTATTTATCCCCCACAATAGCCTTGCAGAGTAGCTACTATATCTCCATTTTATAGAAGCGGGTTGAGGCAGAACGAGGCTGAGCGCTTACCCCAGGACACCAAGCTGCACGTGGCCAGAGCCAGGCTTTGAGCCCAGGCAGCTTCCCTTTGGGGCTTGTGCCCTAGCTACCAGTTATGCTCTCTAACCCCACGTAGGACCCTTAATCTGATTAGGGAATATGGCTTTTTTCAGTAAAGTGTAGGGCTCTTTGTCCTTCTTTGCCTGAGCAGGAGGGTTGACATCTCAATTCATCACCTAACTTTGGAAAAGTTGCTGCTTCTAAGAATCAACTAATTAGAAAATGATTCCTGGGTTGATACTTCTATTCTCAAACCAGTTTCTCTTTTTCTGTGTCTTCCAGTATTATGTATATAATACATATACATGTTATGTGTATATGTATATAGATCAAGAAACATGAATGCATGTTTGTACTCCCAATTCAGAACATTTTGATTACATAACGGGTATGCAAAACAAAATAAGAAATAGCTTTGGAAGAATAAACACAGGAGGAATTTCCCTCAAAGCTGAATAAACACAATAATCCCCAGAGACACAGCCACTAGTACTTAAATAAATAAAAGATGATAAATAAATGAAAGAGGACAATAAATACAGGGCATGTGACTTGATTGGGTAGAAATTTGCTTTGCTAGAAGTTAAGCTATGGACTGACATTGGGTATTGAGGCACAGAGCACTGATAATTGCAGTTCGCTAACAATGAACACTGGGCATTTGCATACAGTGGACATTGTCACCAGTGGACATTTTCCCTTTGTGAATATTGACCATTGGTGGAAGCCATCATTCATATGAAAAACATTAGATATCAGTGGACATTTGCATCTTGGTGAACATTAGCCAAAAAAGGAACAATGAACATTGATGAGGAAGGCCATATTAGCTTTATGATGGCTTCTGTTGTTATAGACATTGCCCTTGGTGGACATTAGGTATGAGCAGACTTTAGCACTGGTAGACTTTTAATTCTGTTAACACATAAAGTAAGCAGAGGGTAGGCTTCTGCCCCTATATTCCTGGAAGTCTTGTCCAGAGAAACATCCTATGAGCTGGTTTGGTGGTAGCCGGGTGGTAGCATCTGCCTCTACATCTGCTCTTTCCCTCTGAAAGCCCTTTGGCCATGGCAAGTTGGGGAAACGAGGGGTTATGTGATAACAATAGAGGGAAATTCCTGCATTTGGAAGAGTCTAATCATCTGCCTGAACTATAGAGGGGTTGGATTATATACAGATCCACACAGGCTCTCTTCCGCCATCCTGCCCAACACTGGGTGTTTGTCTCTTCTTTCTCTACAAATGGGATGATCAAATCACAGCAGGCCTGGCTTCATGGGCAATGAAACCTTAGAAGGACCCTGTGCTTGTGTAATGCTCTGTTCTTGCCATCTTTAAATCCTTAAATAACTTTTGAACACAGGGCCCCACATTTTCATTTTGCACTAGGCCCCACAAATTATGCAGCCAGTTCTGAAGCACAGAGTCCCAGCCACTTGCCATGGGAACTTGGGCTGCCCCTTTCTGGGCCTCAGTCTCCTCATCTGTGAAAAGGGACCAAGAGAGCAAGGACTTTGACCTTGACATTTGGCTTTTTATGCTCTAGGATTTAGAATCAAAATGGTCTGATTAGAGATATTTAGAGTGGCATAACTTCTCCAATTTATTTGACACAGAAAAATAAACGGAATCCCAGTGCTCTTTGGTTTCTCAGAGCACCTCCATCTTCTCTGATTCATGGGATCTGCACAGCTGGCCCGGCCCCTGAGATAGGACAGGCAAGAATAAGGGAACTGCCATCTGACAGATGAAGCCAGGCCTATGTAGGTTTTCTCATCTGTATGGTGACAAAAATGCCTGGTGTGGTTGTGAGGAGGAAATGATGGCATGTACACAAAGCATGGGTAACAGAATATATGCTCAGTAAGTGGCAGTGCATTATTAATAGAATGCAAGGACATGTCTGTGACCCTGTCTGACCATGATGGCAAACCAGGCCTCCTGTGTGTCCTCCTGTCTAAAAGTCATCTGGCATGGTCGATGCCTGTTCCATGTTGGGCACATAGGAGCCAAGATTCTGCACATTAAAGACTGTTGTTCTGGGAGTCTGCAATCCTAAAGTTTTAGGAAATTCTTCAGTTCTGAGTGAGTCACCAAAATATGGCCCTGAGACTACATGTTCTGTAATCTACTTCCTAATTCTGTAGTTGAATGAGGGAGGGAAAGGGCCCTTATGGGGTGCTTATTTTGTGCTGAGTACCGTACTTGGTTCTCTCCACATTTTCTCTCCAATTTCATTTCGTTTTCATGCAGTCCTGTTGGGGGAGGTGTTTTCATCCTCATTTTCCAGGCCCAGAGAAGTAAAGTGACTTGGCCAAAGTCACACAATTGGTTTGTGGATGGACCCAGAATTTCAACCCGTTTCTGTGAATTCCAAAATGGAATCTGTGCACGAATCTCTGTGATTCTGTAGGATTCTAATGCCCTTATTCTAGGTGCCAGGATTACTGGAGGGCGGAGTATAGCAGGACCGGGGTGATCTGGCTGGCGGGGAGGAGAGGAGGAGCCTGGGCCCTGCTCTGGGCGCTCGCTGGGACCTGGGGTGTCTGGCCACGCGTGACCACGAGGTGGCGCTGTGGCCCGGGACCTCTGGGCCCAGCCAGAGGGCCCATCTAGACGCCTCAGGCCAGCGGGGGCCACTGCCCTGTGGGGCTTCAGATCTCCATAAGGCAGCAGGGTGCCAGGGCTGGGGGTTGCGGTAATGCCCCCACCTGGAAGGATGAGCCTGCACAGTGGATGGCGTCTGCACCCATCCTCCTACTGAGCTGCTCCCCTGCCCTGTTTTGCGCATGAGGAAGTGGCAGCTCAGGGCAGAGGTGATCTGCTCCAGAGCTCACTCCTGCAGAGCCCCTGCCTTCCCTTCTCAGCCTTCCAGACGCTGTGTCCCTGTCTTTAAGACTCTTATGTTCCATGGCCCTCCCCCGAGGACTCCTTCCACAGGTCGGGTCTTGGGAGGACCCAGACACATTGGGTGAAAATATTGTGCTACATCCCCACCTCTGCATTTGAAGCCTCTCTTGCTCCAGGGAATGTGGGAGGGGTGGAGACAAACCACATGTGACTGTGGGACCTGGGATCTCACCTTGAACCCCCAATCCCCTCACCCATGCCCCATACCTTAGCTCTTTCTCACATTGACTGGTGGGTGACAACCTGGGGCTCAGGGCCGCTGGTTGGTACTTCTCCCTGGCAAGGCCCGATTTACAAGATGGGCAAGCTCCCCACATGGGCAAGATGCCCATGGCCTGAATGTTCTGGGCTCTGGGCCATTGACCCCTCACCCATGACCTCCCCCAAGTGTCCCCTTTTGTCCAGGCCCACTAGTCTTTCCCCGCTGTGTGGATGAGCCTCCTCTGGGACACCTTCCTTACTCCTCTCCCCTCCAAGGAACATGAGCCCCACTAAGGCAGAGATTGGGGTGGACTCATGGTGTCAGGAATAGCTTGTCATTTTGGGGGAAGATGGTGGCTATTCCTGTAGATTTGGCCATTTGAGGGAAGAACTTGGTGACAGCAGAGCCACCCAGCTGATCTGGAAGCAAGCTGTCACTGGAAGCATGCAAACAGGAGCTAGGGTACCATGGCAGCTGAAGTGCCAGGGGTGGACAAAGTACTTGCAGCTCAGAGGTGAGAGGTGGAGGGGGATGTCAGAGAAGCATCTGAGGTGAGGCAGGAACTAGGTCTACTGGATGGGAAGGAGGTTCAGGGGAAGGAGGTTGAGAGGCAGGGGTCGGGCAAGGGCCAGGTCCCACTGCAACAGCCTGAACAAAGACAGCGGTGTGTGTGGGCCCAGCAAGCTCATGGCTGTGGCTGGATGGCCAGTGGCTGGGGCTGGGGAGGCTTGGAGAGGGGGGAGATGAGGATGGTGGGCAGGGTGCAGATGTTGAGAAAGGTCCAGTCCACCTCTGAGTAACTCCCTCCCTCCTCTCTCCTCCTAACTCCCCAAATCCTGGGAGATCGCTGGGCTTTTCTGAGAGAACAAACTGCCCAGGGCAAGGCCTAACCTGATTCATCGTTGTGGCCCCACAGCCTGGCCAGGGGGTGGCAGTGATCGCTGGCGGAAAGATGGAAAGAACAACTCTTTATCTATTGTTTATTAAACCGAGACTAGTCAGGTGCTGGGTGGGGCTGGTGGGGAAGACAGAGCTCTCACTGCTCTGTGGGCACCTCTGTGGGACCAGCCCCCCCCAGTGCCCACATGGCCATGGATGGCTGGCTTCCGCCCAACACCCCTAACACATGCCCAGGACACAGTATTACAAAAGTGAACAAACGTGACCTTTTTCTTCTTTTACAAATGACATGTTTCCATCCCCTGCCAGCAGGGGTGGGGAGTAGGGGCTGAAAGTGACAGTCTGTTAAAAAGGCAACAACTTTTACAAAAGGAAGGCTAAAGAAAGCGCCCAGGGCTGGGAAGTTGAGATGCCACCCTGTGGATGGGGCATAAACATGGGTGGGGGAGACCCTGCCTCCTGCTGCTGCATCCCTGGGAGGCTGGAAGGCTGAGGCCGGCTGTTGGGCTCAGGGCCAGTGGGGACTGAATCCAGGAGGCCCTCGGAGTCACGGCCAGACAGGGCTCCAGGACTGCAACAACTCCTCGGGGGAGCAGCTACAGGCAGTGTCTCAGGGAAAACAGGCACATTTCCAGTCTTGATGTTGGGGGACCTCACCCCAGAGCGAGAAACTGTCAGGGCTGGGAATGAAATGCCCTAAGCCTCCAGAGGCTGTGAAAGGTGAACGGACCATGCAGTATAGCTGGTCACTGCGCCCAGAGACCCATTTCCAAGGCCCTTGCCTGTCCTGCCACTGCTGCTCCTGGGGATGACAGGGAAAAGGTACAAATGATGGCAAGGGGGAGCCCAGGAAGGGGGAGGACTTACTAGAGAAAGTAAGGAAAGTGCAAAGAACCTGGGCCGGAAGGCAGGACAGTGGGTCCCAGTCATGCCTCTGCCACTGGAGGAACTCAGATTAGCATTTTCCTTCTCTAGGCCTCAGTTTCGCCATCTGTCCCATGAGGAGGACGGATTTGATTTTTTCTCCAGTTCCTTCTGTAATTAAGGTTATACCTAGGGTTCTAGGGGAAGAGAAAAGGATGAAGTAGCCTCATGGGCCCACAGCAAAGAAGGGGCTATGTCATAAAAGAAACTCATGCCTCTGAGTGATGGACCGTGGGCCCAAAGGGGACAACACTCAGCTCAGTGGACCTGAACTCTGCCCTGCAGTGGTGGCTCCCGCCCACCCTCCTCCTTTCGTGGGTCAGGTCGGGCCAGGCATGTGAGAAGGCACTTGGGGGACAAGTGGGGAAGGGCAGAGGAAGGGACCAGAGTCTGGTTTGGCCTCAAAGTCCCTTTGCTCATGGTTTGGGGGAACAATGTAGACAAAGGGGCAAAATTTTGCTCCTGGGTGTTGGTCCCAGGTCCAAAGCCTCTCCTAGGTCCACAGCTCCTGCGCTGATGCCGCCACACGGCCTGCAGATTCCTCACTGGCATTGGCACATTGAAATATAAGTTACTCAGGACCTGGGCAAGCCCAGGGCGGCAGTCTGTCATGTGGCCCCGGGCCACACCATTCGTCACAAGATGTCAGAGCTCCTGGCAGCAGACTCCCGGGTATCTACGCAGTGCAGGGCCACCTTGGGGCTGGAGCCAGGCTGCCGGGGGTAGGCACCCTCCCGCACCACGCGCCGGCACCGCACATCCCGGCCCACGCTGACGCTCTGCAGCGCTGGGAGCTGGAGCAGCAGCGTATCAGGCAGGGGTACCAAGCCAGTGCCCGAAAGGTCCAGCTCCTGCAGGGAGCCCAGGCCCGAGAACACCTCAGTCCCTGCCCACTTGAGCTTGGGGTTGTTCGACAGGTCCAGGACCTGCAGGCCCGGCAGGTCGCGGAAGCTGTAGGGCGCCAGCTGGGGGAGCCTCTGCAGGCTGGCCAGCGACAGGTGTGTGAGGCCCGCAAGCCCTGCGAAGGCACCTGGGCCGATGGCAGCCAGGGGGTTCCCATCCAGGCTCAGGTAGCGCAGGGGCAAGCCTTGGAGGTCGGGCACGGCGCGGAGCCGGTTCCAGGTCAGGTTCAGGCTCTGAATGGTGGGCGCGGGCAGGGCGGCCCCCGCGGGGTGGGGCTCGAGGCGGTGGATGAGGTTGTGGGAGAGGTCCACGTGCAGCGCCCGGCCCTGGCTGTGGGTGGTGAAGGCAGACACTGAGACCTCCCGGAGCCGGTTGTGGCTAAGGTTCACGTCACTCAGGGGCGAACTGGTGAAGCTGTTGGCCGGCAGGGCCGCCAGGCCATTATGGCTGAGGTCGAGTGACTCCAGGTAGCGCAGGCGGGAGAAGGTGGTGGGCGAGATGCTGGTGAGCAGGTTGTGGCTGAGATCCAGGCCGGCCAGCGTGGTATAGCCTGGCCCTGCCAGCACCGACTCGTTCACCGTCTCCAGGCGGTTGGAGGACAGGTCCAGGTGGGCTGTGTCCAGGGGGATGGGCACGGGCACGATGTGGGGGCCCAGGCCGCTGCAGTCCACACGCGTCAGGCTGAAGCTGTCGAAGAGGCCGAAGGTCTCCACCTCACACTGGCACCCGGGGAAGCATGGCCGGGTTGTCTGGGCTCCACTCACGGCCAGCAGTAGTAGCAGCAGGGGCCACGGCATGGTGGGGGCTAGAAAGAGAGCCGCAGATGAGGTGTGACAGACAGTTCTAACCCCACCCCATGAGGCAGGTGCCGATGTGTCTAGACACAGCTGGAAGTTGCCACAGTCCCTTCCTGGAGTACTGCTCCTCACAGTTCCTAGTCCCTGCTGCCCCAGGCCTCAGTCTCCCCACCTATAGCGTAAAGAGGTTAGGCCAGATCAGTGGGGTTTACACTGGAACAGCAGATGGAAGTGGCCTGCTGTGTCTGGGGTTGGGGGACTTGAAGCCCTCCATCCCTGGGTGTTAAGGAACCCAGTTCCACACCCACTGGACTCGGTGGTTTCTTGGGCTGGCCTAGACCCAGGCCCCACCAGGGAGGGGCTCGCACCGTAGGGGTTAGGGTTAGGGTGCTCCATTCTCCTGGGCCGAGCTCCTGTTACAGGCTGGGTGCTGTGCTAGCTGTCTGATAGTGTGGTCTCATTTAACCGCCACAACCACCCTGGAAAGCAGAAATTTCTTCCTCCATTTCCCCAAGAGGGAACTGGGCCTTAGGTGAAGAAACTTTCACTAAGCTAAGTGCAGTGGCACTGGATGGGGCACAGAGGAAGCGTGGTCCACTGCTGCAGCCAGGCAGTGGCTGAGCCAGGCCTGAGCCCCACACTCCAGCCTTCCAGACCAGGGTTCTCTCCTGGCAGTGGGGCCTGCAGTGACTGCCCCACCTCCCCCAACCCCCGCCCCCCTCCAGAGGAGGGATCCTCCCTTTCAACTGGGGACCTTGTATCTAGATGCCCAGATGGGATCTGGGGATACCTGTCCCAAGTTCCTTTCCCCCTTGCTCTGCCCCCTACCCCCAACTGTTATAGCTATCATATCTCTTTGGCTTGTCCTTTCTCCTTGGTCAGCTAGCTGGCTGGTTCCCCCATTATATAGATGAAGAAACAGAGGCTCAAAGAGGAAAAGGGCCTTACCCCAAACTATTATAGTAAAGAGCAGGTCAGGATTAGAACCCAGGCCTAGTCAATTATAATTCTTTTATTCACATCTGCTGCCTCCAGCAGGCCTGGAGGGGCGGCTGGCAGAGAGACAGGGTTCAGGAGGGGCTTTTCTCCCTGACACATGCTATGACACAAGCCACTTCCCCTCTCTGGACCTCGGTTTCCCTCTCTGTACAGTTACAATGATAGCTGCCACAGATGCCAGGCACTACGCCTATGTTGTCACATCTAATGGTCACAGCCGCCCATAACTCTGTTGGACTCAAAGCCTGTGTTTATGTCCACCGTAGTTCCTGGGATGGGGTGCTCAGTGGTGCTAGTGTGAGGATGAGAGGGTTGAGCAGTGGGGGCTTCTAACCGGACAGTTTGGAGTCTGTGGCTACCCCTCCCCTGCGTGGCAGCCCCAAGCCTGGGAGATGGGAGCAGGCACTGAGCCTCTGTCCAGGGGGCTCTTCATCTGGGTGGCCATGCTCGGTGCTCTGTGCCCCCTGCCCTCCTGCCCAGCCTCCCACTGGCCTTCAGGAAGCGGGTAGGGGAGAGGGAGGGGCGGGTGGGGAGGGAGCAGCAGGATAGCATTACCAGCCCTACATGAAACTTTAAAGGACTAGCCACTTGATCTGCACTCTGCTGTGCCTGGGGGCAGGGAGCAGTGGGGCTCTTCTCCCCTTCCCTCTCCATGTGGGCCCCTCCTCTACCACCCCTTTCTTTTGTAGAGGCCAATTTGAGGATTAAACCCGGCCCAGGTGCATCCTGGGCTTGGTCCCAGCTGAGGCAGGACAGAGTGTTCCAATGTCTGGAACCAAAAGGAAAATATTAAGTTGCTTCAGGCCCCCTTTGTTCCCCTGGGGGAGCTCCTCGCTGCAAGGTTCCTTACCACCAGAGGCCCCACCTCCCCTGCTAAGCCGATCTGCTCATACCCACCCTTCCTGGGGTTTAAACAAACACCACAGAAGGCCCCCAGATCACCCTTTGGTTCCCAGAGGTGATTATACAAGGGGCCTGTGGAACGCCAGGCGCCTCTCACGAGCTCTGCTTAGGTAACTGGCAGTGCGAGCCCAGCCCAAATGCTACCCGCCAGAGGGGGCCCCTCACTGCCCTCTCTGGGCCTCAGCCTTGTCCTCTGCACCACAGGGTGGCAATTTCGGCCCTGCCCTCTCTACCGAAGTTGATGAGCGCTCACTGACATTTGCTGCCAGCTGTGAGGAGCTGTGCGCAAGCGCAGGGTGGCCACGCCCGGGCGGCCGACAGATGTGGAACTGAGGCAGTGGTGGTAACAGCTGGTGTCCAGGGGGCGAGTGTAGGCGGGGACCCACCTGGATAACTGCACATAGATGCCCCCAGGGCACAGGACCAGGCTCCCTGCTCAACCTTGCAGGGTGGACACCTCTCCTGGGGCCCCTGCTCTGTGCCAGGCCTGTGCCGGGGCTGGGCCTTTGCAGTGGGCCGCGCCAGCACTGCCAGAGCCAGGCTCACCGTGCGCCAGTGCTGGACACGTTCTCTCGCTCCGTCCACGGGGCCAGCAGTCTCATCCCCATTTCAGAGTAGAGGAACTGAGGGTCAGAAAAGAAAGGTGGCAGAGCCACCTTGACCAAGAGTCACTTGCTAAACTGGGCAACTCTGGGAAGTTAGGCGTGAGTTAAAATGGAGATAATAACCCCTTCCTCAAGGGGTTGCTGTGAGGATTAGAGGTCACATGCGTAAGATCCAGCACAGCGCCAGGACACCGACAGGCGCACTGCCAGAAGGTAGATGGGGTCCCCCAGATGGGAACACAGGGACCAACCCCGCCTCCTTCACCACACTCCACACAGCGGCGCTGACAGGGAGGTTGGCAGGGCAACTGTGCACGGTACCGAGACAAATCCTGGAAGACAGTCAGGAGCCCTAGGTCGTAGTTCCTCCCTGCTCTGTGATGAACTGTCCCCATCTCTGGACAAGTCCCCTCCCCTCTCAGAGCCTCAGTTTCTCCAGCTTCGCAGTAAGAGGTTTAGTTTAGATGATCCAATGCCAGTTTCAGGATTTTAAAATTTAGCAAAAGCATTTACTAAATTTCTGCTAAGTATATACAAAGCTCTGGGCTAGGCCATGTGAGGGTGTGGGGAGGGGGAGGGGATGGATACCAGGGCCCCTGTCCTCGTGGGGCTTACAGACCAGCAATGGGGACAAAGGACCAACTCACGACAAGATCACTAACACCAACCCTGGACTCAGGAGACTGGGACTCTAGTCCCAGGTCTGCCACTATATGTGTGGCTTTTGCAGTTTTCTTTATTTGTTTGAGCCTCTGGGACCCACGCTCTACTCTTGGGAAAGAGAACAGAAGACAGACGGCCACTAAAGAAGGCTGAAGGAGGAAAGGGATCTTTGAGCCAAGACTCATCACTTTTCTCCAAACCTCTTTTACCTGCAGATAAAAGACATCCACTGATCAACCAGGTTCCAGAACACACGGACAGGAGGACAAGGGCTTAGAAACGGCATCCGCCCGTGGTTTGGGGGAACATCTTGTTAGGTCCTCCAGAGCAGGTGCCCTGAGTTATGCACCTTTGGGCCCACAGGGTCAGGTCCATGGTGACTCTAAGGAAAGTTTGCTGATGGTCTGTGAGGACAAAAGAGTAAATGGTGTGGCCTTAACAGGCCCCAGGCTGGTGTCCCACGTGACACCCAGACCCTGCTATGAGACACCTCTCTAAACAGTGTTGGCCACATCACTCCCCTTGTCAAAAACCTCTCGGGTTCTGCTTTTGCCTACAGAAATAACATTTTCCTGGGCACGGAGGCACCTGCAAGTTGTTACTACTTTCTCCTCCACCCCTCAGTCCGCCATCAGGGTTTGAACCCTCCTTGGTAGCCAGAGTGGAAACAGTCTTTACTTTGATGACCTCTGAACCACTCTCAGCCTCTGCTCACGCTTCTCCAAACTTGGAAAACTCTAGAGCTAAGGAGCTGGAAGGCTACTTGGAGATCATAAGTGACTGGGGCCCAGAGGGGGCAGTGACGGCAAGAAATGGCAGAGCAGGGCCCAGGACCTGGGACCTGACGCCTCACACTGCTGCCAGCACCACATGCACCCACCTGGCCCGCCCGGCCCCACCAGCAGAACAAAGCCGGTTCTGTCCACGCAGGCTCCCGGGCCACCCCTCCCTCCTGGCCTGTCACACCATGGGCTACCAGATGCACACTGAGTAATTCTCTGCAATTATTTACCGGCTGTTTTTGACTGGTGTGAGCAGCTTGGGGCAGTTCCCTGCCTTCTCACCCCACACCCTTTACCCACCTGGGGTCAGAGCCAGGCCTGGCCAGCCGTGCAGAGAACCAGACAAAGGAAGAGGCCAGCAGGTAAGGGTCAAAGCTGGCCCCAGACCAGGGTGTGAATCCTGGTCTGTACTAACTAGCCTCAGGCAAGTCTCAACCTCCTTGTGTCCCAGTGTCCTCAACAGGGATAAGAATTCAGGGTTGCCACAAGGATTAAATGACAGAATGTGACACGCTCCACTCACTCTCTGCAACATGTTAAGGGCTCAGTGTGTGGTAGACAATGATGTGATGATTTATTAAGATTCCTGAAAGCAATGACCGTGTGATTCTTCATGTTCCTCCCTACCCAATTTCCCAATTCTGCAGGTGCCCAGCAGGTCCAAGACTGCTTGTGCTGATACTCTCCGGTCACTTCTGGGGTTAGGGGGACCACCTTGGGCCCTCCCAGCCCCCGCTGCCTGCTGCCCTGTGGTGCTGCACCATAGCATCTCAGGCCCATGGAGTTTTCCAGCTCCTCCCCACCCTAATTTCAACAGGAAGCCCCCGGCACGGGGCTCCAGCTCAGAGACAGGCCTTTGCCTCCCTAGCTGCTCCTCAGCGCCGAGCTGCCTCCCAGCCCTGAGCTGCCTCCCACCCTGCTCCCTCAGTCATGAGCTCACTCCAGCTGAAGCCAACGAAATCCCCAGGTGGAAGTTTCATAAACGTCCTGCCCTCCAACCATTTAGTCAGCTCTGGAAACGCAAGGCAGAAAGAATTTCAAGGCCAGACTCCCAGAGCCTTGAGGGCCGGCTCTCCCAGCAGCTCGCTAATGCCGCACATCTGTACAAACACATCAGCTCACCACGTACTTTGCCACCAGCATCTCATTTCTGCCTCACCCCATCCCTGACTGCGGGGATTACTGTCCCTATTTTGCAAACAAGGAAGCAGACGTTATCCAGTGGGGTAATAGAGGACCCAGGGCTCAACCCCAATGTCTTAGCCCTAAATCTACTCTGCCTCCACTTACAAACAGGCATGTATAGGCCGGGCGCGGTGGCTCACGCCTGTAATCCTAGCACTCTGGGAGG
>VBSM01001265.1:40151660-40163429 GCA_008086735.1 Cheirogaleus medius | reverse complement strand
AAAAAAAAAAAAAAAACAACAAACAGGCATGTATAGTAACAGCTTAGAGCTGGTTGTGCTGGACTGTAGTTACTTGTTTACCTGTCTCTTCTTCTGTGGGCAGGGATGGGGTCAGATCCATTTCTATGCCCTTGGAGCTGAGCACTGGACCTGGCACAGAGCAGGGGTTAGGAAGATACACCAGGCATTCAGGATACAGCCACCGCCCCAAAGGATACCTCTCAACCCTTCCCTTGCTTGCTCAAGTATTATTTGTTCAGTCACCCTGCAAGATCAGCAGGTTACATGACATCATCATACCTATTTTACAGCTTTGTAAAGAAACCCAGAGAAGTTTAGTGATCTGTCCAAAGTCACACAGCCAATGAGGACAAGGACTGGACTCAGGACTCAGGTATTGATTGTGACACCCAGCACCTGGCCTTCTCCATGACATGATCCCTGGGGCAGATGGGACCTGGAAGCCCAGCAGCCTCACCCAGGGAAGGTAATCTACAGGGAGATGGGCAAGGCCCCCAATGCTGTTTTCACCTTCCAAGATGTCTTCTTCCTGAAGATTTTCAAGTTCTCGTCAATGAGAGGCAGCACGTGTGGACACATGGGGAGGCAGTATGGGACAGAGGAAAGGGATTTGTAGCCAGGTGCACTGGGTTCCAACCCTATAGGGCCTCAACCGCCATAAGGCTTGCATGTGCCCTCACTCCTGCGTCTGAGTCTTCCCCTGTAACGTGTTGATAATCCTACATTGTTCCCAGAAGATCACTGTCATGATTACACAAGGTAAGTGAAGACTCAGCCCAGGGCCTGGCAAGTGTTGGTGCTCACTGCATGTTGGTTTCTGTTCACTAATAAGCGATTTCTGGGGGCCAGGGAAGAAAAGGGAGCTGTGACACCAGCAGATCCTAAGGCAAGGCAGGGGCAGAGGATGGAGAAGAATCCACAATTCATCCCCAGAGGCCTTGGATTCCTTCTCAACGCACCATTCCGGGCCCCAGCAGGACTCCAGGTGCTGACCAGTCCCTCCCAAGGAATTGGGAAGGAGATCGCTGAAGGTCCCAAAGGCCAAAGCAGGCTGAAGCAGTTGTGTCGCCCGTGACAGAATGAGGGCTTGGTGTCCAATCAGCAGCTCTGCCTGGACAGGTGTGGTTACTGGCTTCCCTCTCCCTCATCCCCAAGTTGGGTCATCACCTAACCCTGCTGGTGGGTTCAGGAGGCCCCCTGCCTCCAAGTGCCAGCCATGCTGGGCACCAGCGTACACTTCCCAGTAGAAGACTGGGACCCACCATTGCTTCTTCTTTAAAGCCCATTCCACAAAGAGAGCTTTCCCGTCTAGAGGCCTATCACTCTGCTAGTGCCCCTGCCTCTGCACAGGCTGTTCCCTCTGAGGAAGATGAAAACGATACCCTTCTTTTCTTTGTCTACTACGTAAACTCACTCATTTGATTCAAAAGCCACTTTCTCTGTGAGGCTTTCCCAGTTTAACCCACCCTTCATCTAGCAAAGGGTAACCTTCCCTCTGGGTTCTCATGGTCCCTGGGCTGCCCCTGTCAAGGTACCTACCCACTTTGTGGTCTGTGGCCACCCACAAATCTGTGCCTAGCTCCTTGTCTGCACGAGGCCTGGCCATTTGAAGGGTGATAAACCAGATGAATGAAATGTCACGGACAGAAAGCTTCTTTCTGCTTTGGGGGTAACATAACAATTGGCCCAACCTTGCAGGATACTTGGGCTTTGTCAGGAGGGGAGATCAGGTTTAGGACCAGAGTAGATGCTGTCTCTGCCTTCTAGCATCACTGCAATCCAAAAAATGTCTGCCTGATGTAGTACACACTACAAACCACTTCTCATTTTATTAGCACATGTAATTCATTATCTTATTTAATATTCACAACAGATCAGTAGGGCAGGAATTAATATCCTCATTTCGAGAGTGAGGAGACTGAGAATCAGAGAGGTAAAGTTACTTGTCCCAGGACACAGAGGTAGGAAGCAATGGAGTGGGAGTAAAATCTAGGTCTTTCTACTCTAAGAGGCTGGAGCACTCAGACTCCAGATTGGTCTTCCAGCTTCTGGCACCACCAGCAAGCAGAGGAGGGTTTCTTAGAATTACCAACCCCAGCCTACTGTGCCTGTTTAAAACTTTCAGCAGCTCTCCACTGCCTACAGGTTCAAATCCCAGCTCCTAGACCTGGCATTCAAAGCCTTGATGATTTGGCCCCTGCCTTCTCTCCCAGCCTCAAGTTCAATTCCAATTCCCTACCCTCAAGACCTTGTATCTGATAGTCCACCTTGCCGAACACCTGTGTGTTTTCATGCACAGGTCCTTGGCATGCTGCTCCTTCTGTCGGAGACTCTTCCTGTCCCCCTGTGTACTCACTGATCTCAAAACCTCCTCTGTCAGGCCCTGCCCCAAGTTATCCCCATGGATCCTCTCTTAGAAGTTGCTTTGGCCAGGGGGCTTCCAGCGGGGGCCCAGCCCTCTTCAGGGAATATCCTCAGTGCCCAGAGCAGCCTTGCCCTGAGAAAGGATGAGTGGAAATTTGAAGTGTGTCCCTTGCTTAGAATCATAAGTTATGATTAAGAAGAAAATTAATCTGGGCTCTACTCACCACAATCTGTCATTTAAAACATAAGGGAGAAAAACGTCAATCCCTTCCCTTCCCTCCATTTTTGACTCACTCACTCATCAGCTTTTGCCTTTCAGCCTGGTGTTGGAGGAAGGGTAGGTGGGAGCCCTGTGGCCTCCAGCCTTCCCTTCCTGGGGAGCAAATCAGTGCCTGGGAATTGGTCAAGTCAGAATGGAGGTGTATGTTAAACATCAAAGAGTTCCAGGCAGAACAGGAAGGAACCAGACAGGCTGTCAATACTGCCCATTCCAGAAGGGAAACTGAGGCTGGAGAGGAAAAGGAAGTGCCCATGGTTGCCTCCTTCCCAGATTAGTGGCCTGTGACCCTCCCTAGTGTCTGTAGCATCCTGCAAAGTTCTAGCTTAAAGACTGGGATGGTACTCCGGAGGCTGAGAAGGAAGGATCGCTGGAGGCTAGGAGTTCGAGATTTCAAAAAGAAAAAAAGAAGACTGGGTGAGGCGGGAGGTGGGAGGAAGTATTTAGGGTTATCTTTGTATCTTTGCCACCCAGGCTCAAAGCCCAGCAGGCTCCTGCCGCTCTTAGCCCTCCCTCTCCCGTCAGCTCTGCAAGTCTAGACTTATCCGAAGGGCAGAGCGTGCGGCTAGGAAGGAAGGATCGAAGAAGTTCCTGAGTCACCTCCTCGCCGGGCCAAATGTGGGGGGGCGCTGCTCTCCGCTCCGCTCTTGCAGCGCTGGTTGTCCCTACCGCTTGTTCCTCGCAGCAAGGAGTTCTCACCCCATCCATAACAGCGTGATCGCGACTTAGCGAGCCCAAGCAACTTGCCAGGGGCACACAGGGGGCCGGTGGCCCTCCCATTTGAAACTAGTGTGTGCTAGTCCCACTCCCTGCAGCCTAGCTTGGTGTCCTGCGAGTTGGCTCCGCTGGTGGGCCCAGGTCTGGACCAGCCGTTGCCTTCTCACCTACCAGATCCGAGGGCTGGATGCAGATGGAGAGCGGATCTCAAAGCCGAGTCCGGGGCTGGAACGGAGCCGGTCTCCCAGCCAAGCAGACAAGTCTCTTGGGGTCACACACTCTCTCCAAGAAGCGCAGGGCGAGCAACGCCAGCCGCCCTCTTCTCTCTCCAGCACCGGGCCAGAGCCCAGGACCAGCCACTTCCCTCCTCCCTCCTGTCGGGGTCCGCGGGGGTGTCCGCACGCTCCGCCCAGCCCTGGCCACGGCCACTCCCCAGGCGCTGCCGATCCCCCGACCCACCAATCCCATCCCACCCCCTCGCGGCCCGAGGACCTCCCGAGGAGCAAGGCGGGAGGGCTGCCCGCGCCCCCCGGCAAGGCTGAGTGGGGAGCAAGGGGCTGTTGCCCGAGGAACCGGCAGAAAAGTTTGAAGCCGAGTCGGGGCCGGGTGGACAGCAGGGGAGTGAGGAGTTGGGCGGCGTCCGGCTCTCGGCGCGCACACACTCCACGGACACCCAATCCAGACACGTCGACAGGCACAGACCACGTACGCGGACACACAACGATGCGCCCACCGACACCCACACCCAAATGCGGGCCCTCGAAACGTGGACACAGGCTCAAAACAACTACGCAAAGCCACGGACACACAAAGGCACAGGTAGATGCACGTCCCCAAACCTAAAGGCCACAAAGACCCACCAACGTGAGATGCACGTGTCGGCACAAAGACCCCAGAGGCACTGGCCCACGCCCACGCCCCCGGCCCCCGGGGAGAGCCTTTGTCTCCCGAAAGCCCTCTCCCCTGGGTCCGGGCTCCCCACTCCCGCCGAGCTCTGGGCACCCGGCGGCCGCCGCCGTCGCCCTGGGTCCAGAAAAGTTGAGGGGCCTCGGCGGGACCCAGCCCCGCCCCTGCGCCCGGCGCCGCCCGCCTGCCGGATGGGGCGGCGAGGCTGGGGTCCGGGGCTCGGGACCTTCGGCCGCAGTGCGGGCTCCGCTCCGCCCCGGGACCCACACCCACCTGGAAGCCTGCGCCGCTGCCGCCTCGGCACGCTCACCCGGGCGGCCCGGCCGCTGGCCCTCCGGCCGGCGCTTTTCTCGGCACGGCGCGGCCCGCCCCCCGTCCCCGCCCGCCGCTGGGCCCCCCCACTGCCCAGCGCCGGGTGGCTGCTCTGGCCGGCCGCCTGGCGGCTCAGGGAGCGTCGCCAAAGTGCCGGCCTTTCCCGGCGCGCGCCCGCCCCGCCCCCCGCCCGCCGGCGGAGCCAGCGCAGAGCCCGGGTTCCACCCTAGGGAGCGTCTCGAAAGTGCGCAGCTCCCGCCCGCTCCGGTCGGCCTCGCTCGCGGCTTCCTGCATCCCGGATCCCTGCCCCTCCCCCTGCGCGCAGAGCGGTCTCAGCTGATGGCCGCACGGTCGGGAACATCTGGAGGTCGCTGGCGTGTGTGTGTGTGTGTGTGTGTGTGTGTGTGTCTGTGTGTGTGTGTGTAAAAAAAATTAGTGGTTGCTAAGAAAGAAAGGGTGGCTGAGGGTTTCCTCTTCTCGTGTTCGTCGCCCCCGGCGCCTCCCCCCGATTTTTTAAAAGTGTAAAAGAGGTTCAGAGACGTCTGTGAGGGAGACAGCAAGACTCTGAAGCAGAGAAAGACTGGCTGAAAGAAGAACCCACAGAGAGGAGGGAGGCGGGCTCGGGCAGAAAGCTGGCAGGAGAGGAGAGAAAGTCAACAGGCTTTTCTTTTCTGGAGGGAACCGTCGCTGCTGGTTGGAGTTGTAAGAAGGGAAACTGCTGTGTGACTAGGCAGCAGTTTAGGTCTATTCCTCCCTCAGCAGCCCGTCTCCTCTCACCCCTCCTTATGCTAAAAAAGGCAGGAAAGCATCCAAAAAACTTTTTTAAATGAGGGGTTGCACGGAGAAATTACCTGGTGGATGCCTTCCCTGTGTGTATGTGTGTGAGGCTCCCAGTCCATACACCCAGACCATGCCTACCTTGGGAGGGGGGCAGTTCTCAGGCACCTGAGAGACTGCCCAGTGGGGTGAGGGAGGCTTTGGTCTCCTGGGACCTCCCAGGAACCTCTCACCCACTTTGGAGAGGGCCCCTTGATGCAGAGATTTGTTCCCCCTGCAGTGGGCCAGACTTGTTACACCCAGTCTTTGTGCTCCTTCTTTCTATATTACTTCTTTTTAATTAAACAAAACAAAACAGTTGCTTGGGTGTGTGTGCATGCCAGCCTATCTGGGTGAGAAGGGAGGCAAGTGGGGAGGTGATGAGGCAGGAATAGAGGCTGCTACTCCAGGCCAGCAAAACCAAACCCAGAAAACAAAGTGGTTGTGCAGGTCCTCCCCCTGTAAAGTCATTGTGTGGTCTTGGGGACTCACGTGGACCGAGACCCATGGACCCTGCCGGTTAGGGAGGTGCAGAGACAAGGCTGGGAGGCTGGTCTTAGCTCTGTGGGAGCAGGGAGAACCGGAGCTCTCTCCTCTCGGCCCATTGTCCTCTCCCAGTTAGAATCCCAAGTTCCAAAACTAGGAGGCCTTCCGGATCATGCAGCTCAGACTCCTCATCAAACAGTCTTTGAACTGGTGCCATAAGCCCCTTTGTATCCAGTGTCTTTCTCACATTCTGGCTCAATAAAGGGGCTGCTGAGATTCAACTGTGCACCCGTGGGGCCCTCAGGAAGAGTCAGAACCCTTCTGTTCCCCACCCCTCCACCCTGCAGGCTCCCTGCCTGGATGGGAGCCTGCAGTCAGCCTCTGGTGGGGGCCAGGTCTCAACAGGGTTCAGTTTCCAGCTCTGCCACTTACCAGCTCTGGATAACTTTAGGCAAGTTACCTAACCTCTCTGAGACTCTGCTCCTCATCTGTAAGAGGATGTTGTGAGGAGTAAACTAGGTAACTTAGGTAAAGCATGAGTCTGGCTCACAGGACACTCCAGTGTGTGGTTGTCATTGCTAAGATGTCTCTGGTCAGAGATTGGGGTAGAGGCTGGAAGGCCAACAGACCCGGCAGGGGAGGTGACAGGGGAAGGACCACCTGTCTAACTCCTCTAGCCTATGTGCCTGCTGCCTCCTCCCCTCCTATGGGAAGGTTCATTTGAAGGAATCCCCTTTGCTCTGGCCTAACATGACTTCTGTCCCCTTTCTGTCTCTGTGGAGTTGTGGAGTCTCAAGCTCAGCATTCCAGAAATGGAAATAGAAATGCTCAACTTCCACTGGAGCTCAGGGTGCTGACTCCCACTGCCCTTTGTATGCAGGGTCCAGCCAGCTGGGCTGGGGTCTCCAAGCCTCCCTAAAGGGCCTCTCACTTAACATAAATGTGATAAACAACCCTTCACACCTCCTTAGCTGGCAGTTTCTGAGCACTTCCACATTTGTCATTTCCCTTGATCTCCCCAAACTAGGAGGTGGCCTCCAGGGACTTTAGCTGGGGACTCTCCATCAGCTTTACCCACCTCCCCCCAACCTCTTGTTGACCTCCTTCCACCACTCACTGTGCCTCTGTCCCTCTAGGCTCTCACTTCCTGTCTTCTGTCCACACTTCAACAAGAAGGACCTTTCTAAACTGCACATCTGCAAAACATATCACAACACTTGACTGCTTAAAACCTTTCAGTGGCCAAAGCCAAACTCCTTGGCTTGGCATTCAAGGCCCGTGTGATGTGCCCCCTCACCCTTCCTCTTCTGTATCAGTTCTGGCCACCCCCTCATACTCATTCCAAGCTCTAGGAAATAAAGGGGAGGGAAGTGAGGGAGGTCATGTCTCTGCATTCTTGCATACTTCAAGTCTCTGTTCAGTGTGCTCTCCCCCAGGAAGTCCTCCGTCTGGTTAAGTTGATCCCTCCTTTCATGTTAACACGCCCTTTGTACATAAGCACTGTCATTATCACTGTTCTCTTCACCCTTCTTGTTGTCATCCCGGCTACTGTGGCCTGCCAGGGGCTGTGCTGGATACTTTTAAGATCATTATACCGTTTAATCCTGACAACAACCACCCTAGATTGATAGTGGTGGGGCCCAGAAAAGGCAAGAGGCCTGTCTGGAGTCACATAGCACGTTCTCTGCAGAGCTAGGACACCAGTGAGGTTCCAGTGCTCTTTCTACTACCTTGTAGTCTCCACAAAGAGCAGAGGGTAGTGTAGCAGACAAGCCTTGGAACTTAAGGGTGCCAGGTGCAAATTGTTGCTCTATCCTTGGCTAGCTGTGGACATTGGGCAAGTCATTTCCTCCCTTGAGGCTCAATTTCCCTGCCTATAAAATGGGGATGCATAAGAAGCCCTTCCTCGCAGGGATATTGGGAAGATTGAATGAGCCAGTACAGATGCAAAGGTGTTATAAGCTGAAGGATGCTGTGTGCTTTCAGTTGACTTAGCTGAACAGCCTTGTTCGGCTGGGAGTGATAGGTTGAGGATCTCTTTTCTTGCAGAACCCTTTGATGGGGGTCAAAAAGCACCACTACCCTTTGGCTGTTTTGCACATTTCCCACGTCTGAGAAAGGTCTTTCATTTTCTCTCCCTCATCATAGCTGTCCAGCCCTGACCAGCAAACCCTTCAGATCTGGTGTATCCCCATGAGCCTCCAGGGGCTCTGACTGTTTTTCTTGTTGTGTTTTCTTCTTTCCAGCTGCCAGAGCTGGCAGGTCTCAAGTTAACAGAGCATCAGGACCATGTGAGAAAACAGAAATGAGCCGGAAGGAAAAGCATGTGTCTCCAGCCCCTACTCTGATTCCGTAGCTCTGGCTTGGCATGTGGCAGGCTGTGTTTTTAAAAAGCTCCTCTGGTGATTCTGAGTCAGTATGAGGACTGGGGGACATGGCAGATGCCTTAGGGTTGGCAAAGTCCTTCCACACATGTTCTCAGTTTTAAACTTCTGAACAAGCTGAAGTAGATGATTGTCACCTCCATTGTACAGGTGTGGAAACAGACACAGAAGTGACTCACCCAGGGTCACACAGCTGGAACTTAAAACTGGCTCACTGGTGTAACTCCAGCCATTCCTCTGCAGGGCAGAATTCTGTGCACGGGCTTTGCTGGTGTCTCAGCAGCCACTGCATGACAAATGCTCCTCCCCTCCTGCCAAATCAAATGCTTCTCTAAGTATTTCTCTCCCACTCTCCCACCTCCATGCTTCCCCCCCTGCCTGGAATGCCTTTCTCAGCCCAATCTACCAGCTGAAGTCCTCACTGTCCTCCAAGCCCTGCCACCTCCTTCACAAAGACATTTCCATCTCCTACGGTTTCTCTTCCTCCAAGCCTGGAAGCACTTGGTGTGTGTCTCAACACAGCCATCTCTCCAGTCCTGCCTCCTCCTCGACTCAGTGCTCCAGCATCCCCAGCTGCTGGTGTTTCCTGCAGATTCTGGCAGTTCCCTGCACCTCCAAGTCTTTGCTCCTCTTTGTCTCCTACAGAAGTGTCCCTTGCCCTCCCCATCTCTTATTATTCAAAATTCAGCTCAGGTATCACTTCTTCCAGGAAGCCTCCCTTGAATTCCCCAATCCCTAATTTTACTATTGGGAGCCCTTCCTCTGTACTGCCATGGTATACTGAAGATACCTCTGTTATGAACAAGATTATTCATTTGTTCATTCATTAATTTATTATGGTAAGGTATAGACTTTGAAGCCAAACCTCAGATTTGAATCCTAGCTTCAGAGTGGTCAAGTTCTTAAACCTCTCTCTTTCTCTGCCTTACTTTGCTTTTCTGTAAAATGAGGAAAACAATAATCCCTACTTCAAAGGTTGTTGTAAGGTTTAAATGAATAAATCCATGTAGAATGTGTAGAGCAGAGCCTGGAATATAGTAAGCACTTAATGAATGTTGACTACTACTTTTATAATTTATTCATTCATTCTATAACATAGGAAAAACATTTGCATTTGTAAAACTGGACAAGGAAGAGGATTCTGGGAAGATGGCAGAGAGTGGGAAGCATCAGGAATCTGTCTCCCCATCCAGACAACAATTTCACTGGCAGAATCTGTCTGATATAACTGTTTTGGAACTCTGGAGTCTATTGAAGGGGGAAGGCTGGGGCAGTAAATTGTGGTTAATTTCAGTCCTTAACACAGAAGCAGCTATCCCCACTCCAACCCTGTGGCAGGCAGCTGGGCATGTGTTCCTGGAGTAACCTGTACAGAGCCTGTGAGAGCCAGGGTGGGCAAAAAGGACCCTGTCCTAAATATTGGAGATCTGAGGTCTGATCACTGATTGTTGCTTCTGATCAAAGAGGTGCAGACAAAAAAAGCAGGTGGGCATTGTTCTTGCACCTCTCTTATTGCAAGACTCTCCTCTTTTGGCTGAAGTGACTTCTAGAAGATTTAAAGGGCCCTCATCTCCCCTTTATTTTTCTCTTTTTATGCCTTATGAGCCAGACATTAAAGACTAGGACATTCAAAAGCAACTGCATATACAGGGAAAATTAGAAAGTGACCATGCATGTTCAGGGAAACGTGCAGACTCAGAAAAGATCCAGGAAGACCCTAAGTTTATACCTGAGGCTTATCCTTGGCACAGAGACAGCTAACAACGACAACGGAAAAAAATAATTTAAAAAACCCAGCAAACCCTGAGGAAAGAGGAGAATCTTTTCATAGCTACCGCATCGTTAGATTCAAATGTCCAGTTTTTAACAAAATATCACAAAGCATACAAAGAAACAAGAAAGTATGTCCCATTCAAAGGAACAAAATAATAAACAGAAACTGTCCCTGAAAAAGACCTAATGACAGATCTACTAGACAAAGACTTTAAAACAACCATGTTAAAGATGTTCAAAGAACTAACAGAAGATGTGGAGAAAGTCGGGAAAATGGCATTTGAACAAAATGGAAATATCAATAAAGAGATCAAAAGCCTATCTGCCTCGAGGGGGGAGGGGGGCATGGGCAATATACATAAACGTAATATTTGTACCCCCATAATATGCTGAAATTAAAAAATTAAAAAAAAAGAGATCAAAAGCCTAAAAAGAAGCCAAAAAGAGATACTGGAGCTGAAAAGTACTATAACTGAAATGAAAAATTCACTGTAGAGATTCAAAGGCATATTTGAGCAGACAAAAGAAAGAATCAGCAAATTTGAAGATAGGGCAATGAAAATTGTTGAGTCTGAGGAACAGAAAGAAAAAGACATTGAAGAAACATGAATAGAGCCTAAGGGACCTGTGGTACACCATAGAGTGAACCAACATATGCATTATAAGAGGAGGAGGAAGAGAGGAGGAGGAGGAGAGGAGGAGGAAGAGAGGAGGAGGAGGAGAGGAGGAGGAGAAAAGGGCAGGCAGAGAGAATATTTGAAAAAATAATGGCTGAAAACATCTCAAATTAGATGAAAGACATAAATATAAACATCCAAGAAGCTCAGTGAGCTCCAAGTAAGATACATTCAAAGAGACCCACAGTGAGACACATTATAATCAAACTGTCAAAAGCCAAAGATACAGGATCTCGAAAGCAGCAAGAAAGAAGTGACTCATTACGTACTAAGGATCCTCGATAAGGTTATCAGCAGATTTCTCAGCAGAAAGTTTGGAGGGCAAAAGGCAGCTGATATATTCAAAGTGCTAAAAGAAAAAAAAATCAGTCAAGGATCCCATATCAGCAAAACTGTACTTTAAAGGTGAGGAAGAAATTAAGACATTCCTGGATAAACAAAAGCTGAAGGAATTCATTACTACTAGACCTGCCCTGCAAGAAATGCCCCAGGGAGTCCTGCAGTGCAAAATAAAAGGACACTAGACAGTAACTTGAAGCCATGTGAAGAAATAAAGATCACAATAAAGATAAATACAGGGGCAATTATAAAAGTTAGTATTATTGTAACAATGGTTTCTAACTCTTTTGTTTTCTACATAATCTAAGAGACTAATCACTTAAAGGAATTAATCATTTATGTTTTGGGGTACACATAAAATAAAGATGTAATTTTCTGACAACAGTCACCAAAATGGATGAGGACAGAGCTGTTGAAGAAATAGAGTTTTTGTATGTTATTGAAATTAAGCTGATATAAATTCAAATTAGAGTGTTACAACATTAAATGTAATCCCCATGGAAATGACAAAGAAAATAGCTATAGAATATATATAAAAGGGGAAATGAGAGGCAGGCATGGTGGTATGTGCCTGTAGTCCAGTTGCTTGGGAGGCTGAGGCAGGAGGATCACTTGAGCGCAGGAGTTCGAGTCCAGCTTGGGCAAAATAATAAGACCCTGTCTCTAAAAAAAAAAAACGAAAGAAAGAAAATTAAAG
>VBSM01001265.1:40064828-40151560 GCA_008086735.1 Cheirogaleus medius | reverse complement strand
AAAAAAAAAAAAAGTAACCAAGGGTACAAAAGACAAAGAAGGACAAGGACATTATATATTAATAAAAGATTAACTATAGCAAGAAGATATAATAATTATAAACATTTATGCACCTAATAACAGACCATCAAAATATATGAAGCAAAAACTAATAGAATTAAAGGGAGAAATAAACAGTTCTACAATAATAGGTGAAGATTTTAATACTCTGCTCTCAATAATGAATAGAGCAACCAGACAGAAGATAAGTAAAGAAACAGAGGACATGAACAAAACAATTAAACAACCGAATCTAATAGACGTACACTTAATGAGTGAAGAGTTTCAGTTTTACAACATGAAAACAGTTACGGAGATGCATGATGGTGATAGTTTCATGACATTGTGAATGTATTAATATTTAATAATGCTGAACTGTATGCTTAAAATAGTTAAGGTAAATTTTGTGTTATATTGATTTTACTACAATAAAAAATTGAACAACAACAAAAATTAACAGGACAGGGAAACTGAGGCAGGAGCCTAATTAACTGGACGGTAAAACTGAGGCAGGAGCCCAGAGAACACAATGTGGGGTGTGGGAGGCTTGGAAAGCACAAAGAGAAAAAACTAGAAGGTGACATTGGCTTTTGGTAGGGGAAAGGGACACAGTAGAGAGAGAGGCCCCCTGAGCTGGAGACTTTGATCGCTGGTCGGCTCTCTGGGCAGGAGACTGGCTTGTTCAGAGGCTGTCACATCAAATCTGCCAAGGCCTCAGCCTCCAAATTGCCCAGTTTGGTGGTGGTGGTAGGAAGTCAGAAGCAAAGTGTCTCCTGGAGACCAGAGTTGGTCTCCTTCCAAGAGGCCAGGTCCACACTGGGGGTGCTTCCTCTGACCCTGGAACCTCTGCTCCCATCCCTGCATCCAGCTAAGCTGACCTGCATGTGCTGACAGGATGTGATGTTCCTGCCACCACGGAGTCAGCATGGGAGCTGGGGGTCCTTGGGGAGTAGATATCAGGCATTTTACCCTAAAACTTCCCCCATTTTACAGATGGGAAACTGAGGTTCAGGGAGGGGAATGACTTGCCCCAGGTCCCAGAGCTAATGAGTAGGAAAGCTTCTAGACTCCCAGTCAAGAGCTCTTTTCACCTCTCTACACTGCCACTACCACTGTGTACTCCCCCTTTCTCCCCTGTCCTGTCCTTCCATCTGTCTGTCCTACTGTCTTTACTCTCTACCTGTCCATCCATCCATCCATCCATCCATCCAACAACTGTTTACCTACTGAGCCTCTGACATGTGTCGGAGCTTGTGCTGGGCCCCAGGAGCTGACAGTCGGGGTGGGCACACTGACACACATGTACCTTAGGTCCTAAGGGGCTTTGGATGCCCACTAGAAATCTGTGCAGAGCACTCAGAGCAGAGGGGGGGCCAGGTGCTAGCCAGAGCGCCAGGCAAGGTGTCATCAGGGACGGCGTGGTCCTGCTGGGCATAGAGGGGTGGGGAGTGTGGGCTCAGTGACGACGTTAAGGGCAGTCCAGGCAGAAGAAGCAGTGTGACCAAAGACCCGAGGGGAGCATGTGGAGCAGCATGGCTGGGGGACAGGGAATGAGGGGGCCAGTGAGGGATGGGTGAGAGAGGAGGGGAGCAAGTCATGGGACATGGAGCTTTGGGGGCAGGCCGAGGTGAGCGGCTTTGGTGCCACATGCGTGGGAGCCCCAGTGAAGGGTACCCGGGGAGGAAGGGAAGGCACTAGTGGGCCTTGTCCCCCTCCTGTTAGCCTGTTGGTCTCCTCCCTGAGGCCTGACAACTCTCCTTTGCCTTCCACCCCCTCCCCACACATGCACGTGTACTCATCCGCTCCTCTTCCTGTCTGTCCTTTGTCCCTCTCTGTCCTTTTAGCCTGTCAGTCCTGGCCAATCCCCGGGCCCTCCCCTGTTGCTCCCTCATCGTCTCTCTGACAGGGACCAGATTGTGTCTCAGCACCACACTTTGCAGCCACGGACCCCCAGTTGGAGGTCAGGACATGACACGGAGTCCAGACCTGTGTTTGCCACCCACTGATCTGGGCAGGAACAGCTCATTCATAGCAGCGTATTTGCAGGGCGACTTCGGCTGACAAAGTCGCCCTGACCTGTTGCCTGCTGGGCCCTCACTAGAGCACCCTCTGTATGGGAAGATGTTACTGTGACCCAGAAGCCTCTTGACGAGGTCAGAAGTCCCCGAGGACCAATGAACCGCGGGGACCTTTGTTATCACAGTCGGGTTGCGTTATTAACGTTATCGCGTGCAAAGGGCTGTTTATTGTCTTCTGTCCTGGGACAGAGAGAACCCTAGAGTGTTACCCCCACCGAAGGTTATTCTTAGAGAACGCTAGAATCAGTCCTGGTCTTAAGCAAACAAGTTCTATCAGGAAGTTTCTGGATGTGTTTTGGTGGCAGCCCATGGTAAGAAATACATGTTATCACAAAACTGGGGAAACAGATCTATGAAAAGTTTGACAGACAATAAATTATTGACCTTACCACAGGTACCACGGTCTGATATTTTCCTGTCTATCTTATTCGATTCCATCAGGAGTAACAGTGGTGGTCACAACCCTATAAATTGATTCCACATCCCACTAGCAGGTTGCAATGGGCAGTTTGGAAACCTCTGTTTTAGTGTCGCTAATGTTACAACAGTAGGAGACAAAGAGCACCTCCTCCAGCCCCCATTGCTGTGCAGCCGCCGTGCGCTGTCCCCCAACCCTTTCTCTGCCACATCCACTCAGAATCTCTACCCAGCATTTCCTGGGTCCTGCACCGGCATCGGCTAAACCTTTGGAATGGCAGTCTAGGTTCATTGCTTCCACTTTCTCACTTCCATTTTTTCCTCTCCAGAAAACCACAAACTGGTCTCTCCACTGCCAAGCTGCCAACAATGGCTCACCAGCCCTCCCCGTGTGACTTTTGTCACATCGAGTCCTCTCTTCCTCGGCTTCCCTCTTCATTTTCTTGCTGCACAACCGGCTGCTCCTCCTGGGTCCCCGGCCATCCATACGTGGCCGTTCCTCAGGCTCTGCTCGCACCTCCGACTCCTCTCGCCCTGCACTGGCTCCCTGGGACCACTCATCCCCCACCCCTGTGCCTTCAGTTGCAGATCTGAATCTCCAGCCGGGACCTCTCACGGGATTTGAATCTTGGCTCTGTCCTTCCTGGCAAGCCCCTTAAAGACTATTTCCTTTTCTATAAAATGATGAAAATTATTTCCTTGCAAGGTAGTGGAAGGGATTTAATGGAATCCTCTATGTAAAGTGGTTCACATGATTCTGGATACATAGTACTTGATCAGTAAATATTGATTATTACCAAGAATAATAATCTCTAACAATAAAAATGACAGAGGCAGGTGTTCAGTAAACCTTGGTGAACTGGAGGGTGACTGAGTTGACACAGCTGCCCTCGGGGCTGGAGGGTGATGCGTGGGCAGGGGAAGGTCCTGCTGTGGGCCAGGCACTGTGCAAAATGTCACACTGCCAGCCAGCATCGCCTCTGTAAGTGCTCACAACAAAGTAGGGACAATTATTAGTCTGATTTCATAGACGGGAAAACTGAGGCTCAGAGAGGGGAAAGTGCTTTGGCTAAAGCTATGTGTCTTACAAGTGGCCAAACAGAGATTCATGCCTCTGGCTGTTGGACCTGAGAGCCCCTGGGCACCTTCCATAGCTGCCTGTCCCCTGCCTCTGCTGAGATGTCCTCTGTGCCACGCCTTGTTGGGCCACGCTGGACCCTCCAAGTGGGCTTTGGTCCATCAGAGCTTTGCCCCATGGCCCCTGTCAGCCTCAACCCCTCCATGACTTTTCAGACCATGAGGTGAGGTCCCACCCGCCCATCCAGCCTCACTTCCCACTGCACATCTGCCCACTCCCCGGCACAGCCATTGGTCACCCCTACTATTACTAGGTGACAGGTCCCCAAACACTGCAATGCTTCCATCCTCTGAGCCTTTGCGTTGGCTGTTTCCACCCCTAAGAACGCCCTCTCCTCTTATCCCCAAAGATGAAAATCCTGGGTGTCTCCAGTTAAAGACCTGAGAGCTGGGAGGTCAAGATCTATTCTCAAAACCAGGCCCTGAGGGGAGGGAGGGGGTGCCTAAGTTTGGGGAGACAGGAAGCAGGGAATGGGAGGTGAAGGGGGAGGCGGACCAGGGAGGAGGAGGAGAGAGGGCGAACGGGCAGGGCAGGGCCGTGCAGTTATGTAAGGGTGTGTGACCAAGGCATGGCAGAACTCAGGTGACCCACCAGGGGTGGAGAAAGTTCACCAGTACAGGTTTTGTGTTCTCAGACATCCCGGGAACGATTTCGCAAAGGAGGGATGCCTCAGCCCACGGCAAGCGGCCAGGGTCAGTGAACTCACGGCTGAAGCTTTCATTTCCACTTCCCGAGGTGGTTGCAGGAGTGAACATTCTTAAAGTGTTTCCTGGTGTTCATGCCAGGGCCATGTCCGATGCTCACAGTGACTCTGGAAGGTGGGGCTCATGGCCCCATTTTACAGACTGGAGCCCAGAGAGGGGAAGTGGCTGTCCAAGGCCACTCAGTGAAAAAGAGGCAGAGCTGGGACAGTGACCCCTGTAAATAAAACAAAGTTAACCACTTAGCTGAAGCTCACAATGGGCAAGAGACCTTTCTTGTCTTAACTCTTTTAATCTTCACAATCCTACGTGGAAGGCGCTGCTGTTTTCATCCCCCCATTTGACAGAGAGGGAAACTGAGGCATAGAGACAGTCAGTAACTTTCTCAACTCACAGAGCTGGTAAGTGGTAGAACTAAGACTCGAATCCAGGCCCTTCGGTTTCAGAGTCAGCGCTCCTAGCTGCTTCCCATACGTGGGGGCTGAGAGTGGAGGGAGTTCCAGTTATGCCACGTGGCCCCTGCCCTCTCACTCATGGGTAGGGGCGCATGCAGGCCCTGTGGTTGACAGCACAGTTAGCTGGCCTGGACTGGGACAGGCAGGTGCGTGAAGCATCTGCTCCCAGGGGTGGCTGCCAGCTTCGCCCAGGCCAGCCCAAGCCAGGTCAGAGACCTGCTCTGACAAACTCTCCTGCCCTGTTCCGGGCTTCCTCATCTCCAGGGGAAACCGGTAGACTGAGAGGCTGTTGAAATCACATGTAACATCATGGAGTGGAGCAATGGGCAGGCATGGGATGGTCATTCTGATAAGGTCAGGGCACTTGGGCAGATGTAATCAGTGGGATTGGAGCCTGGTTTCTAGCTCTGGCTCTGGCCCACCTCACGGCACATTCCTGGGCAAATCTTTGGCTCCTGGACATGAGTTCTTCCTAAATGTGCAGTGAGGGGCTTGGGTAGTGTGATTCCTCAGTCTCCTGCCAGGCTTGCACCCTCTGCTCTGAGTGATAACTCCTTAGACATGGGTTCTCCTTTCAAAGGAAGGAAACTCCATCTTCTCCAAATCCCTCTAGGTGAGGAGAAGTTCCTGGCAGTTTTTGCATTTCCACCGGCTAATTCTGGCTTTCCACAATGGTCCTAACCCCCAAAGGAGTGACTAGTGGTAGAGAAGAGGGCTGGCGTTCAGACAGTATGTATTGGAGCTGCTTTACTGGTTGCAAAAATATTGATTGGGAAATAGCCACTTCCCTAACTTGCCCTGGCATTCCCTACTCTGCCCGGGTACTCAGCAATTAAATGGTTAATGCCTTGCAGCCCTCTGCCCAGGCAGGAGTGCCCCATCCACTTGGACATGCCACCACACTGCTATGCCGCTGTGCACTGGTCAAGTCATGTGAACGTTACCCCAGGAGGAGCAGTAGAGGGCAGAGGGCAGGATGAGACACACTTGAGCTCTGCCCCGCCACGGCCGCTGCCTCCCTGCGTGCACCTGGGCTGCTTCCCTTCTCAGAGCCTCAGTGTCTTCATGGTGCCCATCTGTCAGCATCGAAGTGTTAGAAGAAGTAATGGGGCAAAGCCACTGCTATGGAGTTGACATTCAGAATGTCTTGGGTCCCTTTGGGGCAGGACAATGAGAAATATTTGGGTTCAGGGGAGAAGGGTAATGTGATATGACAGAAAGAGGGTAGATTTTTGAGCCAGAAAGACCCAAAAGTTCAAAATCTGGCTCTGCCACTTATTCACTGTTAGAGGCTGAAATTTGCAAAGTCATGTGTTGAAGTACTGACCGCCAGTACCTCAGAATGTGACTGTATCTGGAGACAGGGTCTTTAGAGAGGTAATCAAGTTAACAATGAGGTCACTGGGGTGGGCCCTAATCCAACATGACTGGGGTCCTTCTAAGAAGAAGAGGTTTGGGCACAGACACACACGTGAACATGAAGATGGCCATCAACAGCCAAGGCTGAGAAACCAACCCTGCTGACACCTTGATCTCACACTTCCAGCTCCAGCGAGGAAATACATCTCTGTTGTTTAAGCCCCCACCTGGTCTGTGGTTCTTGGTTACGGCGGCCCTAGCAAACTAGTACAGTCATGCAACATTGAGCTGGTGACTTAGACTCTGCGCTGCGTGCAGTGGACCAGGTGAGATAGCACCTGAGAAAGCAGCGAGCACACGGCAGACCCCCAGCAAAGGCAGCTGTGCCTCCCCTCCAAGCACGTGAACGGCAGCTGGCTCTCTCGGGCCAGGGAGTGGGGATATTGTCAAGTCATCCTGCCTCAGCACGAACTCAGAACACCTGACCCTTGACCTGCCCTCATCTTTCCCCAGACTGGCACTCCTGCCATCAGCCCCACCCCTGCTTTTTATTTGCCAGGCTGCAAGGTGAGCAGAGTTCACACACAGCCACTTCGCCTTTGCCCAAGCTCAGGAGCAGACCTGCCATGGGTGGCTGGCCAACTTGGCATAGGCACAGACACCAGGGGTGCTGGGGGATTAGGGAGGAAGACCCGGAGAAGAGGGCCGGGGGTCTCAGGCTCAGGGGCTGACTGTAGCGTCCTGGTGTTTTCTATGCTACGTGCACACTGCACTTCGCCTGATGGATACGGCAGCCCTCTCAGCTGGGCCGGGCTAGTGGCTCCTCTTGACACAGAGGAGCTCAGGTGCAGAGGAATTAAGGGACTTTCACCCAGCAAACCTGTCCTGGGGTTAGGACCCTGGTGTCTAGACCCAGGTCCTGGCTCCCCCCACCACTGGCCCACTTGCTTGCCCAGGAGGCTGCACGGTGTCGTGGGAAGCACATGGACCCGGGTTCAAATCCCAGCCGGGCCAGGGACCAGCTGTGTGTGTGACCTGGGCTCTCCGTCATGGGGGCTAATCACGCCCGCCTCACCAGGCTCAGCAAGACAGGGAGGCTGTCTCCGCCCCTGGACTCGCAAGGCCCTCAATAAACGGCAGTTATTGTGACTGTTTCATAACTAACTGCTCAGTAACTGTTGCTGAATCAAATTCTTGGAGAGCCAGGAAGTGTGTCTGTGGGTGGGAGAGATGTCTGGCACTTCCAGCGGCGGGGCCAAGGCTTCCTTCCCACAAGCCTGCCTCCCCCAGCACCTGGAGGCCCTCGGGAGGGAAAGTGATTGGGGGAGGGGCTGGGACTTCCCTCCTTCCAGCACTGTTACCTCTCACCTGTCTGAAACGTAGGTCTCCCTGTCTGCAATTCTCAGCTCAAAAACATTCTTTTACTTTCTTTGTAGTACCTGTTACCACTCAAACTTATTTAGACTATTATTTTTTCACTATCATCTCCTCCCCCACCCCCTTAGAATCACAATCACTGCTGCTCTGTCTCTTGTGCCCTGAACAATGCCTGGGACAGAGTGGGAGTTCAGTCAGGATTTGTGAAACGGAGGAGGGAGGGAGGGAAGAAAGGAATTTGTGGATCTTTTTTGTTCAGCCCTTTGCTATATTTGCGGATGTTGCCTTAAGTCACAGCCCAGTCCTGCCTTCTAGAGGCTTCCAGTCCGGTGCAGGAAGTAGACAGAGATGCAGACAGTGACTGCAGGTGTGCCCTGAACTGTGACAGAGGGAAGGAGGCACTCAGGCTGGGGAGGCCAGAGCAGGTGGCATCCGGCGGGGGCCACCTCTCAGAGAAGCCTTCACTGAGAAGCACAAGGTAAGAATTAGAGGGACAAGGGGGAGACAGCACTCCAGGCCGTAGAGTTTCCCAGCTGGTGAGTGCAGGGCCGGGAAGATGGATGCTGGGGGTGGGAGGGGCCCCTGAGGGAATGATGGAGTCTCACAGCACACGGCAAATCTGGGCTGTTTCTTCTCCCAGTTCTCAAGGGCTTCCTGCCCGAGCAGAGCTAGGGCTGCCCAGGGGCTGCAAGCTGTTTGCCGAGTGGTTGCAGATGTCTCCTCCCTGCTCCCCTGACTGCCAGGTGAGCACAATCCTACCTCTGAGCTGGTGTTTCTGTCACTGCCTCTCGCTGTCTTTGTTCCTCTCCTGAAAGAGTCTGGGCTTGGAGTCTAGGCCTGGCCTGGCCAGGGTGGCTGTGGGATCTTGGAGCAGCCACTTCCCTTTCTGAGCCCAGTTTCCTCCTCACACGTGCAGTGGGTGGGTAATCCGTGCCTTGCAGGCCTCCCTCCCGGGGCCAGTGTTTGGCAGAGGAAGCAGAGTCGGATGGCATGTGGTGGCCCTTCCAGCCACCAGGAAGGATCCATTCCAGCCTCGCTAGGGGTAGGGGCCAGGCTTCTGGTCCTACTCCTCCAACCTGAAATACTTCAGCCCAGGTGGCCATGGAGGAACCCTGAAGCCAGAGAGATAGATTCTGGTCTGTCACAGACTCTCTTGGTGACCTTAGCAAACTCTTATCCCTTTCTGGGCTTCAGTTGTCTCTTTTGCAAAATAGTTTAACAGAACTAGTCCTCTCTCTGGGGAGACAGGGGACATGCTCCTTGTCCTGGCTTTGGCAATGGGTCACCTTGGCAAGTCCATTCCCTCTGGGGCCTCGGTCTCCCCATCTTTATGTTGAGAGGGTTGGACTTGAAGGCCTCGAAGGGCTTTCCAACTTAGACATTCTCCCCAGGCTCGTAGATTCGATGGATTGGATTGGTTCTTGGTGATCACACCACTGCCCAGTACCCACCCAGCCTCTGCTTGCATGCTGCCAGGGAACTCGCCACACCCCACAGCTTCCTCTACCTTTGGAGGGTTCTATTAATAACAGAAAGGGCTTCCTCACACTGATCTTTCCTCCTGTGTCATCCAACCTTTGGGGTGAGTTCTGTCTGCAGGGGCTGACTCCATACAATTCAACAGACCGTAGGCACTAGGCACCCCGGCCAGGCCTTGTGCTAGACTCCAGGGACATGGAGGAACCAGTGTTGTCCAGGAAGGATGGGAGAGACACAGACAAATCCACTAACTCTGTCTGACCCAGACTCAACAGTAATCCCAGCTGTCATCTACAGTTGCTCTGGGTGCCAGGCCCTGCTGCTTCATCAAATACTCTCCATATCTATCTCATTGAATCCCCACAGCCACTCTGCCAGATAGTAACTCTTATCCCCATTTCATAGATGAAAAACCTGAGGCCTAGAGCAATCATATATCTTCCCACAGTTCACACACTTAGCAGGCTCGGATCCTGATTAAAACCAATCTGGCTAAAAGCCTCTCCTGTGTCTATGCTGCCTTTTGTTTGTCCTTCTGTCCCTGCCATGGCCAGGTTTGGGGTCAGCTCCCTCGAAGGACCTCCTCAGAATCAGCTCCCAGTGCTTGTGCATTTCCTAAGGTGAGGGCGCCAGGGTAGGAGGGGCCTTATCACTCGTGACTCATGACCTGTGCCCTCTGGAAGGATCCTGGGTGTTGCCGGCAGTCTTAGGAGGTGAGGGGGAACTCTTCCCAGCGCCCTCATATTACCCCTTAGGTGTGGCCTTTGCTGCAGTTAGCCTGGCAGTGGGCAGGGCCTGGTCTGGGAGCCCACAGTCCGGGCTGTAGCTCTAGCTGACCCCTGACGGTCAGCGTGACCTTGGATAGGGCGCTTCCCCTCTGAGACTTCAGATTCCCTGCTTGCCGACATGAAGAAGGGACAAGCTTTCCAAGTAACACTCAGCAACTGTTGCAGAATCAAACTGTCTTGGTCAGATCTGGAAGAGCAAATGTGGCTCTGAAAGTCCTCCCTCACCCTCTCCCCCAGTCCCTCCCAGGTCTCTTAGCTACTCCAGCTGGGTCCACCCTACATCTTCTCAGCGGGATGTCTTTGCGTTTAGGAAAGGAGTCCCTGCAGACAGGCAGACGGTGATGGGGTGGGAGAGGCTCTGGAAGGGATGAGATCAGCATGGCCCAGCTGCCTGCTGGCGTGGCGTCCTTGGGCCAGACGGATCATTAACCAGCTGTGTGACCTTGGGCAGAGCTCTTAACCTGTCTGAACTTTTGTTTCCATATCTATAAAACTATGATAATAATAGTACCTACTTTGGGGGGTTATTAATAGTGAGGATAAAGTAGGGGTTAAAGGGAAATGTGAAATACTTGGCATGGAGCCTGGCCGTCAGCACTCAAAAAGTGTGGCCTCGATAACAATGATGATGATGGTGATGACGGCAGTGAGGGGGAGAAGCGTGACGACGACAATGATGTTGAGCAGCAGGAGACACTGCTCAGCGTCCTCCCCACACGCTGCGGATTGCATGCTGCCAGGCTCTGCACTGGCTGTTTCCTCTCCTTGGCTGCCACTGCTCAGACGTCCTCCCCAGCACGACGCACCCTGAGCCACCGAGGGGCCTGGGAACTGAGTCACCAGCCCTGTGGATCTGAGCCCGGACGAGGGCGGGTGCCTGCCCCCAAGGGCAGAGCAGCACCCAGTGGCTGTGCCTTGGGTGAGGTAGGAGCATCAGCTTTGGAGGAATTAACAGATTTCCCAGGGGAGGCAGCTTAGCTGGAGTCTTGATGGAGGAGTAGGAATTGGCTGAGAGAAGAGAATAGGATTTCTTTTTTCCATTTAAAGCATTCCAGGCAGATGAGATAACATGTGCAAAAGCAGAGAGGTGTGAAATAGCATGTTGAGCTTGGGAAACTGCAAGAAGCACAAGATGGTTAGAAAGTTGGGTGCAAGCGGGGAGAAGGGCGAGGTGAAGGCAGAATGGAGGGGAGGTTTGGGGCAGATCAGGAAGAGCCTATGTGCAGCATTGGACATTCACAATTTATCTCCCAGGCAATGGGGAGTTACTCTCTTCATCAGGTGATAAGCATCCTGAGGAATGTTTCCTAAGGTGAGGGAGCCAGGGCAGGAGGACCCTAGCAACTTTGCAGGGCACTGTGGTGCGCCACCAATGCCTGTGTCCCCTACCCTCTGTCCCCTGGCTGTGGGGAGTGCTGATGGCAGGCAGCTTGCTGTTGAGGCTCCCCCACTGCCACTGCCTCCTCGCCCAAAGTCATGCCCCTTCCCAGGGCCAGCCTGCATGCAGCAACTGATTCTTACGGGGGTGTAAAGGCCCAGGCCCCTGACGCAACTAGGGACAAGGATGAAGAGTCCTTCCAGCTCCAGAGCTCCCTGAGAGGCTGGCTGAGGCCTTCATAGAGTCTGCATCGCAGCCCAATTAGTCCTTCTGTCCAGGCCTGCTTCAGTCACTCCCCCAAGTGCTGATGTTGGGAGTTCTCACCAATAAACCTCGCGCAAGCAGATCTTCATCTCTGTCTCCGGCCCCGAATCTAACCTCCAGCAACCATCACGGAGGGATGTCAATGACGGCTCACATTCCACCGAGGGGTCAGTGGGGTCCCTGCTTTTGGAAGATGGCTGTGTCCACAGTGTGAGAATGAAATGGAAGGATATGTTGGCGTTCACAGGCCAGTGAAGAGGTGGTTGTTCTGAAATCATGAGGGTACCAGGTGGGTGAGGGCGGGAGGGAGGGACAGATCTAGGGAACTTGGAAGAAACAGAATTGCCAGACAGGGGAGAGACTGGGTAAGGAAGGGGTCTCCCAGGCTTGTCTGCCTGGGGCAGCTGGACAGAGGTGGAGCCCCTGGGAGGAGTTTAACAGGAGGGCTGAGAGTGCCTCGCCCATGAGGCTTCCAGGTGGAAGGTCCCAGAGGTGGGTGAATATCCAGGAGGTGGATCTGAGCTGGTGTGGCTCTGGGGTTAACCAGCACTCTGCAGTTTGCAGACCATTGACTCACACCCATTTAGCTCAGTGTGAGCACCAACCAATCAGAAGGCTCACTGGGGACCTGGGCACCATGCTGAGCTCCATGTTAACCCTTTGGTTGCCGAGTCATGGTGGGCATGCTGGGCTGTGCAGAAGGGCACTCTGGGGCTCTGAGCAGTGGCTATTTACCAAGCAGCAGGTTAGAATCTTTGCGTGCCAGCTGAACACTAGCTCTGCTGGTTCCGTGTATAATCCTCAGGAGAACCTGTTGAGGCAGATACTATAATCCCTTCTCAGAAAGAAGAATCCAGGACTCAGTGAGGTAAGAAACTTGCCAGAAAACAGCCGGCTCTTAAAACAGCAGAGCTGGAGTGGAACCCAGTTCCATCCAATCTGCATCCCCTGCCTGCAATTGTTGGAGAGGGAACCAGAGCCTGGGATTCTTGGCTTCTTTAATCAGGGACCTTTCCCCTCACTCAAAAGGCCACTTCCTGCAGTGAATTCCAGAACTCTGATCATGAGCCAACTTCTCCTTCCAAGAAGCAGTGCTGAGAATGATCAGCCCTGTGGGGGAGTGGGTGGAGTTAGATAAGCCCAGTAGGAATTTCCAGGCTTGGGGATCCCCTGGCTTCTGGTCTGGAAGGTTCTGGGTAGCAAGGGCCACTCCAATGGATGGCGCTTCCCCAGTGTCCAAAGGAAACCCGGGGGCCGGCTATGCCTGCCTTGGCCTGAGCCCACCATCTCCAGCATGTTCCCTTTAGGAAAATGGACTGCCTTCGAAATAGTGAGCATAAATGTTCCTATGGAGCCTGGCTACTCATTCATTTGTTCATCCATCCATTCAACATTGAACAGCTATCTAGAGAGTACCTCCTGTGCCCCGTGCCATCTAAGTCCTGCCTCACCTGGGTCCAGCCTCCCTGGGGTCTGGACTGGTAGAGGAGTTGGGTGCTAAATGGACAGAGACATCCAGTGAGACAGACAGGGGAAGATACAGGCTGTTCTGTTCACCTCTGTGTTACTCCCATGCCAGCACACACGAGGCCAGCACCCGGGTGCTGTCCGGGGCTACTGGGAGAAAGGGCTCCCTGACTGGTATGAGAGAGAACCCTGCAGGGGACATCAGGGATGGGGTGGCTTCTCCACTCCTAGACAGTGTCAGCCTCTGCCCTGCAGCGTGTGATAGCTACCCATCTGGAGGCAGAAGGCTGGACTCAGAGACGCCAGGGCTTTCTCAGATCTGGAATCTTCTGTTCCCTTATGGCTCCAGGTGGCATCCAGCTGCCAGAAGGATATTCTGGCTGTTTGATCAGCTGTGACCCAGAACACAAGGAGCTGGCTCTTGTGCTGAATTCCACTCGGGCAGCCTGGGAGAGTGCTGGCAGGGGCGAGTGGAGGAGGGAGAGGCTGGTCTGCAGTGCCCGCCTGGTCTCCTGTCCCAGAACCCACCAGAGGTCTTGGGTATGTCCTGAGAATGTCGCACTGTGTCTGGTTTTTAGAAACATGAGCTTTTTTTTTTTTTGTCTTTTAACTTTTTAAACTTCTCAGAGAAGATGGTATTAGAAGCCAGCTGCTCATTCCTCTCCCATCTCTCAGTCGCACTTTCAGCCTCACACCATCAGGGCTGTGGTAACCAGGAGAGGGTACAGGTTCCCCTGCGGCCACTCGTGGAAGAAGGGACTGACTGTGTGAGGAGGGGAAGGAGAGGGAGCACACCAAGCTTTAATGAGCATCTACTATGTGCCAGGCCTTGTGCGAAGTGCTTTGTATATAATCTCCATTTGTTTGGATTTGGAGACTGAGAGATAAAGTAATATGCATAAGAGCACACAGTTGATAATGACTATGCTATAATAATACTAATAAAAAAAGATAATTATTAGGTGGAACCATCACTCGAAAAACTTGTCCAACCTACTGCACGTCTTTCAGACCTGCTGCGTGCCTGCCTGGCACAGCACACGCAAGGTGTTCTCTCTATGTTCTCGTAAGGACTATGCCAAGAAAGAGCTATTAGTTGGATTTCAAAGCTGAGGAAATCGAGGCTAAGAGAGATCAGGTGACCTGCCAGTTGCTCCCTCCCAGCATGTCGGTAGTGGGGCCAGACTGTGACCCCAGGTCAGTGTGCAAATCCCTCAATTCCCTGGCCTCAAGCCACGACCGACTTTAGCCTCTGGACCTATGTTTGCCTCCTTTTTTGTGACTCCTGCTGACTCGGGAGGTGTAAGGACACTGTCCTGGTGGTTGGGAAACCCAGGCTGGAACAGGCTGTGCTCCAAAGCACTGGGTGGCCTTGGGCAGGTCATGCACCTCTCTCTGGGTCTCACTGTCCATACTTGTAAAGTGAGGGGTTGAATCCAACCATCTTCTTCTGTGCACCTCTGGGTGTGTGATATGGGACCACTTCCACCTTATCTGTGCTCCCAGGGCCTGGGGTGGCCCTTGGCTCAGAGGGGGCCTCCATGACCTCCCTTGCCTGCGGGGCTGGGAGTGGGGATGTGAGCCTGCACTGGAGGCTGGGGCTCCAAGGGCACCAAGCCAGTGGGCAAGGGATCCAGGGCTGCTCCTCGGCATGGCAGGAGGCCAGCCTCCCAGTGACAGGGACAGTCCTCCTTGCCCAGGCTTTGGACGGGCCTAATGGGGGAATTTGGGGTCCTTCTCCAGCCTCACTGGGGCTCATGGCCTGGAATGCTCCTCAACAGAAAGGTCTGTGGTCTCTTGGCCTTTGCTTCATGGGCCTCCTGGAAAGGCAGATTGGAAGCCTGCAGGGCTGCAGTGTCTAGAGGCTTCCCCTGGACTGCCATGGTCGCTCATGTTGGTGAGTGCTCAGCTGTGCTCCCCACACTCCACTCTGGGATGGGAAGGCCAAGACCAAGGCACCCCCAGCAGGAGGCAGCTGCCTACCTCGATTACCCCCACTCCAGCTCAGAGGAGAGGAGAGAGAACACAACCAGAGCTTCCCAAAGCCAAGCCAGGGAAGGGAGGGGAAAGCCTGGGGAAGAACCCGAAGCTTTTTGTGCCACCATCTGGGTTGACCTCCTCACTCGCGCACTTCAGTTGGTACAAACCGAGGGATACTCAAGCCGAGGGAGATGCTGTGGCCTTCATCTCACCACCTGGCTGGCCAGCCAGACTCGGTAGCAGCAGCAGCCATTTATTGATTATTTACTATGTGCTGAGCAAGATGCTCAGCTCTCCATTTATTATCACATTTGACCTCACAGCAGCCCTGTAAGTTATTTTATTCCCATTTTATATATAGCTAAGAAAATGAAATCTTAGAAACATTGCCCAACTTGCCCAAGTTCCCACATCTAACAAGTGGCTGAGCTAGGATGCAAATCCAGGCTGCAAAATTGGGCTCTTATACTAGTCCCTTCCATCTGTCCATCCAACCAGTTACCCATCTGTGTCAGACAGGATCCCAACAGAAAACAGACTCACACTTCATTAGCATAGTTGAAGGTGGGCTTAATAAAGGGACTATTTATAAGGATGAGGGTGGGGTGGTGTGAAGGATCCTACTGGTACTATAGAGTCAGGAACAGCAAGGCTGCTGCCACCAGAGCCTGAGGGGTGAAGGGAGACAGCCCAGCAGAGAAGGCCACCCAACAGGAGCGGTGCCTTTGTCAAGGCATGTGGACAGTCTGAGGCGCCATTTGGAGAGAGAACCCAGGAGTAAGTATGCCTGCCTTCTTCCCTCCTTCCCTTCTTTCCTTCCATCCCCAGCCGGGCTCCCCTGTGGCTCGACCCAACCAGAAGCCGAGGGCCCTGGAGCCCATTGATGCTGTCCCTTTAGGTCAGTGTCTGGGCACAGGGCATGTGGGGGAGGGTGGAGAGCAGACCTCGAGGGGCAAAGGAAGACATCCTGCACCCCACGTCTATCCTACACACTGTCCTCCCACGCTACACAGCTGTCTTGGTGTTGTTACTGTGTCAGGCTCTGCTACTGGCATGGAGAAATTAGTCCAGGCAAACAGATGTGGTTTCTGCTTTCAAGTCCTCTGCGAGGAGCTCTGCACTGGGTTCTGGGGACCCAGATGCTGCCTTTGAATCACACATGAACCACTGATTGATCGTGCCCCTGACTGATGGTCCCGGGATGTGATCTGGGCTGCCTGCTTCCTTGCCTGGGTCTGGGCAGTCCAACCAGCAGAAAATCCATTTGCTGAGTTTACTGATTTGACCAGTCATCTCTAAGATTTGTCTTTTGGAGATAGAAACTGTAGTCATGGGGATGAAGGGACCTGCTTAGGTCAAGGTGGGACTCAGTGACTTGGTCTCATTAACATCATTATCTTAGGATGAAGAAACAAAGTCCCAGCCACATGGGAGCAAGTCACAGCCTTAGAGCTTCCAGGGCTCCTGTGGTGCACGGGGAGGTGGGCAGAGCCCATTTATCCAAAGACTTGGCTTCAATTCCAGCCCAGCTGTGCCCTTGAAGGAGCCACTGCCTCCCTCTGGGCCTTGCCTCCCCCGCTGCACAGAGGCTCTGAGGGTTGGTGAGTTAGGGAAGAGGCCACAGCTGGGGACTTCTGTCCTCTACCCCCTTGCAATCCCCAGAACTTTAGCCAGGCCTCCCTGAGCTCAGTTACCACCCACTCCCCTTGGCCCTGATTTAATTACTGCACCAAAGCCTGGCTGAGCTCCTCACCTCCCTGGGGCTCAGTCTTGCTGTGAGGTTAATAGCGCTGCAGTGCTGATCTGCGGGGTCCAGCACGCTGGGGGCAGCTGAGAGCCCACTTGGCTATGTGAGGGGGTGAGGGACCCACCTCTCCAATGTTCCCTCCCCTCCCGACACTCAGCATGTCTGATACAGGAATGCTCAGTGCTCACACGGCCATGTGTTCGCAGCCCCGGAGCCTCTGGCCTGGCAGGGATGGGGGAGGTTGGCCTTTTACTTCCATCTCTCACAATTTTTGTTTGCTCAATTGGTTGGTGGACTTTCAAAAATGATTTCTTACCGGACCGCATCTATATATTTGTATTTCAGTTTTTGTGATATGCATGGGCCTCTAAACCTCAAAGCCCAGGCCCCTTACACTCAGATCTAAGAGTGAGTCTGATCAGACAGAAACGTGGGCCTTCCACAGATGCCAGTGGAGAGAGATGCTGGGGACCAAGCTACCAGTGGGTACTGGGGCAGTGGGGGATGCCCTCATGGACTGAAGGTGACCCCGGACAATGCCCTGGCACTTTGTCCCTCTCCTGCCTCCAGAACTTAGATGCACTCTAGGTAGAAGGGGTGGGGAAAGCCCTGAATTGTCCGAGAGAACCCTAAACTGACCAGAGTCAGGCCCACCAGCAGCAGAAGTTAAGCAATAAGGTTGCCCTGCTGCACCCACGAGCACGCCCACGTGGCGCGGCCCAGCCATCTTTCCAACCTGAGTTTCTGTCCCGGGTCTCTGCAGTGAGCACCTGCCATTCTGCTGTGATGAATAGAACAGCAAAGCTCCTTCTGGCTGGAAGCTTCACTTCCTTTTTGGAGTGGGGGCTGAAACAGAACCCCATTTGTGCAGGACCTTGACATTTCTCACATAACAGAGTTCAGCATCCCGCCCACCCGCTGCCGCTGCACAGTCCACCTCCCCCAACTCAATCGATAGTAGGTTACTCCTCGGATCATATATTCTTGGCTATGAGTGTGTGTAACTGTAGGCTTGGCTCTGCATGTAAGGGTGAGCAGGGCTTGTGAGAATGCACGCATGTGTGTGCCTACACAAGGAACTTCATGAAAATAAATCAGATACGATTGAATGAAGACCCATCAAGTTCTACAGGCCCATCAGCCTCTGAGTCGAGGTGTGCATTCAAATGAGGACACCAACAGTTAGCCTGCTGGTAGGCCAGTCCAGTGCTCTGAGCCAAGAGACACTCAGCCCTGGATTTTTTTGCAGGGTCTGTTGGTGTCTCAGTTGAGTGGCCCCTCAGGTTGAAAGGTGAGGTGGAGGCTATCAGGGGCTGGGAGATCTGAGTCACCCAAAGCAAACCTGAGCCCTTACCCAGATCTCATGGCAAAGACCATTACTGGATCCACAGAGTATTGGGTTAGAAGCACACAGGCTTTGGAGCCAGTGTCTGCAGCCTCCTGGCTGGGCTGATCTTGACCAAGTCACTTTACTTCCCCAAGTCTCAGTTTTTTCACCTGTAAAATAGGGATAATGATACACTCTACTAGCTTCATCAGATTGGCATGAGAAGGAAATGAGATGATGCCATGTGGGAAGCATTGAGCATGAGGCCTGGCTCAACAATCCTCTGTGGCTGTCATCCTTAGAGCTAGGATGCAGGTCTTCTTGGTATGAGAATGCCACACCTGGGGAGAGTGGAGGGCGGGGTGTCCCCAGGAAGGAGAGGACTTGGACAGTGGCCAAAGTTGCTTTGTGTTGGAAACAATGCTTGGGGAGTTCTTTGTTCTCGTTCTTATCCCATGAAGCCGTTCCCATTTCCACACCCTCTAATAATCTTTAAGCTTCAGGTAAGGAATGGAAACGCAGAGAATTACCAGGCTCTTTTAATCTCCTCAAATCCCCATTCTCCTCCCCACGCCCCTCCTCCACAACACACTGGTCACAGGAGACCTTGTTGGTTGGAACAGCAGAATGGCTCCTACTCAACCTGGGGGTTGGGAGGGTGCTGGGGAGAGGGGAGGGCAGAGGGAGAGCAGCTCACACCTGCTCTGCACATGAGGTGTGCCCAGCCTCCAGGTGGGATGACTTCAGTGGCATCACTCTCATGCTTACAGACGCAATGCTCAGTTCTTAAAGCTCATCGCTCATCTCTCTCCTGCCCATCCTGCTGCGGTCTGGCATGCACGCCAGCCCTGCTGACCATCCCTTCCTCAAGGCCCCCCGAGGCTCCCTCATCAAATTCGGTGGACACTTCTTGCTCAGTCTTGACCGACTGGCCCACTTAGTGTCTCTGGTGCTCCAGGCCTGCCCTCCTCCTTCAGTTGCTCCCTGGGAACCCAGGATTTGCTCTCCTCCCCTTGCTGAATTGTCCCTCTTCTTGAGCTGCACCTTCTCAGTCACCTCCATGGCTCCCTTGCCCTGGCTGTGTCCAGGACCTGTCCCTGGTCCCTGTCCTTCCTCAATCCACATACGCTCCATCCTCTCCAACCTCCAGCCTGCTCAGCTCCCCTGTTCTAGACCTGCTGTCCACTAGCCTCAGGACAGCGCCACTGGGATGTCCCTATGCCCCTCACACTCAGCCTGTCCAGAGAGGGACTGCCAGGACCCAGGCCTGCTCCTGCCTCCTCCTTGCTGAAACCCCTCCATCTACAAACACTGTGGAAAGTGATTTGGCATCCTGTGTAATACTGAAGTGGAACTTGTGCACACTCTCTGACCCAGCAAGTCTGCTCTTAGGAATATACCAATGGAGATGCGTATGTATGTGTACCGAAAGACATATGCAAAAATATTCTTCCAGCTTGTATCCTCTAAATCTATTAAAATTTTCAAAGGGAAAAAAAGACACAAAAAAAAAGAAAAAAAAAAGAAAGTAAAATCCTATCTCACATTATCCATTATAGGCTTATCTATCTGATCAATCGGCTGTATGCAACCCATCTCCCACCACCCTCACAACCTCTCTTCACCCTTAGCAGAACCTAACACCTGCTCTGGGGCACCCCCACATGCAGGAAGCCTCATTATCTGCTTCAGCCCCGAAATCCCACCTGGAATTTTCTCCACATGGACAATTTCATTACCTTGCTTGGATTCTATACCTTAACCAAGCTGACCAGCCCCCTACCCACTACTGTAGAGGCCCTTGTTACCCGACTTGGGCTAAACCAGCTGGCCAGGCTAGCACGATTGCTCTTCCTAACAGTGACTCCCAACCCCTGTCCAGCCCATGTGTGACCGCTTTCCTCACCCTGTGCCATGGTTTGGATATGTGTGTCCTCCTAAACTTCATGTTGGAACTTACTCTCCAATGTAATAGTGATAAGAGATGGGGCCTTTAGGAGGTGATTATGTCACGAGGGCTTCTCCCTTGTGAATGGGAGGAAGGCCCTTATAAAAGAGGCCTCACATGGCATTTGCCCCTCTTTTGCCCTTCCGCCTTCTGCCACATGAGGACACAGCAATCAGGCGCCACCCTGGGAGCAGAGAGCAGCCTTCACCAGACATTGATCTTGGGCTTCCCAGTCTCCAGAAATGGGAAATGAATTCCTGCTCTTTAGAAATTAAAAACATAAAGAATGTTCATAGCGCTCTGCATAATAGCCAAGAATTGGAGACCACCCAGACACCCCTGAGCAGACAGTGGTGGGTTCCCACAGTGGAGCGCTACAAGCCACTGCTATTGCAGCACTTTTGCGGAGTCTCACAGACATACTGTTGTACAGCAAAAAAGACACAACAGAGTTCATACTGCACAATCTACTTACATAAAGTTCAAAAAATGGGAAAAAAAAACCCTGTGGTACTAAAAGTTAGGGTAGTGATCAACCTTGGGAGCACAGAGTGGTTGGCAGTAAACTGTGGGGGCTTCTGGATGCTGGACGTGTTCCCTATTTCGGTCTGGATGCTGGTTCCATGAGTGTGTTACTTGTGAAAATTCATCAAGATGTATACTTAGGACATGTGAATTTGTCTGTGTGTGTATGAATGAAATCTTCCATGGGTTCTTGAATGCATTCAGGATAAAACCCACAAACTTCTTTCTAGACCAGTATATGCAAGGCCCTTCGTGATCTGGTCCCTGCCTTGCTGCCTTCCTCCCACCCCACCCACCTCTTCTCTGGCCCTCATGGTGCCAAGGCATTTGCTATTCCCTGAAGGCCAGATGCCGCCAGCTTCTGGGCTTTTGTGCACTGTACCATCTAAGTGAAATGTCCGTGTCAGTCTATTCTGTCCAGCTATACCCAGAGATCCTCCAGGACTTCCCCACCTCCTCAGGCAGTTAGTTGCCCACCCCAGCTGGTCCCATGGTGCTCTGTCCAAACCTCTGGGCCAACAACTGCTCCCCCTCTGGGTATGGTTATTGCCCACCCATCCTCCCCCGTGGCTGCCAGCTCCATCTCAAAGGGACCATGTCTTTGCTCTTATGTCTCCAGCACTAGCTCACAGCCTGGGACAAGGTTAACTGTCAATAAGGCATAAAAATTAAACCATATGTAGTTACACACTTAACAAGTCATTTAATGGAGAACAGAATGACATAAAGGGAGTACAAACTTTGGTTCTATAGATATAGGTTAATGTAATATTTTAATGTTTAGAATCGGGATGTCCCTGGAATACCTGGGCAGTTTCATTGCCATGGACTTTCTTGTTGTAAGGGAACCCAGTGATAAACTCATTCATACTAAAGCAGAAAGAATTGAGTATGTCTGCATTTTAATGAAAGAGCCCCACAAAGGCAATGTTTTACACAGTGAAATGGAGTATATGCCAGATGGTGGCATTTCAGGCTTAGTGGCTCCTTAGAGAGCACCTTCCTTCTTATGATGGTACTGCTCTGAATGTCTATATCACCTTAGCTGTCACCCTGGAATTCAGATGGGCAGTGGGTGCCCTATCAGGAGTGCCCTGTAAGGAAGTAAACTATATTTTCTTTAATGAGAACAGTTATAGGCAGAAAATGGTCTTGGAATTCCTGAATGTGGACTTCCTTACAATGTTGCTACAGAGGGGGCCTCTGCTGTCCTAGGAAAGTGAGGGGTCCCTGGGGGCAGGGGGTGGTGGGTCAGGGTTCTTGAGAAGGCAGACCTTGAAAGCAGCCTGAATCCTGGGGCTCTAGGGTTGCCTGGGAATGAAAACTGAGCAAGGGGACCCCTAATTGTTGCAATGCCATGTGCTCAGGCTGTCAGGGTACAAGGAGCTGAGAGGGAGGGAGGCTGATGCTGGAGGATTCATATTCTTCTCAAGTCATGGGAAACACAGCCACCCTTTGAGAGGGGTGGGCAGGGAGGCATGGAGACGAGCCTTCCCTGGGTGGGGACAGGGAAAGGGAGTGTAGTTAGAGTGTAATTAGAGTGTTTTATGGGCTGAAAAGGAAAAGCTGCCAGACCTCTGAACTGACCCAGAGAAGAAGAGGGGACAGAAGTCTTATCTTTGAGAGGATGGTGGCACCAACTTCTACCCTGCCAGCACCGCCCATGGCCAGGGGCCACGCAGGCAGAGCTGCCAGGCATGGAGACCAGGTGCTGTGCACCCTTATCTGAGCTTGGAGTAAAGGCAGTGGGATGACCCCTCGCAGCAGAGTGATGGCCTGGCAGAGGGCCCTGCTTCGGCTGACAGATCACGGAGGACCAAGTCTCCATGCTGTGGGCCTAGGTGTGATGATGGCACAGGTTGCTGGGACACAGGGGCTGGCTCACTGGCTGGGAAAGCCACTTTCCCACTGTGTGGGGGATACTGCAGGGGGCCTCTCCAAGAGAGAGAGAGAGAGAGAGAGAGAGAGAGAGAGAGAGAGAGAAAGACTAGATTAGAGATCTGAGCAAATTTTAATTTTAATTTAGAAAAAAATAAAAGATATAAAATAAAAGGCCCTAAAAATACATAAAAAATAAAGGCCCTAAAAAATAAGTTTGCTACATTTGACCACATATTCATTAGGAACTTCTTTGTAATAAGAGATAGAATAATGTTAAAACACAAGAGACAAATCAAGAGAAATATTTGCCATATATGTAAGAAGAGATCAATGTCTGGAAAATTGAAAACAGTTCTATAAATCGATGAGAGGATAGACAACTCAACAGAAAAGTGAGCAAAGTATTTGAATAGGAAAGTCACAAAAGAATAAAAAGGATTTGTGCATGCAAAGATGCCCTCCTTGCTGGTCATCAGGGAGATGAAAGTTTAAAAGGAACATGGATTGGGAAATTAATTTTCACCTACAAAGCTGACAAAGTTTGAAAATATCAGTGATACTCAATGTTTTTAAGAATTACTGGCCATGTAATTCATGCAGCTATTTTGGAGGCCATCTGAAAGACTCTATCAGAATTTACCTTTCTGTTGACTAGTGGATCTGGTGGAGAAAAAACCCACATACCTTTATGTATGTGACCCAGCGATTCACCTCCTGGTATTTACCCCAGAGAAACACCTGCACATCTGCACAAAGAGGAAAGTACAAGGATGTTTATGGAAGCATTGTTCATAATACTGAAAAATGGGGGGAAATGTATAAGAATAGAGGGTGGTTAAAACTCTGATACATTCATGCTGTGGAGTTCCATGTGGCAACAGAGCAATGCAGCCCTATAAACATACACCTGTAGTGTGGTCTAGGAGAGGGAGGCCTGAGCATTTGCTTCCCTGGGCTGGCTTATGTCTCAAGGGACCTGGAGGCTGGATTGAGGCCAGTGAACATGCAGGACCGGAAGGGTAAAGGGCCCCCAGGCAGCAGAGGCTGAGGGGAGCCCCCTGGGCAGGGGGCTAGATGGGGAACAGGGCAGAGACTGGGGTTCTGCAGGTACCAGGAGCCCAGGTGCAGTCAGATCAGCCAGGGTCACCCCTGAAGACATGGTCTGGGCTGAAGGAAGACCCCAAGTTCATTAGCTGGAGACCTCATGTGAGGCACTCAACAACTGGGCAGGCACAGGAGGATGGCCCTGGAAGGCAGATGGCATCGACTGCACCTGCCCATTCAGAGTGATCCTCTACCTGCCTGGCTGCTCCCGTTAAGCCCCCTCCCCCTCCCTCCAAACCACCATATAGCTGAGAGGCAGGTGGAGGTGGAAGCTGTGTGAGGATGGAGCATTTTTATACAAGATGGACTGATACTACCTCTGTTTAAATGATCAGATCAGACCAAACTTTAAACCAAATTAGATGACATTATGTAATTTTTTCCAGTTAACCAAGGGTGGGGCGAATTTGGGTGGAAAGTCAGAGTAGTAACAAACAAAATAATCCCAGCTTCCTCATGTGCTGGAGAGCGCTGTGAGCTGGATTTTGTGACCCCCCAGTGCAATGCATTTTGTTCATTCAGTTTCCTCTGCGTGGCAGGCTCTCCCTGCCCGCTCCTCCTGGTTGGCTCCTACTCACCTTTCGGTTTAGCCCTGGATCCCACCCCAGGGAGCTGCCTTTGAATCTCCAGACTGACTTCCATGCCCCTGAGCATCCCGTTGTCATGGCACTTGGTACACTGTGTTGTCATGCCTACCTCTTCCATCAGACTGTGGGCTCCCAAGGGCAGAGACCATCTAATACTCGTCCATGTCCCCTTGGTATCTAGCACAGTATTTAGTTAATGTTTGTTAAATCAATGAGTGCATAAATGAATGAATGAGCAAGAAGACCTGAAATCTGTATGACATTGGGCCAGTCATTTCCCCTCCCTGGACCTCTGTTTGCCATCTGTGAAGAGGTGAGGGTGGGGGAGCTGGCCCTCTATGTGACCACCCTGCCCGGGCCAGCCCAGTCCTCTCACAGAGCCCAAGATAGCCAGATTCTCTGTCCTTTTTCCCCACTGAAAATTTCAGACCAGCTAATCCAGCCTATTGCAACCTCCCTGCCCCTCTGCCTACTCAGTCCTCTGTAACATCCTGCCACCTCTTTTCTCTAGACGTGGCTCATGTCTGGTGTCTCCCCACACCCTCATCCTCAAGGGATGTGACAGTTACCACCCGGGTGCGGTCACAGTCTCCGTCTCGAGTCCAGCAGGCAGGCAGCCCAGGCCAGCTGAGGAGCTGCCCAGGCCGCTCCCTGCCCCTGGGAAATCCCTGTCCCCTTCTGTCCCTCTCCTTCTCTGTGTGCTGTTCTGCCCCCTGCCTCTGCGTCCCTCTCTCCTTTCTCTGTGTCTCTGTCTCCGTCTAGTCCCTCTGGCTTTGTCTTTGCTGCCTTTTCTCTCTGTCTCTCCTCTTTCCTTCTGTAACCATGTCCCCCTCTCTGTCCTTCTCCGTCTTTGTGTTCCTGTGTTGTTCTCTCCTCTTCCCTCTCTCCAGACTCCTGTCCCACCCCAGCAGTCCCCTCCCCCTCCACAGGCCTTGTTGTCCCCCAGCCTGGCTGAGGGGAGGTCTCAGTTTCTCTGAAACCCTTTCCTGGCTTGTGACTCAGGCCCAACAAGCCCGAATTCCCTTCCCACCCACCTGCCCCACGCCTCTGTCGGGTGGTGCTCTGGGACAGCCGCTGGCCCCAGGACGGTGGGGGGGTACTGGACCCAGACATCCTCCCCTGAGGGGGAGAAAGGAGGGGCCATGGCCCATGGCCAAGGTCAGCTGGGCCTTTTCCCAGCCTGGAGATGCCGTCCCCCTTGTGAAGCAGCCGGGCCCCCGTCCTCTCTCTGACCGCTCCAGTGCCCTGGCCGGGGAGTGGCCCCCAAACCAGGGCTGCACTCTCACGCACCCCAGGGTGCTGCTGCCTTCCTCCCGCAGAGCCTGCTGCTGGGCTTGGCTGCTTCAGCTGAGAGGAATCAGACCCCAGAGCCCAGCCCAAGGGAGGTAAGAGAGCCCAAGCCTGAGACGGTGAGGCAGAGAAAGTGAGAATGGAATGTGAAACCGAGATGGGAATCGAACATGTAAGATTCCACCCTGTCGGATCCTGGGCTCTGCCCCTGGCTGGTGGGGTGGCCTTAGGAAAACTACTTCCTCTTTCTGAACCTCTGGTTTTCTTTCCTGTAAAATGGGACAACAGATCCCCTCCTGCTACACTGTTACGGGAATTAAATGTGAAGACATGGATAAAAACCCTAACGCTGAAAGCTCGTGATAAATGTTACTTGAGAGGGAACCTGAACGTCTGACAGAGGCGTAAGGCGTAAGGCGTAAGGCCCCCCTAGGAGTCGGGGGCCTGTGTTCAAATCCCACCTATGCCTCTGTGGCCGGCCGAGGGGATGCTCAAAAAGGATTGGAGAGTAAATAAATGCAGGGGTGAGGGGATGAATGACAGACTCTCAGTCACTGATCACTGGTGGCCTTGCATACATCACAGGTCCTCGGTAAAATGGAGATGTATTAAATAAAACTTACCTTGCAAAGTTGTTAGGAGAATGAAATTAAATAAGGAATGTAAAAGCGCATAGCTGGTGCTCAATACATATTAGCCCTTGTCTAAATCACGATAATCATAGTGCAGGAATTAAAATTAAAAATTCAGGATATAAGGATCAATCCTCACACAAAATGCTGGGATATTTGCCTGATTTAAGCCCGAACTACTAAGGAACATGGAAAAAAAAGGTCCTGGCTTGCTTCTTAGTGGCCCTCAGGCACACAGCAGATCGAGTGAAGGTGCCCGGAGATTATTTTTGCAGGTTCTTGACCAAGTGGCCAGGGTGGCTGCTGAGGAGCCAGAGATCCAGACCTTGGCGGCCAGGGTCAGAGGGCCAGTCCTGCCAGAGTAGGCTAGGGTTGGGGCTGTTTCCAAGACTATGGGCTTCACCCCTGTCTCAGCAGTGAGCCTGGCATGCCTTGCCCCCAGGCTGGGCACCAGATTCCTGTCCCACCTGAGCAGGAGCCAAGGTGGCATGCCAGATACACCTGCTCGATTCTGGCTGCCCTTGAGCACATCTCACAAGCTGTCCCTGTCACCTGTGAGGGGCAGTCCAGCCTCCTCCTGTTAACATCCTGCCCATCCTTCAGCTCTACTGCAAGCCCCAAGACCCGCTCGGTCAGAATGACTCACACATCAAGCTGACCTTGGGCAGCTTACCTGACTCCACGAGCCTCAGTTTACTTGCTTGCAAATGGTGCTGTTCATACTGGCCTGTGGGTCTTATGAGCATTTAGTGAGAAAACTTATGTGAAACTGCCCGGTGTGATTTTGGCACATAAATTCTCTCCTTATCTCAACACTTTTTTTCTCCAATAAAAGATTTGTTTTGCATTCCACCTAGTGTTGGCTGGCACGTATTCTCCATCAGAATGGGAAATGCTTGAGTCCTGGCTTATTTCTACCCCTGCCCCCTGCTGGCACCCGACCTGGCCCACCGCAACACCTGCAGAGGGCAGTGGCCCCAGGCCTGACCCTCACGAGGTAAATAAGCCATGTTCTCCGAGCCTCACCATACGCCACATGGTGGGGGAGCATTCTCTGCGCATGACTCAATCACTCCACAAATAGTGAGCATCTGCTATGCGTCGGGTTCCACCTATGGCACTTAGGTGACATCAGTGAATAGGTCACAAATCCCGTCCTCATGGAGCTTGTTTTCTAGCAGAGGGAGCAGATGACAAACAGCAAGCATAGTGAGTGTTAGAAGGTGTCGAGTGCTACGGATGAAAGTAGAGCAGTGTGAGGGGCCGTGTGGGGAAGGGGTGGTGGGTTGCAATTTTAAATCAGGTGGTCCGTGTAGGCCCCTTTAGGGGGACATTTGAGCCGAGGCTGGAGTGGGTGAGGGAGTTCACCATAACAACTGTGGGGAGCATGTTCTTGGCCAAGGAGCAGCCAGGGCAAGGCCCTAAGGTGGAGCCTCCCTGGCTTGTTGGGGGAGGAGGGGAGCAGGAGGGCATTAGGGTAGGAGGGCAGGGCATTTGGCACTGGGCCAGTTCCCCAGGGCCTTGTAGGCCATCATAAGGACTTTGGCTTTTGCTCTGAGTGACTTAAGAAGCCATTGGAGGTTCTGAGCAGGGAAGTGACATGACTTTACTTATGTTCTAAAAGGATCACTCCTCGTGGCTAGTCTACGGGTTCAAATCCCAGCTCCATGTCTTTGCAGCTGCATCCCTGGCAAGCCGCCTCGCCATTCGGCTCCACTTTCCTCCGTAAAGAAGTAGATTAATAATGTGTGTCTAACAGAGCCTTGGCAGAAATGTCTGTCTGCTTTTAGGCCTAAGAATAGCAGCCCTTCTGAGCAGTTGGTTTGTCTCCATCTCCTGAACACCATGGCTGTGTTTCTCACGCTTGCTGGCTGCGGGGAAGCCGAAAGCGAAGCGTGTGCTCCACCCAGAGCGCATGCAGTGGTCTTTAGGCAGTTCCAGCTTTAGTCCTGCACTCATTTCTTTCACGCCTACTTTGAAAATTTGTTTTAAATGGTATGCCCTTTAAAGAATTCTTTTAAAATAATTTTTCCTCAATTACAAAAATAATACATGTTAATGTTAGATATCTGGGGAAATGTACAAGAAAAGGACCATGAAGAAAACATGTGTCCCGGCCGGGCGCGGTGGCTCACGCCTGTAATCCTAGCACTCTGAGAGGCCGAGGCGAGAGGACTGCTTGAGCTCAGGAGTTCGAGACAAGCTTGAGCAAGATCGAGACCCCGTCTCTACTATAAATAGAAATAAAATTAGCCAAACAACTAAAAATAGAAAAAATTAGCCAGGCATGATGGCATGTACCTGTAGTCCCAGCTACTCGGGAGGCTGAGGCAGAAGGATTGCTTGAGCCCAGGAGTTTGAGGTTGCTGTGAGCTAGGCTGATGCCACGGCACTCTAGCCCAGGCTACAGAGTGAGACTCTGTCAAAAAAAGAAAGAAAGAAAAGAAAAGAAAACATGTGTCCCAAGGATAAACAATTCTAATCTTTTTGTGTAGTATTTCTCTTCAATCATATATGTGTGTGTGTGTGTGTGTGTGTGTACATGTGTGTATAGAGCCAGAAAAAAAATAGAGCAGTTAAACATTTGTTCCCTTCCTCCATAGTTCCTTTACTGACCTTTACTGTGAGGGCCATGACCTTGCCCTCACAAGGTGGAACTCGGACATTAAAGGCTTTTGAGGTTTGAGCGTAAGCAACACATTTGGAAGAACTGATGAAGAGTCAAGCTACCCGGATTCCAGAGCAGACAAAGAGAATTCCAATGGAGGGAAAAGAGAGTTGGAGGGAAGATGAGGAACTGTGGGTGCTAAGGGGTCCTGCATCATCTACCTCGTCCAGCTTTGTCCTAGGAGGAGTGTGTGTGGGGACAGCCACAGCGAGGCAGAGGGGTGCTGTGGGACTCCAAGAGCAGACAGGACCCGCACCCTCCCTCTCTGCAGAGCCTGGGGGTGGGGCAGGGTACTTGAGTTCCTGCAGATGTCTGGGAGAAGTGCAGGCAGTGGGCCCAAGAGAGCTTTGCAGAATGTCCCACAGCCCTGGAGACGATCTGTGGGGAGTTGAGGGGCACAGGAGAGGGAGTCCTGGGCCCCTGGGGGTTGTGGGAAGTGACGGAGAGCCGTGGAGAACACCCCCACCCCCAGGTTTTCCCCTTGGCTCTCACACAAGAGGAATGACCACAGTGTGCCCTGATGTGCCGTCGTCTCTGTCTCCTTGGCTGCTGTAACAAATTATCACAACTGGGTGGCTTAAAACAGCGAAATGTATTCTCTCCCAGTTTGGAGGCCGGAAGTCTGAAATCAGTTTCACTGGGCTGAAATTAAGATGTCGGCAGGGCTGTGCTGCCTCTGGAGGCTCTAGGGGGAAACTTGTCCTCGACTCTCGGTGTCTGGTGGCTGCTGATAGTCAGTAGCTTGTGGCTGCATCCCTCTCTGTCCCATCTTCACACTGCCTTCTCTGTGTGTCTGTGTAATCTCGCTCTGCCTGGCTCTGCCTGGCTCTGCTCTCGTAGGGCGCATGGGATTGCATTTAGGACCCGTTCAGACAGCACGCAATAAGCTCCTGCTCTCAAGATCCTTGCCTTAATCACGTGCTTTGCCCTATAAGGCAACATCCATCTTTTGTCATGTAAGGTACTACAGTACTCACAGGTTCTAGGGATTAGGAAGTGAACTTATTTTGGAAAAGGGGACATTTTTATGCCTACCACAGGGACCCTGCAGTAGCCAGGAAAGCTGCCTGAAACTGAAGGGCCATGTGGCTGGGAAGAAGGCTTGACCAGGCACTGACCAGTGAGGACTGCTGGTGAGGACCCAGACACTGCAGGACCTACCTGTAGGAAGAGGGAGAATGCGATGTGGGTGGGAGATCCAGAAATGACTGAGATTAGGTTTCCACTTCACAGAATGGTGGTTCACAATAAAAAGTAAATACAGTTAGAAAAATGAAATTACCACTTTTTCTGCACATCTGAGTGCTCTGCAGTTGGAATCCATAACCTATACCAATGTACATAATACTCTCCAAATGAGCTCTCATTTATGGGTACTATTTTGTAGGCTAAATTTTTAAACTTAATAAATGCTGTAACATATTTTTATGTCATTAAATATTATTCCCTGTCATTGTTTTTATGATTTGCCTTTAACATTCCGTTGATTGAATATACAATCCTGTGTATATGCCAGCTAGTATTTTTACAAAATCGTATAAGCCACCTTAAATCATTCATTTCTTTTTTGACACAATGGGAAATCAATATACTTATGAATATCTTGCAAGGTTGTCATGAGGATTAGCTATATGTAAAATTTGAAACTGTAATTCATTAAAATCTGAAGTTATTTTGTTTGCCAAATTCCCTTCCTGGTGGTTTCTTACCGCAGCAAAGGTGCTGCTGGAATGAGAAACCTGCGGGTCACCCCCACCTCTTCCCTCGGCCTCACCCCACCTCCCCTATCCAACTGGCTTCCAGGTCCCATGTTCTGGGAGCAGCCAGTTCTCTCCACCCTCCTGGGTCCTCTCCTAGCTCAGGCCTTTGTCATCTCCCCTCGGCACTATTCCATCGGCCTCCTCTGTGGCTGTCTTCGGGGCCAGCCAAAGCAGACCCTGAGATGAGGACTTGGGTTTATTTGGGAGGTGATCCTAGGAGCTAATCGGGCAGTGGGAACGGGGAGAAAAAGCAATGAAGTGTGTGTGGGATGTGAGCTCAGCCCCGCTGGGGACCCCAGGGTGTCTGCGAGGCTGTGCAGGCCCGTGGGAAAGCCCTTCTCTTCTCGGGCGGAGAAGCAGAGAGAGGATGGCGCTTGAGGTGGCAGCTGTCAGAGCATGAGAACTGTTTCCTGCAGCGGGGGCAGTCTTGGGGGATACAGAGCAGGGTATCATGGCATCTGCTATAACAACCTCCTGCCTCAGTCTCTCCTTCTCTTGCCCGTCTCTGCCCTGCAGCCGGAGGGCTGTTTCTGAGACAGAATGTCCCAGGCTGCATGGCTGTGAAGGTGGGGAAGCAGGCAGAGGGGGTGGTGGGGCAGACTGGCTCCCACAGGGGCTGCAGCTTGGTCCATGGGCTGCCTCATGTCTGAGTTCACCCTGAAGCTGAGCTGGACTGAGCCAGACTGGGTTTAAACAGAAGTGTTCGAGCAAACCTCAGGACATCGGATTTTATTTGGTTCAGGCTAACCTTAGCTGCGAGTGAGAGGGGGAGGTGGCCCAGGAGGCCTGGGGAGGCCACCTGGGAGTCCACACTGGCCATGGACAATCCACATGCAGATCATTGGGGTTTACCTGTGCCTTTTGGCTAAGGTGTGAAAGGTATAGAGATGTATTTAAGAGCATTGATGCCCATTATCATCCTCATACATGTCTGCAAGTCTTAACAGAAAAAACGATGCCACTCTTGGAATATTGCCAATATTGGAAAATAAGTGAATAAATGAGAATCTCATGTGCATCATGAGATCAGCTGAGAATGCAGCTGCCTGGGTGCCCGTGACTTTCCCCAGCAGCCCCGTGACTCGTTTTGCTCACAGGACTCTCCAGGAAGCCAGGCAACTCGGTTACCAGCCTGACTGGGAATAGGCCATGTGGCTTTCGGCCAGAGAAGACCCTTCTGGGTCCTCTTGAAGGCATAAGTCTTATGATGTGCTGATTAAATAATTAGTCCTGCAGCCATTTCCCGGTGCCTGCGTCATGCCAGGCCCTCGGCGGGGACCAGGGACGCAGAGATGGTTGAGACAGGATTTCTGCTCTCAGAGGCCTCATAGTCAGGGGGTGCTGAGACGGGAGGTGGAGTTCAGTGCTCTGGTGGAGGGAAGCACAGAGGCCCCAAGGTGGCTTGATGAGTCAAGGGAGACTTCCTAGAGGAGGTGACTGTGAGATAGGTCTTGTCGAATGAGTAGAAGTTTGCTGGGTAGGCACGATGTGGGGGAGGAAAAAGGGCATTCCTTCAGCTCCAGTTATAGAGCACCTGCTCCACATATCACCCTCCCCCCCTCTCCCATCAGGTATTAGATGTATTAAAATGATCAACACAGGAACCCTGCTACTGAGGACACTGAGGCTCACAGAAGCAAAGTGACATGCCCAGAGTCACATAGCACATCAGGGGCAGAGTAAGGACTCGAACTCTCCAAGTGCAAGCTTTTCCCCCCCTTCCTGGCATGACTCTGGAGGACAGCACCAGGCAGCTGGTGAGCACACAGCTCCCCACTCTGTGTGTACCCACGAGGGTTTGCTGAGGCCACCCTCTACCTCTGCCTCCTCAACACGAACAGATGTTGGATATCCCTTAATTTCTGTGGTTTTGTTTATTGTTTTGTCTTTTTGCCTTGCCTCCTCTCTCAGGTTGGGGACTGTGGAAGTGTCTGCCCCCATGTACGGCCAAGGCAGGTCTCCAGGCCAGGTGGACTGGAGGAAGGTTTGCTGAGACAGCTGGAGGAAGCTGAGCCTAAGCAAACATTATCATATCAGACACGGTGAAGCCAGGGTCGGAGCCAGAATGCAGCTCTGTGTCACCTGCATGGTGCAGGTGGGGTTGGGGGAGGACGAAGCCAGAAGCAGGGATGGAGGCTAAAGTGTACAGCATTTTTCTGACCTAGCCTTGGAAGTCACGTAGCATCACTGTGGCCGTACCCTATTGTGCGAGGCAGTCACAAGCACCTGCCCAGGTTTAAGGGGAGAAGACAAACTCTGCCTCTTTATGGGGAGTCACAAGGTTCTAAAGGGCATGTGGGATGAGAGTTACTGTTGCAGCCCATCTTGGCAAAATGCAAATTGCCACACCCACCGTGCAGTTCGCATTTTCACTTTCTTTATGGTATCTTGATGAACAGAAGTTGTCAACTCTACTGACTCAAATTTATTGTACTTTCCCATTTATGTTGGTTGGTTTAATGTCTTGTTTAAGAAGTCCTTCCCTAGCTTAAGTTCATAAAGGAATGTCCCTATGTTTTCTCCTAAAATTAACAAAAAGGTTGGTTCTCACTTGTTGAGCCCTTGATCCATCTGGACTTGATTTTTGTGTACGGTGTAAGGTGCAGATCACATTTCATTTCTTCCGGAAGTGTCAGCACCATTCAGTGACTAGTTCTTTCTTCATGGGCAATGCAGCTGTCATTTATCAAGTTTCCATGTGTGCAGGGGCCTATTTCTGGGGTCTCTGTTCTGTCCCAGAGCTCTATTTGTTTACCACCTCTGCCAGCAACCACACTTTCTTCATTTCAATGATTTTATAATAAGTCTCAATAGCTGGCAGGACAGGTCCCCTCACCTTCTTTTTCTTTTTCTTCTTTTTTTTTTGGAGGGAGGGAGTATCTTGGCCTTTTGCTCATCCATTAAGAAAATGTTAGAACTGACTTGCAAAATTTCCCAAGAGATCTTCTGGAATTTTGGTTGGAGTGATATGAAATCTATAAATCAATTATTTGACACTGACAATTGATTTTTTTTAAATCCATGAATCTAAAAGATGTTCCCACTTTTTAAAGGTCTTCTTTAATGTTTTTCAATAAAGTTTACAATCTTTCTCTGTAAAAGGGCTCTCGTGTCTTTTGTTAAATTTGTTTCAAAGTACCTTTTGAATTTTGTTGTTATTGTAAAAGCATCTATTTAAATATTACATATTTGAACTTTATGTTATAGTATATAAAAAGGCAACTGCTTTGTATATATCTTATATTCACCCATCTTGCTAAACTCTATTATTTTAATTATTTCCAGATTTTTTGTAGATTCTATGTAGATGATATCACCTGCAAACAGTAAGAGTTTTGGTTTTTTCCTTTTATATCTTTATACTTCTCATTTCTTCTTATTTCATTGTGCTGGCTCGGGACTCTAGAACAGAATTTAATAGAAGCTGTGGCAGCAGGAATCTTTGTCTTATTCCTGGTCTTAAAAAGGATTTTAAAAAACCAACTCGGCCGGGTGCGGTGGCTCACGCCTGTAATCCTAGCACTCTGGGAGGCTGAGGTGGGCGGATCGCTCAAGGTCAGGAGTTCGAAACCAGCCTGAGTAAGAGCGAGACCCCTTCTCTACTATAAAAAGAAAGAAATTAATTGGCCAACTAAAAAATATATATACCTGGGAGGCTGAGGCAGGAGGATCACTTGAGCCCAGGAGTTTGAGGTTGCTGTGAGCTAGGCTGATGTCACAGCACTCTAGCCCTGGCAACCAAGTGAGACTCTGTCTCAAAAAAAAAAAAAAAAACAACTAAATATTGAACATGACATTTACTTGTTGGGCTTTTGTAGGTATTCTTTATGAAGTTCAGGAAATTTTTCCTCTTCCAAGTTTGATAAGAGGTTTGTTATTTTTTTAAATTGTGAATGAACATTGAAATTTATTGAGTTCTTTTGTTTTCACCTATGAGATGAAAATATGGCTTTTCTCCTTTAATCTCCTATTGTCCAATATTAGTTAAGATTAGGTTTGGCTGTGAATGACAGAAAACTCAGTGTCTGAGCTTGAACATCGGAGGTGTTTAATGTCTTTCTCACACACAAATGTGGGGTAGGCAATTTAGGGCTAGCTTGGCAACTGTGCTCCAAGAAGTGCTCCGTGCCCCGGGGGCTCCTCCCCTTGGTGCCCTGCCACCTCTCGAGGGGCAGGCACTGTTGACCCAAGATGGCACTGCTGCCAGCACAGGCAGGGCGGGGCTGGGCAAAGGGTTGACCAGCTGGCTCTCAAGAAAGGGTCCTGGGAGCTGGGCCCTAGATTTTGCTTGTATTTTATTTAGGATTTTTACATACATGTTCATAGGTTCTATAAACTTACAATTTCCCTTTACCACATCAACTTTGATGTTGGTGTGGAAGAGTTGTATGAATTAGAGGTTATTCTTTCCCTGAAGGTTTTGGCATTGCTTATATGAAAAACTGATCAACTTGGGAATTTTATTGTGGGCAGATTAAAGAAAATTTTTTTTAACAATTTAAAATTTACAAAAAGTTGTAAATAGAATACACATAATTTATTTTTTCCTGAATGAATATTTTAGTGTTTCCTACAAACAAAGACATTGTCCTAATATAACCAAAACAGGACCATCGGAATCAGGAAATGAACATGGATATGTGATTATAATCTATTCCTTAGGCCCCATTCGTGTTTCTCCAATTGCCTCAATAATGTCCTTTAGAACCAGAAGATACAGTTCAAGATCTTGAGATGCCGTGTCACTCAGTCTGCTCCAGACTGAAACAGTCCCTTCGTCCTTCCTTCCATTTTGTGATCTTGATACTTTGGAAGATTACAGGCTAGTTAGTCTGCAGAATGCCCTTCAATTTTGGTCTGTCTGATGTTTCCTCATGATTGGATTCGGGTTTTGAATCTTTGGCAGGGCTATTATGGGAGCGAGGCTCTGTTCTCCTTGCGTCCTGTCAGGTGGCATGTGATTTCAATTTGTCCCATTACTGGTGACGGTTGCTTTGATCACTTTGATGGTGTGTGCCAGGCTCTCCCCACAGGAAAATTACTGCAGAAAATTATTCCTTTTCTATTTGTAATGAATAACTATTTTGTGAGGAGGTATTTTGAGACTATATAAATATCCTGTTCCTCATCTAATTCTCTCTCCTCCCCTCCCTAACAATTTGGACTCATGATTTCTTATTTTATTCAGTGAGTTATAATCGGTCGCTGTTTTTATCATTTTCATGCACAGAGTGATCCAGATTTTGCCCATGGGAGCCCCTACAAGGTAACTCGTGTGTCTTTCTGACAAGTCCTCATCATTCTTTGAGCACTTATTTACTTTCCAGAATAGCAAGCTGTTTCAGGTTCACCTTGTACTTCCCTTGTCCAGGCCTGGAACCAGCCGTTTCTGCAAGGGGTCCTGGCTTATTTTAGAAGCCAAGATTTAAGGGCTCATTGTTATTGGGATGTCGCTCCCAGGCTCTCTCAATGGAAAGAGCTAGAAAGCGTATCTATCCAGAAAACCATGAATTCACACCACTACCTCGAAATCTAATCCAACACCAGAGGGTTCATTTTATTTTTCTTTCTTTCCATACTCATAACTCACTTCTCTAGCAGCAAGAAACCTGGCTCCCATTATCTTTAATATGTTTGCTTATTTGATCGTATATAACCAATCTGCCACTGCAACCACTGCCCCTCTCTGTGGACCCCCTCCTCGCCCTGCCTGTGCTCTGACGCCCATGCCAGACAGCCACACCCCGTGTGGTCCCAGGGCCTGGCACAAGGAAGGTAAAGGCTGATGTTTGTTGAACTGACCCATTCAACGCTCAGTCTTGCTTGCATAATCCCCCCTTCAGAAGTTCAAGTCTTATTCTATGAGAAGTCTTTTAATTTTGAATGGTCACTGAAAAGGAAACCATGTGCTTTTATAACTGGGAAGAACTCTTTAAAAATATTGTCGACTAAAAGGAAACACACAATTAAAAATCCTCTAGGAATCTTGGAACCTCAAGAAGACATCGTTAGACTCCTGAATTGAGACACCTTTCCAAAAATGCACGTGATGCTTCCATACCTTTTGTAAGCAGAGCTTCCTAAGGGTGCTTGTGCGTTCTTGATAACCGCATCACTATTAAGCACACTCCCTGTGGCAATACGGATGCCCTGCACTGCACAGTCCCAAATGGAGAAACACAGTGAGTTCCGGTATCTGTGGCTTATGGTTGTGGATTTCCACGGCTGGCATTTTGCAGCCCTGCCAGGGTGCTTCCTTCCGACTTACTGCTTCTCAGCTAAAGAGGTTGGGAACCAAATCACTGGGCCCAGTAGGAAATCCCCATGCAGCCCCTGTTCACAGGACACCCTGTCAGTCCACCCACACCCGGCCATGGGGTCTGCTCTTCCCTCCCTCCTTCTGTTTCTCTGCCTGTAGCTGGGACCTGCTTAGGGAGAGCCCAGGGGCTCACTGCTCTGGGTGTCCCGGGCTCCTCACCATGGCCCTGCCCTCCCCCATCTCTCTCTCTCTTGCTTCTGTCGTGTTGGAGCTCTCTGTCCAGCTCTCTCTTTTCCTCCATTCTTTCTCCTCTCACCTGTATTCTAAGCCTGATTCTGCCACTGATTTGCTGGGCCTCAGTTTTCTCACCTGGCAAATGGGGAGAGGGTTGAACGTGGTGAATTCTCAGGCCCCCCCGCCCCGCCCTGGCTCAGCCCTCTCCTACCATCCGTGCCTGGCACATGTCCCTGTACTTGCACTCCTCTTTCTGCTCCGTGTCTGTTTGTCATGCATTGTTTCCTCTCTGCCTCTGATTCTCTTTCTCTCTCTCTCCTTCTTTCTATGACTTTATTTCCATCTCTGCACATCTACTTCCTATCATAAGTTTTTTTCCTCAGAATCTCTTTCTCTTTCTCCCTCTCTCCCTTTCTCTGTTTCTGTTGCTTCTGACAACAGAAGCCTCTGTGGCCTCTGTTGCTCTCTCTGCCCCTCTCCCTGGCTGTCTACCTCTTCTCCATCTGTGACAACTCTGTGCTGATTCCATCTCTGCTTCTCGTCCCGTTACCACTTGATCACTGCCCGCCAGCTCCCTCTCTGACGCTGCCTTCTCATTCTGTCCCCACGCCAATGTTTCCAGGTTCCCACCCTCTTCCCTGTCCCTGTTCAGAGTCCCCCTTCCCATTCGTGCCCTGGTCTAGGACTGGGAGCCGGGAGCTGGTGCCACGCAGCCCAGACCAGAGCCAGGCTCCTCCCTGTAATAGAAACAGCAGCTGTGAGGCTGGTTCCCAGAAGCATGCCGGGCCACCTCTGTCTCGGGGAAGGCTCAGAAAGTCAGACACAGTCCTCAGATGGAGAAATCCAGCCACAGCCCAAACCCAGGGAGTGGGGATCAGCTCCACAAGCAACCTCCACCCAACATGTGGCGTATACACGTGCGCATGTACCCACACACGCAGCTCTCGTCGGGAACTGCTGCCGGCACCCAGGGTTACCTAAAGATTGCCTCCTCTCTTTGGAGTCTATGCCAAAGAACTTACTTAATTGCAAGCTTCTGGCCCTGGGAATGTTCACGATGTGGACATGGATCAGGACTTGGCAGGGACAGAGAATTCTGACCTACCCGTCGGTTAGGAGCTGGCTTAATCCGCATGCCCATGAAGCCTGCAGATTCTGCCCCTTGCGGTCTGGCCCCCATGCTTTGAAGAATCCGAATCTAACAGACATTTACCGGGCACCTACCAGTGCCAGGTGCACCTGTCACCCCACACAAACCTCACAGTCTCCCTGGGAGACAGATTCAATTGCTCTCCATTTCACAGGTGAGGAGACTTAGGCTTCCAAGGTCACGGACCAGAGGCAGAATTTTCAGCCCAGCAGAAATCTGACCTGCCCCTATGTCCTCTCCCCACTGTGACAACACAACATTGCAGATTTGACGGTGGTAGGAAGAGCCGAGAGAGGCTGCGGAAGCAGACCACTGACAGCTCGTCCTAGTCCTGGAAAAAGCACAACAGAAACAAAGCTTGTCAGATCTGCCATCTCAATAGTGTCACGTTAGATTCAGAGTTCTGGCCAAAGGCTTGGGGCCGGGTGTTTTCAGGGTGGGGGTGTTTGGCGTGGCTGACCCTTTAGAGTAAGGGCTGGGGACAGGCACATCACAGGGGGCACAGCCTCAAAGGAAACAAGAAGGCCCCAACAGGTGGCCTCAGATGTCAGAGTGTGACATGATAGGCCTGCCTGTTTGGAAGTGTCCAGCCGATGGTTTGGCAGCAGAGGAGGGTCTGCCTCCTTCCCCAGCTCATACTCAGGACCCCTTGAACAGTGGGGCCAGCAGGGCCCTGAGGTCTCCATACCCTAGTGTCACCTCTATGCATTCAGTCCTGCTTCCAGCCCACGGTGAATGCTGCAAACACAGAGCCAGCTCAGCCCCATTTGGGCACAGGGCCACGGAGGATAATTTGGCAGAGCTCCAGGCTGCCAACTCTCAGCCCCATGCCCTCCAGGGTGCTAACAGGGGCCCAGGGGACACAGGTGCCTCCCTTTCTCATCACACTGCTGCTCACTGGCTTCTGCATTCTCCCTTCTACTCCTTGCTCTTTGCTGCTGGCTCTTGGTCAGTTGCGGGTCCCCGCCAGCCTGCCCTCTGTGGCTTCTGTCTGGCTCCATCATTTCGCTGGAGATTGGCATAAGCAGGGCAGGCTCATCATCCTGCACGTGCATGAGGGTGGGGGGCCGGGTTCCCCTTCCAAAGCCGGTTGTTCCCGCCTCCTGTTGTGCCTCACCCTCCACCAGGCTGCAAACCTCTGCCTTTCCCACCATATTATAGCAGTCGCCCTTGTCTCAGTGGCGCCAAACAGAGCACTGGTGCAGTGTAGGACATCAGGAAATGTTGAACCCACAGATGCATGAAGGCATGGGTCTCAACAAGCTGCAGAGTGTGCCCGGAAGACTTTGTCAGGGATGAACGCAAAGATTGCGTTTGAGCCTCAGACAAGGAGCTGGGGCCTTGTGCTGTGGGTGGAGGAGGCTGACACCCCAGGTGGCAGAGGGTGTTAGCCCACTCTGGGTGAACCACACTGGGGGCTGCTGAAACGTGAAGGTGGTCTCGGGCTGCAGCCTCAGTAGGAGTGGCTTTAGACCAGGGTGGGCACGGCCCTGCTCAACTCTACCCTGGCCTGCAGCACGCCGGCATGTCTGGACGCCGCCTTAGGAAGAGAAAAAAGGCAAATTGAAAGTACTGACCCCCCCCCCCCAATTTGGTCCCCTCTCCCAGCCTCCACACCTGCCCTCAGCAAGCCGGGGACCAGCTCACGACGCAAAGCCGGGACGCCATTTTGTGTGCTGGGCTGGATGTGCTCCCTCCGCAGCAGTCAGGGAAACCCTTGCTGCGGGGGAACCTGAGGTTGCTTTTCTCTCTTTATTTTCTGAAGCTGTGTAGGACAGGGCTTGGCTTTTTGCAGGGTGCCACCTGTCGACAAGCTCATTCTGAGGCAATTCAAACCAGGCCTAGTCCCTGCGATAAATTCCTGGCAGGGACCAGGAGTGACAGCAACACATAAAATAAACGCTAGAGGAAAAACTCAGCCTCCTAAAACACCCTGTTAAGATGGCAAATTCACAGCCAGTCAAGTTCCATATTAAAAGGCTAATTTCCCACATGACGGACTTGCACCTGGAGCTCCTGGCTGGCCACGGCCTGTGTATCTGGTATCCGCCCTGGGGAGTAGGCGGGGCTCGCTCAGCCTCCCAGTGTCTCCGACAGCCTTCCCCGGCCTCAGAGCAGCCCCTCCCAGCGTCTTCCTTACCCAGGAGCCACTTTGATTCTAACCGAATTTTCTCTATTCTTATAGAAGTCTCATCTGGCACCCCAGAGATCACCTTTACTTCCCCCTCGTGCTTGCTGGGCAGCCAAGGGGAAGTCACAGGAGCCTCTCTGAGCCTCAAACACATCCCCCACCCTCCGTGGGTGCCAAGTACTCTTTATTACAGTGCGTCTCATCCAGTCCTCATGACAAACCCACAAGGCACACTTATTTCCCCATTTTACAAGAGGGAACAGGGCTCTGGGGTGTGAAGCATTCTCTCTAAGTCCCCCACCACAGGAGGTGGGTGCCAGGGTCTTGCTCCTGCACCCCACAGACTCTGACCTGGTGCTCTGTGCCGCGAGCCTTCACTGGCCAGAGCTGCCGGCAAGCTCCAGGCCAGGCCCAGCTCTGACGCTGACGTGCCGTCCTGCAGGAAGGAGGCTTGTGACTGCCGAGAAAGTCTGGTGTAGCCCGACTATTGGAGCCTTGGTGCCCTCTGCTGGAAAAGGCTAAAATACCAGCCTGAGACCACACAGGTACAATGTCTTTTTCAAAAGGGCATTTATATCTTCATTCATCCATTTGTCATTATCCTTTCATGCGCATCCACCTACTCATCCATCTGCTATCCATCCACCCATCCATCCATCTGTCCGTCTACCTGTCCATCTGCTGTGGTTTGAATGTGTCCCCCAAAGCTTATGTGTTGGAAACTTGATCCCCAATGTGGAGGTGTTGGGAGATGAGAACTTTAAGAAGTGTTTAGGTCATGGGGGCTCTGCCCTCATGAATGGATTAGTGTCATTATCATGGGAGTGAGTGTTTTTTATTGAGGGAGCGGGGAGTGGGTTCTTTACAGAAGAATGGGTTTGGCCCCTTTTGTCCCTCTATCTCTCCTGCATTCATTCTCTCTCTCTCTCTCTCTCTTTCTCTCTCTCCCTCTCTCTGTAAGCCTTCCACCATGTTACAATACAGGAAGAAAGCCCTCACCAGATGCTGGCCCCTCTATCTTGAACTTCTCATCTTCTAGAACCATAAGCCAAATAAATCTGTGTTCATTATAAATTACCTATTCTGTGATATTCTGTTATAGCAGCACAAAATGGACTAAGATACCATCTGCCCATCCATCCATTTGCCCATCCATCTTTCTATCTATCCATCTGTCCATCTACCCATCTATCTACCCACCTATCCATCCACTCATCCATCCACTTATCCATCTACCCATCTACCCATTCATCCATCCACTCATTTCACCCATCCATCCACTCATCCACACACCCATTCATCCACTCATCCATCCATCCATCCACTCATCTACCCATCCATCCATCCATCCTCCCATCCATCCACCCATCCATCCATCCATCCACTCATTCAACCCACCCATCCACACACCCATCCATCCACTCATCTATCCATCCATTCATCCATCCATCCACCCACCCATCCATCCACTCATCCACCCACCCATCCATTCACCCATCTATCCATCCACCCATCCCAGTTTCACTCAGGTCCTGCAGGCATCATGTTCATTCACCAGGTCTCTCATTGCAGCATCCTCTTCCCCACCTTTGCACTAGGCCTCAGTGGTGCAGAGGAGAGGAAAGGAGGGCCCACATCTGTGTGCACTTTTCCTGTTTGCAGAGCACCTTGACATCCATCATATCCTTTGTCCCCACAACAACCCTACAGAGCCTTAGGATTTCCATTTAATTGATGAAGAAACTGAAGCCCAGAGAGGCCAAGCAGCCTGACACAGTAGAAATAGTCTTTGGGGACAGAAAGACTGATTTCAAATCAGGCCTCTGTCATTTACTAATTCTGTCACCCTGGGCACATTTCTTAAGCTCTCTGAACCTCAGTTCCTCATGCAACATGTATCTATTATGCATACATTGTGTACCAGGCTTGGCTTTGGAGGTACAGCAATGAGCAGGGCAGGAAAGGCCACTGTTCCTCTGAACCTCGCACTGCAGAGGTTCTAATGAGGCTTAAGTGATGTCAGAAAACATCACAGGGCCATATAAGTGCCACTAGTGTCATGTCATTGTTATGTAAGGAAAGGATTTGGAGGTGCTTTCTTGGGAAAAGAAAACATGAGGGATGATGACATTATGTTTTTTAAAAAAGCAGCACATATTGGGGTCGAGACATGTACTTGGGCGCTAGGCTGCCTGATTCTAAATCCCAGCTCTGCCACTTCAGAACTGTGTGATCTTCAGCAAGTGATGACCTCTCTGTGCTTCAGATTTCCCATCAGCAAAATGGGGATAGTAACTCCACATATACTTACTGTATATCTAATATGTGCCAGGTGGAGTCTTGGGGACGCAGCAATGAACGAGGGCAGGGAAGGCCTGTCCTATTCATAGGAGTGTGATGATTAAATGAGTCATTATATGCCAAGCACCTAAAACAGTCCTAAAACATAGCGTACACTGCGTGCTTGGGGACTCTGTGGGTGGTATTTACTTGTACCTTCTGTTTGTTGCTGCTCCTGACGACCTGGGCTGATAAGGGGAGAGGGGGCAGGCTTGTCCTGTGGGCAGAGACAGTAGAACAGCGACCAGGGTGTGGAGGTCAGAGGGAGGCAGCTTCCTCAGGGTTAGGGTTAGGGTTAGGGTAGAAGCAGGGCAGAAGCCTTAGCGGTGGCATGTCTCACAGCAGGGAGCAGGCAGTGGACTGCAGTGGGGGTGTGTGAGCATGGGCAGGAAGACCACAGGGCACTCCTTCCCTGTGTCAGAGGTGGCACAGAGGCCACTTAAAGTGCCTTCCTCAGCTGAGGGCCTCATTTTTCTGGGGAACAGATGGAGCAGCCTTTAACACTCCTGGGTAAGCCCTCGCGATGTAGCGGAAGTAGCCTGGGCAGTACCTCCTGCTGGTGACACTCCCCGGAGCAATTAATTGCCTTGTGCTGTGACTAAGTCCCTGCTGGCATCTAGGAGCCTGGTGGCCGACCTGACCACCCTTTCTGCGACTTGCTCCTAGTCCTAGACATGCCCCTCATTGTATAATACAACTTGCTCTAGGCAAGTTGTCCCAGCTGATGCTGTGTGGCAGAGAGACAAACCTTTCTGGTCCACCCCTGCCAAATTGTGGACTCATGAGCGAAATGAATGAGTGATTGTTGGTGCGCTAAACTTGAAGTTTGAGGTGGTTTCCCATCATTAGATAACTAGAGCATAGCACCTTACTCTGCTTATCTCCCCAAGGATTCAAAGAGGTGATATGCTTCTAAAATGTATGACACACGCCTTGCACAAGGTGTGTCAGTTGTTCAAGTTACCTTCCCTGAGTCTCTGTTTCCTCATCTGTAAAATGGGGACAATAACAGTAACAGTTGCAGACTGAACCACATGACTCTCTGTAAACCCTCTGATACTGGCCCCTTGTCATTAGGGTAAAATCTAAACTCCTGAGCCTGGTATTTTAGGTCCTTTTTAATTTTGGGCCTGCAAACCACTCCAGCCTCATCCCCTGCCACGTCCCCAGCCACAGGAAGCCTGGCATTCACGCTGCTGGCATTCTCCATGCTCGTGCCTCCAGACACTGCTTATGCGGGTCTCCCCTCTGCCTGTGAACTGCTTTGGACACTCGAGACAGCCGAATGACACCTCCGGCTTGAAGTCTTCCTTGCCGCTACCCCAGGCAGTTAGTCCTCCCTTCTGGGCTCTGTGCACACCTTGTACTTTCTTCTGTCACAGCGGTTATTCCCACAGGCCTTCCTCTGTGGAGGCAGACACCAGGCAGTGACCGCTTTGGGCATGGAAATTGTGTCTGACTTGCAGGCCGGGGCGCTCAGGAAAAACTGGTCAAAGGGTAAGTTTGGTCAGATGAGCCTGGTGAGACCAGAGCCCTAACGGACTTGGGTGTTGGGTCGGCAGCAGGACGGAATGTTGGGGTGGGGGCGCCAGCCAGAGGCATCGACCCTGTAGGGACCACTGTGAGGAGAGCCTTCTGAGGTCTCTGGGTGCACAATGGGGAGGTGCCAAGCCACGAAGATGGACAGACTCCAGAAACAGGGTGTCTTTTGGACTAGTGGAGGTTTGGGCCCGGAGTTTGAGCCCAGGCCTGCCCGTCAGCTGTGTGTGTTGACACTGACCTTCCTTCCAGGCCAGCAGCCAACATCTGTGTGCACCCCTCACCCTCTGCATGTTGCTGTGTTGCTCTTTCTCCTTAGGTGACCTCCTTCCATCTGCTCCTGGGAGAAACCTCCTTTTCTCAAGGCTGGCTGGACAAAATGCAGGCCTGCCCCTCGGCTCTGTCAGGGAGAGTGGTTGTGCCGAGGCCTTCTGTTCGCCCGTCCGGATCCACGCTCCGCCCTTAGCTGCCCTTTCCGGGCCCCAGGAGCTGACCTGCACATACAACAGCACTGGGGCCTCTTGCACATGGCTGTGGTTGGGTTTGGCCGATGAGAAGCCCTGGCAGCAGATCAGAGGGTGGGAGGATGCGGGGTTGGGTTTCTATTTCCCTGAGTCCTCCTGCAGGGACACTGCAGTCTGGTTGTGTCCTTTTACCAAATTCGCCGCTCCTTTGAGACAGCCAACTCTCTTCTGGGCTCCTGAAAACTCCCTCCCCTCAGCCCTTTGGGCCTGGGGCAGCAGGAGTTCTGCTATCATCAGTCCTGAGTTACTGTGACATTCTTGAAGGTACCCCTACCCCCACTTTTCTCATAGGCCTTTGTGGACAAGCCTTCCTAGAATTATCCTGATCTGACTGTGCCCTCAGTTTCTGCTGGGACCCTGAATGGCCCTAGGAAGCAGATCCCAATTCTGGAGTTGGGTTGGCCTTCCATTGTGCAATACAGGGATAATCGCCTTACTGAGTAAACAAGATACAAGCAAATTATCACTGGTGGTAGCAGGGGATGAAATGCAGGTTGGAAGGCCAGACTGCAGGGTGTCAGGTGGTTGTGGCACTTAGCCCCTGTGGTGACGATACTGGTTGTAAAGACAATGGAGGCACCTGGCTTCGTCTCACAATCACATATGTATGAAATAAGAAATTTAAAATTGTGACCATATAATTAAGAACATGTGAACAGAAGGCTTCCAGAACAGTTTGAAGGAGTCCTTCATGCCCTGCAGGTGCAAAGAAGGTATAACAGGGCCAAATCCAGAATCCATGTAAAGGGAGCAGAGTTGCAGGACCTCCGTCCTCACAGTATCTTACGCTACAGGAAGGACACATATATGTGCTTGACACATGTAGAAAGAACAATTCTAGGTGTGCTGGGCAGAAACCCATCCTGAGGCATTATCACGTGGATGCCTTGCCTCCTACCCACTTCGAAGACTCAGAGCCCTTGACGGAGGGGGACTCTGGGCCCTTTGAGGGAGTCATATGCCATGAATCTTCCTTCAAGGGTGCCTGTGGCATTTACCAGGGAGCATGTTTTCTGGGCAAAAGAAAGTACCAGACCCTCCAGGAGGCTACTATACACTGGCTCTGATGGACACAGATCCAGGAAGAGCAAAATGCTCCGAGGGCCATTGGTGAAGAGTAATAAGGTAGGGTGATATATGCAATCCTGGCCTGTGACCTTCTAATAGAGGAGTTGGTGGGATCGTGCACCTGCACTGTGGTTATTTTCCTAGTTCCAGAAGGAGAGATGGGAACAGACACACAGCAACTAGCAGAATTCCCACATGAGTTCCCTGGCCTTGCATTGAGGGGGAAAGTGTCAATAGAAGCCTTGAAACTGCTCCATACCCAGCTTCCCCCTGTCCAAAACAGTGAGTGCAGCAAAAGCAAAGTCATATCCCCCAGGGAATTGCAGAAATTAGTGTCCATATCAAAGACTTGAGAGAGGCAGGGAAAGTCATTCCTATCACATCCCCATTTAACTTGCATTTTGACTGGTGCAAAAGCCAGATGGGTCCTGGAGAATAATGGTAGATTATCACAAACTTAATTAGTGGGTGATGCCAAGTGAAGCTGTCATCCTCGCTATCTTTACTGGATCAAACCAGCACAGCCCCAGACACCTGGTATACAGCCATTGGCCTGGCAAATGTTTTCTTTTCTGTTCCTATCACTGAGGAAGTGGTTTGCAGAAAAACAGTATGCCCTTATTTACTGTTTTGTCCCTGGAGCTAGGTTGCCTCTCTAGTTCTCTGCCATAATAGAGCTCAAAGGGACCTTGAATCAGCTTGATAACCCACAGAACATCATGCTGGTTCATTATGTTGATGTCATTTTGCTAATTGGACCTGATGTTTAGGACATAGCCAGCATTTTAAATGTCTTAGTGACACATACCCAAGAGAGGGAGATATATTAATACCTTGCAAAAAGTCAGAGGGCTGTCACATTGGTGAAGTTCCTAACTGAGAAGTCCTGTTGAGATGTCCTTCCTAATGGGAGAGACAAGCTGTGGCACATTGTACCACCCATCACACAGAAAGGAACAGAGTGCTTGGTGATGCGTTTGGATGTTGGAGGTGACATATACCACACTTGGGATTGTTGCTCTGACACATTTATCAGGTACCCCATAAGGCTGCCAGTTTTCAGCAGAGCCCAGAGCAAGAAACGGCTGTGCAGCCCATTCATGCAAGTCACCCTCCCACTGAGCCTGCGGCCCAGCAGACCCGGGTGTCTGTGGCAGGCAGAGCTGCATGGAGCCTCTTACAGGTTCAACAGGAGAATCACAACGCAGACCCCTGGGGTCTTGGAACAAATCCATATTATGTTTTGTGGGCAACTTTAATCCATTTGAAAAGCAGCTTCTGACTTGCTCCTATTCCTGGTAGAGACCAAATGATTTTGAATCCCAAGTGACAGTTCTACCAGAATCCACGATTGAACTGGGTGTTATCTGATCCCCTGAATCAGAAGATTGGCCATGCACAGAAGTATTCCTTAACGAAATGGAAGTGGCAAACATGAGACCAGGCAGGTGGCTCAGGCTGCCATGGTACCTACCCCTATTTTTTGCCACTTGTCCCTTGACCCATACCTATGATCTCATGGGGAGTTTCTTACCACCAGTTAGTAAAGGAGGAAAAAGTGTGGATCTGGTTCATGGATGGATGTCATGGCATGCCGGCACCAGCCAGGAATGGACGGCAGCCGCATTACCTTTCCAATCCCGGCTGGTCCTGACATCCAAGTGGTGAAGGGAAGTATTCCTGAAACAGGATTGCAGAGCGTACATCTGGTTGTCCATTTTGGGCTGGAGGAGAGATTGCCTGTGGTTCTTATTTACTTTGACTTACGGGCAGTCTGGCCAGCCAGGGTCTTGCTATAAACAACATTAGAAACTTGTGTCAACGAAGTGTGTAGATGGGCTTCGCAGAACAGTCACGGGTGTGAAGATATACGTCTCCACATGAATGCCTCACCAGAGCACATCTATGACAGAGCCCTGCACACTTAGATGGACAAGATGGCCGGTGGCTGCCAGTCAGCTCCTTCCCCCAACACCCCAGGGCTTGCCCAGTGGGCCAGAGTGGCCACGGAGCCAGCACCGAGGCTCTGCTGGGCTCAATCCCATGGACTTCCACTCACCGAGGCTCACCTGACTGCTGCCACAGCTGAGTGTCCAACCTGCCAGCAGCAGTGGCCCCTGCTGAGCCCCCAGGAAAGCGGTGGCGCCAGTTTGTGGGCACAGAGGAGGCAACACATTTTTCTTGCTCACAGAGATGGAAATATAACTGCATGGATTTGCCCTCAGTGCTCTTGTCAGAACCACCATTCGCAGTCGTAGACGAGCGCGCTCTATGTTACTATGGCGTCCTACATAACATGGCCACTGGCCAGGGGAGCATTTTACGGCAAAGGAACTGAAGGAGTGGGCTCACTGATTTTGCCTCATCTCCCATTACCCAGAAGCATCTGGCTTGATGGAAGTGTGGAATGTTCTATTGCAGAATGGCTCAGTTACAGACTGAGCTGTGAGTACAGCATGCAGTAGGTGGCCAGTCAGAACATGTAGTCTGGGAACCAAGCATAAAGGTGGGCGTGGCCTCGCTCACAGTCGCCCCACAAATTCACTAGAAGAGTGTTTACTGCCTGTGCCCGGGATCTCGGACTCAGCGGTTTGCAGCACCTAGTTCCCAGAGGAGGTGCGGTTCCTCTAGAGATTGTAGTAATTCTTCTGATGAATTGGAGGCTGAAATTACCCCTTAGCCACTTGGGACTCCTCAGGACCCTGAACCAGCAGGCAGAAAAAGAAACCACTCTGTAAATCCCATGTGATGGATCCATATTATCATAGGGAAATTTGGTTGTTGCCTCACTATGGGGGCAGGGAGGACCGTGATCAGAACCCGGTATGTTAACTGGAGAACCCCTTAGTACTCTCTTGCCCAACGGTCCTGGTCAGTGGTAAATGGGAAAATGCAATAAAGACCAGACATGGAGAACTCAGATCATTCAGGAAGGAAGGTGTGAATCATCTCACCAGGTAGAGAAGTCTATCCACCTGAGGTGCTGCAAGAGGAGAGGAGTACATAGAATGAACGGTGGGAGAAGGCAGTTCTGATGGCCAGTTGAGATTGCCCATCAGCCATGGAGATGAGGACTGCAGCAGCCACGTGTTATAGTAATTGTTTCTTTTGTACCCACTTGGAGCACTGAATGCTGAGGAGGATATGGTGAAATGTATGCACCTACATTGTTAATTAGTATTAACGTTACTTTTTTAATTATGAAAGTTTTCAAGTATGCACAAAAAGTAGAAATAATAGTATAATGAACCCAAGTATTTCCAATCCAAATTCAAAAATTCAGATTTTTTCCATACTTTATTTATCCCTCCCTTTTTTGTGTAATAATTTCAAAATAAGCCCCAGATACCATGTCATTCACCCCTACCTATATACCTCACTGTGCATGTTTAAAAAAAAAATGGCCATAACCGCATTGCCCTTCTCATACCTGACACACTCAAGCATAATATTGTATCAGCTAATGCCCAGTCCATTAATTTGCATGTCTCTAATTATTTAAAGACTATCTTGACATTAATACATTTTTGGGGACTTGTAATATGAAGCAATATAGAACAAGAATCTTAAAATTGTTCATACTTTTGGACCCAATTGGGCTGTTCCTGAGGGTTTAGCATAAGGGAAAAATTCAAAAGATGACAAAAGCATGATATTGTTTAAAGAATTATTCATAACAGTGAGAAGTTGCAAACAATTCAGGTATTTAATGCATCAGTCAGGGTATTGCCTGGCAAACAGAGCCCTCGCCAGTAATCCAATAATGGGCAAGTGGAATGAAGGAGTGATTAAAAAGGCGATAGGATATGTAGCAGTTCAGAGATCGGCAACAGCAGGAAGCCTAAGGTGGTAGACAAAGGAAGGGAGGTGGTACCAGCCTGGAAACTTGGGCCACATTGGGAGGGATGTCTGAAGCAGTCAGAACCAGAGAGGGGACACAGCCATCGCTGAGACACTGTCAGAGAAGAGAGTGGGAGAAATTCCCTGGCTTCTCCCTTTCTCCTGTCCTCCAATCTCCTGCTCGTGTTGCCTATCGGGTGAATCCAGCCAGAAGTAGGGGATGCTGGGAAGTGAAATTTTCAGGGTCAGCCCTCTGCCCCCTGAGAGCCCACTCAGTCTGGGAGATCAGCGGATGGATCTGAGAGCAAACAGGTACATGCCTCGCACATCAACAGGGGCCCTAAAATCCTTCCAGAACAAGATTAGTGCTAAATAAAAGGTAATTATCAACTCTCTGTATCTGCAGGTTCCACATCTGAGGATTCAACCAACTGTGAATTGAAAATATTCGAAAAAAAAAAATCTGAACATGTGCAGACCTTTTATCTTGTCATTATTCCCTAAACAATACAGCATAAAAATTATTTAGATAACATTTACATTATATTAGGTATTATAAATAATCTAGAAATATGCAAACACTACACCATTTTATATCAGGGACTTGAGCATCTGTGGATTTTGGTATCCGTGCGGGATCGTGGAACCAACCCCCGTGGATACCAAGGGATGACTGTACTGACTTATGACAAATCCACACAGTGTGTTCCTTGACCACTTAAATGACAATTATAAAGATTGTGTAGCAACATAGAAAACACCTATACTGAATTATAACATGGCATCATTACTCTACTTTTCCCTTTATAGTAACTATCACTTTCTAACACTAAAAATAAATCTACTTACTGCTCATGTTTATTTGTTGACTTGTACACCCCTTCCTACCCCTGCTAGGAAGTAAGCTCTGTGAGGGGCAAAAAAATCTTTGCTATTTTTGTTTGTTCATGTAGCTCAAGTGTCTAGAACGGTGCCTGAAGCATGGAGGGGATCGGGAGGGAGATGACAGGAATTAGGGGTGGGAGGTGGGAGGTGGAGGGGAGGAAGGGGGTGGCTCTGGCTCACCCCTTCACCTAGGAGAGCACGTGCAGGAGGGAGAGCTGAATGTCCACAGGACCGAGGGCTCCGTCTCCACGTAAGTGTCCACGCCTAAAGAGAAGACAGAAAACCTCCATTCTAATTCTCAAGGACTCACTGTGGTGCGATGAGCAGAAGCCCGGACCTACAGTCAGCCCTGCCACTGACTAGCTCTGCCCTTTGTCAAATTACCTGACCACTCTGGGCCATACTTTCTTTATCTATAAAGTGAGAATGATAATAATACCTGTCTCAGGGGGTTGCGCGAATAGCACCCAGCACAGGGATTGGCACGTAGTGGGTGCTCAGTAATGCGGGTTTCTTTAGTGCTTGCCCATCCTTCCTCCTGGGAGCCCTAGCCAGGCTTGGCGCTGTCCGCAGTGCTGAAGACATCCTCTCCCTTTCTCCCTCCCTCCTCTAACCGCCCTCTCTCCTTCCTTTCCAAATGCAGCTCCCCAGAGCACTAGGGTCTGAACAGATCTAATTTTCCAAGTGGCTTGTTCGGCCCCTCAGGGGGACAGGGAGGGAATGAGCATGCATGAGGCACTCCCAGGCAGGAGTTAGGAAGCAGGAGTGGCGATGGTGCAGGCTATGGGGGGATTGGGACTCACTCTGCCAGGCCAGAGCCTGCTCTGAGAGCCTGACACCAGACCTCGGTGCAGCCTTGGATCCACGAAGAGGTGGCGAGTGACTCCGATGGTGCAGCATGGCAGGTGGGTCTGGGCAGCTTGCTCTGAAGGAAGGCAAGAGGAATCAGGCTGGCTTCAGGGGCCAGAGGGCCCCTAACTCAGAGGAACCCCCCTCATCCCTCCCTGGGCTCCTATTTCTGTCATTCACCTTCCTGATTTTTTGTTATTCATGTATTAATTCAGCTAAAGGCATTTTAACTCTTGGGGTTATGGTCCTGTGGAGTTGACTACCTGCATGAGCTTGGCTCCATGAGCCATGCAAGCTGTGGCTAATCCTTGGCGCCCATCTCCCTGAGTCTAAAAAGACAGATGGTCCCCTCTAGGAGAGTCACACTGTTGTGCCTGGAGGTGGAGGCACTGGAAGCTCACACGCTCCTGATGGATGGGTTGGAAGAGGGGACATGACTAGCTTCAGAGACAAAAATCACCTGTGTCCTAATTTTTATCGACACATAGAACATCAGAGCTGAAGGATCTTTGGAGAGCTAAACTTCTAAACCAAGCTATCTCTGTACAGCTGGGGAAACTGAGGTATAGGAAGGAGTATGGACTTGATCCCACAAATCTGTGGCAGAGATGAGGCTAAAATCTGGCTCCTGCCTTGCCCCAAGGGTGGTCTGTTAAGGGCCGGGGCACTCTGTGAGCCCTGCAGGCCATCAGCTGTAGAATTCTCCGGGCACTTAGCAGGGCCAGCAGGGCCTCAGGCCAGGGGAGCCTGTTGCTGCTTCTTGGGACCAAGGGAAGCCACATGCCTGAGTGTGCCTCTGTGAGCCCATCTGTATACAAAGGAAGTGGTTTAGATGTTTCTATCTCCAAAGCGCCTTCAGCTCTGATGTTCAGGTGTCAATAAAAAGAGGTGATTTTTTCCTTTGGCTAGGAGGCAGGCAGCCAAGCTCCAGCCCCAATTCAGCCCTAACTTGGTGAGACCACGGACAAGTTGCTATCCTGTTGAGAGTTACAACTTCCTTCTCCGAAAAAAAAAAAAAAAAAAAAAGGCAAAAAGTCTCTTCTCAGAGCCTCTGGGAGGACCAGGCAAAGAAGTGGATTGCAGGTGCTTTGGAAAGTACAAACGGAGGGGAGAGGTGGCTGTGTTATCATCCGCAGGGCATGGTTATGATCAACTGTCTTTGAGTCCAGAACCCGCCCAGCTGCTCTGAGGGATTCATCTGGAGGGTGGATGGAACTCATCCCGGGGGCTAGGAGGCCACTTTGAGCACCACAGAAAGGAGAGGTCCAGAGGCTGGCAGAAGAGCTTTGAGCTGGGAGAACCACAGCCCTGCAGGCCAACGGGGCCAGGGATGGCCGGCCCTGCACCTTGGCTGCTTGGCAGATGGGGGACTGAGGCCTAGAGTGGGGCCAGGGAAAGACGGGGGCCAGAGTCCAGGCCTCCCACCTCCCTGTCCCACTTTCTCTACACGACAATACACCTGCCTCCCCTCAAAGATCTAATGGTGGTGATGATGACGATGAGAACAATTCCATTTAGTAAGTACCTACCTACTCAACCCCACCGTGGGGACTCTACACATTTTAGTTTTCACAGCTCTAGCAGGTAGTTATTCTCATCTACATTTTACAGATGAGGAAACGGAGGCTCGCAGTTAAGCATCTTGCCCAAGGTTAGGGGCTAGTGAATGATAACATAGGGTGGATTCTTCTATGTGGTTCCAAGACCCTTCTACTCCCCTGAATGGAGCATAATTTGTGAGGAACTACTCTACACAGACTGGCGCTGCTGGCATGTGGGGGTCACATCTTACTCTCCTGACCTGCGTGTTCTAGTGTAGGATTCCTCCTCTGGGAAGCCCTCCGTGAGCCCCTCCTCAGCCCACAGCCCTTCCTGCTCCCCCCCTCCTTCCGCCTACACTCACACTTGCGGGCAGCTCTGCCCTTGTCTGGGACCTGCCTCTACTAGCCTGGCAGTTCTTTAAGGGTGAGATTGGATCTTTTCCTTCCTGGGCAGCCATGGCGGTAGGCCGCTGGCTGCATAGACGGTGTGGGGAGAAGGCTGGCTGAGCCTGCGGGTGGAGAGTGGGCAGCGCAGGGAGGCAGCAGAGGCCAAGCAGGGGTCCCAGGGCGTGAGGAGGGGTGTGAGGATGGGAGGAGGTGGGGAATGCGCAGGCGTGCCGGGCAGGGAGGTCATGTGTGTCGTGGGGACGAGCTGAACCGACTTGAGTCAAACCCTACCTTTCTACTAACTCATGTCAGCTCCCTTAGTCTCCTCATCTTACAACGGGCATGGAAAGTCCGCTGTGTCTGAGCAGCTCTGTGAGGGGGACCAGAGAGGGGACATGCACGTGCACTGTAAACTCTCCAGTCACTGCTCCCCACGAGCACCACAGTGGGTGACACCCCGTACCTGGTGTGTGCATCAGCCACCAGGGCCTGTTGAGTCCAGTAGAGCCAAGCGGTGTGGGTGGTGCTGGGCTTGGAGGGGCAGAGGCAGGGGAGGCTCAGAGGGCACCAGGGGAGCTGGGCCCGCCTTGGGGGACGAGTAAAGGGAAAAATCATGGTACTAGGTTCAAAGATGTAGGATTTATTGAACACCTAAGTACCAGGGACTGTGCTAAATGCTTCACATGGTATCATTTGATCATCACAATAACTCCATAAAGTAAGCATAAAGCGAGTTGTAGAAAACGAGGCTCAGAAAGAGTCAGAGGTTGGTCTAGGGTCACACGGACAGAAACAGGGAGCCAGCTGTCTCCATAGCCCACACACCAAGAGATCAAACTCAGGCCCAGGACTTGGCTGGGGCCTCACAAGGCTGTGAGCCAGCCCCGGGAGGATGTTAGGCCCCCAGAGCTGGGGGGCCTTTAGAGATCATGGGTTCAAGTCCCTCATCTTACTAGTGAGGAGACAGGTTCTGGGAGGGTCGTGTGCCTCACAATCACACAAGAAGTGTTGGCAGAAAATGCTAGAAAGCAAACCATGTCCTTATCCCCCTTTCCCAGGGCTGCAGGGGGGCTCATACCCTGAAGGTTGGGACTGGATGCTGCCGTACAAGAGGACCTACCTGCCCTGCCAGGGCCCGTGGGGGTCCACTCTCAGTCATCCAAGGAAAGCCCCTTCCCTGCCACTTCTCTCTGTGGCGCTTTGGACTGCCGTCCTGTGGGCTGGCTCTGTCCCCCACCTGGCCTGGGGGGCAGGGACCTTCACCCTGGGAGTGCTGGGTCCCTGGGACTGTGACACCATCTTTGCCCGGGCCCTCCCCAGCGTGGCTGCCCAGCTGGCTGTGGACCGAGCCAACCGGGACTCCTCACTGTTGCTGGGCTCACGGCTGGCTTCCGTGGTCCTCCCCACAGGCTGTGACACCCCTCACGCCCTGGCCACATTCCTGGCCCACAAGAACACCGTAGCTGCTTTTGTGGGCCCTGTCAATCCTGGCTACTGCCCAGCGGCAGCCCTGCTGGCCCGAAGCTGGGGCAAGACCCTCTTCTCCTGGGCGTGTGGAGTTCCGGGGGGAGGAGGTGAATTGGCACCCACCTTGCCTTCCACTGCCCATGTGCTGCTGTCTATCATGAGACACTTTGGCTGGGCTCGCTCGGCCATTGTGTCCTCCCACCAGGACACCTGGGTAGCCACAGCCCAGCAGCTGGCCACAACTTTCAGGACACACGGGCTGCCTGTGGGGCTGGTAACCTCTTTGGGACCTGGGGAGCAGGGGGCCATGGAGGTCCTGAAGCAGCTCCGCACCGTGGACGGCCTGAAAAGTAAGTATACGCAGGTGTCTTCCTCCTGTGGGCAGCCTGAACGGCGTGTGGCCGCTGGTGGGAGCTCCTTCCACATCAGACACTGGGCTGAGCGCTTGACAATGGCCCTGCCTTTAACCTCACAGCGGTCTCGTGAGCTAGGCCTGCTGAAGTCTCCATCTCTCAGCTCAGAGAAGGTAGTAACCAGCCCAAGTCATACCTGGCCAGTGGCGCAGCTGGGCTTCGAGCTCTGACTCAAGTGTCGGTTGTGGATTGGGAGCAAAGGGCATTCTTGGTTGTTGCCTGGGGAAATGAAGGGAATGAGGGTGTAGCAATACTTGAGCCAGGAGGGGAGTTAGAGCCATTCTTAGTTTTGTTGAGTTAGAGTCATGACCTTCATGGATTCATTAATTAATTGACTGCTTCCTGCGTTTATCAAGCCTTCTCATGCTGGGTGCTGGGTTGGCAGAGTGACCAGGGAAGACACAGTGGCTGGTCTCCAGAGGATGACTGCGTGAGGGGGAGACAGGTGTGTAAGCAGGTGGCTATGACAGAGAGGTCGGGGCCACCCCAGGGAGCAGAGGCCTGCAGAGGCAGAGGAGGCATGGGCTGGGCCCTGGGAGATCTGAGGAGGCTTCTTGGAGGAGGCGACACTGAACAGTACTTAAGGAAGCAGTTAGCCAGGGAAAGGAGGGGAGGTGGGGTAGGGGAGAGGAGCACTTGGGGAGCAGAAAGGATCTTAGAGTTAATAATCTAGATTTTATTTTCAAACCATGGGTTGTGGCCCATCTAGGTAAAAAAAATCAATTTGGTAACTCAAGACTAGCATTATAAAGAAAGGACGAGAGTGGAATAGAAAAAGAGAGAGAAGAATAGAATTGAGTAGAATCAATCCAAATAGAATGGAATAAAAGTAGTACTCATGAGAGTGCTTTGCAGGCAGCAAGGGGAAGTGTGTTTCTCTGAAACTTCCTCTCGGTGTCCTCCACCTTTGCACGCTCACCTTGCGAGCATTCCAGGGTGCAATGTGTTTCTTACTATGGCACAGTGTGCCTGACTTTGGCTGGGCTCTGGGGACATGGGGAGGAACGGGCTGGGCCTCAGCCGTGAGGAGCCTACATCTGGCCGGGAGACAGGTGTGTGTGTACAGGAAACGGAGGAGCCCAGAGCCTGGGGGAGCCGATCTGCTTGGGGGTGGGAAGGGCTTCCCAGAGGAGGTGACACGAGGGCAGGGCGTGGCAGTGAGAAGCTGATCACAGCACGGAGCGAGGGGGAAAGGCACTCCAGGCAGAGGGAGCAGCTAGTGCAGAGGAGCGGCGCTAGCCTGCTAAGGGGACTAGGTGCACGGGGAATAGCTCGGTTCTGCGTGGCTGGAGCGTGGCAGCAGCGGGAGGGGCCATACGACTCCTTCTCCGCCCTGCTGCAGGCGTTCCGCCCAGGGGCCGGCAGGCGGGAGCCAGGGGCCAGAGTGGTAAGGGGAACGTTCTCTGGAGTCAGATTGCCAGGGTCCCACTGCCGCCTCCCTGCCCCCGCTGTGTGACCTTTCTGTGCGATAGTCGCTTCAGGAATGACACGAGGCTAATCAAACCCCCACTTGGGAGGGCTGTGAGGGTGGGATGGCTGCTGCAGGTAAGGCTTAGAACAGCGCTGCAGAGACGCGGGCTCGCCAGCTAGGCGCCTTCCTCCCCGGTTGTGCGGATCAGCTCCCCCCGGTGGCCAAACGCGGAACAGCGCTTCCAGCTCCGCAGAGAGAGGGGCGTTTTGCTGAGAAGCACCCCCAGCAGCGCAGATGCGAGACTGGCCTTGCTTCTGTTTCCACCCAGTCCTGGTGGGTCTCCTTCTGAGGCCCTCCCCAATATCCGGGGCGTGGAGAGGGTGGTCCGTGGCTCATGGCGCCCACAGCACAGCCACCCAGGGGCTCAGCCTAGGCCGGGGCTCCAGGCTCCAAACTCCATGTGATGAGGGGTGCTCAGGCTCCAGCAAGGAGACCCCCAGCCTTCCTGGGTGGATCCATTTTCCGGGGTTTTCTGGAGAAAAGGATTGCAGTAGGAACCTGGGCCACATCCGAAACAAGTGGTGGCCCTTTACTGGCTGCCATTGCAGCCCTGGTCAGGGACCCAAGAGGGGAAGAGAGAAAAGATGTGAGGAAGTCCAGTGTGGCTTGGGCGGTGGCTCCCTTCTGTCCTGGCGCCTGGGGATAAAATTGGCTGCCTTATTATTAAGGGCTATTTCTTTTACTAGGGAAAAAGTGAATGTATTCATATCTACTTAGACCTTGGGGATGCCACCCAGGGCCATAGTTAAGATTGCAAGCTGATGATGATAAGCAAAATGTGGTCTACCATGAGGTGGAATATTATTCAGCCATGAAAAGGAACAAAGTACTGACACATGCTACCCTAAGGACGAACCTGGAGAACATTACTCTAAGAAGCCAGACACAAAGGACCACATATTGTATGATACGAGTCCATTTGTAAGAAGTGTCCAGAGTAGGAAAATCCATAGAGACAAGAAGTAGATTAGCGTTTGACTGGGGTTCAGGGGAAAGAGGGGTGGGGAGTGGCTGCTACTGGGACAGGATTTCTTTTTGGGGTGATGAAAATGTTCTAGAATTAAATGGTGATGAAGGCTGTACAACTTTGTGAATATATTAAAACTACTGGATTGTACACTTTTTAAAAGAATGGATTTTATGATATGTGGATTATCTCAATTTAAAAAAAAAAAACCTTTAAAAAAGAAAAAAAAGGATGACAAACTGGGGGCCAGCCTGCCTGGGTTCAAATCCCAGCTCTCCCACCACGGTGGGCATGCATCGTGGGGCAGCTAGGCCTCTCGGCGCTTCAGCTTCCTCACCTGGAAGAGCAGAGCTGATGAACATGCCTCTCAGCGCTGCTGTAATCCTGAACGACTAAGTGTTTGGGAAAGCGCTTTAGGACATCGCGTAGTAAGCTGTCAATGCATACTGGCAATTGTCAGGGCCGGTGAGGTGGGTAGGGTGGGAAGTTGGTCAAAATTATTGGGTGGGCAGGCTGGGAGGACCATATTATTCATAATACACATCTATCCTCTGTCAAAGGGATATTTTTCACCAGATGGAATCCACTCTTGGTGACCTTGGCCATTTTTTGTTATTGGGGGCGGGGCGCGGGGAGCAGATTAAAGGGAAATTCCACCCTTGCCCAGACTGATGTCTGAGAGTTCCACGCTCTCCAGGGCCTCGGAGTTCTGGGCTTCGGGGAAGGCCACCAGGGAACTAGGCCCGAGAAGGTGACCCTGCTATCTCTGCCCCCAGTTGTGGTGCTGTGCATGCACTCGGCGCTGCTGGGGGGCTCGGAGCAGACCGCCCTGCTGAGCCGTGCTCGGGCCGAGGGCCTGGCGGACGGGAAGGTGGTCTTCCTGCCCTACGACACCCTGCTCTTCGCCCTGCCATACCGCAACCGCTCCTACCCGGCCCTGGGTGCCAGCGGGCCCCTGCGGGAGGCCTATGACGCGGTGCTCACCGTCAGCCTGGAGTCCGGCCCCGCAGACGAGGCCTTTGCTGCTGCCAGGGTGGGTGGACAGGCGGCTGCCCTCCTGGAGCCGGAGCAGGTAGGTCCGTGCAGAAGCACCACACCACACCTTCCTGGCCTTGGCCAGCGGCCCATCTGGCTACCCAGTTCCGCCTCCACTGTGGGCACATGGGCTGTCTCTTCTTGACAAAGTGGCTTTCTGCCTAGTTCCTGGGGATAGTCAGTCTCTCTCTCTGTCTCTCACATGTGTGTGTACTGTATATGTTATATATGTATGTATATGTATACAGTAGTCCCCCCTTATCTATAGGGGATATGGTCCAAGATCCCTATTAGATGCCTGAAACCACTGGTAATACTGAACCCTTATAAGTACTGTATTTTCTATGCATATGAACCTATGAGAAAGTTTAACTTATAAATTAGACACAGTAAGAGATTAACAATGACTAATAATAAAATAGAACAATCATAACAATATACTGTAACAAATGTTATGCGAATGTGCTCACTCTCTCCCTCAAAATATCTTAATATTTTCAGAGCACAACTGGCCATGAAAGTGAAATTGCAGAGTAGGGGACACTACTGTGTGTCTATGTCTCTCTTCTGCCTCGTGTCGCTCACCCTTTTGACCTGCCTAGTCAGTTCTCCTCGTGTCTCTCTCGCTTCTGTTTCTCTATGTCCAGCTTGTTCAATCCCTGCCATCCTCATTTCTGGCCCAGCCTCTTCCTCTTGCAGATGTTCTTCCTCCCTCGATCTGCCTCTGTCTAGCAAATGATGGAGTTCAGCAGGAGGAAGTGTTGGGAGTGCGGGAGGGTGGGGCAGAGGGCAGAGTCTCTGAGGTCACTGCTGGGATCCGGACAGTGTTGGAGCTGGGGGACGTGGCTGCTGGCCTGGTCTAGCCTCGCAGGACTCAGCCGAACTCGAGTCTCCCCTGGGAGTTCTGCTTCTTGGTGATAAGAAGACAGTAGTGTCTGGAAGTGGTGACAGGGATGTGGATGCTGATGGAGGGTCATTTGATCAGTCATTCCTCTGGCAGATGTAGACTGAGTCCCTCTCATGTGCCACCATGCCTGGTATCAGGGACATGGTGATGAACTAGACAGACCTGGCCTTCGGGGAGCTTCCATTCTGTTATGGGGAGACAGACAATAGCCAGGTAGCCAGATGGCTAAATTCACGTAGTGATCATGCTGCCGAGAAAACAGAACAGGATAAAGTGATAGAGAGAGGCCAGGATGGAGTCACGGGCAACAGGAGAGAGGAGTGGGGAGCCCACTCTGAGGAGGTGGCTCTTGAGCTGGGCTCCGAGTGATGAGGAGGCAGCGCACTGAGGATCTGGGCAAAGAGCAGCTAGACAGGGGGAGCAGCAAGTGCAAAGGCCCTGAGGCAGAGGGAGCTTCAATTGCTGGAGAAAAAGGCAGTGAGTGGCTGGACTGTCATGGGTGATGGAAAGAGGGATGGAGATGGGCCTGGGGCCTGAGCATGTAAGGCACTATAGGCCAGGAGAAGAAGTCTGCACTTATAGAAAGTAAAATAGAAAACCACCAGTGGGTTTTAAGTAAGAAATGGTTTGATTTATGCATTTTTAAAAAAATCACATTTGTTGCCTTACTATGAATGGCCTGAGGAGGGCCAGTGGGAGCCAGGAGGCCCCTAGGAGGCCCCCATGTGGCCCGGGTGAGCAGCAAGGGGCTCAGACCCAGCTAGCAGGAGTAGAGGTGGTGGGAGATCAGTTAAGTTGGGGATAAATTCTGAAATAAAGCCCCAAAGACTTGATGATGAACTGGAAGAGAGAAAGGAGTCAGGGTCAAGCCTTGGCTTTCAGCTTGAGAAACTGAATAGGGGTAGTTCCACTTCCTAAAATCAGGGGAAACGGGGCAGGAGTGGGGTTTGGTGTGGCAGAAACAGGTTGAATCTGCTAGAACCAGGAGCTCTGCTTTGGACATACTAGGTTTGAGATGCCTGCGAGACATTGGAGTTGGTGGTGGCCCCTATGGTGGTGGTTGTGGGGACTGTGAACCTGCTCAGTGGGGACTGAGTTGACACTGGGAGGGCCAGAACTCAGAGACGCCTGGGGCCTGTGCCATGGGGTTATGGGGCTGGGGGACCTTCTCTTCCACAGGTGTCCCCACTCTTTGGAACCATCTATGATGCTGTTGTCCTGCTCGCCCATGCCCTGAACCGCTCTGAGAGCCATGGGGCAGGGCTCTCGGGGGCTCACTTAGGAGATCACACTCAGGCTCTGGATGTGGCCGGCTTTAGCCAGAGGATCCGGACAGACGAGAAAGGCAGGAGGCTGGCCCAGTACATCATCCTGGACACAGACGGCCAAGGAAGCCAGCTGGTCCCCACCCATACCCTGGACACAGGCACGTGGCGAGTGCAGCCCCTGGGCAGGGCCATACACTTTCCAGGAGGAGCCCCTCCAGCCCATGACTCCAGCTGCTGGTTTGACCCCGATACACTGTGCATGAGAGGTAATTCATCATTCATCCACCCATCCGTGCATCCATCATCCATCCTTCTACCCGTCTATCCATGCATCCATCCATCAATCCACACATCATCTATCCATCCATCCATCCATCCATCCAGGGGCAGGTGCAAAGAAGGGACTTGACACTTCACTGAGAAGACTGAGCCAACAGTTGTGAAGCACCAGGGAACACTAGAAAGACCCCCCTCAGTTAGGCAGGGCTAAAGCACTTCCAGAGCACCCTCCCCTCTCTCAGCTCTCCTAATCTGCACCATGGCTTTGTGACTAGGCTGTTATCTTCTGTGGGCACCAGTGCAGAGCTAAAGCTCAGAAAGGCTTGGTGACTTACCCAAGGGCACACAGGGAGGCGGTGGCTGAACTCATGCTGAGCCTAAGTCAGTAGACCCCAAGTGCAGGATTCCTTTCCTCATGACTCTAGGGAGTGTGGAACATGGAGGCACACGCCTTCTGATTCCCGTCATTCATCCCTCCAGAGTATCGCCCCTGATGAAATTACACCGACATACCCATGCATCAGCATGCAGAGATGCACACGCACATGTGTGTATAAGCAAATGCACCCGTACTCCCCGATGCACACCTAGTGATCGTTACTGCCATTGGTGGGTAAACTCAGATTTGGCCAGGCTTGCTGATGTCCCTGCTCCGCCCCAAGCCTCCCCATCCTCCTCCTGACGGAGGCTCTGCCCCCTCTCCCAACACTGCTCTATGGACATAGCTGACTCCTTGCGTTTCCCTAAGCACACACCACTTTCAGGCTTCCCTTGACTCTAGCATTTTCCTCTCCCTGACCCTCCACCCCCGCCCCAGCCTTGCCGGGCTAACTCCTACTTGTCCTTTAAGGCCTGGGTCACTGTGCTCAGCCCTGGGCATATGGGAGCGAATGAAGCAGCATCCCTGCCTCATGAGGCTGGTGCTCTGGAAGATCAGACCCAGGCTCTGCTCTCCAAGTGCATTGGTCTGGTGGCAGAGACAGGACAGCCAGAGGCACCAGCACACAGTGTGGTCAGAGCCATGCCGGGGCAGCTGGGGGCTGATGGAGCCCAGAGGAGATCTTTACAGCCCCCCCCTCCAGCAGTCCCGGCTTACAGACTTCACCCTGGGGGAGGTTTTAATGAACTCATTCAATAAGTCAATCAGCAAACATTTACAGAGCATCCACTATGTGCTGAGCTCAGTGCTGAAAATTGAGGGGACGGCAGATAAGATTCGTGGTCACTGCCAGGACCCGTGATGGAGGGAGACAGAAGGGTAAAGGCAGGTGGACAGGTGTCCAAGACGGGGCACCCAGGAGTGGCAGGACCCTGAGCAGTAGCACCAGCCTTGGAGTTTGCCTTCTCCACCACCCCACTGTGGGCACACGTCCTCTCTCACTGGCCAGGGCAGCAATGTCCCCAAGGCCTCCCTGCGCCTGCCCTCACCCTGATCCTTGGAAGATGTGATCAGATCTGCCGCTGCCCTGCTCGCATCTGCAGAGGCTCCCACCTCGCTCAGAGTCGAGCCAGAGTCCTCACAACATTCTTCTTGGGGCACTGTCCCCATCACCTGCCTGCCCGCATGCCTCCCCCTTGCTGTGCCACGCCGCCCTGGCCTCCGTGCTGTTCCTGGAACGTAGCCGGCACACTCCTGCTTCACGGCCTCCGTACTTGCCGCTTCCGGGTCTGGAGTGCTCTTCCACACCCGCCGTACGGCTTGTCCCCTGTCCTCCTCCAGGTCCCGACTCAGTCTTTCTTCCTAGCAGCCCTGGGTGAGAGGCGGGATGTGCAGCGGGTAGGAGTCCAGGTGCCGCGGCCAAACTGCCAGGGTTTGAACCCAGGCTCTGCCACTCATAGTCACTTAACCTCTGTTTCCTCATCTGCAAAACCATGGTCATGACCACAGCTACCTCCAGAAGTTACTGTCAGGAGTAACTGCACTGAATCACATGACATCCCTAGCACAGGTGCCTAGAACAGTGCCATGTACAGCTGTAAAGGAAGTACCAGAGTACTTGCTGCTACTGTTATTATCCGGACTCAATTCAGATTGGGGAACCCCAGGAGGGGCAGGGGGACAGTGCTTGTGCTCTAATAGAAGGAAGCAGGGGGCACGGGAGGCAAGGAGGGAAGAAGACATGGCAGCAGAGGTCAATGTTCTCTCTCCAGACTGGGACTGGGCATTTCCCCACCTCACCGGCCCATGCTGGTGCTGGGGTTGCCCAAGCAAGGTAGTCCTCCCCACCTTGCCTGGTGGTCCTAAACAGCCCCTCCTGACACAAGGGCTAGAGACTTAGATTCGGTGTAAGGACTCTTCTAACAGTCGGAGACATCCCACAGTGAAACTGGCTGCCAAAGCAGGTAGTGAGTGGCCCATTGCAGAAGGCATGCAAGAAGTAGGATGGCCACTGACAGGGATGCATTTCATAGTTTTTTATCCAGCGCCTGCCCTGTCCGGGCCTGTGTTAGGTGGCAGGCTTGCCAAGAGGAGTAAGGCAGAGGCTCTGCTGTCCAGCTCTTCTTGGTCTAGTGGGCAGGGGCCTGACACGTGGGCAGACAAAAGGCCGTAGTGTGATCAGGACTGTGATGGGGTCTGAGCAGGGCCTGTGAGCTGTGGGGCAGCCGGAGATGAGAACACAGACAGCAGCACTGGGAATCGCCATCTGTGTGACAATCCACCCACGGCAGGACTTTCCCAGCCAGGGGCCACTCTGAGCCTCCCCTCTAGGGAGGAGGCTGGGCAGAGGTTGTGTGTCCATTTCCAGGGAGGAACTGAGGGAGTGCGTGACTGCAGGGGCATAGTGAAGGGGACTGTCCTCCCTGTGCAGTGTTACTGTAATGACTCCTGTCTGTCCCCGCTTCCCCCACAGGTGTGCGGCCCCTGGGCAGCCTGCCCGCTCTGGCACTGGCCTGCCTCCTGGCGCTGGCCGGCGGGGCCCTCGCTTGCCTCATCAGGTGAGACTCTGTACCAGGTGAGGGCCTGACTCTGCCTCTCCACGCCGCCCCCATCGGGCCTCCCTCCTGTGGGCACAGCCAGGCAATTTGCTTTCCCAGCCTCCCTCTCCTGGGACCTCAGGGCCCCTCAGCGACCCTGCCCATGCTAGAGCCCTGGCCAGGACTGGTCAAGGCCCCGGAGGCCTCCTGGAAGGTCCATTTGAGACTTGAGGGAGAAGCCTGTGATCTTGGACATGACTTCATCCCTGAGCTTCAGGCTCCCCTTCTGTTCAATCAGGGGCTGGCCGGGATGATCCCCAACGACCCCTCAGCTCTGAAAACAATTCTCCCTGGGTCTTAGCTCGTCTGTGTTCCTGAATCCAGACCATGCCTGAATCTTGGCAGATCTGGAAGGGGGCAGCCTTCGGCTCCCAGCCCTCACTGGGCTGCCCCGTGAGGCCTCCAGACAACTTGGGAGCACTGAGGCTGGGACCAGCAGGTGCATCGGGCCCCGGGGGTCCAGATCTGAACCTGAGGCCAAGGGGCTCCTTGGAAACAGTGCCCAGTGCCCTCCCTGCCCAGCGGGGACTGCTGGGGGACAGAGCTGGAAACGGAGAGAAAAGGAGGGCTCTGAGTCAGAGGCAGGGACAAGGGCCAGCCCGAGGTGGGGGTGACGTTTGTACCACTCCCACTGCCCTGCACTTTCTCTTGCCTCCAGATTGTGCATCCAGCGGCTGCGGCTGGTGCGGGGTCCCCACCGGATCCTGCTGACCGCCCAGGAGCTCACTTTCATCCATCGGCCCCTGAGCAGACGGGTGTGTGGGGCAGGGGCTGAGCTGGGCGGGCAGGACGTACCCTGGGGCCTTGTCTGGGGTCCTGACCACACCTGCCACCTCCAGAGACTTCGTGTGGACAGTGAGTCGAGAAGTGTGGCGGATGGTGGGAGCCTGAGGTCAGTGGCCCAAGGCTCAGCGAGGAGCCTGCCAGCCCCCCAGGAGCCCACCAACGTGGCCCTGTACCAGGTGAGCCCACCAATGTGGCCCTGTACCCCGGACCTGGGGGACTGAGTCAGTTTGGAGAAGCTGGGGAAGCCGTAGCCTCCTAGGCCTTTGTGTCCCCACTCCTGTTACAGAATGGGACACTGAGGCCTGGGTAGAAGCAATGACTTTCCTGGGTCGCCCTGACATAGTGTGCAGCAGAGCTGGGAGTGGGAAGCGGGGCTCCGACCCCGGCCCAGTGAGGTGCAGGATCTGAGCCTGGGAGACAACCAGTTCCTGGGCACTTGGGCCTGGGTACTGCCCATGTGAGCCACCCCAGGGCCTCTCTCCGTCTCCAGGACCAGCCTTGGTCACCCTCCCACCTGCTTAGGCAAGGTGAGATCCCGGGTCTCCGAGGCCCTGATGTGGGGGGCAGCACCCAGCCCAGGACAGCCGTGGGCAGAGGCCAGGCCACTCTGACAGGGCAGCTGGAAAGTCAGAGTTCAGCCCAGCAAGATTCGAAGGTTGCCGGGGACACTGTGATATCTCAGGTGCTGTCATTCTCAAATTCAACCATCCAATGACGCTGTGATTCTCCTACTCAGCGACTCTCGTGGTTGACGGGCCAGGCTAATTGTTTCTATAGGAAGCGACACGAGACCCTCGCTCCTCCTTTTCCACCTTGTCCCTGGGGAATTCCATCTTTTTTCTTTGCTACTGAAAGAAGGCTTTAATGACGTACAAAGTGTATTGTGTGTGGCCGTCTGTGTTAGCTGACGGGCTGCCAGTGAGCCTGAGGGACAGAGGAAGCGACGGTCACATCAGCCCCAGGGCCAGGCCACAGCAAGGGCAGCACCGTGACATGAGCCCCTCCTCCTCCACCTTGTCCCTCTCCCCCCCTAGAGTCCCTGGGTCACAGACACCCCAGTGCTTCCCAGGGTTAGGGGTGACATGGCTGCCTGGGGCCACAGGGCAAAGCTGACCTCCAGGCCGGGAACGCGCGTGCTTCATATCCACCATCTCCTGAGCCCTTGAGGTGGGGTGGGCGCTGTCGTCCTCCCTTACAGACTCGGAACATGCAGCTCAGAGAACTGAAGTCGCCCGCCCCAGGCCACAGAGCTAGAAAGTGGTAGAGGCGGGACTGGAACTGGAGTCCATCAGCCAAAGCCGGCCCCTGGCTCTGCCGGGTGGCAGCACAAGTCCAAGTGCTGTTTCGGCTGACCAGCCCCCGCCTGGCTGGGAGCGCACAGAAGGGGCGTTTGTGGGGAAGAAGCCAAGGCTGAGAGAGGTGGAGGGACCCTCCTGAGGTCCCGCAGCTGGGGAACAGCAGTGGCTGAGCTCTCGTTGTTCTGCCTTGCACAGGGAGACTGGGTGCGGCTGAAGAAGTTCGAAGTGGGCCTGTCACCCGAGCTGCGCCCGAGCTGCCTCAGCCTCCTGAGAAAGGTAGGGCTGCGGGGTGGGCGGGGAAGGGGCTGCTCAGGGGATCTGACTGCTCTGGATTGGCCTCTACTCAACCTGGAAGTTTCCGGCCTCAGGGATGAAGTCACCGCTGTCATTGTAATCCTGCTCATTGACAGCACCTCAATCGTGGTTATACATTGTCACTGTCACCACCACACACACCAGCATCCCTAAAGCCAGGGCACCACCCCAATATGACCATCCCCAAGCCCACCAGGGGCACAGTCCCCTCCATCAGTGCCATCACGTGGCACACTCAACACCACCAAGGGACCTCGTCCTGCACCCTCCCTCCCTCCGCCCGCCCTCCCATTTATTCACTATTTATTGAGCATCACTTATGAGCCAGGCAGTGTTCTGGGCTTTGGGGATACAAAGTGGGGAAGAGAGACAGGGCTCCTTCCCTCGGGAAGATTCTAGTCACTTGTCATCACTAACTACACAAGTGCCTTCACCCCTGAAGGCATCATCATTTTGAGAGGCGCTGGGGGATGGAGGACAGAGCACAGGATTTCAGTCAGGAAGACCCAGATGGAATCCTGCCTCCATGAACACTCAAGCTTTCCTGTAAAATGGATCTAGTGATGTCCACCTCCAGGGGAATTATGGGATTGCAGAGAATATATGAAATAACCTAGAACTGTTCCTGGCAAAAACTGTGCTTTTGTTAAATAGTGAATTTTATTATTATTCCCAATATCACCACTATCTGAAGTAAAGTGCAGAGAGATTAAGTGATTGAGGTTAAGTTAGGCATTTCCCACTGGGTATCTTGCAAGCAATGCAAGTAGATGTTTCTTGAAAGAAAATGTCCTACATGTGGCCACATAGGTTTGAAAATTGCTTGGGTTAGCCACAGGACATCTCAGAACCTTTAATATGCTATCTATCACTGTGTAACAACTTACCCCAAAATGGGGTAAAACAATAACCATTTTATAATATCTTACAATTTTGTGGGTAAGAAATTTGGCAAGGACGCAGCAGGCAAGTCTTCCATCCTCTCTGTACTGGTTGGGGAGCACTCGGGGGTATTCAGCTGGTGTTAATAAAGGGACTGTCAGAGCTTGGCCCACAGGCCGAACCAGGCCCGCCGCCTGCTTTTGCAAGTACAGTTTTACTGGAACACAGCCATGCTCATTCCTTATGCGCTGTCTCTGGCGCTTTCATGCTACCGCGGCAGAGGTGAAGAGCGGTGGCAGACAGTGTATGGCTTGCAAAGCCAAAAATACTCACTCTTTGCACCTTTACAGAAAAGTTTGCTGGTCCTTGGTCCAGAGGGCCCAAAAAGGCTTCACTCACACACACTGTGCCTCGGCAGGACGGTCGGAAAACTGGGCTCAACCGGCCTCGTCTTTCCTCTCTGTAGTCTCAGGGCCTCTCCATGTGGTCTCTCCAGCGTGGTGACCCAGGGTAGGACTTCCTACCTGCTGGTTCAGGGCTCTAATGGAGAATGTTCTAAGAGACAGGAAATGGAAGCTGCCAGTGTACAAGACCAGAAAAGTACAAGACCACTTCCACTGTATTCTATTGGTCACAGAAGTCACAGAGCTGCTCGGCTTCAAGGGGAGGGGACAGAGTCCCACCTTTTGATGACGGGAGTGTCAAAGGAATGGAGGCCATTCCTAAATCTCCACATATGCTAACATGCTTGTGAATCTCTGAGCGGGGAGAGTATATAGGTTTCCCCGACTTAGTTGACCCCTGAACTGTTTGTGTGAGGAGGGCTGTGCCAGGCAAGGCTTCTGTCTTTCCTGCTCTGGCAAGTGCTGGTGTCCCTGGTTGGGTTCAAGTTTTGTAACTCGCTGGGCAGCCATTGGAGAGGCTACTTTCTGCTTATGCCTGATCCCTTCTGCTCCTCCTCCATCCTCCTTAATCCTCTAGTCTTGGGAGAGAGAAAGCATACAGTTTTCAGGACCATGCTATCACTTAGGTTGGGAAACAGGCATACATACCTAATTTATGGAGTTGGATACTTTCACTTATTCATTCACGGTGCTTTCACTCACTTGTTCACTCATTCTTTCATGCTTTCATTCATCCATCCTACCATCCACCATCCATCCATCCACCCACCTATCCACCATCTGCCCATCCATCAACCCACCATCCACCATCCATCCATCCACACTTATCCATCCATCATCCACCATCCACCATCCATACATTCATCCATACCCATCTGTCCACCACCCATCCACCCATTCATCCACCCACCACCATCCATCATCCTTCCATTCACCCACCATCCACCATCCATCCATCCACACTTATCCATCCACCATCCACCATCCATACATTCATCCATACCCATCCGTCCACCACCCATCCACCCATCCATCCACCCACCTCCATCCATCATCCATCCATTCACCCACCATCCACCATCCATCTATCCATCCATCCACCCATCCTCAAAGGGCCCCTGGGGGCTGCTAAGGTGTCCATTGCCCTGGCAGATGCGGGAGCTTCAGCATGAGAACGTTGCCACCTGCTTGGGCTTTTTCATGGCCCCTGGGGCCAGTGCGCTGGTACTGGAGCACTGCCCCCGGGGCAGCCTGGAGGACCTGCTACGGAACGAGGCCCTGCCGCTAGACTGGACCTTCAAGGCCTCCCTGCTGCTGGATTTGATCCGCGTGAGAACCCTCCCCAGGCCTGGAGCTGTGGGGCAGTGGGGAGGGCAGGGAAACAGAGGCCCGGGTTCCCCACACCTGGGCTCTCCCCACTGTGTCTAACTGAGGAAGACCTAAACAACGCGGCCAAGGGGGAGGTGAGCAGGAGGCTTCCTGGGGCCTGTGGGAGCTCTGAGAACCCCAGGGCCCCTCACACTCAGCACAGACCGAATGGACCCCCCTATGTGCACCCCAGGGCATGCGGTATCTGCACCATCGACGTTTCCCCCACGGCCGCCTTAAGTCCCGAAACTGCGTGGTGGACGGTCGCTTTGTGCTCAAAGTCACTGACCACGGTTACGAAGCACTCCTGGATGCTCAGCGGGCTCCGAGACCCCGGCCAGCCCCAGAAGGTCAGCTCAGGGGTGGACAGGGAGCCGCCAGTGGGTTCTGAGGTCTCTGTTTACTCCTGGTGGTGGTACGGCGGGGAAGTGGGGGAGATCTCCAGTCTTCTGGCACTTTCTGTGGTATGACCTTGGGCTGATCGCTTTTCCTCTCTGAAAGCCTTAGGCGCTTTCCCTGTGAATCGGGGAGAATACACCCTTATCCTCCCAGGTTACAGGGAGGCGTGAGGATGCCACAGGTGTGAAGCGCCTGGCCCAGCCTGGCCCAGCCGGGATGGTCAGTGGGTGACGATGGGCGGCCCTGCCCTGTGATTGCAGAGCTGCTATGGACGGCTCCTGAGCTGCTGCGGGGGTCTGCGGGCCCCGGGCCGGGCACCCTTAAAGGGGACGTCTTCAGTATTGGCATCATCCTGCAGGAGGTGCTGACGCGAGGCCCGCCCTACTGCTCCTTGGGACTCTCAGCAGAAGGTACGGGGTCCTCTCTCCCCACTCGGCTTGTCTCTGGCTGGAGTTTCCTTGTCGCCAGGGAGCTCTGTGACCATCAGGAAGTCCGGGCCTGAAAATAACCACACAGACACACAAACCTAAAGTATGACCATGAGAACTGGGCTGCCTCGACTTAAGCCCAGCAGCTTTCCACAACTCCACCAGAATGGCAGCAGACCAGCTCCAGGGCCTAACGACCTTAGTTTCTGGGTGAGAACCCCAGCCCCTTCCTTGCTCCCCAGTGTCACTGCCATGTCTGCCGGTGCTCATGCCCGGACTGCACCTCCCTCCAGCCCAGCACAGACTTGTGTCCACACAGACCTCAGTCCTACCCGGGCTGTATCACTTACACATATCTTGTGACCTTACACAAATCCCTTACCCTCTCTGAGCCTCAGTTTTCTCATCTATAAAATGGGGATCCAATTTAAAAAAGTGCCAGATGCCCAGTCCCGTGGCTGAATAGTTTGCTCAATATTTAGGGGCTTAGTTACCTGCTCAGCTAGGGCTCCTTTAAGAGCACCCCTGTCCCCATACACAGGATAATCACTCGTGCCTTCCACACTGTCGCCTGGCCTGTACACATTTTCTCTTTTCTGGCCCCAGTGCCAGGGCCCAAGTCCAGAAACGTTTCCTCCCTGCTGTGTTCTCTATCGGGGCTCCCTGGCCCCCTGGCCACTCTTCCAGTTGTCTGCACAGACACCCTGGCACCTCAGCCCATAGTGCAGGGCAGTGACAGAGCCAAGCCCTCCGCCGCCCCCCAACCCTGATGGATAATCTATAACTCACAGGAGGCCGGGCCCCTGCCTTTCTCCACCACAGCACGGCCCACGGGATAATGAGCATTCCAGGCCCCAGATTTATGAGGTGGAGCAGCGGGAAGGAGGGGGCTTTATCCGGCCATTTGTTCAACACTCCTCAGCTGCCTCCCCCCCACATCTGCCTCTGCGGGAGGGACGGACCCACCAGACGGATCCGCCAGCCACGCTGAGTGCAAGGCCCTCCAGGCAGGGACCCAGACCGCGAACCCTCTGGCCACCCTTGGACAGGGCTGTCAGGCCAGGGCCTGCTTCCTGGGGCGTGCCTTCTCTGGCCTCAGGGAGGACAGGGTTAGGGACACAGGATTTGGGAGGCACCAACCCAAGTCCAGCTCCAACCCAACTCACCTGACTGCTTTGAGTAAGTCTCTTGAGGCTCTAAGCCTCAATTTTCTCTCTGTAAAGTGGGGAGCACAAGGCCTGCCTTCCAGAGTAGCTGTGAGGATGCGGGGAATGCTTTAGACAGAGTGCCTGGCGCGCCGCGGCGCTGAGGAAGCACTGCCTGGGTGCTGCCAGGAGCGCGCTGATGAAGGGGCCAGGGCTTCGCTCCTGACTCGAACATCCTTCTCAGCTCCTACATGTGCAGGGCCCTTTGCAGTTTCCAAAGCACTTTCATGTGCATTGTTCCTAGGACAAGCCTGGGAGGTGGGCAGTTGCCCCCTTTACAGAGCTGAGTGAAGCAAGGCTCAGAGAGAGGAAGGGACTTCTCAGAGGGGAAGCAGTGGGATGGCGGGCGGAAGTCCCCGATCCAAGTCCAGTGCTCTCGCCCTAACATCTCTTGGAGTCATCCACGGAGCATCTGCCCAGGCCCCACCAGGCCTCTGGAAGCCGGCAGCACGGGCGATCCATTAGTGGTGGCTTGGGTGCAGGCAGCGTGCCTGGCACCAGAGGGGAACACGAGGCCTGGCCTGGCCTGGGGCAGAGGGTCTCAGCATGCTCACGTATGCAGACTTGATTCGAATGTCAGAGAAGGTCGGAGCCTCACATGCTGCTATTTGACTTTTAATATCCGCTGACTGAGAAAATACCCAGTGACAAAATCTGCTCTGAAACCAGCACCACTTTGAAGTGGATTTGTATTGTATTCATTACGGTGCCATCGGCATGCTTTTGAGAAATAGCCGTACATGTGTGCATGTGATGTGTTATTGGTTCCATCTGCACATACTCCTTTGTGCGCACAACAGCTTCCCAGACCCGCACCCGGGGGCCCGCAGGGGTCTGACGCTGCAGGCTGGGAAGCTCTGGCCAGGCGGAACCCGGCCCAGCTCTCGTGTCTGCTTTTTACCGCCCTGTGTGGGTGCCCTGCTTCACCCCCAGGAGCCTCAGTGTCTGTGTCTATAAAATGGGACAGCGACTTGTGCACTGTCCCCAACAAGGAGGCCAACTAAGGGATGGGAGGGGACTGAAATCCAGAGAAGTGTCTCTTCACTGGCTCCAGGGGCTCCCCCCTCCCTCACTCGTGTGAGGAGGGTCCCAGCCGGACCCAGAGGAGATTAACCTGCTCTGCCTCGTAACAGCCCTTGGGGCATGGGCCATTATCACACCCACTTTATAGGTGAGGAAACTGAGATTCAGAGAGAATGTAAATGGATAATCTGGAAGTCAGTTCTGATCCGGTGGTCTGGAGCCTGAGCTTGGAGTCAGCCCCTCCTCCTCCCACTCTATTGTAGTCTCTCCCAGCTCCCCCTGGCTCTCCAACAGCCTCCCAAGACAGAGGTTATAGCATCAGCTGTTAAGTGGGGAAACTGAGGCACAGAGTAATGGCAAACGGCAGAGCCAGCAGGAGAACACTGGTCTTTCTACCCTTGGCTTGGTCTGGTGTGGGGCCAGGATGACCCAGGCAGAGTTGACTTGGGGAAATAACAACGAGGATGATGATGGTGGTGACAAGCGGGCTGTCTTGTTCACACTTGTGGGAGTTGGCACCAGCCTCCAGGTGGCAGTGCTGGAGGAAAGAGCCACAGTGTGGGCATCACTGGCAGCAGAGCAGCGGCAGCTGCTGTGGGGCCTGGGGGCAGGGGAGAGCCTTTTAGGTGCCAGGCACCTAGCGTCCGTCATCTCCTCCTCGGCACCCCTCTCTCGAAGGCAGTTTATTAAGCTCATTTCGCAGATGGGGAGACTGAGACTTGGAGAGGCCACCATCCTGCCCACTATCTCATAGGAAAGTGGTGGCAGATCCAGAACTCAAACCCAGCTCTCCCGGCTCCCAGTCTGAGACCCGTGCCCTGGGCACACTGTGGGGCAGACCCAGGAAAGCAGCAATGTCACATCCACTGGCCAGCACGCCCTGGACACAGGAGACAGGAGCGGAGAAGCATCCCTAGGGCCCAAACCCCACTCCCCTACAGGCCTAGCCTGCCCTACCTCTCAGCACCCGAGCCAGCCCTCTCCCGTGAGCCCTCCCGGGACCTCAGGACCACAGCTCCCATGGTGTTTGCTGTAGAAATCATCAGGAAGGTGGCGTCTTCCTCTCCTTTGTTCCGGCCGCTGGTGTCCCCGGACCAAGGGCCACCCGAGTGCATCCAGCTGATGAAGCAGTGCTGGGAGGAGGCTCCAGAGGACAGACCGAGCCTGGACCAGATCCACACCCAGGTGAGTGCTCCCAGAGGAGGGGGTGCTCGCGAGAAATGGCCCATTCGTTCCGCTGACTTTGCCCAGTGTGAGCTCCATGCTGTCCCTGGGACCTGGAAATGCTATGCCATAAGGGGCCACCGCCAGCACCATCACCCCTGGCGTCCACCCTCTAAGGAGAGCTCTCTCAGGATCATGGGCTCCAGGGACGTGTGTCCAGATGCCTTTCTGGGTGCCAAGCCCTGAGCTAAGTGCAGCACTTCCTTCCTCTGATCCTCACGACAGCCCTCTGCAGAAGCAGTGCTATTAGCTTGGCTAGTGGGAAAGAAACAAGGCCTGGCGAGGTGAGGGGACTTGCCCAGCGTAGCTGTGACAGCGTAACAGTGAAAGCGGGGGCTGCAGTCCAAACCCAGCTTTGTCTGTCTGCACAGCTATGCCGCAAACCCCACCCCGCACCGGGCTCCTGGCGCCTGAGCCAAGGGGCCATTGGTGGCTATGGAGACAGCGCTACTTCCTGAGTCAGTGAGAGGAAGATGTGAGGGCCCTGCAGAGCCCCCCGCCTGCCTTGGGAACTGCAGCGGGAGGGGTAAGGCAAGCCCCGGCGGGTCTGCAGGGTGGCGGAGGAGTGCGTGGGCTGATGACACCCCACGGCCAACCCATCAGGCCCAAGGTGACAGCTTCATGCCTCCCCTGCCTGCCCTCCACGCCCCAGCCACAGTGGAAGATTGCCAAGAGAGGTTCAGCGAGCCAGAGAGGGCACCAGCCCAGGTGATGAGGGAATGAGAAGCTGCAGGGCAGACAGAGGAGAAGCCCACAGGTGTCCTTTGAAAAGCTCCCCTGCATGCCCTCCCCACCTTAGCTGCGGCACTGGGGGGCCCACTTCGCAGAGAGAAACCTGCCCTCAGAGTAGTGAGCTCTGAGTGGTCACTGTGAGGGTGGGCAGCAGAGCCAGGACGAGCCACCAGCTCTTAAGACACCAGCCTGGACTCTTTCCGGGGATCAGAGATTGCCCAGAGTGAGAGGTGGCTGTGGGCAAGGTCCCCTGTCTAAGGCTCCGTGGGAGGCTGAGGCAGGCGCACACTGTGATCTGCATGAAGACGGAGGGAATCGCACCACGCTGCGAGGAAGGCCAAGGGTCAGAATGCCTGTCTTCACGTCTGTGCTGCCACTTGCCTACCGCGTGATCCTGGGCAAGCCAACGGCCTCTTGAGCCTCAGCCTCCTCATGTGTTACCTGGAAAGATACACTAGTCCTGGCCTCACTCTCCAGATAGGCGTGATCAGCAAGTGAGATAACTAATTATTACAAATGTAGTTCTCTGGCCGGGCGTGGTGGCTCACGCCTGTAATCCTAGCTCTCTGGGAGGCCGAGGCAGGTGGATTGCTCAAGGTCAGGAGTTCGAAACCAGCCTGAGCAAGAGTGAGACCCCGTCTTTACTATAAATAGAAATAAACTAATTGGCCAGTTAAAATATATATAGAAAAAATTAGCTGGGCATGGTGGCGCATGCCTATAGTCCCAGCTACTCGGGAGGCTGAGGCAGAAGGATCGCTCAAGCCCAGGAGTTGGAGGTTGCTGTGAGCTAGGCTGATGCCACGGCACTCTAGCGCGGGCAACAGAGTGAGACTGTGTCTCAAAAAAAAAAAAAATGTAGTTCTCCGAGGAGAGAGTAAGGTACTAGAGAAAGAACACCGACATTGCAGTCAAAAGACCTGAGTTTACATTCATTTCACGTTGTTCTGGGAGTACTAGCCAACGCAATTAGACAAGAAATTGAACACCGGAAAGGAAGAAGACAGTGATGGCTATTTGCAGATCCTATGAGTGTGCTCCTAGGCCATCCAAAGGAGCAATGGAAAAGATATTCCAAATGATAAAATAATTCAGTGGGTGGCTGGTGGCAAAATTCATATATAAGACTTCAGTTTGAAACTCAGTTCCACTATGTGCTTCTTGGCAAGTTATTCACCTCTGAGATCCTTTGTCTTTTCATTTATGAAATGGTGACCCTCCATGCAGAGGTGGCCTTGTAGTCAGCTTCAGGTCCTTGCTGCTGTCTCAAAGTCAGCAGCTGTCACACCCACCCTTTAAAGCTCATGACTCCGATTTTAATGGACAATATGAAATAGGTGCCCTTCAGGGGCTACTGCCACTCCCTACCTTGCAGATATTTGGCTGAGAGAAGTGGTATAAATGGAGGTTGGATGTATATGCCAACAGACAGACAGACAGACAGACACACACACACACACACACACACACACATTCAAGATGCTGGATTTAGACAAGAATGGAGCCCTTCGCTTTGACCATCATTGATTTGCTTCTCCTACTGACTGTACTTCGGGAAGCTGCAAACCACATTGGGGAAGGTTCTAGTAAGTCTCCCTAGGAAACCTGCTGCCAGATTTCCTGTAAGGTTGTTGTTAAAGGTGCGGTTTATGACCACACATAAGTGTCCTCATACAAAGACCTATATATATAATCTACATGTATTCTTTCTACCTATTCACTCATCCATACATTTACCCATCTGTCTATGTATCCATCCATCCATCCATCCATCCATCTGTCTATCCATCCATCCATCTATCCATCCATCCATCCACCCACCCACCCACCCACCTACCCACCTATCTATCGGTTGATCTACCTGTCTTTAAGAACAAAGAATGCTTATTCTGCAGCATTGTAGTGAGAGCCAATGTGATAGGGCTGTTTTTGTTAACAGTAATGCTGTACTGGCCACTGGCTCCTTTGCAAAGTCCTCTTCTTGCCGGACCACCCCACACAGAATTAACCCCTTTCTCCTCACAGACTGTGCTTCTCCCTTGTCGGAGCCGCTATCCCCCACTGTCTGCTTAGATATCTGCTCCCCACAACAGTGCAGCTTGTCCAGGCAGGGACTCTGTCTGCTTCATTCCTGTGGCCCCGGACTCCCCAGCTGGGGGCCAGGTGTGCTGACCTTCAGGGGTGCACTGGGATTTTTCTTCCATCTTCAGTTCAAAAGCATCACCCAAGGCAAGAAGGCCAGTGTCGCTGACTCTATGCTGCGGATGCTGGAGAAATACTCGCAGCACCTGGAGGACTTGGTCCAGGAGCGGACCGAGGAGCTGGAGCTGGAGAGACAGAAGACAGAAAGGCTGCTCTCCCAGATGCTCCCTCGGTGAGTGGCCCCGACGGCTCGAGTGTGCCTCTGTCCTCGGCTCTGAGCATGGGACGGGGAACACTGTGCGTGCTCAGTAAAACTGGGTTCCATGAATTCATTCATTCAAGTTTATTTGTCCAACATACTTTCACAGAGCCCTCACCATGTGAGGGACTGTGCTGGGCAGGTGAGTGTTGAATTTCTGCTCTCTCACCCTTGGGGGCAGGGAGGGGGCCACAGTGCCCCCATCTCACTACAGAGGAAGTAACGTCCAGAGCGGGACAGGCATTTGCTGCAGGGTAGCCAGCACTCCACCGGACCTGTCCCAGATCCCCTGATGCTCAACCCAGGATTTCCTCCCATATATCCCTCCCTAAACTCCAAACTATAAAAAAGGGGCCCTCCCATCTTGTGACACCTGCCCCTCCCATCCCTTCAGATCTGTGGCCGAAGCTCTGAAAATGGGGGCGACTGTGGAGCCGGAGTATTTTGACCAGGTTACCATATACTTCAGTGACATTGTGGGTTTCACCACCATCTCAGCCCTCAGTGAACCCATCGAGGTGGTGGGCTTGCTCAACGATCTCTACACGCTGTTTGATGCTGTTTTGGGAAGACATGATGTGTATAAGGTGAGAATACTGGGAGACTGGCATCCCCTCCTTTAACTATTGTGTCTGTATTATACATTTACTTCCATTCATTTATTTGTTTGTATCAGTTAGCTACTGCTGTGTAACAAATAACCCCCAACCTAGTAGTATAAAATGATAAGCATTTATTATTGCTCACAAGCCTATGGCTCAGCTGGAAGGTTCCTCTGGACTCATACATCTGTGGTCAGCTGTGGGTGAGGTAGGCAGCTCTGCTGATCTTAGCTGGGTCCTTTCACATTTCTGGAGCCTTGGCTGGGAGAACTCAGTTCTGGTCCACAATCTCTGATCCCCTAGAAGGCTAGTCTGAGATTGTCTCCATGGTGTGGCAGGGTTCTGAGAGAGAGGACAGTGGTATACAAGCCTCTCCAGATGCAACCTGGGATCAGGCACATTGCAATTTCTGATGTATGCTATTGGTCAAAGCAAAAGACTCTACCTTTTGATGGGAGAAGCTTCAGAGTCACACTGCAATGGGGTGGGTACAGAGAGGGTGGGGAATGTGGACCACTGTTCATTTAACTGACCACAATGTTCAACTGCACATTTTTGGTCCACCCAGACCTTTAATATTTGCATTGGCTGGTTCTCCTGTGCCCGACCCTGAGCTGGGCATGGGCAGGCTGGGGAGTCAGCTCCTGTCCCTGCCCTCAAGGAGCTACCAGTCCTGTTTGTACAAGGTGATGACCCTCAGTGAAAGTGATGATCTGGGGAGGAAGAGGAGGCAGACAGGGCCCCAGCCCAGCCAGGGGCAGTGGTGTAGAGCAAGGATGACTTCCTGGAAGAGGTGGCATCTTCTCAGCATTGCCCAATCTGGACGCAGCTTCTCACCCTCCCAGACATGGTCGGGAGCTCCTCTTTGATGTTCTTGTAACTCCTCCTGCATAGCACTTTATGGTTCCACCAGAATCACTGTCCCCAGTGCCTGGTAGAGTCCAACACACAGTAAATCCTCAGGAAACATACGTTGATTGAGTGAGGAGGACACTGAAGCCCAGAGAGGGAAGTGACCTGCCTGAGGTCACACAGCTGGCAGGCAGCAGAGCCAGGACAGGAACCTGCTGTGTCCACCAAAGGTGGTCTGTGCACCGCACCACACAGACCAGCGCTGACCCTCGAGACCTGAGCCCCAGACATCCAAGGGTGTGGCTTCCCTCCTGTTCCCCATTCAGGACACCATGTCCCCGACCTGGCCCCCCCTGTTCCAAAGCATTGGCTGAGCTTCCCTCTTGCCTCCAGAGCCTCCCTGGCTCCCAGGCCCCAGGAAAAGATTCCTCATCTCATCTCGCTGAGTCCCCCCGCTTTGATCTGCCCTGAGTCACCCTGGCCTTGTCTCTTCCTTCTCTGCTAATCTTTTCTCACACGTGTCCCTCCCGGCTCTGAATCATGCCTTCTAATCTGCTCTGAACTCTGGCCAAGAGGTCTGCATCTTTCTGGCAGCGTGAGATGACATAAAACAAGGCCCGCGTGCTCCTCCAGATGTGGGGAGCAGGAGGCCCCTTCCTCACGATGTGCAAGTGCGTCTCTCATCACTCACGCCGTCCGCCTCGGTTTCCCCTCCATCCCGACAGGATCTGGTTACTGGCTTTCATCTGCTGCGTTGGGAGGCAGCCAGGCAAGCATTTCCTGGTCTGTGGGGGTGTGCGACTCCCTCCCGGCGCTCGATGAATGAGCACTTTTACGGACTTCACTCCGGAGCAGAGCCCTTGTGAGCTCCGGGGTCGGAGAGGACTTGCCCCAGCCACTCAGCCCGGGTGTGAGTCTTGCCCTGGCCACACTGCCGTGTCACCTCTCTGAGCCTCAACTTCCCCATTTGTAAAAACAGGGATGAAAGGGCCTGTGGATTAGGAGTGTTCTGCAGATGAAGAAATGTGAGAGAAAGTGCTATTGTTCATTCATTCGCCAGGTGCCTGGTGCCGAGGCCTCCCCCTGCAGGCACAGAGGGGAGAGGCCCTGGCATTGGTCAAGCATGTACAGGGGCTAACTTGGCCTAGGGATTTTCACAGGTAGTCTCATTTAACCCTTTCAGTGCTCCTCATGGATATGGATTATTATCCCTACTGTGCACATGAGGACATAGGCTCAGAGAGGGTAAGTGACTTAACCCAAGGTCACACAGCAAGTGAGTGGTGGAGTTAGAATTCACATCTGCATTTGTTTGTCCAGCAACCTTTGCTCTCAGTTCTCCTCTGGCTGCGTTCTCCTATCTGTGAAAGGAGCCACGGCCCTCACTTGCAGCCGAGAGCCCACCATGGCGGATACCTTTGAGCATATCTTATTTACAAGTCTGAGCTCCTAGAGCATGGGCCTGTGCCTTGTCATCTCTCTGTCTCTGGGGTGGACGGAGTGATTACTAATCTCGTGGCACCCTCCCTTCCAGCTCCAGCGCCAGGCAGGTTAGCAGCTTAGAGATCAGTTTCATCAACTCGGAGAATATGGTCTTCCTGCTCCCCTCACCCCAGTCCGGACTGTGGGGGACCCATCTAAGGCAGAGCTGGGTCCCCGGAACATGTGCACTGTCCCTGAATCACGGCTGCACACCTAGGGGTTGGCAGTGGGGCCAGAGAGCAGCAGGTCTCCAGAGCTGCCTCCCCAAGGCAGGGCCCGGCCCTGAAGCACGTGCCGACCACGTAGAGCCTCCCCAAAAGAGAGAGAGAAAGGGCCACGCCAGGTGCATCAGGAGGCAGCATAGTGCACGGACTCTGGAGCCGGACTGACCAAGTCCAAATCCATGTACTAGCTGTGCTGCGTAACCTTGGCAAGTGACTTAATGTCTCTGGCTCAGTTTTTATCTGTGAAAAGGCAATAGTATTCATAATAGCACCTGCATCTTGTGAAGATCTAATGGGTTCATATTTGTTCATCTTTGTAAAGGGTTTGGACTGTGTCTGGCACATAATAAGTACTGTATGAGTATTTAAGAGAGCACTTAGTCCTTCCAATCTTGCCAAATCAAGTGGGGAGGAAGCGGAGCAGGGGACACCTGGGGGTCTCACATGTTTCCCTCCTGGTATGTGCAGTGGAATGTCTCTCTCTTTTGTGGAAATGTACACAGCGGGGGCAGCCCTGTCCCCAAACCCACCACTCTTACCACCAGCCCACAAATGCCGGGTGGACAACAGCGGGCCGGCCACAGGGCAGGAGGGGAGGTCATAGTCCTGAGCAGGGAAACATCTTTTTCCCAACTAGTGACTGGGAAGATTTTATGGACTCGATCAAATGTGCGCTGGGCTGATGGAGGGGTCGGATTTCAACAGATAGAGACTGGGGGGAGCTTTTCAGGCAGAGGCACCCATGAACAAGCCCTCAAGGAGTCACGGAGTATCTCTTCGAAGGGTGGAAAGGATTCTGTTGGGCGGGAGTTTGGGGAACTGGGAACAACTGTTAGGAAAAAAGTCAGGAAATTCTGCAAACCATGGAGGCCCTGGTTGGTAGGCCATGGGGCGCGGATTTTCAGCCAGTGGCCATAGGAGCAAGTTTAAATACCGTGAGCAGAATGTGATGTGATTAGGGCAGCCCACTTCCCATTGGTGGGGTGGAGGCTAGCGCGGTGAGGGAGAGATTTGGGGGGCATAGGGAGTGAGGCATAGTCCACATGGGAATGTTGCGTGGAAGAGACTTAGTGGATTACAGTGCCCCATGGGTGGGGGAAACATCACTATTCCTCTTGTGCACCAGGTGCTAAGTGAGCACAGAGTGCCGGTCCACAGTGGAGGCTCCGCTGCCCAGGCCCAGGCAGGGCTGGCACGTGCGGCTGTAGGAGGCAGCGCGGGAGTCGGGGAAGACTCGGGGGTAGAGTTGCCACCTTGGGGGACCTGGCCTGTGGCCGGGGAGAAGGCCATGCTTCATTCGCATTCGTGTCCCCAGAACCTGGAACAGGGCCTGAGGAACGGGGAAAGGTGCCTAGGGAATGTGTGTGGACTGAATTCAGGACATAGAGCAGGAACCAGCGGGTGAGAGGCAGGTTTCAACTCAACTCAACTTGTGAAGATCAGAGTTGCCTAAAGGCAGAAGTGGTTACCTTAGGAAGGAGAGACCTTCTTATCAAGGGATGTGAGCAGGTGGGGACAGCCACGGGGGCTGGGGAGACGGGGTGGGTGACCATTAAAGTCCCTTCCACCAAGGAGATTCTGGGAACCTACCTTCTCCAAAACCACGAGGAGAGTGAAGAAGACAGCAGCCTCTATTCAGCATCGATACACTTTGTTCTTTAAATGTTTTGCCCTAATATTCATTGCACGTGAAGAAACTGAGGCTCGCACAGGTGAAATGGTCCACCAAGGTAAATGGCAGAGCCAGGCTTTGGACCTACATCTGTCTGATTCCAGAACCAGCATTCTTTCCAGTGCATCTTGAAAGGCCATCAGGGTTTGGAAACTAGGAGGTGTCCAATATATATACTCACTTCAGATGACACCCTTGTCTGCCACTGTGGCCTTGTGCAGATGGGGTACCCAGGTCTGCTGCCTGGAGCTCATGGCCTGGGTCAGAGACAAAAGAGGCATGTCCCCTGCGATACAGACAAAGGTGATCTGTTGGCAGAGATGGCACCGTGGGCTGGGGACCCACGGGGTGGGTTGGGGCTCCCGAGAGGCGGCCTGTGTGGCAGGATGTGGGACAGGGCAGGGAGGGCACGTTCTCATGCTGGAGTGTGAAGGCTGTGGTTTCCAGGTGGAGACCATCGGGGACGCCTACATGGTGGTGTCGGGGCTGCCTCGGCGCAATGGGAGCCGGCACGCGGCCGAGATCGCCAACATGGCCCTGGACATCCTTAGCTCTGTGGGCAACTTCCGGATGAGGCACGCGCCCGATGTCCCTGTGCACATCAGGGCTGGCCTGCACTCAGGTATGGGCCAGGGGCCTCGAGCGGGATGGGCCAGATCAGGCTCCCAACCTTCCTGGGGCACCGCTGGGACACCCCCAATGGCACACTCCTGGATTTCTGAGATTCTAAAACTCTATGATTGACACAGTTTATGTGTCTTTTTTCCTTATATTATTTTAAGGTTCTAATATATTGTAATTAAAGAATCTGATGCTCAGATTCACATATCTTTTTTTTTTCTTTTGTCAAGGTCATTTAAGTCCATGTTGAGAAGCTGATAGTCTGAGGGAAGAGGCAGGACAGAAACCCATGGTCATGCAAATGACTAAATGTTTGCTGAGCTGGATCTGGGAGAGGCTTCAGAGTCTATAGCATGCCCATCTCCTGCTCCTACTCATTCCTTCCTCATTGGCCCTCGTCCCCTGCAGGAAAAAGTGCATACTCACTCCCCCCATAGCTCCCAAGTGTCCTACTAATAACCTCTCCAGCCTCATCTCTCGCCTCTCCCTGCATGGCTCTCCACCCACCCTGCTTGCAGCTTCCCCCAAGCCCATGGGCGCTCTGCCTCTGTGCCTTTGCACCTGCTGTTCCCTACCCATTCATTCTCTTATCCTTCAAGACATAGCTCATATCACCTCCTCCAGGAAGTCCCCTGGGCTGGGTTAGAGGTCCTTTTCTGGGCTGGCACGGCCCTGATGCTTCCCTCATCACAGTCCAGTCAAAGTTTACACATCTCTCCCCACCAGCTGGGAGCTGCCCAAGAACGGGGACTGGCTCTGATTGATCTATCCCCCACGCCTACCCCCAGCCCACAGCCTGGCACAAGCATCCTCTCCTCCTGGATATTGATGGACGCTCCAGATAGCGTTATCTTCACCAGGATGCGCAGTGGGGACTGGCAGTGGGGGAGGGGAAGGGTGCGGCTGTCATCGGGACTTCTCTCTGGTCCAGGACCTGCTGGGGCTCACTGGGCACATTTGTGTTTCAGGGCCCTGTGTAGCAGGGGTCGTGGGTCTCACGATGCCTCGGTACTGCCTCTTTGGGGACACTGTCAACACTGCATCCCGGATGGAGTCCACGGGCCTACGTGAGTGCCTCATACTTCTATCCTGCCCAGGGGGAGGGACTCTCTTTCTCAGTAACCTGTGTAGCTGGCTGTTTGGAACAGTGCTTAGCAACCACATTGGCACCTGGTGGCGACATACCCTAGCTGTCAGTAAAGCAACTGGAAGGAAATGATGTATGACGTTAGTTCTTTTAATTTTCCACAGAGTTTTTGTGATGATCTCATGAGGGAATTAGCAGAGAAAATAATGACTCAAGACACAGGAAACCTGGGTCCTGGCCCTGGCTCTGCAACTGGCTTGCTTAGTGTCCTTGAACAAAATGTTCTTGTAGCCTTGGTTTCCCCATTGTACAAGGAAGAGACCTTTTAAAGTTTTGGTTTTTTCTTGGCCACATGCCAACTCCTATTCTGAGGCAGCCCAAACAACACCATGTAGGCATCCCCAACATTTTTGGCCCTCGCTGGCAACAGGAGCTACTCTGGTGGCTTTGTTAGAGTGCTGAAAATGTTGAAGTCCTAGGGCGTCTGCTTCTGGTTGTGTAAGTTGTGTGCTTCCTAATGTTGGTCAGTGCACATCCTGTATAACTGGCCATGGCAGCCCTACTGGGGAGTCCTGCTATTAAAAGAAAAATAAAAACTTCTTATCTTCTCTAACTCAGCCTTCACAGATTTCCCTACAAGTAGAAGTTGTGTTCCTAGGGGTTCTGACTTCATCTTGAGTTCCCCTTAATACTCAATCTATGTAACTTGCTTTTCCTTGGGGTCTCTTGTAGTGGCCAGCTATCCAGAGGGACAAGAGGACCAGAAGAAGGGTATTGCATAAATCATAATTATGTGTACGACTGGTTGGAACTCTAGCTGTTGTGGGCTCTTAATGATTTTACCAAATACTAGGTATGCCGCCACCAGGTGGCGACCTGATTACTGCCTTCCTTCTCAGCATACAGAATTCACATCAGCCGAAGCACTGTGCAGACACTGCTCAGCCTTGATGAAGGCTACAAAATTGACATCAGAGGTCAGACTGAGCTGAAGGTGAGAGAATTTCCTGGTCTTGGTGGGGAACATCCCCAAAAGTCCCGTTTCTATGGACAGCAGGAAGAGTCTCATCTGACTGGTGTGGCTACCTAGAGTGGAGGATGCAGCTGGTCACCTTTATGTGTCTTCTACACTTCCCCAAATCCTAAGGAGACATTTCTTCCCAGAAACTGTTTTGCTTCTTGTGAGAGGGAAGGGTCAGAACAGAGAAGTCACCACTACTGATGACCCACCTGTATAGCACATGGGTGCCCAACACATATCAACATGTTTATCACTTGTAGCAATAATGAAAGAAGTGTCATTGTCCCCATTTTATAGTTAAAGAAATTCAATTAGAGAGGCAGAGTGACTTGTCAAAGTTCCATAGCTCCAGAGCTTGTGCCCTCTTCAAAGCACTGTTGGGCTCCTATTCATCCCTCAGAGCCCTGGCTTAGACATCACCTCTTATTGAAGCCTGCCGTGACCCAGAAACACCCCTCCTCTTCCTCCTCTCCCCTAACAGTGACTGTCATGCCTTCCCTGTGTGCCCACCAGTCCCATGACCAGCCCTCTGCTGTTATAGTGTGATGTTGGGTTGTACTTGCCCGTGAGTACCTCAAAGGCAGAGAAAGGTCTATAACCTCTGCGTTCTTTTTCATGCTATTATAACATCTGATAGAGGCAATGGCACAGTGTCCCAGTGAATGACTTTTTCCTCCTACCCCACTTCCTCTTATTCCTCCAGTTCCTCGGCTAGAGCCAGGCCTGGCAGGGAGACTGGAGCAGCTTAGTTTAAAGGGCCAAGGCTGACTGGGCCCCAGAAACCGGGTGCTTCCTGGGACGTGCTTCATTGCACTGTGGATTGTCAGAGCGCAGAGAGGGGCAGCGACTTGTCCATGGCCACATAGCCTGCAAAAGCCAGCAGATGTGGAGTCCTTTGCTCTGGACGGCTGGGGTCAGGGGAGAGTGAGCTGGCTTAAGTCAAGGCAGGCGTGTCCTGTTTGCAGGCGTGGGCACCGGATGTCCTGAGGAACAGAGAACTCTGACGGCAGAAGGGGCTGCAGAGAGGTGTGGGGAAGGCAGCACGCCAGCCTCAGGTTCTCCGGGCTGGCCTGGGGGCTCCAAGTGGCAATATCCGTCCCATAGAGCCCCGGCCTGGAGTGGGGCACGGAGCCTCCAGACCAGCCAGCCCTGACCCCAGGGCCCCTTGTGGCCCTCACTCCTAACCTCCCGACAGCTGCACTGTGGCGCCAGGGAGCCCACCAGGCCCTATGGGAGGAGGGTTGGAGAGAACCACAGATGAGTCCTGGGATCTTAGCATTCCAGACCCGCAGCCATAGAGTTCATGATCTCTTATTTATTTATGTCTTTAACAGATAAATATAAACTTATTTAATCCTTATAACAACTTTATGAGGTATGGGGAAACTGAGGCACGGAGAAGTAAAGTGTGTTGGCCAAAGTCACACAGCTAGGAAGTGGCAGGGCCCGGATCTGGACCTCAGGGCTCCAGGCTGCTCTCCGGGGAGATGTTGGAACCACACGCACTGCCCTTGCGCTTCGGCTCGAGGTTTGTGGGGGAGGGGCCTTGCCTCACCTTTCCTCTCTGTTCCAGGGCAAGGGCGTGCAGGAGACCTACTGGCTGGTGGGGAAGGCAGGCTTCCCCAGACCCCTCCCCACACCCCTGGACGTCAAACCTGGGTGAGTAAGAGGGATTTCCCAAAAAGCTTGGATTCTTTTATCTTAAACTTGATTTTTTAATTTTTGTGATTATTCTACTTGCCTAAGGCAGAAAACTTGGAAAATACAGAATTCTTCAAATGTTCAATAATTACCATCTTTTCACTCCTGGGAGACAGCCACGGTCAGCACTCAGCACAGCTCCTGCCAGCCTGCTCCATGTGCGTTTGGTGTGCGTGAGGTCATGCCACCTAGGTGATCTCCCATTCCGATCCGCGCTCTCGGCTCCCTGTCCTGAGCACCTTCCTGCGTTGCTTGCTCAGAGTACTTTCTAAACATTCTGTAGTCACCCTGTCAGGATTGCAACATGCGGGCACGTCAAGATTTGCAAAGCCTTTCTCTTACTGCTGAGCACGTAGAATCTTTCCATTCTGAGCTGGCCACAGGTAATGCATTTGTCACTAGTCAGACTTTTTCCACAGATGATGAAATTTTAGATCAAAAGGGCACTCACGTTTTAGGGGTGCACCCACTTTTTAGAGGCCATGTGAAGCAGACACTCAGAGAGCCTGTTTGTACCTGCCTGGTGGTTTGGCTCTTCCCTCTGTCCTCTGTCCTTTAGAACCTCTGTCACTGAGGGCCACACGGATGGATATGCAGAAAGAAGCAATAACATTTCACTCCAACATGCTGTTCCTCACTCCCTTCCACCCAATCAGTGGGCCATCTACAGAGGGCTGGAGGGCAAGGGACACAGGTGTTGCCAATTGCCAAAATGGTCCTGGGGACCCCAGAGGCCCACTGGCTTATCTCCCCAGTGGGGAGGCCGAGCCCAGGGTGGGCACGCCAGCACAGCCACGTCGGAGCTCAGGCTTGTCTCCCTGCTCAGAATTTTCCCTTCATCAGAACTTCCCACTGGCTTCTCCCAGCCCTTCCAGGATGGCCTCCCATCCAAGGCCACCTCTTCCCATCTGTCAAAGACAAGAAATGTGTGGGGCACACATGGGTGTCCTGGGAAAAGACCAGGGTTGAAGCAGCCCAGGCTGAGCCCCTGCCAAGCAGACAGGACTGATGTGGACAGGGGCCAGTCCCATGAGGTCACCACAGCCAGGCCTTTCCCCTCCTGCTGTGGGCAGACGGGGGTGGGGG
>VBSM01001265.1:40032755-40064728 GCA_008086735.1 Cheirogaleus medius | reverse complement strand
CCTGGTCTATGCCACCCTGCCTCCCCGCATCCCCTCAGGCCCCTCCATCGTCCCCACCCAGCAGCCACAGTGATCTCTTAAAAGCACAAACGTGATCAATATGAAAGTTCTCTGCTGTTAACCCTTCTGGGCTGTCCTTTCACCCTGAGCTAAGGCTGAAACTCTTTCATGAGCCTCCGAGACCCTGACACTCCAGCCAGTGCCTACCTTTCGGCCAGGTCTCTCGTGCCACCTCCCGCTGCTGGCCACCTGCTCATGGGCCTCCTCGCTGTCCTGTGAACTACACAGTGCTTTTCCCGCCCCGGGCCCTTGCTCTTGCTGTTCCCTGCCCCTGAGTGCCCTGCCCCTTCCTATCGTGCCAGTCTCAGCTCAAACACTGCCTCAATCAGGAGGCGGCACAGGTCACACACTCTAAACAGAGGCTGCTGTCACCCTCCAGCCCGTCTCCCACAGTGGCGGTCTCCACAGCACTGGGCGACGTTACTACTCGACGTTTCTTGTTCACCCATTGGTGGGACTTTGCCCTGCACGTGTAAGTCTCACTGGGTCCCAGACAGCCGATGCACCTGCACATCCGTCCATCGGAGCGCGGCACCCAGGGATGCGACCTCTCCTGTCTCCCGTGCACCGGCCACCCTACTGTCATGTCCCCTGTCCGACTCTGTCCCTGAGGGCACGACTGGAAAGCCCAGCTCCCAGCCCTCCCCTGGCCCACCCCACCCTGCGACTGGGAAGCAGCAGGGCTGGCAGCCATCTGTCATCCCGAGCTCCCTCAGCTGATGACTTTTCCACTCCTGGACAGAAACTTTAGAAAGTGCCAGAAATGTTTTCATCTTCTTGGCTCAGGGGGTGGGGAGGAGGGCAGAGATTAGTTGCAGTGAGCACCACCCAACGTGGGAGCCTCGCAGACCTCCCGGCAGGCTGGGGAGACGGTACCCCGGCACTTTGCGCGAGCTCCCAGGGTGCACACATGTGTGCACGCGCCACACTCGTCACGGGCATGGAAACCCACCACGTGCCCCACCGCTTGTCTGGAGATGAGGTCACAGACACTCAAACACACAGAATCTCTGCAGGAGGGGCTTAGGTGTCGATTCGATGGGAACTTGTCCTAGAACTGCATTTACAAAGCAGTTACTAAATTTTTGCTTGAATTTTGTGTTACAACCTGATTTTTATTTTTTAGAGCTGAGTTTTCTAAAGATGCTTTTATCCTCATGTTATATAGTTCCCATATCTGCAGGAGTTATTATCTTTCTACCTGGGGCTATTTGGGGAGGCTGGTGGGGACCGAGGGAGGGGACGAAAGCCCCTCTCCCGCAGCCATGTCTTGGTGTGGCCACCGACTCAAGTAGCAGTGCTCACAGAAGCACCTCCCGTCACCCATCCCGGAGGCACCTCACAAGGTAGTCCCCTCTGTCCTCTCTGCCCCTGCCGAGCAAGCGCAAAAGCGTCCCCCACCAGGTCGCTGTGAGACCCTGGCTGTCACTCGGAGCACTGCTTCCTTCTCTGTGTAAAGGCAATGACCCGGCTCCGCCCTGCTCCTGGCACCTGTGGGCAGCAAATGAGGAAATGAAAGTTTGTGCAGGTGGGGGTTCAGGGTCCCCTGGATTTGTATAATGTAACACCCTGAGAGTCACAGCCCCTCTCCCCATGGCCTCACAGCCTCCCAAGGTCATGCCCTGAATAGGGCACAGAGCTGGGCTGGCGCCCCATCTCCTAGGAGGCCACTGGACTCAAGGCCACGTATGCAGATGAGTCAGCAACTGTGTGGCCTTGGAAAAGACACTTCACCTGTCTGAGCCTCGGTTCCCTAAAGTGCAAAGGTGGGGAGGACGGCAGGGCTGTGAGGGGGCAGGGGACGAAGGAAGTGAAAGGAGCCGCCTGTGAGTGGCTTGGAGCTCTACGTGTCCCGACTCTCGCCTGGGTGGTTCTTTTATAATTCTTGTTTCTCCTTTTTCCCCCAGAGAGCCCTGGCAGGACCTCATAAACCAAGAAATCAAGGCAGCCTTTGCCAAAGCCCGCCAGGATGCGGCTGGGACCTGGAGCTCAGGGACCGATTGGGCCCGGACCTGAGGAGAGGACAGAGTGGGCAGGTGTCCGCACCGGCCCAGAGAGTCGTGTGCCTGGCCACATTCATCCCCCCACGCCCTGCTCCACTTCCTTTAAAGAATTCCTTGCAGAGCTCCCTGGTGGCCAAAGGGCGCTCATGAATAAGTACCCTTGAGCAATGTTAATTGATGCATTTCTGTACAAATCCCAGGATTAAACTTTCCTCTTGACACAGAAACAATAAAAATAGAAATGCTCCCTTCCTTTCATGCAGCGCTTTGCTCTTGCCAAATCATTTTGATGCAGAGCGTTTATTGTTATGAGAGCTCATTGCTCCTCACATCAAGGAACGCTGTCCCCATTGCACAGCGGAGGTGCCCCAGGCCCAGCGAGAGGAGGTCACTTCCCCAGGTGGCACAGCTGCGGGACTGGAACAAAGAACTGAAGGCAGGCAGCCTAGGATGCTAGGCTCAGCTGGGCCACCTACTTGCCTCCCGTCTCTTCTTGGAGCCTCTGTTTTGTCACTGGGAGGGTTCCAAGAGTTCCTAACACAGGGCTTGGCCCACAGGAGGCGCTCAGGGTGGGCTGCCTCCTGCCCTGCCTCTCCTCCCTGAGGCAGCCCACACCTTCCGGTGTCTGTGAGCACTGTGTTGGGAGTCCAGGCCTCCAGGCTGGGGGACTCAGAATCTCGAGATGAGGGAGAGAAAGTAAGAATTCCTTGGTTCTCAGGAAAAGGAGACTCCTGTCTTACAGAAAAAAACAAACAAAAAAGAACTGCACAGCCAACTCATTAAATTGGCTTCCAGCATCAAAGAGCTCGCACTTGGTCCCCGCGGCTGAGTTCAGAGCAGGCACACGTGGAACTCATTTTCTGGCTGAGGGGAGCGGGCCAGGGCCACGGGGGAAGGTTAAGCCCTAGACAAACTCGTCCTTCTCCCAAAGACCCCCTGGGAAGGGGACCTGGCACTAAAACTTTGAACTGGGCGTCATTGGGAAAATGCTCTGCCTGGGGGTGCTGTCCCCACAGAGGCCCCAATGCCCATGTGTGCGCGTGTGCACACGTGTGTGAGAGAGAAGAGGCGTGTGAGGGATGTGGATGACATGCGCAGGCTTGGCTTTGGGAGATGCCACTGACTGTCCCTAACCTGCACAACTTTGGGCCTAACCTTTTCATGCCTCAGTTTCCTCATATGCAAAATGGGGCCAGCCACTCCAACTTCCCATATTGTCATGAGAATTAAACCAGATGACTGTGGAAACACACCTGGCCCTGCAACCTGCAGGGGGTTGAGTAGGTAGGATCTGCCCGCATGTGCCTGTGGGGGGTGCCCATGGCTTGTTCGTGTGCGGCACAGCCATGCAGGGGGATGGGCACAGAAGCGTGGCCTGGTTCCTCCACAGGCCCTCTGGGTGGCCCCCTTTAGGCCTGTGGGTTTTCTCCTGGGGCCTCAGTTTCTTCATCTGTGACATGAGCGTTTGGCCTAGGTGACCAGTGAGGCCTGTGCACAGCTGTGTGTCTGCTGTGAGCATGACGCGCACACGTGTGGGTGCGTGGCGCCCTGCCATGGGGGACAGACACAAGGAGTCCAGAATTCACATGAGGATTCGGCTTTCCCGCAGCTGTGGGCTCAAGCTCTGTGTCCTCCAACGTTCCTATGCTGAAAGCCCAGTCTCAGCGTGGCAGTATTAGGAGGTGGGACCTCTGGGAGGTGATCAGGTCAGGAGGGTGGAGCCTCGCGAGTAGGTTTACTGCCCTTATGCAAAGAGGCCAGGGAGCTGGCTAGCTCTTCCCGCCACGACAGGCACAGCAACAACACGGCCCTCTGGCGCCGGGAAGAGAGGCCTCGCCAGGACCTGGCCCTGCCGGCACCCTGATCTGGGACTTCCACCCTCCAGAACTGTGAGAAATAAATGTCCGTGGTTTAAGCCCCCAATCTGTGATACTCTGTTACAGCAGCCTGCGCTAAGATACCCACCTGAAGGTGTGTGACCAGGACTGGTCAGTGGGTCTCTCGGGGCCTTCCGCTCCTCACTGCAAGACAGGGACCGGGCCCCCGCCCCGCCTGCCCCGCGGGGTGCTGCTAGATCTGTCCACTGAGAAGTGTGGTGCGAACGTGACTTATGGTGCACGTGTGTGTGTGAACAGATCTGCGTGACCTCATGTGCATTGAAGTGGATGTCTGAGGTCAAAAGGCCCTTAGCAGGCAAGTGACAGTGAGTCTGAGCCTGTGCCTGTGGACATGTTGTCACTGTGTCTGTGTTTTCATGTATGTGCTTTTCTGTGGACATGTGTGTGGATATGCTGTTTGTGTATACATGCATTTGTGTGTCCATGTGTGTCTGTGTGTATTTATTTGTGTCTATGGGAGCCTTGTTGTGTCTGCATGTATGCAGCTTTAGCTGTGCATATTATGTGTCCTAGCATGTCTGTTTGAGCACCAGAGTCCGGGGCAGTGGCACACCTCCTTGTGTCTGTGTGGGTAAAGTGTGTGTCCATATGCATGATGTGTGTCCAAGCACATGTCTTGTGCATGTGTGTTATCTGTCGGAGTGTGCCGGGATCCAGGCACAGGTCTTCTTGCTCTTGGGCCTCCAGAATGGCAGTGCTGGGGGAGCAGCTCCTGCCTCTCTGCCCACCCTCTGCGCTGCCCACACTGGGAGGGGCTGGGTCAGCTCTGTCCTCAGAGGCTCCTGCCCAAACCCTGCCAAACTGGGGGGCTCCAACAGGGAACTCTGGCTCCAAAGCTGACACACTGTGTTTAACTAGACCCCCACACCAAGGTTCTTACCTCTCCCCAACCTTCCTTCATCAGCCAGGGACAGAGGAGGAAGGCCAGGGCCCACCCGCATCCTGTGCCACGCCCCAGTCCAGGACTGGGCAAGTTTCCTCCGAGGTGGATGGCTCTGGGTCTTGTTTATTCCCCATGTATCTGCGACCTGCCCTGGGCAGGTGTGTGCTGAGAGCTTGCATGCACATTATCTCAACCACACCTACCCTCCAGGACAGAAGTTATTTGCCCACTTTAAAGACGAGAAAACAGAGGCTTGGAGGGCGAAATGCCTTGTATGTGCCAGCCCGCCTGCTTCCTGATCTGAGGTCGTGACCCGGTGCTACAAAAGCCCAGAGCAATAGCCACAATCCCTGGAGGGTCCCAGGGGAGGTAACCTCAGGGAGCACACAGCTTTCTCTCCTGTGGAATGGGGGCGAGGGTACCCCCTTCCTGGCGAGGCTGCGGAGGCGCCCGGAACTGGGCTGGAGCTGGGCGGCAGCTCTCGAGAGGAGCCAGCCCAGCATTTGCATGGGCTTCTGACGTGGAGCCCCAAGTCATGACTTTCATGATGAGTCAGGGCCAGCTGGTGCCCAGGAAGTCCCCCTACCTTCCCCGCAGCAGCATGGGGCCATTCTCCTGTCCCTTGGGGTTGATTCCCAGCAATGGCACATTCCTGGCACTGCTGGGGGATTGCATTCTTGCTATGGCGGAGGGGGTCATGGGCTTCCAGAAGGCCCTGGCAGGGCTGTGTGGTCTGGGATTGTTGGGTTCCCGGTTCTTCAAGTGGGCACAGATTGGGATATACTCCTTAGAAAAGCCCGAACACTTTACCCTGGCATTCAAGGCCCAACACAGGCTGGCCCCACCTCATCTGCCCCCTACACCTCCAACTCTTTGGCCACAGCACACTCCTTACTCTTTGGCAAACTCCTTTGCTATTGCTGTTTCTCTACCTGGATGACCTTATTCCTTTCTTAATACCCGGCAAACACCTACACATCCTTCAAAGTCCACCTAAAATGCCACCTCCTCCTGAGACCCTTTCCAGCCCTCCTCTGTTTCAATTAGTAGTTGCCATGCCTGGTCCTCACCTGCCAGCAGGGACTTTATCTAGTTCAATCCTTTAGTCCAATGCCCAGGAAGAGGCAGGTACTAGGCGGCTGAATTGATGAATGAACAAAGTAGTCCAGAGGCTTCTTCTAATGAACAAACTCCCCTCCAGCAATGCCGTCAGCTCCTGAGTTCACCTGCCTGGTTCCTCCTCTGCTGTCTTCTGCACCTGGGCTTGATTGGTCTAGTGCTGAGCTGGGATCCTGCACACCAGTCAAGGGCAGTGTGGCAGCCGGGGCTTCCCTTGTTGCCCGTCTCTCCTCACCACCCCCTAATGCCGCCATGGACGAGCTCCCTCCAGCCCTGCACCAGCCTGCGTGCTCTGTCATGCCCCTGTTTCCCACCTCTCTGGCTAACTCCTCCTTCCTCGCCAAACCTCTGCTCCTCCCCCAGGAAGCTCTCCCTGCAACCCTCCCTTCCTCCTCCAGCCCCTCCACCCTTGGCGCACCCTGTCCAGCACTGACCACACTCTGAGAGGAGACGGACTGGCCAAGTGGTGTTGCCGGGTTCACCTTGGCTGTGGGACGCCCGAGCCTGGGCTCCTTCTTGAAAGCCGGCCACGCCGCCTCTTGTCCTGGCTCTGACCTGGATGTCCTTACACAAGTCCCTGCTGCTCCAGGCTCCAGCATCCCCAGTCTCCCCACTGGGACTCGCACAAGTTTGGACCCAATCGTCACAGTCCCTTTCTGACAAGTTTCCACGAGTCCAAGAGACTTTCGGAAATCCACTAGGGGGCAGGCAAGTCATTCAAGAGAGAACCAGGAGCCCCCCCAGCTGCCTAGAGAGTCCTGGACCCCTCCCCAGCGCGCAGGCTCCCTGGGCGTGGCTGCCCAGCCTGGAGGGTGGATGCGGATTCCTGGAGTGATGGGGGCATTCCACAGGGCAGGCTCGCCTGGGGAATCTCCATGACGACTAAAGGACAGCGAGAGGACAGCAGGTCTCAGTGTTCTGTCCCCATCCAAAAGGCCCTGCCCAAGTCGGCTGGTGTAAAAGGTCTGTCCGGTCTCCAGCTACTTACGTTTTCTGCCAAACAGCACGTAGGTGATAATCCTATACCACGCTTTCCTGGACACCAGCTCTCGTAGGACGCAGACGTAACTGTCCCATCCATGGACAGGAGAGCCAGGCTCCTGCTGGCAATTCTCTTCCATTGCTGACTCGCACCTTCCTTCTGGGCTCCAGACCCAGAAGCATCTCTGATCTGTGGGCATCTCCCCGGTGAGCCCCAGATCACCCTGACTATGCTCTGCTGGGTCCCCTTTCCCAGAAAGGAGTGATGACCCCTTCTCATGACATCTCTCCCCACACCCCACAATCAATCACCAAGTCCTGTCTGGCCCACCTTTGGCCCGCCTGTGGCCTCTGCCTTTGTCCAAGCCTCATCATCTTGGTCCACAGCAAGGGCATGGCCTTCTTGCTGCCCTCCCACCTCCACTCCCGTGCCCAGTCTACCTGCAGCACAGATGTGCTACTTTCCTACTTAGCATGTGCCTGCTGCTGGTGGCCAAGGGCCTCCACCAAGGAGCGCCTGCCAACTGACCATACCCACCATCTCCCTGACTTCCCGGCCCTTGCCCATCCCATCTCTTGGCCCATCTTGTCCTTTCTCATTGCTCAGATCCCCAGTTTCAACCTAGAGGGCTTTTATTATAAGAAGTATTCCAAGTATTCCTATTAATAATTATAATAACCCCCAAGACCTAGAACCAGTGGCCGGGAGACTGTAACCTTCCCCTGTCACTGTTGTGTCCAGGTGCAAAATCCTGGACACAATACCCAGCTTGAGGACCATTGCCACACATGGCGATTTTGCTAGAATTTTTTTTTTTGGAGACAGAGTTTCACTCTGTTGCCCAGGCTAGAGTGAGTGCCGTGGCGTCAGCCTAGCTCACAGCAACCTCAATCTCCTGGGCTCAAGTGATCCTACTGCCTCAGCCTCCCGAGTAGCTGGGACTACAGGCATGCGCCACCATGCCCGGCTAATTTTTTCTATATATATATATTAGTTGTCCAATTAATTTCTTTCTATTTTTAGTAGAGGCGGGGTCTCGCTCTAGCTCAGGCTGGTTTCGAACTCCTGACCTTGAGCGATCCACCCGCCTCGGCCTCCCAGAGTGCTAGGATTACAGGCATGAGCCACCACGCCCGGCCGATTTTGCTAGAATTTTCTATTTCTAGAATTGTTATTATGTACATGGCCTGGGGGCAGCTGGCCATGGGGCAGTCTCTGTTCTCTCCATGTATCTACCTTGAGCCCACACTCTGCACTTTGATACAGATCTAAAACCAGATCCAACTCCCCAGCGCACCAGTGAGAAATGAGAGTTGTTGAGGACTTCCTGGGAGCAGAGAAGAGAGTGCATCATAGCTCACATGCAGCCCAACTTCATAAACTCCTATAAACCTCAGTTCTCCCTCCCAGAGACCCCTCCCTGGCAGCTGCCTCACCTTTCCTTGTCTTCTTCCCACCATCCCTTTGTCCCCAGTCCCCTGTTGTCTTTAGCCCACCAGCACCCAGCCTCGGCTTCCTGGTTCATTGGCAGTTACCCAAAGAGCAACTACAAGACAGACCGAAGGCTCAGGGACCTTTCAAGGGGCTGATTCGAGTCTTCCCAGGCACTGTCTTCAAGCCCCGACTGTGGGCAGCCCATGGGAGGGTCTTCATGTCACTGAAAAGAGGGAACTAGTGTGGATGGGATATTTGCAAGTTACTCCTCACTACAACCATGCAAGGTAAATATTATTCTCCCCATAGTTTAGATGAAGCTGCTGAGACTCAGTCCAAGGTCCCCCAAAAAGCCAGTGGCAGAAGTGGGCCTCAACTCCAAAGCACCCTACACCTGCCCACCCTGGCTACCTCATGGGCCATAGCCACATACTACATGAAAAAAGGTGACACAGACATGGTCACCCACTGCAGAGTGGGGCCCAGCGAATGGAAATGAGTGAGTTCTGGGGTAAGGTCTAGAGGAGTAGGCAGGTGAGGCCAGGGGACCAGGGGAAGTCAAGGCCAATAGCCAGGTGTTGGGACAGGGCAGATGCCAGAGTGTGTTGTAGACAAAGGTCAAGGTCAAAACCTGCAGTAAGTGGGGGTGTGGGAGAATGGAGAGCAGGGAAGCCCTTTAACTTGGCCATCCAGAAGCTCTTTAAAGGGCTGCTCCAGGCCATCCCCAGCACTGGGCAAAGTGTCTTCAAGGCTTCCCCTGGGGCAGCCCACGGAAGGCTGTCTTCTCATTTCCACAGCCATGTCACCCTTCTCTTGGCCTCTCGGACTTGTGTAGTGCAGAAATGAGGAGCCCCTTGAGCCAGTGGGCTCAGCTTTTTTTTCCATTGGCATGGAAACCCCACAAGGTAGTTCCTGCAGCCCTCACCTTTGGCAACTGCAAATGCGGTCAGAGAAGGAGAGAGGGATAGGAAGGAAGAGGGAGGGGAGAGGAAGGAGAAAGAGCAGAGGGGAGCGGGAGTTTGACAGAGCGAGCACAGCTGGGAGGGCAGGAAAGGAGCGAGGAGACACGGAGGATGTATGTGGGTGCGCGATACAGAATTTGGCCCCCACGAGTGGTGGAAGAGATGGGAAAATGGGAAGTATGACGTGTGCTTGGACACCCCCCACCCCCACCGGGGCCATCAAAGGCTTTTAAGCAGCAGAGTGACCTGGTCAAACCTGTGTTTTGGAGACACTCCATCTGGCTGCCGCGTGGAGGATGAGGGAGGACGGGTGACGGGAAAGGGAGACCCTGGGCCAGGAAGCTGTCCCGGGGAGAGGACCAGGAGAGAATAGCCAGGCCAGGGCAGGAGGGACGGGGGGAGCTTCCGCATGGGGAGATCAGGTGAAGGAGGGGAGGAGAGGCAGGGGCCGTGAGGGATGCGAGGGAGGGGAGGAGAACCAGGAGAGGGCGTTCCAAGGTGCCAAGGGAAGTGAAGCTGTGAAGAATGCATGCAGCCAAGTGGCCAGGGGCCCTGCCACGTGGCCCGCCCACTGCAGTGTGGCTGTGGAGGCCGTGGAGGCCGTGGAGGCTGTGGGGGAGCTTGTTGGAAGAAGGGGCTGGAGACAGTGGAGAGCGGAGGCAAATGGAGACAGCAAGATCGGGCAGCTCAAGAGCACAGGGCCACACCTGGCGGGCCTGGAACGGGCTTGTGAAACAGGTGCGTTCTGCACTGGCAAGAGAACCTGCAGCAAGAGGGGCTGCCTGGAAAGTTCCCCAGGAGGCAGGCAGGGAGGGATCCGGTCTCTGCCAGCAGGAAGCGCAGCCCGTCCACTGGGAGGCTGGGCGGGCACTGACGCAGGCAGGCGCAAGTTTGGTTTTGGAGTCAGGTTCAGGCTCCAAACCCAAGGCACCTGCCCCACAATGCACAGGGCAGAGAGCAGGCACAAGGGCAGAAGTCACACAGCCCAGAAGAGGCCAGGAAGTGACAATTCTGAAAGCCGCATAACCCATTTCCAAGCTTGCAGACCTAGAGAAAGCGACAGGCTTTGGGGACAGGACCTGGCATCCACCACTCAGGAGATAGGATCCAGAACTCTGCCTTATAGAGCCCCAGCCCGTCGTCCAAGCTTACAGCACCCAGCTGGGTTAATCAGAGGTCCCGGGGAGGCCACAGCAGTCTGTCTGACTTATTTAGGCCAAATCATGTCTTTCCCCTGCTTTCCTTTTCACACACCCCAGGAAATCAGCCCTAGTGGAAGCCGCTTGACTCATGTGTGGTCTGCTTCCGAGAAAATCAGAGTCATGAGCAAGGTGAGATGGCAGCCTAGTTCCCATGGGTGTGTGCACGTGTGTGCCCATGTGTATTCACGTGCCAGTGTGTCTGTGTATGTGCACGTCCGTGCACACAGACAAGAGGCGTACCTGAGCTCCATGTGTGCCGTGTGTGCACTGGGTTTGGGGAGCCTGGGTGTGTTAAGTGTTTGCTGTATATACAGGATATGAGCAGTGCTTGTGTGCACTGTGTGGGGCGTGTTTGTGAGTGTGGTGTCTGTGTGGGGCATCCATACTGTGTAGACATGTTAGTGATGTGTTTTGCACATGCGGAGTATATTCGAGAGTTGGATTTGCACAGGGTGTGGTATCCATGTGTGATGACTGTGTGTCTTTTGAGGGTGTCTCTGAAATGTGTGAAATGTTTGTGAATTGTGTGTGTGCCTGCGTGAAGTTTTTGTGTGAGGTTGATGCATGCTTGTTGTTTTCAAGAGTTGTGGCCTTGTGTGTCCTGTGTTGCCTGTGAGGGCACATAAGAAGGGGTGTGTGTGTGTGTGTGTGTGTGTGTGTGTATGCTTTTGTAGGTACACTCTATCAGGGCACATGTGGCTCCCATCAGCAGGTGGAGGAATGCCACGGGGGATGGGGGGACAGCCCAGTGCAGCAGGAAGGGCAGCTCCCACCTTGCCAGCTCCTGGCTGCATGATCTTGAGCTAGTTACTGCCAGGGCCTCAGTTTCCCCCCACAGGACAGCGCTTGAAGGACTCTAGGAAGACCCAGGGTCATGAGGAGGAAGGCAGCGTGAGCAGGACAAGAAGGGGTCACAGTGGCCTACACCTAGGAAGACCCTGTCTCAGTGAGGGCTGGGTGTGCCCAGGCCTCTGTCCTCTTGTCTGCCGTGGGGGGCCTCCCCCTGCCCCCTGCAGAATGGGACTGCTGCACCCTCATGCAGCCCATCCTCACTGCCCCCAAGGGGCAGGCACAGCTCCAATTAGGCAGGTCCCCTCCCCACACCCCCCAAGCACAGCTTCAAAACCCCTTCACTTCCTCCCTGAACCAAACCAGTGCAAAGAAGACAGCTGCTGCCCGAAACGGCAAACGCTGACCTAGCCAGGGACCACAGGATCCCCGCAAGCTGTGCCACTGACCAGGGCGCCACGGACACAAGGAGCCCACTCTTCAAATCACCCTAGTCATCGCTGCCCCCACTTCACTGGGTTCAGAGAGGTGAGGCCAACAGCCTAACGTCACACAGCAGTGAGCAGCATGGTAGGATGGGAAGCCAGGTGGGTCTCTGTCTGAAACCCGGGCTGCTGCTTCCTCCACCCGGCCCTCTCAGGCCCCGCCTCACCCACCTAAGATTTTAGGTAATTTGCTCTTTTGTCTAATTAACGCTCTATTGGGTGACAATACAGTAGAGTATGAAGTGGGTAGACACAAGGACCCCATTGCCTGGACTCATCCGTACTGGCTGTGCAAGCTTGAGTTCATTACCTAACCTCTCTGGGTTTCCTCATGGGTCATCTGCAAAATAAGGGAGTAATAACAGTAATAATAACATTATTGTTAACAATATCGAGCTTATTGAATGCAGTAAGGATTGACAACATGAAAGCAGCGTTGGAAAGCTGCCTGGCCCGGCCTATTCCCTTCCCAACCTGAATGCACTCATGGTAAGAAAGATCAACAATCCGGTTAACCCTAACCTTCGAATTTCATTTCTGCGGCTCCGTGAGGGATGAGGGGCTGTTGTCGTGTCCATTTCACAGGTGGAGGCTGCACAGGCGTAAGAGCCCGGCCAGGGCTTGCACCGAGCCTCACCACAACCCGCCTGTGCCCTGGACCCAAGGGTGTCCTTGTGGCAGCAGCGGCTCCACAGGGAGGCTGCTAGAGGCTCACACTCCCGGCCGCCTCCCACCTACTGAACCTGACTCCCTGGGGCGGGGCACAGCAGTCTATTCTAACAAGCCCTCGGGATTCTGACACTTGCTAAAAGTTTGAGAACTGGGCAAGTCCCCTGAAGAGGTTGCTGTGTGAACCCAGGAGTACTCCCGTGGGGCCTATGGAAGAGGGCGGGGTGGGATAAGAGTCAGACCCTCAGCCCATTGTGTGACCTCAGGCTGCGTCTTCACCCTCTCTGGGCCTGGAATCTGCCATCCTTCTTGGAGTGGAAGTAGAGGACGCAGGCAGGATTCTCTGAAACTTCAGGAGGTGACCGTTACCTGTGGTGGTCACCTGGCACCTGAGAGCTGGTTTCTGGAAGCTCTGCCGGCCCTTGGGGCTTTGACCACTCCGAGGAAGACAAGAGCCTACAGCCCACTGGGAGCTCAGCCCAGGGAGGAACCTGAAATCCTGGTCTTAAGTTGGGAGGGGACCTCCGGGGAACTGTTGGAGGCAGGTCTGCCCCCACGGGAGGGCTGCCTGGGCCCAGGCCTTCCCTCACAGGAGCGGGGCCCTGCCTGAGGGACCGGGGTAGGGGACCTCTGTCCTGGGCCCCCTGAGCCCACAGTGCTAGGGTCTCCCTGACTCAGATCCCCTCCCAGGCCAAGTCTCCCAGGACTAACTGATCATTGGTCCTTCATTTGCCAACTGAAGGGGTCCCTTCAGTCAACCAGTCACAGACCTCACGTGAGGAAGATGATTTTTATGCCACTCAGCTCTCCACAGTGTCACCATCTCCTCAAGGACCCCTGAAGCTGGCAGGATGCCTGTCTCCGTATCACAGATGAGGAAACTGCGACAGCAAGGGGACAATGACTGGCCTGGGGTTGCGCAGCTCCCTTGAGGCAGGGCCGTCCCATGGCCGCCTGGTGGCCTCTGTGCCAGAGCCCTGTTCCCACTAATGCCGGCTTCAGGGGCTCACAGGTTTGCAGCCGCCTCACCCTGGGCTGGGCTCTGCCATTCTTGTTGGTACATCGGAGACGATACTTTGTGACCTCACGGACCATAACCAAAACCCATACTGATAAACTCTGGTTCATCAAGAAAAGGGTTCACCAGGTTTAACTTTCAAATGATTAAAAGGGAAGAAAAAGTTGCACGGCTCAACGGGACGAACCCTCAGGTTCCCAGCAGCCGAGGTGCTGCAGAACGCTGCGGTTTCACGGTCCGCGGCTCAGCACAGAGTCAAGCTGTGGTGACACTTCTGATCCTGCCCTGCTTGGTTCACCCCTTCTCGAATTCTCTCACCTAACATTCCCTTGGGGCCTCTGGGAGCCTCCAGACCCTTCAGCCACAGCAGTCACTGATGGGCTCTGAGCCAGGAGCCGCCCGTGTGGCAAGGGGTACCTGGGGCCTCACCAGCAGCTGCGCCTCCTGCCGTGGTAACTCTAGGTGCCACGGTGAAGGGGTGACTTGGGACCCCCAGTGAGAACTGCAAACCAGCCAAGTCAGTCCCTGGCCACGTGTGAGGGTCTTGGATCCTGAGGACTTGGATGGGAGTGCCTGCTGTGCCCTGCCCTGTCACCTGTATGACCGTGGCAAGTCACAGAATCCCTCTGCGCCTCGGCCCCTCTTCTGCAAAAGGGGGCAGGGACAGTCCTCCCCTGATCGCATGACTATGGGAAGGCGACAAGTGCAGTACCTGGCACAGGCCTGGTCCAGCAAGCCCTTATTCCCATTAAACAGATCAGCTATTCCTCACAGCAAGAGACACATCACCCGACCTTTTACTATTTCCTGCTGTGGCCCATAGCTGGTATGGTCTGGGCCCATTTGCCATAGGGACTAAGGGTGGGTGGCCGGGGAAGAACTGGGGAACCCAGAGTTCTTCCCTAGAAGACAGGGCCCTGACAGGGGGAACTCCCTGACTCTCAGGGGTCCATGTGGGTGCTGGGCAGGGGCAGGGAGTGAAGGCAGCCACATCTTCGCCCTGAGATCTGGCCTGGGAGTCAGGAGACCTGGGTTCAATTCCTGGCTCCAAAGCTGTGTGACTTTGGCTAGTTACTTAACCTTTCTGAGCCTTAATTTCCTACTCAGTAATGGAGAATAAAGACACCTAATTGGAAGGCTGTCTGTCTATGACTGTCTTTACTCTGATTTTCCACATGAGATGAAGGTCTGGCCCACAGTGGATGTTCTGCAAAGAGCAGTGGAAAATAAATTGGGGGTCTAGGATGTCATGGTCATTCCCACTCTGGTTCTACGGTTAGATGAGGACAACAAGGCTCAGAGAGGTTTAGCAACTTGTCCAACGTCACATAGGATGTGCACGTCACTGCCTTTCTGGGCCACCAGCTCCTACGTAGGACCCTCAGGTTTCGACCTGGTCTGAGGCAAAACCCACCCAGGGCGCCCTGTGCCTGACTCGGGGCCTGAGAGGGTTTGTCATCTCAGATGGTAGTCCTGAGGACACACGGAAAGATGTGTCTCCTGTGGCCACTGGCAGACGCATGGGGGAATGGACCATTTCCACACCAAGCTCCACTGTGCAGTCTGAGCTGCTGGTTGTTGGGCCGTCCAGTGGAACTCCCCACGGCTGGAGGTGTGCGAGCGGGAGCTAAGCAATACTGGATGGAAAGCGGACCTTGGTGGCCTTTCAAAGAAAGCACCCTCCACGTGCTGCCGGGCCAATCCGACCCTGCTCAGTTCCCACACACCCTCCTCTGCAGGCTCAGCCTCCTGGACTTGGCCTTCAAGACCTCCGGACATCCGTCATCCTCTGCATTCTTATCTGCCTCCCATTGGGTCAGGGAGCTCCACAAGGGCTGGTGTTGGACATTTGTACTCACCAGGGAAGGGAGGTCATGTTTACTGAGCAAGTAACATGGGCCGGGCCTCGTGACTAGGTACTTTACACACATTTCGTGTGATCTTCATACATTGGGTGCTATTAATATTCTCACTTTGCAGATCAGCAAACTGAGAAGAGAGCAATCAAGCAACCTGCCAAAAGTCACACAACAGCATGCCTGCCATGACTGCTGAAGAAGTAAAGAGATGAAGGAAGGGCTCTGAGTGTGTGTGGCTCCTGGCTTTTAGCCCCTGGTCCCCAGAGGCATCTGCAGCAGGTGGGCAGGCTTGGTTGCCCATCTGTCTCCAACTCTCGGGGAGCCCCATCCGGGCACTGAGTAAGGTGGAACCCCATAAACTAACTAACCACAACCACAGCCTCTAGGGGTGTGTGGGACATGGGCCACTCACCCCCAGCCCACCCCACCCCGGCCCCGCCCTTCCCCAGCCCGGTGGTTTCTGCTTGGTGGCAGCTCTGGGAAGGAAGAGGCAGCACTCAGCCAGCCTGGGCCTGGATGGCAGGGAGCAGGTGGGACAGGCGAGGCCAGGAACTGCCTGAATCTCCTTCAGTCATTCTCTGCTCAGCTCACACTGCAGGGTGGCTGCGAAGCACTTTCCTGGACATTTGGCCCCTTACCAAGGACCTGGTAAAGGAAGCCCACGGGGTATAGCAGAAGTATCTACCAATCCCCACAATGAAGGCAGTGAAAAGTTACCTAACACCCACTGGGTACAGGCCCCAGCCTGGATCCATCATACTTAGTTGGGCACTGACCCCAGGAAGTACCTAATATCTTTCCCACTTTACAGACAGGAAACACTAAGGTTCCATTTGACCAAATAGAGTACTAGAGCCCAGAGAGGACCAGCTAGGACTCCTGTGGGCATAGATCTGAGGCCTCCGGTGGATGAGAGGAAAGTGGAAGTCCAGTACCCTTCCCAGGCCCTGCTGAGTGGTCCCTTACCTGCACTTCCTACCTACCCCCTCATTGCAACTCAGCCCTCCTCCTTAGGGAAGCCTTCCCTGATTTCCTCCCCTGAGGCTAGGTCAGGGCCCTGAGCTACCTGCTGTCATGGCTTGTCCCCTCTGGGTTAACCCCATGTGTCCAGGTTTGTCTCCCCAGTGGATTGGATGGGAGGAAGAAAAGGCAGCCGCTATATAGGCTTCAGGGAATCCAGCTTCTAAGTCTAGCTTTACCCTGATTTGCCACAAGGGCTTGGATGGTCAGTTTCATGCCTGTAAAATGGAGCAATCTGCCCCACTCTCAGGGCTGGTGACCACCAGGGGGGAGAAACATTGAGGAAGAGGAACCTTCTACCCTCGGAACCAGAGCCTGGAGGACAGCCATGACCCCTCTCTCACAGGCACCCTGTCCTGGAGTCCCTGCCCGGCAGGGGATGTGGCAGGGCCAAGGCGTCTAGAAGAGAGGCAGCTTCAGGGAGATCTGCTTCAACCCCTGATGTAAAAGACAATACTGCCTCTCCATTTTTGCACAGTACTTAAAAAATTTGAGAAAGATGATGCCCAAACTGGCCTTGACTCAGCTTTGGGGACAGATTGGGCTCAAATCCCTGACTCTTATAAGCTGTGTGACTTTGGATACACAAACTTAACCTTTCTGAGCCTCAGTTTCCCCAACTATAAACAGGAACCTTACTAGTCTCAGACAACTGGTTTTTATTTATATTCACTGTCACCACCCCTAGCCTCAGTTTCTCTGTCTAAAAACTGGAGACTTTGATGGTGCTGTTTCACAGGCTGTTAGGGGTCTGGGAGATGATGGAGGAGGACGGGTCTAGACACCAGAGCACGATTCAGAGGGGAAGTGACCTGCCTGGACCCGGTCGGCCGTGGTGCGGGGAACCCCCTCCGTGGCCGTCCCAGGGCCAGTGAAGGGTCATTTCCTTCGGCATTCAGCCCCGCCGGCACCTCTCCTGTTTGCCCCGGCATAAGTGCGGCGGCGCCGGCAGCTGGGAAATCAGGGCCAGGCCGGATTTCCTCTGCGGACCTCCGGCTCCTAGAGCCACCCGCCTCTCGGGACCGGCGGGCCGCCTACTGCACGTGCGGCTGCCCCCCGCCGGGCCTCGCCCTACAGCGCTTCCTTTGCGACCCCTCTCCCTGCCGGCCCTTCATCCCGCCCCCTGCGCCCCTGCCGTTCCCTGCCGAGGTTCCAGCGTGAAGAGGATGCTTCACCCGCGACCCCCGGTTCCGGATAAACCGAGTCACGCGTGGCGGGCGCTAGGACCCCGCGGCGTCGCCGGAGGGGGGCGAGGTGGGCGGGAGAGGTGTTTAAATCGGAGCCCGAGCCCGGCCGGCTCCCGCGGGGCAGCGGAACGCCCGTGCGCCTCCTCGGGCCGCGACCCGGGGGCTGGCGTGGCGCGGGCGCGCGGGGCAGGGCTGCGCAAAATGTGCCGAGGCTGCCCGGGACAGGAGCTGCGGCCGCGCTGACCAGGTAGGAGCCGCCCGCGGGCGAGGCTGGCCGGCCCCTGGGGAGCCCACCGTCCCGGCCAGCGCCGGCGTGAGCAGGGGCGCAGCCGGGCGGGACAGGTCTGTAGGGACCCCTCCCCCAGCACTCCCGTCCCGCCGCCCCCACTTCGCGCCTGGACACGGGGCTCATCCTCCCTCTGCCCCTGACAGGTTTCCGAGGCTCCTGTCTCCGCGGATCTTTCCCGCGAAGGGGCGAGGCCGGCGTGCCCGTTTGACAGCACGAAGACCGGGACTTGCCCAGGGACACACACACAGCTAGTCGGGGCAGACCAGGATTTGGGTTCAGGTTTCCTACAACCCTCCGATCCCGGCCCGGCGTGGGGCTGCCCGGCCCACCGCGCTAGACAGCCTGCCCGTCTCTCGTGGCGGGGGTGGGGGCACCCACCGCTCTCCAAAGGGCTCTGAAGCCAGCCTTCTTCATGGGTGGCAAGACGCGAGGGACCCCCACCCCCACCCCGGGCTGCCTGAAATTCCGCCATCACAGCCACATTCCTTTGGGCTAAGGTCTAATTCCCCCGTGGGATGCACATGTCTCCAGAACGGGGCTTGCCCTTAGTGATTCACTGCTCGGCAGGAACGTCCGCGGCAGCTCTCCCAGGACCCCGCTCCGCCAGTAAGTCAGATGCAGGCGGAGAGGAGGGAGAGGGAGGACCCCGGAGCCCAGCCGGGAGCCGGTCTGCTCTGCTCCAGTGCCTGTGTGTGCGGGGTCGCTGGCCCGGGCTAGGGAGGGTGATCTTGGCCCGGCGTGGTGGAAACATTTGCTTTGGAGGCAGATGGACTAGATTCTGGCCGGGACTCTGCTATTTGTTGCCTATGTGACTTTGGGTAAGTCACCTCTCCGAGTCTCCTTTTCTTCACGGGCAAAATGGGGACAGTTCTATAGGGGGCAGTCAGCTTAGTTTGTGCTGGAGAAAACACAGCACGTGGACCTGGGTAAATCTCAGCTCCAGGACACGTAGGAGCTGGGGAACTCTGGGGATAAGTCACCTCACCTTTCAGAGCCTCCGTTTTCTTATCTGTAAAATTGGAATTAAACAGTAATTGCCTCAATGGGTGGTTGTGAGAATTAAATGAGGTGATATGGGTCAAGTGCTTAGAAGAATGTCTAACATCCTTAAATAGTTGGAATGGGCTTATTTTGATAGGTGTCACTGGCCCCCACCCCCATCTCTCTCTCTCTCTCTCTCTCTCTCTTACACACACACACACACACACACACACACAGACACATACACACACACACTTTCAAGTCCTGAGATGTCTGCTGCCTCCTCTTGCCAAGGCCACTGGTCTGCCGGCCGGGGCCCTCCCCCTCAGCACACCTCATCTGGGATGCTCAGCCCTGTGGGTCACTGTCCCAGCTGGGAAGGACAATAAGTATCCAGGGCACCTTCACAGCCATTCTCTGCTTGATCATGACAATGGCTGGGGGTGGCCATTGGCAGATGGGAACCAGGCTGCTTGCCTTACAGGTGGGACACTGAGGCACGGAGAGGTTAAGGGAGCCCCAGGGAGGAGGGTTGGTAAGTGGTGGAATTTGGATTCGAGACTGAGCCTAAGTGAGTGACCCCAGTCCTCCATTTTGAGAAAGAGTCACCCATACATGCTACATACTGTGTCTTGGGCACCACCGAGGAGTGCCCACAGCTGAGGGGCCCCTTCCCTCCTGTCAGATGCCAGGGCAGAGTTCCCACGTGCTGCAGGGGTGGTCCTTCCTGGATGTGCACATCGCCTTGGGGGTAGGGTGGGGTTTGGTAGAAGAGGAGGAAATAAGGGCCCCTTTGGCATCTCTGCCTTCAGGCTCAGCACTGAACCAGGACCCTTCCTTGTCCTCAACTCGCACATGCCACTCAGTCCACGGCAGCGAGCTTCTGCCCCCGCTTCCCACTTGTTCACTAGATCTTTAGTGAGCACCTACTCAGTAGGCTGCTGTTCCCATAGAATAAGAAATAGAAGGTCCAGGAGTGGTGGCTCACACCTGTAATCCTAGCACTCTGGGAGACCAAGGTGGGAGGATTGCTTGAGCTCAGGAGTTCCAGACCAGCCTGAGCAAGAGTGAGACCCCATCTCTATTAAAAATAGAAAAATTAACCAGGCATGGTGGCGCGCACCTGTAGTCCCAGCTACTCGGGAGGCTGAGGCAGGAAAATCGCCTGAGCCCAGGAGTTTGAGGTTGCTGTGAGCTAGGCTGACGCCACGGCACTCTACTCAGGGCAATGGAGTGAGACTCTGTCTCAAAAAAAAAAAAAAATAAGAAATAGAAGATCAGAAAATGATAAATTTGAGGAAAACAATAAAACATGTGAGGAGCAGGAAGAGCATTCCAGGCAGAGGGAACAGCAGGGGCAAAGGCCCCAAGGCAGGAATGAACTTGTTGTGTTTGAGGAATAGTTAGAAAGCTGGAATTTGGTGAGGGAAGGGAAAATGGTCAGTGGAGTTAGAGAGGAGATTGTGTAAAGCTTGGAGTTGATCAAAGATTTTCAAACAGTAGAGATTCGTGACCTGATTTATCATTTTAAAATTGCACTCTGGCTGCTGTGTATAGGACAGTTTATAAGGGGTCGAGGGGAAGCAAGGAAGCAAACGACTGAGGTGGCCACTGCTGTGGTCAAGGCCCAGGGTTGGGGTGGCGGCTCAGTCTGCAGCAGTGATGGTGGAGGCAGGTTGGGTGCATCTGGGGTCTGTTTTTTGGGGAAAGCAGTCAGAACCTGCTGAAGAGGGGAAGGAATGTGGCAAGGAGGTGAGAGGAAAGTCAAGGACAACTGCTCTGGCCAGTGCCACCATGTCACCAAGACTCCTAGTGTCAATTCTCTGTGCCACCCCTGGCCTGTCATGTGCTATAAGATGGGTCTCAGAGGAGAGTGAGTCCCCTCTGCTCTAGGGGCACCCCTCTAGGAGGGGGTGGGGTAAACCAGCCATGAGTGCTTGGCGCTGTGTTCTGGGAGGAGCTTGGGGGCTCTAGGAGGACTGGAGTCCAGACTTGGGGAACCAAAGAAGGCTTCTTGGAGGAGGTGACATCTAAGCTGAGACCTGAAAGATGAGGAGGTATTCAGCAGGAGAGGAGAGGAGAGGACGTGATGGTTTGGAGCAGGGAACCAGAGGGCACGTGAGGCCTCCAGAATCCAGGGTGCGAGAGGGGCCAGTGAGACAAGAGGTTGGGGAGCAGAGCTGGCCGGGCTCGCACTCCCCGGTGCCCTGGAAGGCCCCCTGGAAGGGTTTTCACTCGACTCTGAGTAGGCTAGCTTTCAAACGGGTGCTGACGTTCTGTTTTTCAAACAGCAAAACCAAATTTCCTGTGAACGTGCAACCTGTGATCCAGGTGAGAGCAGAGCTGTGGTGGGGACAGGCCTGTGGCCCTGAGGGGAACCAGGGAATAGGGGTTAACGGGTACTACTGTGGTCCTTGAAAGGACCTCAGAGCTGCCATCTGCATTTAAAATTCATTGCAGTTGAAGACACAGCCCTCAGAAGCCCTGTAAATGCCTTTTCTCCTAAAGTATCCTTCAGAGTCACAGCTCAGCACTCATTTCCTGAGCACTCACTGTGGGAGACCTAACGATGTAGAGGTTAAGGACACAGACCCAGGGGCCAAACTTGCCTGGGCCTGCCACTTGTTAGCTGTGTGACCTTGGGCATATTACTTAACCTCTCTGAGCCTCAGTTTTCCCTTCTGTAAAATGGGAACGGTGATAATGGGACCAAGCCAGTGAATTATTGTGAGAATTAAATGAGTTAATACTTGTAAATGTCGAGCAGAGTGCCTAGTGCATAAAGAGGGCTCTGTAAGCGACGTTTTCATAGAATAGATCTCATTTGTTCCTCAACAAAACTTGGTGTGGCTGTCATTAACCTCAGATGAGGAAACCGAGGCTCAGAGAGGTGAAGTGGCTTGTACAAGGTCACACAGTAGTAAGCAGAGGAGATGGGAGGGAACGGTCAGATGTGAGTGGCTCTGAGTCCAGTGCTCTTGGAGGGCTTTATATGTCCTTCCTTGTTAATAGTCTCTGTCCATGTTATCGTCGTTTCTGTGCATGGTTTTGTGTCCGTGTTCCCAGCACAGAGCCAAACATCAGGAGGCATTTAGTAGATATAAATGAATGAATGAATGAATGATATCGATGGCTGGCTTTGTATATCCCTTGAACTTGGCTGGTGTCCTCCGTGAGGGAGCGAGCAACCCCCAGACACACTGGGATCAGTGCTGCTGCCGAGGGCCTGTGCGGTCCCCTTGCGCGGCCCCCAGGCTGTGGATGGAGCCTGGCTTCAGTGAAAGTGCAGGGCCTGGCCGCCCGCTCCTGGGGAAGTCCGCAGCCAGCGCCGGGCAGGGCAGCCTCCTGTGCGGCTTCCTGTCAGGGCCGGGGGCCCAGCCCGTGAACAATGGCAAGGGCCGAGAATCAGAGAATCAAAAGAAAAAGGGCAAAATAAGAGTGGGGGGAGGGGCAGAGAATGAGGAATTCCACGTGGGGCTGGAAGAGCTGGGATGGGAGGACCCGCTTGTGGCCTGGGTGGGAATGGAGTCCAGGGCCCCCTTGCCTCTGTCGCACCCACCCCCAGGCCCTGAGAGTGGCCCGGGACAGCCTTTAGTGTCCCTTTGCCTCCTGCGCCACCCCTCCAGGCTGTCTTCCGCCAGGTGAGGGCTTTTGAAAACCCATATCTGACCAGGTCACCCACTGCGTTAAAACTCCTGCTTCCGCTGGGTCCTGCTCCTCGGCCTGGTGTCAGAGGCCCTCTGTGACAGCCTATGGCCCCATTCCCACCTGCTCCCTTCCCTGTTCGTGTCACCTTTATTCCAGCGCCAGCTGTGGTCTGGGCCCCCCGAGGGCAGCCCAGACAGGGTGGGAGCAGGCGGCTGGCAGTGGGAGGGGGGCCAGTGGTCTCACGGTGTTCCCCTTTCCTCCTCTCCCTACGCAGAGCCATGTGCCACCAGATCCTGCTGCTCCTGGCCGTGCTGACCCCAGGCCTGGCTGCCTCCCAACACCGAGACAAGGTGCCCTGTAAGATGGTAAGATGCCCAGGGAGGGTAGGGGCCACCCCACCTCCTCACCCTAGGGTGACCTACTGCCCCAGCCCCAGAAGCCAGAGTTAGAAGAGTCAGGAGAGGAAAGGGGATATAGTCTGCATTTAGTGAGCACCTACTAGAATGTTTAATACCTTATTTACCAAAAAATCCTGCCAGGTAAGCTCCAGTATTCCCATTTTACAAAGCCAGTAACTGAGGCTTGGAGAGGTTAGGTGACTTGTCCAAGGTCATTCAGCTAGGAACAGTGGTGCTGATACTGGACTCTATTCCTCCAAGCTATCCCCACAGGGCAGTGGCCCAGCTGGGGGATCTAGAATGTGTATATGTGTGTGTGTGGGGGGGACTGGGGATGGGCTAGCTGGGAGGGACTGCTCTGTGCCAGTCTCTCCTGGGGACAAATTCCCTTCCCTAACTGGACTCCTGGATCTGGGACTACCTGCTGGGATGCCTCTCACTTATTACTGCGCAGGTCAAATTCTGCCTCCTCCAGGAAGCCTCCCCTGACCTTCCCAGGCTAACCTAGTCTGGTTGCTCTCTCCTCTGGGCTCCTGCAGCCCCCAAGCTTCCCTCTGTCTCAATACCAAGCACACTAAGCTCATGGTTGGCGAAAGGGCTCAAGCCAGTCTCACCTGCCAGACCAAGATCTTCTCTAGGGAAAAAGCCAGATTTTATTTGCTTTTTGTTCCTTTTGTCTGCCCCAAGACAGGGAAACTAGCCCTAAAGTTCCTGTGCCCTGTGAGGAGCAGGAGAAAGAGACCACCTCGGTCCATTGGTGAGGCCGGGCAGTCACTGAGACCAAGGCCAGAGCCTCGCAGGTGAAAGGACAGGTCCTCTAGCAGCCCCACTTGGACCTGGGACTCAGAGCTTGTGACACAGAACGGGCGGCTGCTTCAGGAGGCCGGAAGTGCTGGCAGCCACCTGCCAGAGGGTGCGAATGCAGGCTGTCGCCACCACTCTCAGAGCCCCGAGATTCCCAGAACCAGAATAATGGGCAGAGGAGGCCTCAGACGTCTCCAAATACAGATGCACAGTCTACCCTGGGGCCTCTCCTCCCCCGTTTCCCTCCCATGTGCCTGTGGTAAAATGGAGCTGGACGGCAAGTCCTCTTTCCTCCCACAAAGGAAGCTGGGCAGTGGTATCCTGAAATCCCAGAGACAGTGGATGGAAGCTCTAAACTCAGGGGACAAGGGCCAATTCCTCTGAGATCCCTCCACCTGCAAATCTGGCGGTGCTGGGGCCTCTGAGGCGTGGGGGCCCTGGGAACGGAGTGCTGAGCACCGCCTGGCCTCGGGCTCCTTCCTGGACAGGACGGGAGAGCGGCTGTCCCAGTGCAACCCTGCCCACCAGCAGCTGCCCGGCCTCTAGAGCAGGGGTCCTGGGCACCTGGGTAGAAAGCAAGTCTTGGGCTCTGGGCTTGGCCAGCTTCGTGTCCTGGCTCAACTCTCAGGGGCTGGAGCCCCAGGGAGGCTTTGCCGATCCACAGGTGTTATGCCTCTGGTTTGCACGTGGGGTAGCATTTGAAGCACCACCCTGTGTCCCCCATACCGTAAAGGCTCCGTAAACGGTGCCTGGTGTTATTTACTGTGCCAAGGGTATCGGCCCTGGGGGTTGGCCAGCTGAGGGCCCAGTGGTCAGAACTCAGCTTGCACCAATAGGAAAAGGAACTGGAAAACAGTAGTTTTGAGCCCCCAGCTATCTGATTTAGGGAAGCCCACCCCACTAAGCTTCAGTTTAGTGTGTACAATAGGAATGGGGCCACAATGCCTGGAGGATTAAATGAGGGGTCTCTGCACCCTGAAGCTTGACACGGAGCCGGTGTCCCCAACAGTGTTGGTCATGGCATTCATGTTGTTGTTTCTTCTTTAAGTCAGAAATGCCCAGGGCACTGGTAGTGCAGGGGAGGCTATGCTTAGTGGCCCCAGCAGGCAGGGAGGCTGTGAGGGAGGAAGGGGCAAGGACTGGCAAGGCAGCTGGGGTGGGTTTCTGGTTTCCATGGGTGCCCGACTGTGGGGTGTCCCTAGGTCTGGATCTTGAGGACGCTGCCTCCCCTGGAGCTTGTAGGGCCCGTCACTGTGCTGCCTCGAGTAGGAAGAGTCACATGGGTGTCTGCAACGGGTAGCTGTTCCTCACCCCACTTGCCTCGGGGCTCTCGAGAGAAAGCACAGAGCTGAGCCAGGCCAGGAGCATCCAGGCTCGTGTTTCTTCTCTGCCAGCTCAGTCACTGTGACCTCGTGCAAGTCACTGCCATCTTCAGGCCTCAGTCTCCCTGTCTGGGAAGTGGGTGGGCTGCAGTCTGTTTGCTTTAACAGTCTTTGGCTCTAATCCAAATATGTGGACCTTCCCTTTTCTTTCCTTTTGAGAGGGGATTGATTCAGTGCCTCAGGCCTTTGCTAAACTGATGATGTCTGTGGATCTTGTTCATTAGAAAAAATTACTGAGGACCTTCTGTGGGTCAGGTCCAAGGTAACCATGTCCCCCAAAACAGTCTCTGTTTGCTCTGAGCTCTCTGTCTAGCAGGTCCCCACACAGTCACAGTTCAGGGAGGCAAAGCCATGAGAGAGGGAACACAGCCAGGGAGCCCAGCGTGAAGGGCTCACCGTGTGGATCTGGTCAGGGTGGCACAACCGGCACAGAGAGGAGGCCCGGCGGGGGGTGTGGGAGGCCGTGATGGGCCGTGGTCGGGCGTGGTCACTACATGTGGGCTGGATTGGGATGGGCTGGGAGGTGAGGGGACAGGTTGGCAAGAGCCACAGCCTTGAACACCCCTGCTGAGGCTCCCGGACTTTGCCGGGGAGGGGTTTAAGCAGAGGTGCAGCACAGAGCGGAGTTTTGACAGTTGCCAGGCATTTAGAGGATGGATGGGGCGGAAGGGGTCAGTGGTGAGACAGAGGCCGGGGGCAGGAGGGGCCTGAGCTGGGTGGTTGAGGAAGTCAGACCCTTTGCTGGGAAAGGCTGAGGTCCCTGGGGTGCTGGAAGAGATGAAGGGAGACCTGCATTTGCACAAAAAGAATTCTGGCTCCAGAGGGCACCTTCTGTGGAAAGACAAGAGTGAGGCCTTTGGTTGTTAAAAGACCTGGGTTCAAATCCCAGCCCTGCTCCTCCTCAGCTGGGTTTCTGTCAGTAGGGTGACCACACCAGACAGGTGGGCTGCTGTGAGGACCAATGAGACCACGGCCTGACAGTGTTAGACAAAATATAAAATGTCACGTGGGTGCTGGGGAAAGATGAGTTACTTTCTGGATTAGAAACCAGAGTGGTAATGTGACTTGAGGGAGGTCACACAGCACGGGCACTGTCCTGTCACCAAAGACCGTGGGTTGGGCCCTGGCCATCTTTTTCCCTGCCCCTTCCCCTGCCTCCAGGGGCCTGGTGCTGGACCGGCCATGGGAAGCAGGCCACCGCCTACAGGGCGCAGGCAGCAGCAGCAGAAAGGAGGCCACATCTGGGAGCATCTCGAGGAAGGCAGGCTCCGGGCCCAGGCTGTGCCCGTGGAATGCGAGCTTGAACGAGATCTGGGGCGAAAGGCCAAGATGAAAAGTGATGACGGGAGCAGAATTATAGTTTTCCCTCTTGGAAACATTCCCCCGAAGTGGATTCCCATCTAACATTGGAAATATAACTATCTGTGCCCATAGCAGGGACCCAGGATGTGGAGCCAGGAGCCCGGGGGCCAAGCTTGGGTGATATATGGCTCAGTTTCCTGTGAAATGGGATAATAATCAGCACAGGGTTTCTCTTTGTTAGCGCATTTGTGCGTGGATCTGTCTATCCTCTCCCATCTGTCTACCCATCAAGCCTTCACTGAGTCCCTTCCTTGTGCCCAGCACCGTGCTGGGTGCCAAGACAGGGCAGGGAGCCGAATGGGCCATCCAGACAGGCATAATTAGACTGTGGCGGAGGAAGTTGAGCATTCTGGGAGTCCAGAGGAGAAGGCTGCCCAGGCCTGGCTAGTAATCTTTCCCAGAGAAGGGTGTCTGTTTCTATCCCCCTCTGCACGCATTCATGCCGGCTGCTCTCCTCCCTGCTCCCACAGGTGGACAAGGAGGTCTCGTGCCAGGGGCTGGGCCTGCTCCAGGTCCCCTCCATACTCCCGCTGGACACTGAGGCTCTCGATCTATCTGGAAACCAGCTGCAGAGTGTCCTGGCCTCGCCCCTGGGCTTCTACACAGCACTTCGTCACCTGGACCTGAGCGCCAACGAGATCAGCTTCCTGCAGCCGGGCATCTTCCAGGCCCTGCCCCACCTGGAGCACCTCAGCCTGGCCCACAACCGCCTGGCAGTGGGCACTGCGCTGAGTGCCGGCGGTCTGGGTCCCCTGCCGCACGTGACCTCCCTGGACCTGTCCGGGAACAGCCTGTACAGCGGCCTGGTGGAGCGGCTGCTGGGGGAGGCGTCCAGCCTGCGCCACCTGTCGCTGGCAGAGAATAGCCTGACGCGCCTCAGCCGCCACACATTCCGCGGCATGCCCGCCCTGGAGCGGCTCGACCTGCACAGCAACGTGCTGATGGACATCGAGGACGGTGCCTTCGAGGCCCTGCCCCACCTGGCCCACCTCAATCTTTCCAGGAATTCCCTCACCTGCATCTCCGACTTCAGCCTGCAGCAGCTGCGGGTGCTCGACCTGAGCTGCAACAGCATCGAGGCCTTTCAGACGGCCCCGGAGCCCCAGGCCGAGTACCAGCTTGCCTGGCTGGACCTGCGGGAGAACAAACTGCTCCATTTCCCCGACCTGGCCGCGCTCCCGAGACTCATCTACCTGAACGTGTCCAACAACCTCATCCGTCTCCCTGCGGGGCCCCCCCAGGGCAGCGAGGGCGTCCACGCACCCTCCGAGGGCTGGTCAGCCTCGCCCCTGTCAAACCCCAGCTGGAACGCCAGCGCCCATCCCCTCTCCCAGCTCTTGAATCTGGATTTGAGCTACAACGAGATCGAGCTCGTCCCCGACGACTTTCTTGAGCACCTGACCTCCCTGCGCTACTTGAACCTCAGCCGAAACTGCTTGCGGGCCTTCGAGGCCCGGCGCTCGGGCTCCCTGCCCTGCCTGGTGCTCCTGGACTTAAGCCACAATGCGCTGGAGGCACTGGAACTGAGCGCCAGGGCCCTGGGGTCCCTGCGGACACTGCTCCTCCAGGACAACGCCCTGCGGGACCTGCCCCCGTACACCTTTGCCAGCCTGAGCAGCCTGCAGAGGCTCAACCTGCAGGGGAACCGGGTCAGCCCCTGCGGGGGGCCAGGGGAGCCTGGCCCCTCAGGCTGTGTGGCCTTCTCTGGCATCTCCTCCCTCCGCATCCTGAACCTGGTGGACAATGAGATGGAGGTTCTCAGGGCCGGGGCCTTCCTCCACACGCCACTCACTGAGCTGGACCTCTCTGCCAACCCGGGGCTGGATGTGGCCACAGGGGCCTTGGCAGGCCTGGAGGCCTCCTTGGAGGTGCTGGCACTGCAGGGCAACGGGCTGGTGGTCCTGCAGGTGGACTTGCCCTGCTTCCGCTGCCTCAAGCGGCTCAATCTCTCCCAGAACCGCCTCAGCCACCTGCCTGCCTGGACGCAGGCCGTGTCACTGGAGGTGCTGGACCTGCGGAACAACAGCTTCAGCCTCCTGCCAGGCAGCGCCATGGGTGGCCTGGAGACCAGCCTCCGGCGCCTCTACCTGCAGGGGAATCCGCTGAGCTGCTGCGGCAATGGCTGGCTGGCGGCCCAGCTGCACCAGGGCCGTGTGGACGTGGACGCCACCCAGGACCTGGTCTGTCACCTCGGCTCCCAGGAGAAGGTGTCCTTGAGCCATGTGCGTCCTGAGGACTGTGAGAAAGGGGGGCTCAAGAACGTCAACCTTGTCATCATCCTCACCTTCACACTGGTCTCTGCCGTCCTGCTCACCATGCTGGCCACCTGTTGCTGCGTCCGCCGGCAGAAGTTCAACCAGCAGTACAAAGCCTGAAGAGGCTGGGGGACACTGCCAGGTCAGTGAGGGAGCCAGAGGCACACAAAAGGGTGAGGACTGACCCAAGGTCACACAGAGAGCCGGGGTCCAAGAACCCTGCTGTCTAAATCCCAGCCTGGGCCTCCTTTCTCTGCATCCTGCTGCATAGGCAGGTGACCCACTTCCCAGGCCGCCCTTGGGGTCCGGCCATGGAAGTCGGAAGTTGGGCAGTTTCAAGGGTGGCAGAGAATAATGTTGACCCATCGGATCAACAAATCTTCATTGAGCATCTGTTTTGTGCCATGCCCTGCTCTGGACACTGGAGACGCTGGTAAATGAGACACATTCCTGACCTCAGGAACCTCCCAGTCTGGTAGGAGAGGTTGTCGCAGCAGAGCCGTGCCATGGCCACACAGTGTGGCTGGGCCTGAGAATGTGGAAGCCCAGGGCTCCAGAGCTCTGCAGCCCCTGCAGGTCGGCGTGGAGAGTCCTGCCCGGCCATGCCAGGGCAAGGGAGGGCCAAGCCCAGGAGGATTGTCTGAGACATTTCCAAGGAGACTATTTGTCACATCTTCTGATAATGACTTTCAGCCTCTCTGAAAACGAAGAGCTTGTGACCGGAAGAGAGAACTGGAGCCACATGAGTGTGTCTTGGATCCAGTGCTGTTCGGCGAGCTGTGGCAGCTCCAGCAGGGGCTGGTTAAGAGGTTGTCACCATGGGCTCCAGCCCAGCACTGGGCCATTCCGTTTCCTGCTCTGACAGGCTCTTCCCTCGCCTGACACTCTCATGTTACGCACCCTGACCCCGATCCTGCCCTAAACGCCCCCTCCAGCCCCCTTCTTTCCCCATTCCAGCCCCACCCTGGCTGCTGAGCCAGCATTAGAACTTAGATATCTGGTTCTGTTTTGCACCCAGCTTGGCAGCGTCGATGCAAATCCAAGCCTTGTGTCTGCCTCTATATGACAACTCTTGGAGGTTGGCATTTTATCACCATTTTACAAAAGAGGAAACTAAGGCTCCAAAAGTCTTCCTCTGGGGCCCCACAGCTAATAAATGCCACAGCTGAAATTCAGATCCACATCCTTCTGTCCTTAGGGGCCGAGCTTTGCCACTGTGGGGGCTGCAGACTGTTAGGTGGACAGGAAGTGTCCCCATGTGGCCCGAACAGGGCCTGGGAGTATCCTGTGTTGTGCACATCCACTCTCTCCTCTCTCCCAGGCAGGCAGAGAAGACAGGACGCTGCAGGCCTTCCCCTCCCTCTTCGCCTCAGTTTCCCTCATTCCCCCCTTTGCACACTGGAGTGGGCTCTCCTGTTTCTCTTCCTGCTCTTGCATTCCTCATTCCCTCCGGTCTATGGAGTAAAGCCTGGAGTTTGAGACGCTTGAGTCCAACCTCCCCATTATACAGAGAGGGGCACTGAGGCTTTGGAAGAGAATGGGACTTGCTCAGAATTGCACAAGTTGGTGGCAGAGCCACTGAAACAAGAAGATTCAGACCTTATTTGGGGATGGGGTTGGGGCTGGGCCTGAGTGGTATCCTCTCTTGCCTGTCACGTCACAAGATGATGCTGGCTCCAAACTTTCTTTCTGTTCCTCATCATGAAGGGATTTCTTTTTCCTCTGAAAAAGAAACAGGTGGAAAGGCCCACCAGATAACTCCCTCTCCCTCACACCATGGAGTCAGGAGCTGTCTGGGAAGAAAGGAAGCCTTGGGACCAGCCTGAGACCCTGTGTCACTGTCTTCATTGTCTTACCTGTGCTCGGCCTACGGTCTGGCTCAGGGCCTTTGGTCATGTGTGAGAAAATGAAAGTGCCATACTCTCTCCACCCATTTTACAGATATGAAAACCGAGACCCAGAGGCTTTAAGGGAGAGTCAATGGGCAGAGCCAGGGCTAGGCCACGGTGGTGCGTGGGCAGCAGGGCAGACCCAGTCCTGGCTGGGATCAGACCACAGATGCTACTGTAGACACCAAGGTGTCGGCCCCCACGCCTGACTTTGAAAACACTACACGGTGCTGCTGTCACTCCTACGAGCCGGGCCACAGCCCAGGCCTCGGGACCAGCTCTTTGTATAACCCACCTGAATGTATTAAAAATAATTTTGGAGAAACAGTGTGGCCTGCCAGCCTCCTCTTTGCTGAGGGCAACCGGCATCATCGCGTCCACTTGAACCCTGTCCCCTCTACTTCCACTGTGGTCTTTCCATCCTCCTGGCAAATCCCTGGGGACACAGAGGCTCTGGCTCATCGCCACCCTGGACCTCGGGGCCTCGGCCACCAGCACAACCCCTGCCACACCGCTGCCCTTCATGCTCAGTAGACAACCTGCTTCCCACCCCAGGCTGAGAGCATGGTGACTATCGTTGGTTTCTGTCCTGCAGCCATACGCCCTCCTTTCTTTGTGCTCCGCCCTCTCTGCCCCCTCCATGGGGTCCCCAGCCCCTTCCTCTCTCACTCACTCCCCTGTCCCCAGCCACTCCCTCTCTACTCATATCTTCCTCTCAGACTTCAGCTGGACACAAGTCTTGCCCATCTTAAAAACGGCAAAAAAGACCCTTAAACCACGTTCTCCTTCTCCCCCTCTTCACAGGCGGCTTTTTGGTAAAGTGGTTTCCCTCCCCGCCCCCCATTCTCAACCCGGCCTGGCTGCCTCAGCCTCTCCCGGCCCCACGCTGCCCTTGCTCAGGGCTCCCTGGTGTTCTTTGCCAAACTCAGCACATTTTCCAGAGCTCATCTGCCTGAGCCCCGCAGCAGGCCACTCCCCCACCACCCTACTGCACCCCCCACCCAGGATGCTTTCCCTGTAGCTGTGACCTCACACATAAAGTTGTCTCCTGCCTCTCAGTCCATTCCTGTTTCCGTTCCTCTGTGCTTGCCACCCTTGGGCCGTCTCTAATGGGGATGGCCAGAACTCCATCCCAGGCCCTCTTCCCTGGGGAACACCACGGCCGTCATAGCTTTAGCCACCCCATGGCTCTGATGACAGGGCCTGTGTCTCTGTCTCCAGCCACACCCTCCTGAGCGTCCAGCCCTGGTACCCAGAGGCCTCCCCCGCTAAGGGCAAAAGATCCCCCGGGGGTTGGAGAATTTAGTTATCGATCCGCTGGGCTGCAGATGAAAGTCAACCATTCCTGGTTCCTGGATAAGACTGGGGGGCGAGTGTGGGGTGCGAGGCTTCGGG
>VBSM01001265.1:40014190-40032655 GCA_008086735.1 Cheirogaleus medius | reverse complement strand
CCCACCCCACCCTACCCCACCTCCCACCCAGCTGCTCTGGAAAGAGCCCGGCCTCTGGGACCAGAAACGCAGGCTTGAGTCCAGGCTCTGCTACTCTTCAGCTGTGGGAGCAAGGGCAAGTTATGCCCCTGATCTGTGCCTCCATTTCCCCATCTGTAAAATGGGGTCACAACTACTGTCCCTGCCCCAACTCATAGCACTGCTCATTCATTAGCATCTGCTCCGTGCTGGGCCCTGGGCCCTGCAGGATACATGGGAACAATCACACCGAGAGAGGATCACACCACACACAGGCCAGGAAGTGGTCAGTGCCACAGGGGAGGTCCAGATTTTGTGCTCAGGGAGTTTGTTTGCAGCAGGGAGCAGCCCTTCCAGCTGGAGGAGCCAGGGGAGACTTCTAGGACATCTGGGCTGGCCCTGCAAGGAAGGGTAGGATTCCCACGTGTGGAGACGGGGAGAGGCTCTTCCAGGCAGAACAAACGGCAGGAGTGAAAGCCCGGCAGCGGGAAGACCCGTGCACACGTGGGAAGAGGAGTCTGCCTGTGCCCATCCTGCGCCCCATCTCGTCCAACTTTGTCCTGTCGGATCCTTCAGCACCTTCCGCTCAGAACTTATACCCTTCTGGAACCTTTCCTCCTTCCCTGGAGAGCTTCCAACTCACCCAGCCAGGCTCTCCCTAGTTGCGGTGCATTCCCAGAATTCTGCCGTCCTGTTCCCGCTCCCACCGCCTCCCAAAAAGCCACCCTAGAAAGCAGAAGATTCAGATCCAGGACAAGCCATTGGCCAATAGCACATGTTTCTGGAATGAATAAGGGAATACGTGAATAAAGAAATGAACTAAAGAGTGAGTCAATGAAAAAGAGACTATGCGAGTGAGTAAATGATTGAAAGCAACCAGTGAGCCCCGCTGCATTCCGCACAGGGCGCTACACACGCAAGGTCCCTCCCCTTGTGGCACTTACAGCTTATTGGGGCAATACACATTAAACACACACACGAAAATAAAAACAATGGCAAACTGTGATGAGCACTATGAAAAGAGTATTAATGAAAGGGAGACATAACGGAGGTGGGGGCGGGACTCAGAGGAGTCCTCTCTGAGGACATGATCTGTAAGCTAAGACTGAAGGAGGACTGAAGTTGAGAGAAGAAGCAAATTAATATTCCTTTTAGCCTTTTCCCCTCACACCCATGATTTTTCCAAGATGCCTGTGGAGAGTGGGGACTGAACTCTGAACCCTGAGGTCCTTTTCCATGCACTGAAAGCGGCCCCCACGGGTAACCCCCCTGCCCCTCAGTGCCTTACTGCCCCATTCTAGAATCATGGAGAAAAACGTGGAAGGCCACATATAGCGCGGTGGGAGGGATGATGGCCAAGGGGCGGGGGTCCCAGGAGTCAAGCATTGCTGGCCAGAGGGCTAGCTAGGCTGCAGGGTGTAAGAGTCCAATTCCCAAGGCCCCTGCTCTTTCATTTTGGGGGGAGGGGGGTTGCAGAGGATGGGCTTGTCTCCCTCCTTTCTTTGCCTCCACCCTCATCAGCTTGCACTATGCCCACCCCACTCCAGGTAGCTCATATTTCGCATTCTTGCACCCAACCTTCCACATGTTTTCTCCACAATCATGTAATCATTGGCAGACACATTTAAATTGTATGCCAATATACTTATGCATGTATTAGAGATCTTTGATCATTGTTTTATAAAAATGGGATCATATTCTATACACTCTCCTGCATATTGCTTTTTTAATTCAACAATACTTCAAGAAAATCCCACCAAATAAATGGATATGGCTCTGATTCATTTTTGACAGTACATAATATTCCATAGTGTACATATTCCATAATTTTTCTGGCCATTCACCTGATGGACATTAGCTTTATCTTTTCTTCAACTATAAACATGCTGCAATCAAATTCCTGTTCATATGCTTGTATTCCCTAGGAGTTGTGTTTCTGTGGAATAAATACCTAGAGGTGAGATTTTAGATCAGTGGATAAACATTCTATATGTTTTAATATAGATTATATATATATGCATAATTTTAATAGAGTTTACTTTTCAAAAATACAGTGATGGTTCACATTTCCACAATGTATGAGAATATCTTTTCCTGTGCTTCCCTGACAGAAATGCAGGTTTTATTGGCAAGTGACACTGTTGAAAAAAAAAAAAAAAAAAAAGCTGGGTGTGGTGGCTTGCACCTGTAGTTCCAGCTATTCAGGAGGCTAAGGCAGGAGTACTGCTTGAGTCCAGGAATTCAAGGTTACAGTGAGCTATGATCACTGCACTCCAGCCTGGGAAACAGAATGAGATCCTGTCTCTTAAAAAAAAAAAAATCAAGATCATTGCACTGTGTTTGTAATGGAATGGATTTGGGGAGGTGTGACATTTCTATGATATTGTCTTCCCATCCAAGAGCATGGTATATCTTTCCATTTGTTTAGATCTTGTGTTCTTTCTATTAGTACAAGGTTGTATGGCTTTCTTCATATGGGCCCTATGTCTTTCTTGTTAAGTTTATTCCTGAGTGTTTTGTAGCTTTTGTCAATAATGTAAATGGCATGTTTTTTTCTATTTCCATTTCTATGTGTTTATAAGAAAAGCAATTAGTTTTTGTATATTTATCTTGTATCTAATAACATCATTTTTTTCTTAATAATTTAAGTAGGTTTTTTTCTTTTGTTTTGCATTTATTTTTGCTTTTGCTAGAGTTTCTTAGGCTTTCTAGGTATACAATAATTTAACTGCCTTATTTTCCCATAGTTCCCTTGACACTCTCACCACGGTAGCATCTGACCACAGCCATGGCTCTCTTCACCTGGCCTGCACCAGAATCGCAGGGACTCCCACTACCCAACACAGAACTCCTTCTCCCATCTCTTGTCTTCTCGCAACCAAGGCTCCAGTTCCCTGTTTCTCTGGTTTACAGGAACAGAGTGGAAGCGGGGGTCGAGGGGAGCTGAAAATCACTGCTACTTTCTTCCACAGAATGAATTTGTTCCACCCTAACTGGAATTATTTTCTCCTTCTTAGAGCAAAGGTTGAAAACTGGTGGATTACGGGCCAGATTTAGCCTTCAGACATGCTTTATTTGGCCCACACAGTGGTTTATAAAAATTTTGATTAGTTGCCAACATTTAAAAATTGGAAGAGTTGTTTTGTATGGGAACATATAAAAATCTGGATTTCTGATTTTTCTTAAAATCCTGGAAAATCTGAGAAACTGGATTCTCAGCCTATAGGACAATGAGTAGCAGGAGCTCTGAAATTGCATCTCCCACGTAGACTGTGAGCTCCTCAGAAGCAGAGAGTCATTCTGTTCCTTCTGTGTCCCCAGCATCTGACACAGGGCCTGGCTCCAGGCAGGGGTTCTTGTAAGTTTAATTCCTTTCCTTCAGTATCATGCACAAGTTTTAAAGATATGCGAGTTGACCTATACAATAATGGTTCTGAACTTTATTGTGCCGTGGACCCCTTGGCAGTCTGGGGGAGCCTATGGACACATTTTCAGAATAAAGTTTTTTTTAATTCATAAAATAAAAATATACATAATTACAAAGGAAACCAAGTCTATTACATGCAATTATCAAAATATTTAAAAATTATTATTTAGTAATACATATTTTTTATTAGCACATTACATAACAAGATCTAGCAGCAGGTCTAATAACTACTGTAATTTTGAAGCACTGATCATTCTGAGAGATCTGCAACACTCCGTTGTATCAAGGCATGAAAAAATCTGGGATTTCTGTTGGTTACTGGGCTGCTAAAGTCACAGGTACCGCTAATACTACAGGGATTTGTGGCCTACACTGAAGATGGAAAGAATGGTTACGTTTCACTGAAAGGCTAAAGATAAAAATAAAGATGTAATTGTTTTCTCAACCAGGTTCACAGATTCCGAGAATTCTATGCACGGGTCCCATGCATCTCAGATCAAAACCTCTGCTCTTGGGAGAAGGTGCTAACGACAGCTGCAACTGAGCCACAGTAACAAAGAAACATCATCCCATAGAAACCACCCCAGTCTTGGGTGTTCTCATTCAGGGCAGGGTGTACATTAGATCACCTTTTTTGGAGGACTCTTTGGCAATATGTTCCAAGAATCTTTAAAATGTGCTGCTTTAGGCCAGTAATTCTGTTTCTAGGAGCTTATCCTAAGGAAATAAAGATGCAGCCAAAGAAAAAATTGAGTGTGAAGATGTTTATCATAGCCAAGGACACATCCAGCTTTTGTAGAGTCAGAAGTTTATACAATATGGGGGCCCCTTTAACACAAAAAATACAAAATTATGAATGTATTAAATAAAATTGTTGGGTCCCTTCCAGGCATTTGGAAAGGCCCTGTGCAAATGAGGGGCCCTTCATTAACTTCACATAAATTCACCCCAAACATAGCATTATTAATAATCACCTAAAATTAGAAACAACCTAAAGTAGCCAACAATTGGGGATTGGTATAATAAGTTGTAGTGTATCTATACCGGTGAATACTAATCCATCATTTTAAAGGATGTGAACGTAGAGGTCTATTTACTGACAAGGAAAGATGCTCAAAACAGAGTATAAAGTGAAAAAAAACAGATTATAAAATGTTATGTGCAGTAAAATTCCAGTTTTGTTAAAAATAACATATTATTTATGTGCAATAGGATGTTAAATGGGGCTTTTTGTGTCTCAGAATGGCTGCTGCACCCCAGAGCCCCCACAGCAGCACCAGACACAGCCCAGCAGGACTCAGGCAGGTTGTGATGTCCTCTCCCATCACCTGCTTCCAGCCTCAAAGCAGGCACTGACCCAGGAGAGGAGGGGCTCTGAGGCTTTCCTTAAGAACAGTCATCTCACCCCACATAGCTCAAGCCAAGCAACTGGGGTTTCCCTGGAGCTTGGAGGACACACGGCCTGACCCACCTCTCCCCTGGAAAAGTCTAAAGATGAGAGACCAATCGGAGCTCACCCTGGTGGTCGCACAAAGGGTGGGGATGCAGTGGGAGCTGCCCATGCTTGCAGAGCTTGGCAGCAAAAGAGAGGAACGTGTCCTGTGGGATCAACTGGACACAGTGCAAAGTAGCCAGGCATGAGCCAGCATGAAAGATCCCTGCTCAAGAAGTCCGCCCTCCAGGGCAAGGGGACCCCTACAGTAGGACCCCCCCTTCAGCAGGAGTGAAGGGGGCAGGCATAGGTGGTCAGCTGAGGGATGGGTATGTCACCCAAGCCCAGGAACCAGCTGGAGGAGACCCATCTTTATGTTTGTCCCTTTAAAATAAGGGCCAGAGTTTGGGCATCTGTCACCCAGGGGAGTCTAACACCAGTTTACAATGACTCCATTCAGACCTTGCACTTGCCTTAGTCTCCCCACAACCCCACTCGACCCGGAGCCCGATTCAGAGAAGCACAACAGAAAAAGAGAGAGAGACAAACAAGGTTCCCTTTCCTCTCTGCAGGTCTCTGGGCCAGGTCTGGCCGAGAGCCGTAGGAGCAGAGAGAAGCTCGGCGTTGAACAAGAAACTCAAGTTTCTTCGTTGGTCTAGTAGAGGCGTATTTTACAAATGGTAAAATTCACCCTTAATAAGGTTCAGTTGTGTAACTACCACCACAGCCAAGATGTAAAACCTTTCCATCACCCTGAAATGTTCCCCTGCGCCCTTTATATTCAACTCCTTTCTTCGTCCCCAGCCCCTAGCAGTCACTGACCTGCTTTCTCCTATAGTTTTCCCTTTTCCAGAATGTCACGTAAATGAAATTACACAATATGTAGCTTTTTGAGCCTGGGCTCTTTCACGTAGTACAATGCCCTTAAGATTCATCCACGTTTGTGAAAGAGTCAGAGGTTCCTTCCTCTCACCAAGTAGTATTCCACTGAATGGATGGGACACGGTTTGTCTGACCACTCACCTACTGAGGAACATTTGGGTTGTTTCTGGGTTTTGCCAATTATAAAGCTGCTATAGACATTCACATGCAGGATTTTGTGTGAACTCGAGTTTTTGTTTCTCTTGGGCAGATACCTAGGGGTGGGAGTGTTAGGTCAGATGGCAGGTGTATGTTTCACTTTCAAAGACACAAACTATTTTCCAAAACTATTGTTCATTATTTAATTCCCATCGGCAACATATTATAAGAGTTCCAGTTGCTCAACATCCTCATCAATACTTAGTATTGTCATTTAATGGGAGTGCAGTAGGAGACTAAAGTTTTGTTTTGCTTTTAAACAGACTTTATTTTTCAGAGAAGTTTTAGGTTCACAGCAAAATTGAGGAGAAAGTACAGAATGTCCATATACTCCCTGACTCCACACAGGTAACGACCTCCTCAACCATTAGTATCCCCTATGGGACTGGTCCATTTATTACAATCAATGAACCTACATTGACAAATCATTCTCAGCCAGAGTCTACAGGTTACATTAGGGTTCACTCTTAGTGTTGTACATTCTGCGGGTTTTGACAAATGGGGAATGACGTGTATCCACATTACAGCATCATAAGGAATATTTTCACTGCCTTAAAAATCCTCTGTGGTCTGCCTAATCATTCCACTCTCCTTTAACCTCAGACTATGACTGATCTTTTTACTGTTGCCATAGTTTTCCCTTTCCCAGAATGTCAGGAAGTTGGAATCATTCAGTATGTAGCCTTTTCACGTTGGCTTCTGGCACTCAGTAAGATGCATGTAAGCTTCCTCCACGTCTTTTCATGGCTTGATAGCTCATTTCTTTGTAGTGCTGAATAATATTCCATTGTCTGGATGTACGGCAGTTTATTTATCCATTCACCTACTGAAGGACATCTTGATTGCTTCCAAGTTTTGGCAATTATGAATGAAGCTTCTATGAACATCCATGTGCAGGTTTTTGTGCGAACGTAAATTTACAACTCATTGGGTAAATACCAAGGAGTGAGATTGCTGGATCAAATGGTAAGACTATGTTTAGTGTTCTTAAAAACTGCCAAACTGTCTTCCAAAGTGGCTGTACCATTTTGCAATCCTACCAGCAATGAATGAGAATTCCTGTTTCTCCACATCCTTGTCAGCATTTTGATATTGTCAGTGTTTTGGATTTTTGCTATTCTACCACTAGCTGTGTAGTGGTATCTCATTATGGTTTTAATTTGCAACTTCCTAATAATGTATGATGTTGAGCATCTTTTTAGATGCTTATTTGTCATCTATATATCTTCTTTGGTGAGGTATCTGTTCAGGTCTTTTACCTATTTTTAAATTGGATTGTTCATTTTCTTATTGTTGAGTTTTAAGAGTTCTTTGTATATTTTGGATAACAATCCTTTATTAGATATGTCTTTTGCAAATATTTTATCCTAGAGACTGAAGTTTTGATTTGGATTGGCCTGGATTTTTTTTTTTGAACTTTTAGTTTTGAAATAATTTCAAGCTTGCAGAAGAATCACAAGAATGGTACAAAGAACTCCCATATACCCTTCACCCACATTCCCAACTGTTAGCAATTGTCAACATTTTGCTTTGTCACTTTCTAGCTCTCTCTATATATGTACACCTGGTTTTCCTTAACCATTTGAGAGTAAGTTGCATACATCATTACCTCAAATATTTTCACATGTATTTCCTAAGAAAAAAGATATTCTATTACATGACCACACTGTTTATCAAATTCATGAAATTTAACATTGACATACTACTATTATCCAATCCTGAGGCCAGATCTAAATTTCGCTAAATGCCCCTAATAACATCTTTTATAGCAATGTTCCCCTCATATCCAAGGTCTGATCTAGGATCATGTTTCATTTGGTTGCTATGTCTCTTTAATCTCCTTTAGTCTAAAATAATTCTTCAGTCTTTTATGACATTGATGCTTTTGATGAGTCTGGGCCAATTATTTTGGAGATTGTTTTTTAATTTGGGTTTGTCTAATGTTTCATCTGTTGGCTTCAGCTGTTTTGGTGGGAATCCCACTCTAGAAGAGATAAGAAAAACCAAAGTGTTTTTCCTGCCCTCCCGCTCACCATGGAATACTTCACCTCTGGTTACCAAAGTATGTGGGGATCTTTTCCCACCAACAACACATTCTTTTTGTTTTTCCCATGGGTAGTGCTTGATTTATTAGTATTAAAAAAACAGTTCTTATATACAAAGCAAGTTGATTTTTCTTTTTGAGGGTTAAAAGCACTCTTTTAAAAATTAAAGCATAGATTATGTGGAATCGTTTTTCTTGGAAATGCTGAAGTGAACGAATATGCCACAATGACAATATCAAACGTGTATCAAGAGGGTACAGGGGAGCATAATGGGGAGCACGGGGCCCAATTATTACAGCTTCTGACCCAGCAGATGCTGACTGTAGATGTCAGGTGGCATGTGCCTGCATTTGGGTGCAGAAGCAAATTACTGCTAAAACCCAAGGGTACATAATGTGTAGGCAATTCATTTGCATGTTAGAGTATGACAAAATCATCCTGTTGAACTGTAAAACTTGGGCACCTGATGATAGTTTGCTGGACAATCATGATGTAAACATTGTGACCCATCAATGCCCAGCTGTCTCTACAGTAGCCCTGGGCACCGCAGTGGCCTCAGAGCAGAAGGCACAGGACGCCAAGACAGCACTGCTCGGCCTAAACCCCAAAGACCAGAGTCCACTGCCTGTTACCAAGCCTTGGTGCAGGAAAAGGACCCTTCCTGTTCTGCCCCAAGGAGGGAGGCCCGCAGAAAACCATCAAAACCTTGGCTTTGTACCAACAACAAATTCTTTCTCTATCGGGCACCAGCTGGGAATCTGAGGATTCAATTCTATTTTGACACTACCTGCCTGGAGACAGTGTCATATCCCACAGGTTGAGGGCTCAGTCCCACAAGACTGCCCCCCACTTCGGACGTCAATCCCAAGTCCTAGATTATGAGCTCTACTTCTGACGGACTGGCTATAAACTGGGGTTCCCAAGGCCCCCTTCTTGGGTTCACTTAATTTTCAAAGGCAGCTCACAGAACTCAGGGAAACACTTTAATTACTGGTTTATCTATAGAGGATATATGAAAGGGTAGAGATGAACAGCCGGATGGAAGAGATGCACAGGGCAAGGCATATGGGAGCTTCCGTGGCCTCTCTGGACACTCTGTCCTCCCAGCACCTCCACATGCTCAGCAGTCCCGAAGCTCTACAAATCCAGTCCTTCTTGGTTTTTACGAGGCTTCATTACAGAGGCAGAATTGATCACACCATTGGCCACTGGTGATCAACTCAACCTTCAGCTCCTCTCCCCTCCCTTGAGGTTCGGGGTGGGGCTGAAAGTCCCAACCTCTGATCCGCCTTGGTTCTTCCTGTGACCAGTCCCCATCCTGAAGCCATCTGGGGCCCCAGCCACTAGTCATCTCATTAGCATACAAAAGATACTCTTATCACTCCAGAGATTCCAAGGGTTTTAGGAGCTGTGTGCCAGGAACTAGGGGCAGAGACCAAATATATATTTCTTATTATATCACAATATAACACCACAAAAGTGATGTTGTGTCTTTCTCAGGGAAACACATCAGAAAGCACTTCATGCCAGACCCTTTATTTGGCAGACTATTTTTCTAAATAACTGAAAATAAGACTCTTCATTGATATCTGACATACTCCCCCCAACACACATACACACACACACACACACACACACAAAACAAACTGTAAGAGCTGCTCAAGATAACATCATTGGGGAGGAAGGAGAGGAAAGCCAGAGACAGCTTGAAAGATACTGTTGTCAGAAAAATAAAGCTATTACATGAGTCTGCCCACTGAGTCTAGCTTTTAACACGCATTAGAAAAATAAAAATAAAAAGACTGGACTGATACTCACCAAAAAATAAAAGTGGGAGAAAGATGTCAGGTGATTTATATTTTCTCCTTTGATTTATCCATATAGTGGACTCACAACCAACAAGCATTTGATTCGGCGACGCCCCATCTCCAAACCCTGCCATCTCGCTCCACTTCCAACAAGATGTTGACCTTTGATGTTCCAGGGAAAAGGAGGTCACAGTCAAAACGTAAAGAAAATGAAACAATGTAATCTTTGTCTTTTGAATTTCTAATATTTCAGGTCATTCTACTTAAGGGATTGTCCAGGGTCACTTTTTACTATATGTAATTTTCCCCCGAAGATCCAATGCCACTGTATTTTCAGATTTTTTTATACAGTTAACTCATATTACTCATGAGTGAGAATGAAAAATTAATATTTAAAAAGGTGAAAAATCACCTGCTTCCATGAATTGACATTGTGAATTGTGAACCAGAAACCTCAGCAGGCTGGGGTGGGGGCAGCTGGTTCCTTTGCTCTCTCACTAAAACTGTCAGCTGCCAGAGAGGGGACGGGGGTGGGTGATCTATATGTCACTGCAGACATCATGAAAATTCTCAGCGTGGCATCTTCAGAAGGAGGAGGAGCTTGGAGGCAGGAACCTCAAAAGGGAAAATACCTCCACTGTCAGTCATCAGGCTGGCATTTCTTCTTAAAGGTCTCTTATCTTGTCTCCATCCTCAAACCAAATGGGGCTCAAGCCTTCGTCATCTCTCACCTGAACTGTGGCCCCAGCAGAGACCTCCCCAGTGTCCCTGTGTTTGGTCTATTCTGCAGCTGAGTAACCTTCTTGCCAGAGCCCTGATATTGTCCTTTCCGTGTCTCCCCATCGCCCACCGCCTACCCAACTAAACACATTCTCAAACCCCAGTACCCTGCCATCATGTTTCCCCACCTTCTGGTCCCTCCCTACCTCTCCCCACTACCAGTGTCTACACCCTAGCCAACTGCAAGCCACTTAGCCCTTCCCAGCCTCCTCTTTCCTGCCACGTTCTGTGCCTTTGCTCACATCTAGAACCTGGAATGCCTTCGCTTGGTGGAGCTGCCCGTCCACATCTGGCCCACCCTTGCAGGACGAGCCTTAAAGCGAACTCATGCAAGAAGTCTCCAGCAAACCTGTCCTGAGTGACTGCCGTGGCCCTGAAGATACAACAGTGAGAATGACACAGGCTCTGCCTCCAAGGAGTTCACACTCCAGAGAGCAGAGAAATACAGACATATAAACACAGTAATCAAGGCTCGGTTAGAAGAGAAGGACAGGAAAAGATATTTGTAGCAGAAAAACAAACCTGGCCCTTTTAGGTAATGTATTAGTTTGCTAGGGCTGTGGTAACAAAGTCCCACAAACTGGGTGGCTCACACAACAGAAACTGACTGCCTCGCAGTTCTGGAGGACGGAAGTCCAAGATCAAGGTGTCAGTGTGCCGTGCTCCCTCTCAGACACGAGGGGAGGACCAGCCGCGGCCTCTGTCCTGGCTCCTGGTAGTTCCTTGGCTTGTGACAGTGGAACTCCGGTCTTCACGTGATGCGCTCCCTGTGTGCACGTCTGTCTCTGTGCCTGAGTTTCTCCTTTCTGTAAGGACACCTGTCGTTTGGATTAGGGCCCGCCCTCCTTTGGCATTGTCTCATCTTAACTAATTAGCATCTGCAATGACCCTATTTCCAAACAAGATCACATTCTGAGTTCCTGAGGGTTAGAACTTCAACAGGTAAGTTTTGGAGGGACCAAACTCAACCGTAGCAGGTGGGGAGAGCACAGAAACCAAGGGCAGGGATAAGCGTGGAGGAGTAAAATGGGGGTGCTGGACTGAAGCTCGGCCGGCCTGTGTGAGAAAGGCAGCTGGGTCAGAAGAGGGATGTGGGGAGACAGAAGCCGCGATGGGAATTTTGAAGCACACATTCTGCTGTGTGGTATGCGATGTCAGCTCTTCCCTTTGTGTTTCCACAAAGTCTGTCTCCACTCTGTGCAGCGCGGTGGGGGAGGGGCCGCTGATGTTCGGGGACAGGGCAAACCGGCATTGCCCACAGCGGGCCAGGCTGCTGGGCGACATAAGCGGAACCAGGGCAGCGGGGCCTGGAGGCGGGGGCAGCCAGCTTCACGAGAGACACAACTAACTGCATTCAACATCAGGCTGGCATATGGGTTCACTTCTGGGTGTACATGTGATTCTCATAAACACCTTATATGGTAGAAATTGTTGTTCCTATTTTATAGCTGAGGACACTGTAGCTCAAGGGTAATGTGACCTGCTCAAGGTCCCACAGCAGGTGCCAGTAAAAGTGGGTTTGAACTCAGGAAGTCCGATGGCAAAGCCCGCATATCTCACACTCGGCTTTTAGAGGAGCCCAAACTAAGACAGTGGCGGTGCCAGGGGGAAGGTGTCCCTTTCCGAGGGGCAGGGAGCTGTGCGTGGAGAAGCAGCAAAGGCTGACGGATTGTGGAACAGCACACAGGGTTTTGCTTTGGAGGTGAAGTTGGGGCGGGAGACCTGGGGCTTATCACACAGTTTGGGCTCCACATAAGCACAGAAGAGACAGGCTTAGATCTGTATTTCTCGAAGACACTCTGGCTGCCCCGTGGAGGATGGGGCTTCCACCTGGTGACCTCGTTGTGCCCCTCCCTCCTGCCCTGTTCCTGCTGCCGAGCCAGAAGGCTTGCGTCAGGTGGCTCCGTGGGTCCTGCAGCCCGGCAGGAGGGGCCCTTGCCTCTTCTCCTCCCTGGTCTCCAGCACCTTCCTCACCCCCAGCCTGGGGGTGGGGCACAGACAAGCCCGGGCCAGACCCCCAGCGGGACACTCTGGTTTGCAGACCCCAGCCTGTCCCAGGAGTTGGGGGCCATGGCAGGAACGCAGTGCCAGCCCTTGGAAACCTCCCTCTCATTGTCTCCACAGCAGCACCGGCCCCAAAACAATCCCAGAGGCTCAAGGGGAAGCAGCTTTTGCCAAGTCACTGCCCTATCTCAGGCGGCTGTGGATGGGGTGGGGGTGAGGCCGCCTGCTAGGGACAGGGAGTGAAGCAGGGAGGCCAGGAAAGGTGGGGCTCAGAGTCCCGGTCGCAGTGCCTGCAGCGGGCAAGATTCCAGCCACAGATGGGGGTCACTCAGGGACTGACTGAGAGGACTATGGAGCTGTAGGCAGGGGTGGGCATCAACCCGGGGTGGGGCAGTGCCCAGAGACCAGCAACAGTGGGAGCTCTTAGCACCCTTAGGCCTGCAGGACGAGCCAGGCTGGTGCTGGGGCCACCCGACCTGTGACCTCAGCAGGCAGCAGCTGCCAGACCAGGGCCAGGCAGGGAGGAGCAGGGGATGCTCCCACCGCTCTCTCCTGCTCGCTGACCTCCTGCCGCAGCGCCCACTGGCCGAACCTCACGGCAAGGGAGGCATCGGCAGGAGGCAGCCTCCCAGGCACAGAGCAGTCTGGGGGCGAAAGGACAACACCGCGTGGAGCTGCATTTCCTCATCTGTAGAGGGCGGTGATGACAACTGCCTACGTGCCTGCCACACGGGCACTCAGCCCCTCCCTTCCATCGTCTGGTCTCCCCGAATATTTTACTCAGCAGCAGGCACCGCCCCACCCCACCCCCGTAGGCACACGAGGGCCCTGCCACCACACCTCGGGGGCTTTCTCTCAGATGGGCCGTGCTGCTTTGTGAAGCACCCCGGGTGGGAGGCTCAGAGTCAGAAGACCTGGGTTAAGGTCCTGGCTCCATCCCTTACCTTGGCTTAGTCTCTTTCCATATCTGAATCTTGATTTCCTCACCTATTAAAAAAAAAGTCATCATAAAAAATTTCCTCTCCACTATTTTTACCCACACTTGTAGTATCCTTTCCCCATGTGCTTTGAGGCTTCCCTGCAGCACGGAGCTGCTTGCACTAATTCACAGGAACATGTAAGTGACTGGCGACACGCTGTGAGCCTTCACAGCAGATGGGCAGTCAGTGAGCTTAGAGGGTGTGTCTTGATCATATCTGTTTCATTCGAATCTGGTACAATGTCCTGCTCCCCGTGGGTGCAGGAGGAACGTTTGTAGAATTGCTGAACTCTCGTCTTGTGTATCTCCGTGTTCTGGGTGCCCGTGCAGAGGCTGGCAGACAGAAGGTGCATGTGTGTGATCAGTACAAGAAGGAATGACTGAATTCGTGGGGCCCAAAGGCCACATCTGAGTGTGGGGTTCCTGGCCTGGGGAGGCAGCAGCACACGCCCGGGGGCCAGGACCTCTCCCCTTTCTGTATACAAGAAGTTAAGGCCTTGGCAACAGCTGCAGCCAGCTGGCACCAGGTCCCTCCAAGAGTCATTGTTTGGCCAAAACAGGAAGCCACCCGAGGGGAAGTGTGGCCTCGTCTCAGTGAACCCCTGAAGAATGGCCCCGAGAAACTGGGGGACGTGCTGGCAGGCACGGACTGTGTTGCAGCTGCACCTCCCCGCCCCAGGCCAGCGCATGGTCCTCACTCGACCCTGGGCCCTGGTGCAAAGGGACAGGGCCGGCTACCAGGGGCCAGGTTGTCATCCTGTGTGACCTGGGGCAGCTCACCACCCATCTCTGGGTAGGACTTCTAGCTGTTAACTGGTAAATTTAAACTATGCATTTGCAGTTGAGTGAATCCATGCCTGGCTGTTGTGCCGGTCCCTCTGGCCACCTGTTCCTGGTGGTGTTCCAGTGCTCAGTGCAGACTAGGCCTGTGAAGTGAACCCTTTTCTACCAGGAGAAGAGAAGCCAGATGGTTCCATAGCACTTCTCAGTTAGCAAAGCACCGTCTCCTTGTTTCATTTGATCCCCCAACAATTATGCCAAGAGGGGCCAAACGTGAGGTTCATAGTCCCACATCACAGAAGAGGACACAGAAGCTCAAAGTCAGGATTCGAACCCACACACCAGCCTAGGATCCTACTGAGCCAGGCCCTGGCAGCCCTTGGGAAGCTTCGTGTGACAAGTGAGACCCACACACCCAAGCTGGAGAGGCAGGAGCTCCGAGACAGACAACTGCTGACGGGACTAGGGTTAGGAGCTTGAGCCGGCAGCCTGCGGCCTGCTCTGGTTGTTTGTTGTGTGTTTATTTTTCTCAATTCAGGCTCTGCACCTACCTGCCGTGTGAGCCATATGACTCACTCCACTTCTTTGTGCCTCAGAGTCCTCGCTGGTGGTCTGGAGGTGAGCCCTGTCCTGCCAATCCCAGGCTGTGCAGGTGTCGTGTAAGCTGAGGAGGTCACAGGCTCAGCATTGTGTGCACACGGTGGCTGCCCGCCCAGCATCGAGTCCTCTCTCCCTTCTTCATGGAACCCCAGTTCTGTTTGGACGTTCTCCCCGCCCGGAGGTTTAGCACTAGATCCCAATTAATCTAAGCCAATCAGCACGTGGCATTCCTGAAGAGAATGTCATTGGTTGGAAACATGACCCAAGTTGTCCCATTCAGACCAAAGTAAAGGACTTACCATCCCGGCTGGGAGAGAGGGCCTTGCTGGCTCCTGCCTGACATTCGCATGTGAGTGTGGAGCCCCCGTTGCCACTGGCAGCGCCTTTCAACCTCGAGGAGGGAGACAGCCTCCGTGAGGCCTTATGAGGAGCCAGCCGAGGACCAGCGAGAATAGAAAAGCCTGCATTCTTGACACCAGCAGCTGGTCTGGGCTTGCAGTGAGATGAAGCACCCCTCGTCTCACTTAGCCCACTGGAGGCAGAGGCTGCGACCTGCAGCCAAAGGGACCCTCACGGCCCTCATCATCTCACGGTCTCTGATGCACTGAGGGGAAACGAGCCCACCCTTCCCCCACACTGGCTCATGGGAGGGCAGTTGCGAAACCCCTGGGCACCTTGCCAGAGCTGACGACTTGTTCGTGGCTTTTTGGAAGCTCTGCATTCTTTCCTCTCTGTTCCTCGAGCCAGAGACAATTCCTCCCTCCTCGCAGCTGGCCTCTGGCCTGGGTCCAGGTCACCCCATTGGCATTAATGCTGCAAGATTGATGGGGCAGGAAGACAGAGGGCCCGGACCCTGAACCCTCAGCCCCGGCTACTCCCTCTGCTCAGTCTCTGGCTGTTCTCCCTCCTCTTTCACCCGAAGACCTCAGCTACTTTGCAGCCTTAGGATCACAGAGTTTTCAAAACATAGGGACCCTTGGAGACGACCTAGTGCAGCCACCTTGGTGTATAAAAGTGGAAGCTGAGGCCCAGATGTAGGCAAGAGATTGTCCCAGTCACACAGAGCTGGGCCTGGAACCCAGATATCTTGAGTCCTGGTACAGAACTCTTCCCCATCCACTACAGGAAAGTCATAAATTGACATAACTTTTTGTGTTTTGAGTATCCACTGTGTTCCCAGTGTTTCTTGTCTTCATCCTCCTTTTCTGTCTCCCAGGCCACTGCTCTGATTTAGGCATTGCAGTCTCTTGACTGGGTGGCAGCCTCTTTCTAAGTTTGTCCAGTTCCCATCTGGAGTCCTGCCCCCCAGGCAGCTGCCAGAGGGATTGTCCCCTGCTTCATGGCCTGCCCTATGGGACAAGATTCAGGATCCCTCAGCTGACGTAGAGGGTCCCTTGTGACTGGCCACTGCCCAACCTCATCTGCTAAGTGAGATCTACATCCCTGCTTCTAAACTCAATTGTTGCCTCCCCCAGGCAGCTTTCCCAGATGCCTCCAACTGTGAGTGGCACCATGTCTGCGTCTATCTTGGAGCCCTTCGCAGGGTGGGAGGATCTGACCCGTGTCTGCCCCACTGCACCGTGAGTGCTTATGAAGCACAGGCCACCGCTTGGCATCTTTGTGGGCCCTGCACCCTCCACCAGGTTTGACTTTCCCATGAGCAGTTTGCTCTTGTTGGTTCCGGGTTTTCTACCCACAGCCCAGGGAAGGCAGTGTGCACAGAGGCGAATGGTAGGAGATTCCGATTCCTCATCCTGAATGGGCTCTGCATGCCCAGCTCCGCACGTCCTCTGATCCCACCTGGGTGCGAATGTGCATCCACTGAAGATTACAGACTCTGAGAAGCAGGCCAGGCCCAGCTCTGAGAAGTCACGGGGGCAAAGCCTAACAAATGGTCCCCTCTGAGCACGGCCAAGAAAAACCCCAAACTTGGAGCTCAGTGCCGAGATTCCAGGAGCTCCGCTTCCAGGAATCAATCCTAAGGGGGAAAAGTCCAGAATGTGAACAAAGACCAACGTGGCAGAATTTATTCATAATAACAAATGTCTGGAAACAATCTAGAAATGTAGCATAACAGAAAGGGTAAATACATTAATGCATATTCAGATAGTGAAATATTGTACAGCTATTAAAATGATGTTTGCAAAGAGCTATTAACATGGAAAAGTGTTAAGTGAAAAAGAACAGAATGCAAAACCATATATGTAGTGTGATCACAGCAGAAAAAATGCATAAAATCTGGGAGGAAATATACAAAGATACTAAAAAATGATGGACTTGGGTAGAAATATTAAAATTTTTCTTATGTTTAAACTTTCCTGTGTTTTCCAAGCTTTCTACCATGAACTTCGTTTTATCATCAGAAAAAAATTAGACACAGAATAAAAGGAGATTAATTCTAGTTCCAACTCTGCTGATCATTGGACACATGACTTTGAAACTGCCCCCTTCAAAACTCCATTTCCTCACTGATTTGTCCCTCAGTCCCCTCCTTCCTTTCATTCTAGAAATCTCTCCTAAGGGCCTTATCTGTGCCAGGCCTGGTGCTGGGCACTAGGGACCCAAAAGTCAATCAGAATTTAAACATGAAAAGAGGTTTAACCTTGTTCCCAATCAGAGAAATGCCAGTTAAAACGAAGCCAACATACCACTTCTCATCTATCAGATTGGCAAAACCCCAAATGTTTGACACCATACTCCGTTGTTAAGACTGTGGGAAAACAGGTCCTCTCACACATTGTCTGGTGGGAAAACAAAATGGTGCAAGCCCTACATGGAGGGGAATTTGGCAATTTGTAGCAAAACGACTTATATGTTTTTCCTGTAACCGTGAACTCTTGCTTCTAAGAATCTATCCCAAAGATAACATTGGCAAAAATAAGCCACGGTGTATTCATAAACTATTCCTGGCAGCACCATTTGTCATAGTACAAAGCTAGAAACCACTCAAATATCCATCAGAAGGGGTTACCTGACCACACAATGGATGACCGTGGCTAGAAAATGGGATGTGGAAGATCTGCACATGCCACAAGGGCGTGGTCTCCAGGGTACCATGTTAAGTGAAAAAGCAAAATGGAATAAAAGGTACATGGTACATCATCATTTATCGAAGAAAGAAAAGGGAACGCACAAATACATGCATATTTTCTTTAATTAAAAAATCAGCTAAAAGATAAAAAATAAAATTAAAAAGTTATCTATTGGAGGAGGGAGAAAATATAGTGAAGGGAATGGAGGTAGCAGCCAGACTTCTTTGAATATACTTTACTTTGTAAATCAACTTTAGAGCCAGGTAAAAGCTTTACATAACAATAAAACAAAATTAAATCAAAATAAAAGTCAAAAGCAACCCCCCAAAATCAAATGCAAAAAGAAATAAATAAGTCTATGTATTGAGTTCATGGCTTCACCAAGCAAAGTTGAATTATTTCAAGTGATTTAGAAACCTGGTGAACTGACTACCGTGTTTCCCCGAAAATAAGACCTACCCATAAAATAAGCCCTAGCAG
>VBSM01001265.1:39990957-40014090 GCA_008086735.1 Cheirogaleus medius | reverse complement strand
GCAGGCCCCTTCATCTAGAGGGGGTGGGAGGCGGGGGCCTGGGTTCTGGCCCTAACCCAGCTGCCTGGCAGTGCAGCCCAGGGCATGTCTCTACCCCCCTAGGACCTCAGGGTCCCCATCTCTAAAGCAAGGGGCAGGAGCCTCCGACCAGGGGTTCTCCCAATGCACCCCTGGATGGATTTGCGTCCAGCTCGTGTGCATCCTTCTTGCCGCAAGAGGATCACGAGTTCTCATCTGGCGTCACTGAAAATCCAGTTGTGTGATGTCAATGGCATTTCCCTTCAAAAAAAAGGAAATGAGGTTAGCGAGCACGTTACCAGGAAAGGAAAGTTACTTGGGCCCCACCCTCTGCAGTCCCATGCTCCTCCCACAGAGCAGACTAGGCCCCTCTGTGGGGCTGGGGACAGGACCCAAAATGTCACAGTTCAGACAGAGGCACCAGCACAACAGCTGTGACTTCTGAGCAGGGCTGGGCCACCCCCTGCAGAGCCAGCTCCTTTTCTGGTGCTCATGTCCCGGAATTCAGCCACACTGGGGGACCGAGGTCACAGGAAGTTCCAGGATCTGACTAAATGTCAGCAAAGCCCTAAAGATGAGCTCTTAGTATGTGAGGAGACAGGCCGAGAAAGGAGAAGGGACCAGGCCAAGGTCACAGGGCAAGTCAGAGGAGAACCCAGCTACAGGTCATGTAGCACCTGGGGGTCAGGTGGTCCCGGAAAGCCTGTCTTGCTACAGGGCTCCCCGTGCCCTGTTCCTTGTGGATGTGCCCAGAAAGGGCCTCTCCAGTGACAAATAGTAAGTGCCTTTCTTAAACGAAACCACCCCTGGCCCTTAGCTTTTGACCATCTAAACATTCCTTAAAACGCTATTATGAAGACAAAACGAAAACCAATACCAATCTATCCAATACAGTTGCTGTATACTTTTGAGTTGAAAGAAAAACTTAATAGTAAATTGATAAGTTTGGTATATTAAGCAAATTGATCACTTGAAAAATTGATCAATTGGCAAGTCGATCATCAAGTGAATACATTTTTAAGAACTTGACCTAGAGCCTCCCACAGACCCCACCCACCACCTCCCCTCCCAACTGTGAGCCCCGCAGGTTGGGACAGGTCCACTTCATCTCTCCAGCCCTAGCCCTCAGCCAAGGGCCTGGCGCACACAGCAGGGTCCAGGCTCATTAATCGCTGAGTGAACTAAGGATATGTCATTCTCATGTTGGACTTGAGTGTCTTGAATGCCTGAAAGGGCTCTAGGCAGGCAGATTAGCAATGGTGGCCCTGGTCACCCCTGACACAGTGAGGTAACAGGGTAGGGAAAACCCTCACCTTTGCTCTTATTGTAAAAGTCAACTCAGGTCATAATTTCCACTGTGCCCCCCGCAGGGAGGGCGTCTGGTTCGCCCTCCCACGCACCCAGGGGCTGGGGGTTTTCAGGTGAAGCGAAACTAGGTGTTTGTGTCTCTGCACCTTTGCAAGATCGCTCAGCAACAAAAGAGCCAGAAAGGGCAATGTGTACACAAAGTGTGCAGCATGGGTGAGCTCGTACGTGTGCAGGTAAGGGTGTGTGTGCGTGCGTGCAGCTGTGTGCACGTGAATTTGCACATCATGTGCGCACAGCTGTGATATATGGTGGTGTTGTATACATATGGGTGCTTATGTATCTGTGTTGCTTGTTATTAGGTAGACATGTATACTCATGTTTGTATGGGCATGCACGTGTTTGTGTGAGCATCTATTCATACAAGCTTTGACAGTGAGAGTATATTGAGTCTATGTACCTGTTCATCCATGGAAGTGCATGGTGATTGGGTGTTTGTAAATATGCATGTTTGTACTTTTTGCATAGATACATGTTTGTGTATTTATGTGAATCCATTTAAGCATGTGGGACATGTGTGGATGCTTGTGTAAGTTGTGTACGCTGTAGGTGCATCTTAACGTAGGAATATGGAAGTGTGATGCATATGGGTACGTACCTGTGAACATGTGTGCCTAGAGATCCGTGTACGTGTGTGTGTGTATAGGTGTACTTGCGTGTGTGAAGTGTATCTGTGTGCATGTGTGACCCATGTGGTGTATGTGACTGTACCTGGATGCAGGTAGGTGTCTCTGTGTGTGCACACACATACCCTTGTTGTCCTTTTCTTTCTTTCCTGCTTGGGGGCTTACAGAGCCTCTGAGCCCTAACCATGGCTGGTGACTCTTCCAGGAACGTGGTTTCCTAGACCCAAAAGGTGAGTGTGTCAGGGCCCCATGTGAATGAATAAGGGTGGACCTGAGGTTGGGGCTCCTCTGAGACCTGCTGTGGCCTGGGTTGGTGATGAGATTGGGCGCCTAGAGCCTTCACCCACTGCCCCAGCATGAGCCCTGGAAACCGAACTGCCACTCTGGTCTGTAGTCCACTCCTCAGTGGCTTTCAAAGCCTTGCTTCTTTTGTTAGCTGAACCAAAATAAAACCTTACAAGGACCCCCTATGTGGAAAGCAGATGAATTCATGGGAAATGCTCTGGATGAGGCTGGGGTTGAGGAAGGGCCAGGAGGAGTCCCCAGGGAGCACAGTCCAAAGACCCTTGCCTAGATTGTCCCTGGGCCTGCTCCTTTACATTCCAGTTTACAGTTTAAAAGACACATCCACATGCATAACCTTAGCTAATCCTGTGACCTTGCTTCCAGCCTGTTGGGGAGGCTGGGAGCAGAGTGGTTAAGGGAGCCAGGCCTGGGTCCATCCCTGCCCCCTCTTCTAGCTGAGCAGCCTCTGTCTCTTCCAGCCTCCCTCCCAGGGAGAATCACATCAGATCACATGAGAGGATGCCTATGGGGTGTCAGCCAACATCAGGCACACGGGGAACAGCCCCAAAATGTGGGCTATTGTGCTTACTACTAGCCCCATTCTATAGATGAGGAAACTGAGGCTCCGAGAGGCTCTCTGATTCTATCCACAGTCAGCCTGGAGATGCTGGGAAGGAAGTGAGGCCCATCCTGACCTCAGATGCCCACCCTCTGACATTAGGAGAGTTTTCTTATTCTTCCGGGCTTGGCCAGGCCGTGGTAAACCCCACATGTGGTCTGTGGTTGCCCACATAGGCCTAAAAATAGCCAACAGGAACCCAGGGGCTCCCCCTTGGTGAGTGGCAGCAGGCCCATTCCCCAGGCAGCGCCGACCTGCTCGGCCGCCCGCAGATGAGTAGGCTGTGCCTAGGGAGGGGCCAGGTGGTCTGGGTACCAGGCGTGATGTGCCAGAGGCTGTGCCAAGCTGGGAACAAAGATTATTTTATTTCGTTGTATTTTCAAAAGTCTGTGATATAGAGGTTATAACTCCATTGGACAGATGAGGAAACTGAGGCTCAGAGAGATGAAGTGACCTGCCCAAGGTTAGGGAGCTTTGATGAGAACCCAAGTTGTTCTGAGCCACAGGCCCATGTCCTTATCCTTGTAGTGTCTTCCTTATCTTGAGCCTGGGGACAGCTGGCTCAGCGGCAAGAGCAGGCCCTTCAGAGCCACACAGACCTGGCTTCAAGTCCCAGCCTCCCTGATGACTCCTTGTGGCCATGGTAAGTCACCTCACTTCTCTCAGCCTCAGTTCCCTCCTGACAAAAAGGGGGCCTCATTGCGCACTATGTAGGGTCACGGTGGGGGTCTGACAAACCATGTGAGTGCCCGGGGCGGGCCCAGAGTGCGGCAAGTGCTCAGCAGTCGGCCACCCGCTGTCTCTCCTCCCACTGATTAGGTCCATGACGCCAGAGTCGGGGTGAGACAGACAGTATTGGTCGAGCACCCAGAAGCGTCTTGCCAGGTCAGAGAAGTGGGACCACCAGTGAGAGACCAGGAGAGGAGGTCCCTTGGCAGATGGTAATTTTCCAGAAATGGCCTCGGGAGTATTTCCAGTTCTACACCTGGAACTTTGTCATTCCCTGTCGAGAGATGGAGTCCACTGCCCTGCCCTCCCCTTGAAGTTGAGCACAGCTTTGTGACTGCTTCCATGACAAGAATGTGGCAGAAGTGACATGAAACAACTTCCTAGGCTAAACCTGCTAAGGTGGTATAGCATCCACCTGTCTGCCTGTCTCTGCGTCTGTGTTTCTCTCAGCATGCCAGCCCCTGGGACCCAGACACCTGTTGTGAGGAAGCCCACCCACATGGAGGGGCCCCTGCAGGAGTGCTTGCCAGCAGCCCCAGCTTCAACTGCTGCGCACATGCGTGAACCCTCTTCAGATCGCTCCAGCTCCCAGACCTGAAACCATCCCAGGCAATGTCCAGTGGAGCAGAGATGAACTGTCCCCTCTGAGTCCTGCCCAAATGCAGATTTGAGAACAAAATAAATGTCACTGTTGCAAGCCACTAAGTTTCAGGTGGCTTGGTACACAGCACCAGGTGACAGGAGCAGCCCTCCTCATCACCCCCAGCCGGTACAAGCAAGCTCCTTGCCCATGCTCCCGACCCCGCAGGCAGAACCTGGAGTCGGCCCTCCCCGCCACGACTGTGCCCCCCAAGCTGACCTCAAAGCCCAGCTCTGTTGCTTCCAGTTGAGTGCTCTTGGGCACGTCACCAACCCTCTATGACAGATCGCAGTATGTCAAATGGGAGCGGTAATAGTACCTCTCAGGAGAGTTGGGGGAATTTGACAAACTGCCTGGCACATAGTAAGTGCTCAGTAAGGGCCCGCAGGATGTGAGGCTGGACAGAAAGGCAGCGGTCAAAGAGGTCGCCCTCGTCTCTGCCTGGCAGGGAGAGAGGAGCAGGAGTGGTTTTCAGAGAGCCCCGAAAGAAACGCGTTCCGAGTGGCTGTGAAGTGCTAGGCGCCTGGCTCCGTGCCGGCCCCCAGCAGGACTTGCCCTCAGGTTGCTCACAGAGCAAGTTACGGAGGCGGTGGAGCGGGGCTGGGCAGGCCCGGCAGGATCTGGGCAAGGGTGAGTGAGGTGGGAGGGGACGCTGCAGGCAGGAGCTGGCCGAGGAGGCAACCTCACCGGAGCCAGTGGGTGCAGCCGGTCTGAACATGAGCTCTGAGGCCTCGCAGAAACCTCAGGGCATCCTCCCCTCCCCAGCCCAGGCCAGCCGGGGGCCCTATCTGGAGAGATAAAGTCACCGAGGAGGCTCCCAGACCAGAGACTTCCTTATCAACGGCTCTTGTCTAGGGTACTTGGGAATGTAAACTCTCTTGGTCAGCCCGCTGGGATGGACCGGCCCTGGGAAGACACAAAGCAGATGTACAGAGGGGCGGCCCCGCCCCCACCCGCCCCTGCCATCCTCCCCGCTCCCTTCCTGCAACCAGGGTGCACCCTTGCCCCTTCAAGTCACACTCAGATTGAGAGGGGCCCCAAGGAACCCTTTTTGTCACTGTCATATTGGCCGGCACACCCCACGTGAGTGCAGCAGCACGAGGGCCACCCTGCCCAGAAAACCACGGCACGCGGCTGACATGCCCATGTGACCTCGGGCAGGTCCCTCCACACGACCGAGCTCTTGTCCTCACACGAACACTTGCTGAATCCCCTGCAGGGCCGGGCATAGGCGGGGCCCTGGGTGAAGCAGGACCCGGAAAACACAGTGCTCTGGAGCTCACTGCCTAGGGGGCAAGATGGACAAATAAGTAAAGGTGACAGAGTTGACGGTGATGACGATAACAAGCTTGTTTTTGAGCATTTACTACCTGCCGGGCATTGTTCTGAATGATTTATATGTATTAACTCATTTAATTCCCACGACAACCCTATAAGTAACATTGCTAATATTTCCATTTTAGGGAGGGGAAAACTGAGGCACGGGGAACTTAAGGCTGTTGCATAGGTTCCAAGCGAGCGAGTGGGAATCAGGCCAGAGAGGCCTGGCTCTGTGCACAGCATGGTGAGGGCTGGGCTTGCAGGACAGGTAGGCGGTCAGGTCATAGAATATTCTTTGCCCAGCTGAGCCCGGTGAAGTTTAGTGCGGCAAGGGATGGGGAGAGTGGGCGCCCCAAATCCCTGCTGTCCACCCCACCAGAGCCCCACGAGGGCTTCGCATTGCCCTCAACGCCCTTACCCTGCCCCCGTGTGCTTGGTCCAGGGACGCTATCTCTGGCCCTGCCGCCCCCCACGCTGGGTTCCCAGGATCCAGAGGTGCCAACTTCAGGCATCGGGAACAGGCCTCCCCCTGCCCTGGGGACAGATGCAGTGGGTTCAGGGGAAGAGCTTGGGCTTCAGAGTCAGAGCAGAGTTTGAACCCTGGCCCTGCCCCAGTCTGTGGGTGACACTCGCGGTGCCTGCTCGTCTCTGGCCTCAACTTCTCTGTCTGCTCCAACATCGCGGATTCTACATGAACACGAGTAACTCTGACATGAGGTAGCCTGTGACAGTGCCGCGGGGGCCTGGGTGGCTGTGACAGGAGATGCCATCTGACCAGGGATCTTCCTGGGGGAGGAGGCGCTTGAGCAAGCACCTAAAATAAACCCATTCCTTTCCCCTCCCTTCCTTCCTTCCTACCACACTTTTTTCCTGAGCTCAGTGTGACCCGGTCTGTGGCCGAGGTGCTCCCAGGCTGGGGAGGGGCCACCTGTTCAGCATCACAGAGGCTCCATCAGGGGTCTGTTAGGGACACACCCAGCACAGCTATATGGCAGCTGGATCCTGGGCTCAGGGCCTGGGGGTGCAGGCTCCAGGGCAGGCGTGAGAACGGGGATCACGGGGAAGTGTGGGTGCAGTGACTAGGACAAGGAATGGGACTTTGGGAAGATGCCCAAGGTGTCCTCCTCTGGAGGGTCTGAAGAGGCCTCAGGGGTTGGGACACTAGACACATCAAGGGCAACACAGGTCGCCTGTCCATCCCCGTGTCTGCAGGCCAGCCCATCCCTAGAATTGTGGGTGATTTGGGCTTTCTAGCCTCTGTCCTGTGTGAGCAGTGCGGAGATTGGACCAGAAGACCGCCAACCCCTCCCTTTCTGACTTTTTCTGGCTTCTTTGTTTTCTCTGCCCCTTACTGACCATGTGGCCCCACGTAAGGCCTCCCCCACTTCGGGCCTCAGCCGCCTCTTCTAATCCAGAGCTTGTATTAGGCTGGAATGATCTCTAAGGCTGCACAGAAGGCCTCGGCATTTGTTCACAGAACAAGCGAACTGACTCCAGCTGCCAAGGCCCCAGACTTTCGCCCTGTCCAAGGAGTCCGCACTCAGCCCTGCCGCACCGTCCAATTAGTCAGATCCTAAGACACGGACGTGGCTGTCTGCTCCTGGCTCTCCCACTCCTTCCCCCGCCCAGTGTCCTGGAGTTGGGGAGGAGCAGCCCACAGGCCTGGGAGTCCTTCCCTCCCGTCTCAGGATTAGAGCCAGCTCCACAATAAATCCACGGGGCCCAGAGCGGGGTGTGGCCGCAGGAGCGATCAGGAGACCCTGGAATTCAGAAAGATGGCAGCTGGCGGGAGGCAGAGACAGGATGACCTCTTAGACTTTCTTTTCAGAGCGCTGGACACCGTCACGTGGAACTTCCTCGCCACGGCCCTGTGAGGAAGGTGGACAGGGAGCACCGTCGCTGTACAGCTGCAGAAACCGGAGATCTGAGAGAGAGGAGAGAACTCGCTCAAAGTCACCCACCAAATGGCAGAGCTGGTACTTAAACTTCGGCTCTGCCACGCAGCCTGCCTTCCACACCAGAGCTCACATCCTCTCCCGGGGCTCCCCCAGGCAGGTGGGCGAGGTCAGGAAGAGGGGTGGGAGCCTCACCCTGCTCATCCTGCCTCCGTGTGCACTTGAGGCCTGCCTTGGCCTTCAAGGCCCTGATGCCCTAGCCTCACTGGCTTCTGCCCAGCCTCTGCTCCCCGCTCTTTTCTCTTTGCCCGCTGAGCTCTTGTCACATGGTTTCCTTTGCTTTCTTAAACATACCAGGCTCCCAGCCACAGGGCCTTTGCACGTGCAGTTCCTTTAGTTTAGAAAGCACTCCCCTAACCCCAGACCTTACATGTCCATAGTTAATGCCTCTTCATCCTCCCATCTTTTTAAAAGAACAGCTTTATTGATATAGTAATATAACTCCTATATTATACAATTCACCTATTTAAAGTGTACAATTCAGTGGTTTTTAGTACAATCACAGAGCTGGGTAACCATCACCATGATCAATTTTAGAACATTTGCATCATCTCCCCCCACCAAGACCCCATTCTCATTAGCAGTCACTCCTCCAACCCCCAGTTAGGCTACTACTAATCTAATTTCTATAGATTTACCTTTTCTGGACATTTCATATAAATAGAATCATACATAAGGCCTTTTTTTTCTTTTTCTTTTTTTGTTTTTTGAGACAGGGTCTAGCTCTGTTGCCTGGGCTAGAGTGCAGTGGCAGCATCATAGCTCACAGCAACCTCAAACTCCTGGGCTCAAGCAATCCTTCTGCCTCAGCCTCCTGGGTAGCTGGGACTACAGGCATGCGCCACCATGCCCGGCTAATTTTTTCTATATATTTGTAGTTGGCCAATTAATTTCTTCCTATTTTTAGTAGAGATGGGATCTCGCTCTTGCTCAAGCTGGTCTCGAACTCCTGACCTTGAGCGATCCACCCGCCTCGGCCTCCCAGAGTGCGCATCAGGTCCTTTTTGACTGGCTTCTTTCACTTAGCATAATGTCTTATCATCCATGTCGCGTAGCATGGATCAGGACTCTATCCCTTTTTATTGCCAAATAATATCCCAATTGCAGGGATGATGACACATTTTATGTTTCCATTCATCAGTTGATGGACATTTGGGTTTTTTCCACTTCTTAGCTATGATGAATAATGCTGTCATGAACATTCATTGACCTATTTTTGTGTGGACATATGTTTTCATTTTTCTTTGGCGGAACTGCTGGGTCACATGGTAACTCAGACGTATTGAGGAACTTCCACACAATTTTCCACGGAGGCCGCACCGTGCTCACTCCCACCAGCGGAGTAGTGGGTTCCAGTTTCATCATATCCTCATCCACACTTTCATCGTCTGTCTTTTTGATTGGCTATTTATACGAATTCTTTGGAGACGTGTCTATCTAGATCCTCTGCCCATTTTTAAATTGGATTATTTGCCCTTTTATTATTGAGTTCTAAGTGTTCTTTATGTATGTGTTCTTTATGACAAGTTATGTATGTTATGTATGTGGTCTTTATGACAAGTCTCTTATTGGATACATGACTTGCAACATTTTTTCCCATTCTGTGGGTTCTGTTTTTACTCTCTTGATGATGTTCTTTGAAACACAAAATGTTTTAATTTTGATGATATCCAATGTATCTAGTTTTTCTTTTGTTGCTTGTGCTTTTGGTACCGTATCCAAGAAACCATCTACCTAATCCAAAATCACAAAGATTTCTGACTATGTTTTCTCCTAAGAGTTTTACAGTTTTAGTTCTTACATTTAGGTCTTTGATACATTTTTAGTTATTTTTTGTATATGGTGTAAGGGAAGAGATCAGATGAATTCTTTTGCATGTGGATATCCAGTTGTACCCACACCCTTTGTTGGAAAGACCACTGAATGGCCTTGGCACCACTTGAAAATCAACTGCCCGTCAATGTTGTCCTTCCACTTGAAGTCAAGTGTCACCTCCTCAGGGAAGCCTTTGCTGGTGCTCCTCCCTACCCCGACCTCAGCTTTGCCAGGTTCCCCTGTATAGATATAAAACATGTAGATGTCACCATAGGTTATAAACGACATTTGTCTGTATAATAGAGTGGAAATGAGCACATGCTGTGGAGTCAGACAGCCAAGGGTCAAAGCCCGGCTGTGCTTGGCCCTAGGTATATCGTTTCACCTACCAGTACCTCAATTTCCTTATCTGTACACTGGGGACTTAGTTATCTCCTAGGATTGTCATGAGAGTTGACACATGTAACGCACATGGCATGTGGTACTAAGTGCTAATGTGTGAACTGTGATTAATCAATGTCATCTCCTTAGACTTTAAACTCTGCCAGGATAGGGGCCCTGCCTATTTTGGCCAGCACATAGCTGGCACAGAGAGGGCATTGGATACCTACTTTTTGAATGAGTTAGTGAATGACGGTGTGCATGCATCAACACACGAGCCCGGCAGACAGGGCTCTAACCCCTCCTCCCACGGGCTGGCTGTGCGACTTGTCCGGAACTCTGTAAAATGAGACTGTTGGATACATAGGTGGTTTTTCTCCTTCCGTGTTTGGATGCAGACTCCTCGCTTTACTCGAAGTAAGAGGAACCAATTTGCAAAACAGATGAAGGGAGCGGCTCTGAGAGAAGCTGGGGTGGGGCCCAGGGCCCCCCTGCTTGGCACTCGTACCGTCTTCCCGAGCCTGCTGGACAGCGTGAAAACCACCGTCCGGGATGGGATCCCTACGTGCTCGCCGGTTTGGAGCAGCCTGTGATTCACAGGCAGCTGACGTCTGACACTGCTAATTCAGCCCAAATGCTGGAGGTCTGTCCTGCGGCAGCCGGGAGGCAGAGGGGCACATTCCAAAGGGGAAAGCTCTTTCTTCCTTCCACCCACAGGAGGGGGGTGATGCTCCCTGAAGTTCCCTGAGCACAGATGAGCACTGGACACGTCCTTGCTCCTGCCTTCCTCAGCTTCCTGACCCAGACCTGGAATGGCTGGTCTCCTAGGCCAGGCTTCCTCCTGCCCCCGCCACCTCCACCCCATCTCAGATCCAGCTCATTTCCAGTAAGGCCCACTCTTCTCCTGTTCCTGTCCCCTCTGTGCCCTCATTTCACCTGGGAGACAGCTCAAAGGCTGGCTGAGGTGAGACTCATCCAAGGTCATGGCGAGGCAATGAATGGCAGAGCAAAGATTCCCACCCCAGGCTCTGGACTCCAAGTCCAGACTCTGTCCTCAGTAGCTGCCTCCCATACACCAGCAGGCAGCACAGTCCATGTGGCCACTGGGGCAGGACCAGACCAGGAGGTGTCGAGGGTCAGCCAAGCCCCGTGGGCCCTGGAGGAGGGAAAGCCCCAAGGGAGGCCCCTCCAACGCAGATCCCTGGCAAGAGACCTAATGCTTCCCCCAGGTAGAGGTCCCCTGGCCATAGCAGGAGGGACTGCCCTGGGAAAGGTAGGGAGGGGAGGTCCCAGTTGGTAGGTGAAGAGCATGAACTTCAGGGCTAGGCAGATCTGTCCGGGTCACCAACCAAGCTCTCTGAGCCTCTGTTCCTCCCCCTGCCCACCCCCCAGCCCAGTGACATAAGGACAGTAGTACCCACATGGCTGAGCTGTTGCCCTCTGCCCGGCGGCGTGGAGTTACCACGTGAGCGTAGTTAGTATCCCTGTCCCTAGCACTAGGGGAGCTGTCAGCTGGGCCCAGCAGGAGTTGCCAAGAGGACCTCAGAGGCCCCCTTTATTTTAGGAACTGTATTTCTACCAGAAATAGAGGTTATAATGCTAGTAGTTTGGAGAAAAGAACTTGGGAGAGTCACTGGTGGCTTTGGTTAATTTTTGTTTTCCTTCAGGACATTAACACCATTTGTCTTGACTCCAGGAGAGGATGGAAGTGAGGACATGCATGCGCTCCTGTGTCACCTTGCTCTGACTCCAGCTCCAAATCATCATGGGCAAGGTATCCAACCTTTCTGAGCCTCGGTTTCTCCGTCTGCAAGACAGAGGAGAATAGACGATGTGGGTGGAGGGTCCAGCCCGGTGCCCCGTCCCTGAATCGGGACCTTTAAAGTGATGCCTGCAAAGTGCTGAGGAAAAGGTCCCTTCCAGGTGCGGGAACCCAGGAGCACACCCTGGAGGCAGTGGCTGGTCCCCTAAGACTGGCGAAGGCAGTCCAGGCAGAGGGAACAGCTTCAGCAAGAGCGTGGCAGTGGGAAACCGCAGGGTAGACAGAGATGGTTGCAGTCTGGAACGATGCGATTCGTGGAGGGAAGACCAGGAAAAAGGCAGGGACCCGCAGAGGCCTGTCTGCCTTTGCCGGTGCTCCAGGCTGCTTCTTGGAAGGGCTCCTGGATCTATTCTCAGTGCTCCCGGGGGATGGAGATGGCTGAGTGATTCAGGTCTGCTCTGCTGTTGACGCTGAACTTCCTGACATTCATGACGAGGCAGGTTCCTGGGGGGCGTGGCCTTCCTCCCCCAAGCCCTCTGACCCACAGGAGGGTCAAGGGAAGCGGGTGTGCCCCACGCCTAGCATTATTCATCAAACAGCCCGAAAGAGCCAACAAGAGACGCCCACACCAACAGTAAAAATAACAATTCCTTAAATGTGAAGCTTGGGAGCCGGCTCTGCCGTCAGGCGCCCCTCTGAGGTCACTCGTGGCCCTCCTTCCACAGATGAGGAAACTGAGATTCAGGGAGGGGAAGTGGCTCCCTGAGGCTGTGCAGCGCCAGTCCTTCAGCCAGGGGCGCCCAGGGGACGTGTGTGTGTGTGTGTCCATGCGCACAGTAGGACCGGGACCCCACCTAGAAACACTAACCCAGTCTTAGGGAGGGAGGTTCATGGGGGTCTGGGCCCGAGGCCTTGGTCACAGGTCCTGCCACAGGAGAGAACTCGTTAGCCCGGAGGTAACACTTGAGCAAGGCTGTGGGAAGGACAGGCAGGATAAGTTGCGCAAGGCCAAGGGAGAGGGCGTTCTCTGCAGACAGGACAAAGATGTGGCAGTGAGACCCAGGTGGCATGGTCCGAGCCAAGTGTGGACAAGCCAAGAGGGGCTTGCAGGGGCGGGGTGAGGGAAGTGGCTCTGAGGGGGAATGGGGGCAGGTCTCCTGAGCAATGGGGAGACTGAGGCCCAGGACAAGGGGTAGCTGTCTATCCCAGGGTATACTAGAATATTCCAGCCAGGTCTGAAGAGGCTGCCTTTGCCCCATGGCTCTGAAGCCATCCCCACAGAAGCCCTGAAACGTGGGAACCCCAGCCACGCCACCCCACTGGCATGAGTGCAGGACCCCCCAAGGGGCGGCTTCAGGGGCTGAGGTACATCCGGAAGGCTGAGTCCCGGCTGTGCTGGTACCACACCCAGTAACCTAGCTCATGTCATGGACAGGGACGCCTGCGCCCCCACCAAGGGGAGTGTCTGACTTGCCTGTTGTCCCTATTATGGTGTGTTAATGGACAGTAGACTGATGTTTGGACCCAGATCCTTGCTGGGAGTCTCTGCTGGACAGAGCTGTCCCCTTTGACCAGCTGCTCTTCCCTGGCCTAGCAGCCATGGCCAGGCCAGACAATGATCAGTCCTTGGACCACTCCCAAGCGTGTCCAGATTTGGCCCGACAGGCCTCCCAGGGCCGGAGGGGACATGATGACCCTTTCCTGCACAGCTCTGACTAACAGACCCCTGGCTCGCTGAAGCGTCACAACAGAGCCTGTTGCCAGGGCATGGCCTGGGACCTGGGGCCTCAGCTGCCCCCTGCGGGCTGCCGGCACTGAGCACTTAGGCTGCAGCCCTCCCTGGCTCAGCTGGGCTGTGAGAGGAGGACAAGGAGGGGGAGGCCCTGCCCGTGCCTTTGGGGATGTTTAACCCTGTGAGGAGAGTAAGAGGAGGTTGAGTCCTCGGCCTCCTCTCTCTCCCTGGGTGCTGATCTCCTGATTTCTCCAGCAAGGACCCCGAGTGTACCCGGACCACGTCTAAAACTGAACTGCCCCCCAAAACCTGCTCCTTCCCCTCCATGGCATGCCCATCTCAGTGAGGACATGACCACCACCCTGACACACGAAAAGTGTCCCAGGCATGGGTGCCCCACAAGCTCTCCCTTTCCTTGTCCCATCCATTGCCACAGCCCACACTTCTGCCTTCTCCAAAAAGCCTCTGGAACCCACCGCCCTCCACTCCTCCTAGCCCCCAGCTCCGGGCCCAGCTCAGGCACCTTCCTGAAGTGGGTCTGAATCAACGTCCAGCCTCCCCTCCGGACTCCTGGGCTTCAGTTTCCAAAGTGGTCTCAAATGGATCCTGTCCCTTACTTCCTGAACCCCTCCCCCAGCTTCCCACCACCCTAGTCATGGTTGACTCTCAGCCTCCTGTCAGGAAAAAACCTCACCCAATCAAGCCAATATATGCATTTATTTATTTGTAAATTAGATACATATGCCACCATACAAATAATTGGATAAATTATAAAATATAATCCCAGAATAGACACTAGAAAAGGAGAGATTTAAATATATAATATCATTTTTAAAGTTTTATTTTCATTTTATGTAATGTTATACAAAAGCTTCTTGCTCTGACTAAATATATTATTAGTAGTAATAATTGTGATTAAGTATATTTTTTTCTTTTTTTTAAGAGACAGTCTCATTCTGTCACCCAGGCTAGAGTGCAGTGGCAGGTCATAGCTCACTGCAACCTCAAACTCCGGGGCTCAAGCGATCCTCCCACGTCAGCCTCCCAAGTCAGCTGGGACTACAGATGTGCTCCACCATGCCTGGTTAATTTTTTTATTTTGTGTGGAGATGGGGTCTTGCTGTGTTGCCCAGGCTGGTCTTGAACTCATGGCCTCAAGTGATCCTCCCGTCTCGGCCTCCTAAAGTTTTGGGATTATAGGCATAAGCCACTACATCCAGTTTATGCTTCATTTTTTTAATGAAATCTTGCTTTAATGATGTGGTACACTCATTTGAGAATCTGGCACTAAATTCCATTTATCTTTTCACTTTGCATAATGCTTGCTGTAGTTGGAAAAACATATCTCATGAAAAGCTGCAGTGCCACACAGAATATGTACATTCCTGGCTGCACTTACTAAATCACAAGGTGCGATTTTCAATTCTGTGCACCGTTTTTTTGTTAAAATTTGGTTTAACTGACATCAACCAGTTGTTATAGGAAACTAATCAGAAGGCATTACTTTTTAATATTTCTGACAAATGACTTCAAAACACAGTGAACTTTAGCAACAAAACCATGCCAAAATAGCGGTCTACATTGTCAGTTTCTTTCCAAAAACGGTTACTTTCTTATTCAATCTTAAAATGACACCTTTACCTATCTATGTATTTATTTGTTTTAATATCTGTGGATAGCATCCCGCGGTTGTCACAGAATGAGCCAGCACCTTTGGATCATCTGTCATTTCATAAAAGAAAAAGGCATAACTCATCTTTTAGGTGGTAACTCCTTTGAGTGTTTTGCTATGAGATAACCAGCAGTTTCTGTGTGGTACAAAAGAGTTTTATGGCTACTGCTTCTGTCAATAAGTCTTGAAAAGATTCTGTGATTTAAAGACTTTGTTGTCACAAAATGCAGCACCTTGACGACACCCTGTGGCAGGCTTACTGAAGGCCCCACGGTCAGCCAGAACCCCACTGCTGTCCTTAGAAGCCCCACGACATGGGACACATGACCTATTATGGTATGGACAAGACGAGAGCACCAGTGCAACTCTATCTATTAAATATTAGTAGAGCTTAAATTGTTCTTCCTTTTTTTAGAAGGTAAAAATAAATATAAATAAAAGGTCTAGACTTTTCTTTCGATATGAATAGATCACCTTGTGCACCCCATTTTGGACACGTCTGGGCTATGCAACCATTTTGGACACGTCTGGGCTATGCAACAGGGTCCTTGGCCATGTTCACAGCCCCTTGGGATCTGTTCCAGCAAGGCCCCCACCTCGGTGCCACATAAAACTGGATCCAATGTTCCTGAACACATCGCACATCGCTGTGTCTTTGCAATGCAGTTATTTTTGCCTGATTTGCCCTTCCCCAATGGATTAGCTCAAGATTCTATCCTTTCTTCAAGAGCCAGCCCCAGGCCACCCCTCCCAAAGCCTGTTCAGATTCTCTGGGTAGAGCTGTTCATTCTGCCATTCAAGTATTCAATGAGACCTTCTGGGTGCCGGGTGCTGATCTAGGGGCAGCCAGGTACACAGCAGTGAACCGCTCAGACCCAAATCCCTCCGTCTGGGAGCTTGCATTCCAGTGGGGCAGATGCTGATATTCTGGGTGAGTCCCTATTCCATTTCCCTGTGGCTGGTTGGCCGTTGTTTGTCTCCCCAGGAAAGCATTTGTTCCTCAGAGCAGGGACTTCTGAGCCTGAGGTCTGAGCACAAGTCCTAGCCCAGAGCACTGGCCCGATAGATAGTGGTTGAAATGAAAGAATTATACAGGGGGTAACCCAAGCCATGACCCCAGCCATAGACAAAGACGTGACACCAAATCCAGACTGAGGACCTCCAGGCTCCTGACCCGGCCCAGGCAGGGCTTGGCACTTGGCGCTCAGTCTCACAAACACACTATTCCCGAGGAACCTCATCCCTGCCCCTGAGAGCAGGAACAGGATGGCCCCCTGCAGCCAGCAGGAACCACTTCCACCTCCAAGTGTCCCTATATTTAGCCATCTGCTGTGACCCTGTGGCCCTCTCCTCTCTGTGGCCAGAGGGAATTGCCCAGGCAGCTTTGATGGCCTGTTTTCCCAGGCCCTGCTCTGCTCCCAGCCTCTCGGCATCCCTGCAGGAGGTGGGGCCCTGCTTGATGGACAGGTTCTGCATCCCCAAATAGCATCAGCACTTGGCAAGAGAGACAGCCACCTGTATGTAGGGACAATGCTGCCGGAGCCCGGGGGGGGGGGGGGGGTGTCTAGATAGAAACCTCCCAGGCAGCACACTCCTGTGCTCCCTGATCCCCTTCCAAGCATTAAGTCCTAGGTCCCAAATTCTCCCACTATGCCTAAGGCTAACCACTGACTGCAGAAGTAAGGCCTGAGCCTCATGTGCCCCTTCTCTCCCACCCTGCACACCCAACGGGACATTAGCCACACTGTTCCCCAGCATGTCCCAAACAAACTTCCCTCATCGGAAACAGCTTAACCCAGTCTCCCGCCACCCAGGAGTGTCTGCTCTACCTGCTGACATCCAACCAGCCTGTAGGAGCCCATTGGAATGTGGCCACCTTGGCCATGAAGGCCCCGATGCCACGTGCTCAGGGTGCATGGCTATACTTCAGAGCTCTGTCCCTGGTTCACGCTTGCCCATCCTGTAACTTTACTTGGTTCAAAAGGCCCCAGACTGATAACAAGAGGACATGGGTGCTAGCTTCAGCTTGCCGTGTGACTTTGGGGGTGGAGTTCCACATCTGGCCCTCAGTTTCCCTGCCCATGATTTCTGTGGGCTCTCCCAGCTGTCTCAGCCTGCGAGTCACCATTTGGTGAAATAAGAGCATTTTGGTAAAGGGAACTTGCCCTTACCCTGCAGCTATGGGAATTGCGGCCCCCTCCTCTTGCCCGCATCCTTCCCTACAAAGACAGTGCCTCTGAGGCCCTTGTGGGCTCCTGAGCGGGGTTTTCTGGCAGCAGCCAATGGGATGGGGCACTGCGGCAGGGCTGGCTCCCAAACCAGCGGGACACCCTCCACTGCAAGGAGGCCTCCCTCTCCTGCCAGTGGGGAAGCTGCCACCCATCTGGTTCAGGTTTCTGTGTTTTGTCTCAGCTGGAGCACTCAGCCCACAAGTCTCGTCAACTGGAACAAAACATCCCGACCACAGTATTTCCGTGTTGTTTACTGCAGCAGGGCACGGGCCCAGGGGCTCTGTGGAGACCACCAGGATCCCAGCAGGACAATAGGAAGTCCCAGAAGAGGAGCTTTGGAACTTGGAAAAGTCCATTCTTGATGGGATTCAAGGCTTCTTTGAGGAGCAAAGATTCTGGAGGACATTCAAGTGTCATCAGGCCAGTGAACTCCAACGGATTCTCAAGTGTGCCCTCTCTTTTTTCAGTAGAGATTTGAGGCAGCTTCCAGGAAATTTACCATTTCAAGAGAACTGCAAGAGGCCATCTAAACCAGACTGTATGTTTCATTAAGGCAAGGACAGTATTTATTCAATAAATGTCCACTACGTGCCAAGCACTTTTCTAGGCACCAGGGTACAACAGTGAGTAAAACTGACATGATCTCTCCCTCGTGAAGTTGACATTCTAAGGAAGGGAAGTGGACAAATAAACAAATGCATAGTATTCCAAGTAGTCATAGTGCTGTAAAGAAAAGTAAAGTGAGGCAGGGGGAACACAGGAGCACAGGACTGGGGGGCTGTTTTAAATAGGCCAGCTGGGAAAGTGTCTCTGGAGTTTGACATTTGAGCCAAGACCTAAAGGAAGTGAGAGAGGGAGCCCTGCAACCATCTGGGGGAGGAGTGCTCCAGGCAGAGAAGCAGCCTGTGCAAAGGCCCTGAGGCAGGAGCACTCTAGGAGCTGCGCAAGACAGTGAGAAGTTGATAAGACTGGGCCAGAAACAAAGTGAAGGAGAGAAAAAAAGGGAGGGGGGTCACAGGGGCGGGGACAGACCAAGCCTCACAGTGGCTTATAATTTTTATTGATTACACTCCACCATGAGAAATAAGTTTTATATTGCAATCCAGTACAAATATACACATATATAAACAAAGCTGAAATAAACTGTATCTACACACTCATGTACTTTATTTTATTCTATTTCGTTTTAAAAAAACAGTGCTGATAATGATCTTTAAATTGATTTCCTGAGCTACTAAATAGTCACGGTCCAAGTTTGAAAAGCACTGATCTAGGGCCTTAGAGACCGTTATAAAGAGACGGGAGCCAGTAGGCAGGTTTGTGAAGAGGAGGGACATACTCTGTTCCACTTTTCTGTTGCATTTAAAAATTGACATATAATTTATATACAGTAACACACCCTTTCCAGTGTACAGTCCTTTGGGTTTGACAAGTGCATGTAGTTGTGTAAACATCCCATTTTGCTTTTGAAAAGGGTCCCCCAGAGGCTGCTGAGTGGAGACCCTGGAGGGGGAGAGTGGTAGCCGGGCCAGCCCAGGGACAGCCCCAGTGGCTCAGGGCGGCTTCTGGGTGCGTTTCCGAAGGCTGAGCCAACAGACGTGCTGACATTTTGGATGTGGGCTGTGAGGGAAAGAGAGGGCTCGAGGATGACTGCCGGGCTCTTGGCCTGAGCAATGGGAACTTGGAGAGACAGGGAGGAAAGGTCAGGGGGAGCAAGCGGCGAGTTTGGGTTTAGACAAGTTGGAAAGGCAAGGAGAGAACTCGCTGGACGTGGGGAGGAGTCCAGGGAGAGGCCAGGCGGGAGATCTGAATGCAAGCGCTTCCACGGCCACTGCGCGCCGCGGGCCTGCCTGAGGTGGCCAGGAGAGGGGGTGGATGAGTAAAAGTGGCCAAGGACTGATCCCTGGGGCACGGCCACATTAAAGGAGTGGACAACTAGCAGTTTGCAGCAGGAGAGTGAGAAGCTGCCGGTGGAGCGGGCCCGTGAACAGCTGCCTCCGCGCCTGGGCGGCAGGCTTAGCAGGGCTGAGTCGAGCAACATGAGGATAGAAAATTGATCCCTGGAGCTCGCTTGGACTTTATTCAGTGCACGGTGGGAGCCATGGTAGGTCTCTGAACATGGAGTGGCTTGAACTGAGCTGTGCTTTAGTATTATTTATTTATTATTTGTCACTGATAGACCCTCCCTCGGGGCAGGCCCTGTGCTAGTGCTTTCTGCACAGTAACTCAGGAATCCTGCCGTCAATCCTTGAAGTAGGTGCTGCCACTGTTTTGGATTTACAGGCAAAGACACAGAGGGCTTCGGTGACTTCCCCAGGGTCACACAGCCAGGGAACAGTGGGGCTGGGCCTGCAACCCGGGCCGTCTGGCTCCCACTCCTAGGAGCAGAGCCTGGATTCAGACGCAGGCCTTTTGGTCTATTGCCCAGTCGCCAGTGACCTTGAGAAGGTCACTGATGGGGCGTCAAGATTTCTAGCCTGTGAAGTCAGCGCAGGATGACACGACATGATTTCCAGTGGCTCTTTTCTGCCTTTGGTGGCTCCTGGCTGGTGTTTGTGCCCCAGGAGGCTGGCCCCGCTCACGCCTGTCAGCCTTGGCCCAGCTCAGGGGCTTCCAGGGCCTCCACGGGACTGTAGGACTTTGCTCTGGGGCTGGCTTGGCCCTCCCTGGGGTCCCCCTGCTCCCTTGCCCAAAGTGATTAGTGTCTTGAGGAATCTGTCGCCATCTGGTCCCCATGTGCTGCCTGTGGGTCTGTCTGGGCGCTGGAGGATTCCATCCCAGCCCGGAATAATTGATACCAGAGGCGGGCAAGACGGGCGGGAGGGGCGTGCTGCCTAGAGCAGCCCGTTAGGACTTTGGGACTTGCAAAGAGGGAGGCTGAGACAGAGGCAGAGAGAATATCAGAGACAGAAGGTGATAGAGAGGCAGAGGAGGCACCAGGACAGAGCAGAGCAAGTCAGGAAATGAGTTAAAGCAGAAAGGGGACTGAGGCTGAAGCCACGGCAGGAGGCGGAGCCCAGTGCAGTGACATGGCGGGGAGCAGGCAGGGAGGAGGCGCTGAGAGGGCCCTAGGGAGGGGGCAGCCCCGGGAGGAAGGAGAGGCAGCAGGGGAGGAAAAGAGGGGGAAAAAGGAACATAGGAGGACAGTGTCAAGAGGGAGAGAGAACAAGGCTCAGAAAACGGGAGTGTCTGGGCCCAAGTGGTCCTCACCGCAGGCCTGGGGCAGCCACCGTCACAAGGAATGAGGCCGGCTCTTGCCTGCTGGCCTGGTCAGGCTCAGCTGCCTCCTCTCAGAGCACAGCCCTGCCACGCACGCCTGGCCCTACGACCTCCTCCTTCAGGCCTGGCCCCCCCAGAGCCCGTCTCCCAGGCTCTTCCCCGCATGGCTCTGGGAAACCATTTCTCTGAGGGTGGTCTTGGGAGGTGGGGCGAGCACTGGACCCTGAGCCTGAGATGGGAGCCTCGGTCCTGTCCCTGCCTGTGTTCGCCACACGGCCTCACACATCCTTTCCCCTCCTGGAGCCTCAGTCTCTTCATCTGTAGAAAGGGCTGTGTTCTGAGATCACTAAGGGCCCGTCCAGCTGTACATCTGAGCCCGCAGAAAAACTGGGCTGTGCAGGACGTGGACTGTTCACGGCCCGCGCCACCCACCCACGTGGCTGCTCGTCCACTCATTCCTTCCCTCGTCCACTCTTGCGGCCCCTCTGTCTCCTTCCTTCCTTCCTCTCTTCCTTCCTTTCTTTTTTTATTTCTTTCTCTCTGTCTCTCCTTGTCCTACTATTTTTCCTCTTCTCTCCTGTCCTTCCTTTCCTTCCCTTTCTTTCCTACTCACTGAGTGCTCCCTTTGTGCCAGACCCTGGCTGGGCACTGATGCCTCAGAGGTGGATCGTACAGGGGCCCTGGGGCTAGTGGGCTCAGCCTACGACTGGGACACAAGGCCTGGGGCCAAGAGGGGCAGATCAGACCCGAGGCAGAAATGCCCCAACCCAGCTCCAGCTCCAGCCATGTGGCACAGCCCCCGTGTCCACACTGCCCTGCTTTGGGCAGGCCAACTCTGAACACTGGCTCCAAGATACACAGAAGCTAACACTGGTGCTGTGAGCTGAATGTTTGTGTCCCCCGAATTTCATATGTTGAAATCCTAGCCCCCTAGAGTGTGGTATTAGGAGGTGGGACCTTTGAGAGGTGAGCAGATCATGAGGGTGGGTCCCTCATGAATGGGATTAGTGCCCTTATTAAAGAGACTGCAGAGAGCTAGCTAGCGCCTTCCACCATGCGAGGACACAGCAAGAAGGCAGCGTCTATAAGAGAACAGGCCCTCACCAGACACCAAATCTGCTGACACCTTGCTCTTGGACTTCCCAGCCTCCAGAACGGCGAGGAATAAATTTCTGTTGTTCGTAAGCCACCCAGTTTCTGGTATTTTGTTACAACAGCCTGAACAGACTAAGACAACTGGCATAATCAAACATTTCCCGTGTCAGTGTTAGTGGGGGCCAGAGAGCTCAGAGACAGACGGGGACTTGACCAAGGTAACACAGCCAATCATATCCCGACTCACGTTCTCCTTCGCCTTGGCTCATCCTGGAGGGCTGGAGCTAGGGGGAGGTAGCCTCAGTCAGACCTTTGCCAGCCCAGGGAAAGCCTAGTGACGGCCAGTCAGAGTGAGGTCACTGATGGGATCCATGTGTTCACATCCCTGTGTCCTTCCCCCACCGCCTTCCCCGCCCAGCCCCAGGAGGGGAGGAAGGCGGAGGGCTGTGGTGCATCTGTCCAGGCACCGCGGCCAGAGGTGATGCGTGCTGGGGCCAAGGCTGCAGGAGGGAAAGTGGCCCCTCCCTGGCCGCCTGACATCTGCTGGCAGGGGGAGGGGCTCAAAGGATCAATCCTCAGACTAGAGTGGTCCCAGCCTCAGCCCAGCTCCGTGGTCTCGGGTGAGCCCAGACTTGGTCCCAAGCTGAGTCCTATCACCAGCACCCTGACAACATCTTCACATACCTTCTGCGATGGTCAGTTTTAAGTGTCAACTTGGCTAGGCTACAGTCCCCATTATTCAAACACTGATCTAGGTGTTGCTGTGAAGCTTTTTTGTAGAAGTAAATTCCAAATCAATTGACTTTAAGTAAGGAGATTATCCGAGACCATCCAGGTGACTTAATCAAGTGAAGACCTTTACGAACAGAGCTAAAGCTTCCCTGAAGAAGGAAAAATTCTACCTGTGGACAGTAGCTTTGGCTCAGAGTTCCAGCCCACCCCTCCCGGTGGCCTGCCCTATGGCTGTGGGACCTGCCTGGCCAGCTCCACAATCGTATGCACCAATTCCTGGCAACACATCTCTCAGTGCATATCTCCTGCTGGTTCTGTTTCTCTGGCAGAGCCTTCACTGGTATACCTTCTGTCTTAGTCTCTCCAGGCTGCTATAGCAAAGTACCCGGTAATTTCTAAAAATTAGAGATCTATTAGCCAGATGCAGTGGCTTGTACCTGTAGTCCCAGCTACTTGGGAAGTTGAGCCAGGAGGATCACTTGAGCCCAGAAGTTCGAGGTTGCGGTGAGCTATGATCATGCCGCTGCACTCCAGCCTGGGTGACGGAGTGAGATCCCATTTCTAAAAGGAAAAGAAAAGAAATGTATTGGCTAGGAAGTCCAAGATCAAAGTGCCAGCAGATTCACTCAGTGTCTTGCGACAGCCCATGTGTCATAGATGGTGCCTTCTTGCTGGGGCCTCACACGGCTGCCAGACAGACAAGCCACCTCCCGAAGTAATCCATCCAGGAGGGCTCTGCTCTCACGACCTAGTCACACCTCAGATGCCCCCACCTTTTAATACCAATTCTCCAGAGGGATCTCCAGGGGGTGGGGGTGGGGCTGAGGCCTATCCCATGGATGCCCTGCCCCTGCCAGCCCAGTTTCCAGCTTCAAGTGCCTGTTTCTCTCCTCCCCTTCCCTGCCCTCCCCTCTCCTCCTTTCACCTCTCCTCTCCT
>VBSM01001265.1:39980375-39990857 GCA_008086735.1 Cheirogaleus medius | reverse complement strand
AACTCCTGGGTTCAAGTGATCCTCCTGCCTCAGCCTCCCGAGTAGCTGGGATTACATGCATGCACCACCATGCCCGGCTAATTTTTCTATTTTTAGTACAGACAGGGTCTCGATCTTGCTCAGGCTGGTCTCAAACTCCTGGGCTCAAGCGATCCTCCCACCTCAGCTTACCTGAGTGCTAGGATTACAGGCGTGAGCCACCATGCCCAGCCTCAAGTTTCTTCTCAAACCATCTTGAATCCTTTTCCTCCAGAAACCCTCTGAGAATTCACAATACACTGGTGGGGAGAACATGGGCTTTGGAAACAGGTAGCCTCGAAATCAACCCCCAGTGCTGCCTCGGGCAAGTCACTTCACTCAATTTTCTCATTTGAAGATGGGCCATCCAGGCTGCATGTGGGGCTACATTCAGCCCAAGGCCGAAAAGAAAACTAGGAGCCACAGTCTCCTTTCTGACCTGGCCCTGCCCCCTTGGCACCTGCCTCCTGTCTGTGGCTGGCTGAGTGAGGCTGTGGCCAAGAGCCACATCCCTAACTCTCTCAGGTCCTTTGACAACCACCATTTACTATAAACCAAGTACCGCAGGCGGGGAGGGAAGACACTCTGATGATGTCATTTAATCTCCTGTGACGCTGTGAGGAAGGTGCCATGATTTTGCCCATTTCACAGATGAGAAAACTGGGGTGCAGGGAGGAGGGGCTTGCCCAGCCACGCAGCGAGTACAAGGCAGAGCCTGGATCCACACGCGGGTCTCTCCAACTCCTGAAGCCATGATCTTGACATCACAGGGGCCTTCTTCACCCTCAGAACCCTCTGGAGAGGAGAGGGGATTCCTTGCAGCTGACTCAGGGCCTGAGCCAAAGAAGCCACATCCCTGGGGTCTGCTGGGAAGGAGAAAGTGACGCCAGGGAAGTTCCCACACAGCCTTGAGCTTCTCACCAGCTGGGGAGGGAGGCTGCAGGCTTTGCTGGCCACACTCACGGTTGGTGGTCCCTCGCTGCGTCTAAGCTTCCTGAGAGGCTGCGTGGTGTGCGTGGAAGCGGGCATGAGTGAGATCACAAGGAGTGGGTTCTGTGACCCAGGGGCCACCAGGGGAGCAGACATTCTTCAGTGGCTGCTGGAAATCCCAAAGGCTGCTTTTCCTGGGAGCTGCCGGGAAGATGCCCTGGAAATGGCCTTTCCAAGTTCTAGAGCAGCAGCATCCAATACAATAGAACACAGGACACATATATAATAAATTTCTCTAGTAGCCACATTACGAAAGGAAAAAGAAACAGGTGAACTTAATTTTAATAATAGATCTTTATATTATCAAAAATATTATCCTTTCAACGTGTAATCGATATTAAAAATTATTAATGACACATTTCACGTTATTTTTTTTTGCATTGTCTTGAAATCCAGTGTGTATTTTATGCTTACAGCACATTGCAATGCAGACGAGCCACATGTCAAACGCTCAGTAGCCATGGTGGCTAGTGGCTAATGCATTGGAGAGCATGGCTGTAGAGGTCCAAGGGTGACCTGAGGATGCTGAAGGAGTGAAGGGACAAACCTCAGTGCCAGGTGCTGCCTGGGCTGGGGACCGAGAAGTAACAAGAGGGCCGCAGGTCCCAAGTGCCGAATATCATTTAATCCTCTCGCCAACCCCCTGAGGCAGGCATTATCATCCCTGTCCGAGAGATGAAGGAGCTGACTCAGAGAAGCCAATGACTCGCACTAAGTCCCACAGCAGGATGGGAGTCTAGTCACCCCCCAGCACTGACAGGGCATTGCAGCTCACCCCACCTCAGGGGCAAAGATGCCCAAAGGAGGCTCGCCCCTCCCCAAGGATTGCTGAACTCACAGATCTCCAGCCCCCAGGCATGCCAAGTGAGGGACGGCACATCCAGGGAGAGTCCCTCAGTCACCCTTCCATCATGTGGACGCGGGGAAGGAGGTGGGTGGACTCCTTCATCTTGCCCTGTCAAAGGCTGCTATGGGAGGTGTCAGGTGGGCCCACCTAGAATGCGGTTTTTCTCCTCCCTCCCTGCTCTCCTGGGAACATGCGTGCACACACACATTCACACACACACACACACACACACACACACAAGGCTACAGATATTGCTGCTTTCTAGCTGGTCCACATCAACCCAGATGGCTTCCCACCCTGGCTCGCCCCTCTCCCCAGCCCGAGAGTACACCCCACTCAGAGCAGTGCCATTCATGTCCCCGGGCTCAGCCAAGATAACCTCAGAGGTGAGCTGGGCAGGGATTTTGCCCATTCTATAGTTGGGGAGACCAAGGTCCAGAAAGGGGTGGCACTTGGTTCCCGGTTGCTGCTGGGCGTTTGTCCTGGGAGTCTGCCCATAGCCTCTGCTGACTGTCACTGGACAAGGCTGGGAAGGCCCTTGGGAGGGGCCGGCATTTGGGAGGCACAGAAGAGGAGGCAGATTTGCAAGGCTCAGGGCCCAGCCGTGGGCTCTGAAGTTGGAGCCACCAATGATGGAGGACAGGGTCTGTGCAGGTGATTAGAAATGGCCACCGGGCCCACCATCAGGGACACAGCTGTCCTCCCCCAGCTGGGGTGCTCTGCCCGGCTGGAGAGGGAGCTGAGCCAGTGTCTTGGGCACTTGTGGAGGGAGCACCCCCAGCTCCCAGGGACGGACAGGGTGAGGGCAAGGGTCGGGGAGGTCTAGTTTGTGTCCAGGCTTCTAGTTTGGGCGACTGAGTGCTGGCAGGTGCTCAGAGTGTCGGAGCTCAGCCGGGAGGCTGAATTGGGGTTGGGCAGGGCAATCCCAACGGGAGAGGCCAGATCGGGAGCCTGGCCAGGAGGTCTGGAGGAGGGGCTGGCCTGGGAGGTCTCCATGGAGGGGCTGCAGTGTGGGAGGGGCAGTGGCAGGAGGGTCGTCTTCCCAGTGAGCCTTCCCAAACTGCCTTTATAAAAACTCCACCCCTCCACACTTCCTATCCCCCTTCCCTGCCTCAGTTTTCCCACAGCACATATACCGTGGAATGTACTGTTAACCTGCATTTCACTCACCAGCCTTATTGTCTGTTCCCCACACGGGGGAATTGTATCTGTCACAGTTTGTTTTTCTGCTGGGCCCCTGTGCTTAGAGCCTCACCTGCCTCAAAGATGCACGACAGGATGGACACCCAGAGAGCTGGGGCTCAGGAGAGAGGATGGGGACATAGGCATTTAAGAAGTGGCAGACAGGCCGGGCGCGGTGGCTCACGCCTGTAATCCTAGCACTCTGGGAGGCCGAGGCAGGCGGATTGCTTGAGCTCAGGAGTTAGAGACCAGTCTGAGCAAGAGCAAGATCCTGTCCCTACTAAAAATAAAAAGAAATTAATTGGCCAACTAAAAATATATAGAAAAAATTAGCCAGGCGTGGTGGCGCATGCCTGTAGTTCCAGCTACTCAGGAGGCTGAGGCAGGAGGATTGCTTGAGCCCAGGAGTCTGAGGTTGCTGTGAGCTAGGCTGACGCCACAGCACTGTAGCCCCAGCAACAGAGTGAGACTCTGTCTCAAAAAAATAAAGAGAGGTGGCAGAGAAACAAGCACCACCCCCATCTGTGCCTTCATCTTCACACGGTGTCCCCCAGTGCCTGTCTGTCCCAAAGTTCCCTTTTTATAAGGACATCAGTCTTACTGGATTAAGGCCCACCCTAATAATTTCAGCTTAGTTACTTCTGGAAAGACCCTATCTCCAAACAAGGTGATATTCTGAGACACTGGGGATTAGGATGTCAACATATGAATTTTGGGGGATACGATTCAACCCGTAAGATAAAACCTGTTGGGGTGAGGGGAGGGTTGAGGGTCGTGGCAGATGACTGCCCAGGTGAGGCCCTCCTGCCACAACCGTTAGGACCAATTGTGGTCCCCTGAGGTGGGCCTGGCTGTGTGCAGGGTCCCACAATGAACCTTCATAAACTACCCCACCCGGCCCTGTCCCCAGAGGTTCTGGCTAATTGAGCTGGGAGGGGGGATCCTGGCATCGGGAGTTTTCTGTCTGCGGGTGCACGTGGCACGCGGGCAGGGGTGAGAGCTGTGTGCGAGTCTGTGGGTACGCGGACTCCGCGGCCTCGTCAGCAACCCCACAGTGGCTGGCACAGCTGCCGCAAGTCGTCCCCCACCCATGCTGCTCAGGGCCGACCAGGTGGGGACGGACAAGACAAAGAGGCTTTGTCCCCAGCCCCACACCCAGGGTGGAGAGGGTGGGGCCTGTGCACTTGGGCTGCACCTGGGCTGTACCTGAGTGAGGACGGCCGTTCCCAGGCAGTGGCTATGGGAGATGTGGGGATTAGCAAGCCACTGCTTTTCCAGGGATTGCACCCAGGAAGTCCCTGCCCAACAGCTTGGAACAGGGAAAGGGATAGAGATTTCCAGCCCTGTGGTTTTAAGGTAAAATCTGGAAGAGGTCAGAGCTGTGCAACCTCAGTTTCCACATCTGTAAATGAGAACTGCAGATATAACACCCAAGTCTTTTTTCTTTTTCTTTTTTAAGAGACAAGTTTTCTCTCTGTCGCCCAGGCTGGAGTGGTACAGTCATAGCTCACTGCAGCCTCAAACTCCTGGGCTCACTTGATCCTCCTGCCTCAGCCTCCCGAGTAGCTGGGACTAAAGTGCACCACCACACCCAGCCCAAAATGGTCCTTTACATCAGTTTCCATACTACCTTCTATCCATGAGATGAATCAATCCCTCTCCCTAACACCCTCCTCCCACCCCCAGGAACACAGTCCTCGGGCCATGATGCCCACCCCTGCACAGGGCAGGCCACTTGCAGCTTCACACCTGCCTGCTGCTCCCTAGAAGGCGGCTCTGGAGGGAGGGGCCTGGGTCTTACACCTGTGTCCCAGACTCAAGGTTTATGCTCACCCAACAGCAGATCCCTTCTGAGAACCACAGCTGAGGTGCAGATAAGCATCTCTAAGTCTTCTTGAGAAGTCCCTTGCGGAACTGTGCAGCTCGCTTTGGTGTGATGTATGCAATGCTGGGCCTGAAAAGCACTTTGTTCCAACAGGTGCTAGGAAGTGTGTGGCTGAGGGATGGACGCATGAACGCAGCATTTCCTGGTGGGGTCCACAGATCCAGCCCCGTGGGGCGCTCATGATCCGAGTGCAGTGTGCCGAGCAACAGGGCTCAGCTCTTTCCCTGCAACGCCTCACTTGCTCCTCACCCGCAGCTGCCCTGTGCATCCCTAGTTTGCACACAGAGCTTGAGAGATGAGACTGGCCGCAGCACACCCCCACCACAGGCCGTGCCCAAGCCACCCCTCTGTGGGGCATCGTCTCATCCCTGCAGGCCCAGTGCTGAGCCACCACGTCCGTGCCTGGCTCTGATCTCCCACCAGACCGGGAGAGGCGGGTGCTGGGCCCCCACCCCTGGCCCAGCACAGGGCCTGACACAGACAGGGTTCATTAAGGAGATGAGTGAATAGAAGAGCAAATGAGTGGACGAGGGAAAACCAGGACCCCTGTCCTCAGGGTCCTGCGATGTGGTGGACACCCAGCCCCCTGGCCCAGGTGAGCTGAGGAGCTAGGTAGACAACGAAGTAGAAAGGGGTTTGGGCAAGAGGAGCCCCCCCTGTGCACCCTCTCTTTGTTCAAGGAGGAAGGTGAGGCCCAGGAGAAGCAGGGAATTGGCTAAGGCCACACAGCTACTCAGTGGCAGAGCAGGCTTGGGCCCAAGTCTCCTGGCTCCTGGGCCAGCTGGGGTCCTCTCCGCAATGCCTTGTCGTTACAACTGCCCCGTAATTATCATTGTCGTTGCAAACAATCTTGCCCTTTAGGAAGTGTCCTTGAGGGACTACCTGTGCCGACATGGGAACAGCAGAGCTACTCCTGGATGCACCCCCTTGACCAGGAAGCGTGGCCCACACCCCCCTAAAGGAGGTGGGGTCCCCTGGTACCCATTAGGCAGGGAGCACTCTCCCTGGTTTGGAAATGAGGTGCTGAGGCTCCCAGGACGGGAGTTCACTCCCCTGAGGCCACGCAGCCAAAGAAACAGCCACATGTTTGGGATGAAGAAGGAGTTTGGAGATGGACAATGGTGACAGTTGCACATCAGTGTGAATGTACTTAACGCCGCTGAATTGTATACTTAAAAAGGGTTAAAGTGGTAAATGTTTTGTTATGTGTATTTTCACACACACACACACACACACACATCCATGGCCAAGGTGAGATATTCTAAAAGGTGGGCTCCATATTCTGTGTCCTCTTCCGTACCGTGAAGAGATTTTCACCGGCTCAGGGCACTCTGGTAACCCATGCCGCCCTCTGCCCCGCCTTCTTCAGGAAGGCTTTTCCTGGCTCCAAGCAGGCCCCGCTGGGTGCTGGAGACATGGGGATGAGGCCGTCCCGTCCCTGCGCTGCAGAGCTCAGCACAGAGACCACTCGGGCTCGCTCTGGCAGCAGGCCCAGGATCGGCATGTGGAGTGTTCAGCCAGAAGCAGAATAGGGCCCACCACACACCTGCAGGCCTCAGTAAGATGTTTAAAAATGCAGCGGTGCATATCCAAGGCAGAGAGGACTCGCTCAGCCGACCCCGGGGCAAAGGTTCTGTGAGAAAGGAGTTGGAGGGCCAGGCTGAAACCCCCCAAGCTCGGTGCAAGACTGGGGCCCTGAGCTCAGGAGTCCTGCAAATCGAGACCTGAACACAGCCCTTCCACCCTCAGTGTTCCTGCCTCTCAGAGCCTCAGTTTCCTCAGGGTAAGGCAGTGGGTGTGACAAGCTTGAGCCCAGACTTCTTGAGGATTTGTGACTTCATGCACATCCAGTGTCCACCTCAAAACTCTTTCTCCCTGCTCTCCTCCTAACCCTAAGCCTTTTGACCTCCTTGCCCCTCCTCCTTGGCCATCTCACCTGTGAGAGACAGGAGGAGGGGGAGGAAAGTCGGCAGCCTTGGCCCCAGCCCCACACTTCAGCTGGGGGCTCCCCAGCATGGGCTGAGCCCCAAGGCTTTGCCAAATGCCTCCCCATGTGTGGGCATTTCATCCTCTTGCGAGGTGGGGATTATTAACTCCCATTCTACAGAAAGGAAACGGGTTCAGAGAGCCACTTGCTCAAGGTCATGCGGTCCTCAGCATCAGGGCTGCCTGACTCCAGAACCTGTGACCTTCCCACTCTACCAGCTGCCAGGGTCGTCTGCAGTGGACCCCAGGCCCCAGGGCCAGTGCCCCATTCTTCTACCACACTCCATTCCGGGGACTGGACTCAGCCCTGCAGCTCAGCCTGCTACCGGCAGGGCCTGTTCCCTGCACAAGGTCCCCACGGCCCTCCCGTCCTGTTACCACATGGCTGTACCCACCACACACACTCATCTGCAGGTGCCCCAGCACGACTGACACCACCAGGGACGGGGTGCTGCTGGCTGCTCTGCTCCCTGCCCTGCTGAGTAAGCCCCACAGACCTTGTCCCCCTTTGCCACACTGTACACGTGGTGCGTGGCACGTGTTCCAGGCTCCATAAATGTCTGAGCGAATGGAGAGTAAATGACCCACTGAAGTAGCACTGGCACCTACAGCCAACCCTGTCAGGGCAGGAACATGCCACTCAAGGCTGAGCCAGGACCCAGCACTCAGAGGAGTGACTGGGACGGTGTCTGCAGTGGGGTTTCACGTGTGGGGATGAATGTGGAAACTGGAGCAGGTTCCCAGAAAGGGTCAGGAGGCAGAGGGCTCTAGAAACACAGCCAGGGAGGGTGGTGGTGGGGGCTGGGGTGGCAAGTGTTATCCTGGAGAAGACTCTAGAGGTCCTACAGATTCAATCATTCACTTATTCATTCATTTGTTCAACTTTCCCAAGCAGTCTTCCCAGGCCACACCCTGAGCTGGGTGCTAGGGGCATGGTGATGAATCTGACCTACCCCTGCCCTGGAGAGGCCGCCAGCGAGTGGGAAGCAGAGCTGCGGCCGGACAACAGCCCTCCCCACACTGCTGTGAGTGGAGCCTGCACAGGGCCAGGGGCCCAGATTAGTGTCTGGCAGCAGCTGCGAGGACTGAGCAGGGAGCACGGTGATGCCCTTGGTTCTGATGGAGCAGCTGGCTGGGTGGTGACAGCCACAGAGGTAAGGAACACCAGGAAGGACATGGAGCAATGCAAGATAAGACTTGTTTGGGACTTGAGGCACTGAGGGACTTGAGGTTCTGGTCAGATGCCACAGGTCTCTGGGCTGGGAATGGAGCCCTGGCGACGTCGGGGCAGAGGTGGTCCTGGCGCCCCAGAGCAGCCGCGGGTGCTGGGAGCATGGAGGGGGAAGAGCTCGAGCTGAGGGGCTGATGGGGAAGAAGCTCCTGCCCGGTGGCTCCAGGCCGCTTCCTCCTCTGCATGGAGCTGGGTGGTGGATAACATCGAGCCTCAAACCTTGAGGCCCCCGGGCCTTCCTGCTCAGCTGTATGCGAAGGAAATAACTTTATTAGCTCGTGGATGAAAAACAGGAAATGAATGCTGTTCACCGGCCGAGTTTCACTCACATCTAGTTTCTAGGAAACAGTTATGTGGCCTCAGACTAGGTTGGGGTTTTCTCAGCCAAGTCTTTCTGGAAACGCCATGCTTTTCTCAGGAAAAACCATGTCCTGTAGGCCCCCCAGACTAGGGGGTAATAGTGACATACACCCCCGCCCCAAGAAGAGGCCTCACATCCCTTCCCAGCCTCCTACCCCCAGAGGGCCTCCAAGAGGCCCTAAGGTTGACAGTGGTTCATTTCCTGAGCACCTACTATGTACTATGTGGTAGAAATAATTTGAATACATCAGTAATCACAATAACAAGATGAAGTAAGCAAAAAAAAATTCAGCTCTAAGAACACAGAGAAGTCGAAAGTCAAAGGATGAAACAAACACACAAGACAAATATTCACTAAAAGAAATCTGGTGTAGCCATATTAATATCAGACTAAACAGACTTGAAGACAGAAACATTACTATGAATGTTTATATAAAGTGGGACATTACAAAATGATTAAACATTTAATTAACCAGGAAGAAATAAAACTTTAATTGGCACACATACAATAGCATAGCTTCAAAAAATATACATGTATACATAACAAATAGAGATCTATCAGGATTTAACAGATCAAGTAAACAAAAAATCATCAATAAGACTTTAGCAACCCCATTAAGAAGTGACCAATGCATGTATAGAGAACCCCACACCAAATGACTGGAGAATCTACACAATTTTAAAGCACTGGTGGACCATCTCTGCATATTGATAATGAACTAGACCATAAAATAAGTCTCAACAAATTCCAAAGACTCAGTTTCATACAAACCATGTTCTCTGACCATAGAGTTCAACATTAGAAAAATCTGTAAATGAATTGCTTTTTATTAACAGATTAAATAAAACTCATAAAAATTTTTCAAAAAATATATAGAAAACCTTTGGTAAAAGTCATATCCATTCATGATTGAAAATAAAACTCTTGGCAAATAAGTAATATAAAGAAATTTTCTAAACCTGACATCTATAAAAAAAGACCTATAGCAAATATCTTACTAAATTCTGAAACATAAAAGTATTCCTTTTAAAATCAAGATTAAGAGAAGTATGCCTACCATTGCCATTTCTATTCAACTTTGTATTAGAAGCTCCAAAAAAACATTAAGACAAAACATAAAATAATAAAGATTGAAAAGAAAGAAATATTTAATAAGACTGTCGTTTTTCACAAATGGTATGATTTTCTACATAGAAAAGCAAAATAATCTATAGTCAAATTATTAGACTTAATGGAGTTTAGCAATTTGACATAAGATCAATACACAAAAGTCAGTTGCACTTCTATACACAGAAAATACTCTTTAAAAAGGATATAATTTGTACTAGCAACAAAATTCACAATATCTTGGAATAAATCTAACAAAAGATGTGCAAGATCTTGAATAAAACTTCATTGAAAGACATTAAAGGAGACCTAAATAAACAGAAATGTATACCACATTCACGAACAGGAAGGCTCACTGTCTCAAAGACGTCAATTCTCTCCAAATTGACCTGTAGATTCAATGCAATCCCAAACAAAATTCCCAGTGACCTTTTCAATGGGAAAAAAACTCAATGTGGGTTTGTTTTCTCATGATTACATTCATATGGAAGAGCAAAATTTATAAACAGGTTCACATTGGCCAAAGATGGGACAACATGGACATCAGTAAGAGTGATGACAAATAGATTGACATGCATAAAAATGAGTAAGTTTATAATAATACCAAAATAACCCCTTACCGATCACCTTTGGAAAATGCTAAAAAACTAACTCATTACTATGAAAACGGGTAAGTAAAGGGAAAGACTCAAATGTTTACCCTGACTTGCTGCTTAAACTGTACCTCAAAAAAATGAACTAGTGTAGTTGATGAAAAAGAGTTGGGTTTTTTTGTTTGTTTTGAGACAGAGTCTTACTCTGTTGCCCAGGCTACAGTGCCCTGGGGTCAGCCTAGCTCACAGCAACCTCAAACCCCTGGGCTCAAGCGATCCTCC
>VBSM01001265.1:39945971-39980275 GCA_008086735.1 Cheirogaleus medius | reverse complement strand
TGGCTAATTTCTTTCTATTTTTAGTAGAGACGGGGTCTCGATCTTGCTCAGGCTCGTCTCGAACTCCTGACCTTAAGCGATCCTCCCGCTTTGGCCTCCCAAAGTGCTAGGATTACAGGCGTGAGCCACTGCGCCCGGCCAGGAGTTGTTTTTTAAATAAAGGAATTCTAGATAATACATTAAAAATTACAGAATTAGAATACCACCATTTTGCTTTTCCTTAGAGAATGCCTGATTACAGAATTGGGACAGGTAAAGTATTAACACAAAATCAGCCTGGAACAGCTTGTAATATGAGGAAGTAAGGACGTGTTCAAAGAGTGATGGAGATTTCTCTAAAGGATGCAGGAGCCAGCTGGAAGGGATTCCTACTGGCCAAACTGGGGATAATTTGAGCATGAAAATAAATAATGCTAGTAAGAAATTATAACCCATTGAATAGAAAATCATAAGTCCATACTGATATAAACAAATGAATACATTGAAAGTTTGGTGAGGAATGAGATCTTTGCATAGTTTCAAAGTATCTCTCTATAAAATGACAAAAGAGAAAAGAGTACTTTCACAGTGAAAAGACTGGCAGACATCACCTTAATCATTATCAGTAATGGGACTGTTAGGTCTGGTGGGGGGTAAATAGGTTGTAAGGGCAGAGAGCAGGAACCAAACTGTAGCTAGGAACCAAATGGAGGCCAGAAACTGTTCCCTAGTGGGAACATACACAATAAAAAGTTCCTGGTAACCTTTAACTGACCTAGAGCTTATTACCATTTAATTAGCATGACATGGGTGGAGCTTCGTGAAGAATTCTGGGAAAGATGCATGCGCAGAAAGGGAACCTGTTATATAATCTACCCTGTTATGAAACCTGCCACACGATCTGTTATATAACCACAACCTGTCAATCACCCCCAAAGGGGGGGAAATGGCAACCAATCCTGCCAGGGGAAAGGCGGGACAAACTAGTGGGCTTATAAAACGCAACGTGTGCTCAGCTTTTGGGGGTCTTTCTCCACTCCTGGAGACTGATCAGGTTTACTTTATCTGGGACATATGTTCGCTTTGTATAGCTTCCTTCTTTACTTTCATTCTTTGTTTATGTGATAAACTGTATAAAATTGCTCTATGTTTGTGATCACGCCGTCATGGGCTCAACTGGGTACCAGTACTGATTCTTGACACTGGGAACTGGGGGACCAGGGAACACCCACACAGACGAACCTAACAGGGCCGATCAAAATCACACACCACCTGGTAAAGTGCAATGAGAACAAACACAGTGTCACTTCTGTGATATTCAAGATGCATAATCATGAGAAAATGTCAGCAAACTCAAACTGAGGGATGGTCTACAAAATAACTTTGAAAATGTTATCTTCAAAAATTTCAAGGTCTTAAAAGTCGAGGAAAAGTTGAGGAACTTTTCCAGACTGAAGCAGACTAAAGAGACAAAACAACGAAATACAGTACAGTGCGTGGATCTGAACTGGATCCTTTGGCTATAGAAGACATTATTGGGACAATTGGGAAGACCTGAATGGGATCTGAGGAGTAGATGACAGTAATGAGTCCACTTTAATCTCCTGGTTTTGATGGTTTTATTGTAGTTACACAGAAGACAGTCCTTGTTTGTAGGAAGCATTAAAGATTTGGGGTGGGAGGTGATGTGGAACCAGGAACACAACTCACTCTCGAAAAGTTCAGGGAAAGAAAAGCTCTTTGTAATGTATTTGCAACTTTTCTGTAAGTTGTGATGGTTTCAAAATTTAAAAAATGATTTAAGAGACATAATCAATGGCAACGTCTGTTTTAAATATTCAAGCAAAGAAAAATTTTAATTGACAAAAATTGTATGAAATTATGGTGCACAACATGATGTTTTGACCTATGTATACACTGTGGATTGACTGAATTAATCTATTTAACATATACATTACCTCATATGCTTATCTTTTTTTTGTGGTGAGAACATGTAAAACATATTTCCTTAGCAATTTTCAAACATAAATATATGTATGTGTGTGTGTATGTTGGTAGGTATACTGAAAATTTTCTATAAGAATATATATCAAACTGTCAAATTCTCACTTTCTCTTTTATACAAATTTTAAAGTAAATCATTCAAATTAATAGTAACAGTAGTGTTATTTTAATAGAACTTTTTACATAAGTGAACTGTGTTAAGAATTTTTTATGTGATCATTAAAATATACAAAAAATATAGCAAGGACATTCCATAAGAAGAACAACATGAGGATGGGGGAGTTTCTCTACCAGATATCAAGACTTACTAAAACTAAGTATAATAAAATAACTACAACTCTAGCAATTAAGACCAGGAGGTATTGATGCAGGGATGATATAAGACAGAGATGGCATTGCTGATCAATAAATGATGCTGGGATAGTTGCTTATCTATATTTTAAAATGAAAATGAGAGCCCTACCTCACAGCCTACACAAAAATCAATTCCAGATGAAGTAGAGATGTTTATGAAAGGTAATATTTTGAATTTTTAGAAAAATGTAGGAGCTCATCTTATTACTTTGGGATAAAAAAGGATTTTTAAAGGTAGACAACATGAAACACAGAGCATACAGAAAAATGATGGCTAAATCTGATAATATGAAAATGAAGAACCTCTGTTCATCAAAAGACACCATAAAGAATGTGAAAAAACAAGCCCAAACTAGGAAACATACTTGCAACATACATAATGAATTCATTACCTATAGTTATATCTTTATATACTAATTCCCAAAAATCAATAAGAAAGAGGGCCGGGCATGGTGGCTTATGCCTATAATCCTAGCACTCTGGGAAGCCGAGGCAGGAGGACTGCTTGAGCTCAGGAGTTCGAGACCAGCCTGAGCAAGAGCAAGACCCCATCTATACTAAAAACAAACAATAAAAAAAAAAAGAAAGAGAAAGAGGCAGTCAAGCCAACACCCTCAGTGAATGGCCATCCGCTCCTTCGTACACATGCCTGGTGACATGGCCCTCACTCCTCCGGAGGCAGGCCCTCCTCTGGGCACTGCTCTGACTGGAGCTGAGACCTGAACTCCACTCCCTGTGCTTCCCACAGGTTCCAGGTGTCCTTGCTTCCTGAGGACACTGAGGGACAACCAGGCAGACCCCAGCTGTATGGGTTTCCGATAACAAAGTGCCACAAACTGGGTGGCTTAAAACAACAAAAATTGTGAATTGTGCTGCTATAAACATTCGAGTGCAAGTGTCTTTTTTGTAGATTGTCCTTTGTTCTTTTGGGTAGATGCCCAGTAGTGGGATTGCTGGATCAAATGGTAGATCCACTTGTATCGCTTTAAGGTATCTCCATATTGCTTTCCACAGAGGCTGAACTAGTTTGCAGTCCCACCAGCAGTGTAGGAGTGTTCCTATCTCTCCGCATCCATGTACAACCCAAGTGCCCATCAATACATGAGTGGATTAATAAAATGTGGTATATGTATACCATGGAGTACTATTCAGCTCTAAGAAACAGTGATGATATAGCACATCTTGTATTTTCCTGGATAGAGCTGGAATCCATATTCATGGGATACCCATGAAGTATCCCAAGAATACAAAAACAATCACCACATGTACTCACCATCAAACTGGTATTAACTGAGCAGCACCTAAGTGGACACATAGGAATTACATTTGTCGGGTATTGGGCAGGTGGGAGGGGGGAGGAGGGGACGGGTATACACATACATAACGAGTGAGATATGCACCGTCTGGGGGATGGTCACGCTTGAAGCTCAGACTTGTGGGGGGAGGGGGGCAAGGGCATTATACGCAACCTTAACATTTGTACCCCCATAATATGCTGAAGTAAAAAAAAGAATTATTCTTCCCTCTTCTTATAAGGACGGCAGTCATATTGGATTAGCACCTACCCTAATGACTTCATCTTAACTTGATTACACTGTCAAAGAATGTATTTCTAAATAAGGTTACATTCACAGGTACTGGGGTTTAGGACTTCAACATATCTTGTAGGGAGGACACAATCCAACCCATAGCAACAGTTTCCTTTCTGTCTTCCCAATCAGGACCGGTGTCCCAAGAGAAGAACGGGAGTTATGTGCACAACTGGCTCTCGAGCTCATTTAGCCCATCCACCTCCGGGTGGGCCCCACCCGCCAAAGCTAGCATGGTGTCAAGTATAGCCTTAGAGCCAAGTGTGCAAAATAGGAGTCCTAGGTCTACTGTTTCCTGGTTGTGAAACCTTGAACAGGTTCTGCCCATTCTGAGCCTCAATTTGCTCATCTGTAAAATGGGAAGAGGTAGCAGATGCCTCGAAGGCTTGTTGTGAGGAGCAAATGGGCTGGTGTCATGGAAAAACCTGGTATATACCAGGCACAATTGGCTCTCAGGAAATATTAATATTAGTCTTCTCTCCACTAGTTTCTAAGAGCTCCTCAGGGAGAGAGGAAGCCCAGCCACGCCTTCCAGTGGCTTGTAAGCCCCTCAAGGGCAGAGCTGTGTCATACACTTCTTAATCTCCCCATGTATGGTCCCTGAAGCTGTCCCAGTAGCGTCACGATGTCTGAGGCGTATGACCCTTGGAAAAGGGCAGCCTGACACCAAGAGAAAGCCGGTCCCCACTGGGAAAGCAGTGGGAGTCTCCACACTCATGTCAGGAAGCAAAGTCTTGACCCCAAGAAAGGAACAAAAACTGGACTTCTCAGTGGGCAGCCAGCCATGTTCCCATTCCCTTTCCCCCCTCTTTGGAGTCTGGCCCCATTGAGATTTGGGGATGTTTATTTTTTTTGTGGGAAAACAGAGTGGGATAAAATATTTCCTTGTGTCTGGAAAGCTATTTTGAGCCGGGCCAGCCGGGTGATGCTCCTGGTGATGGACGCTGGCTGACCCGGGCGGGGCACTTGCCTTCCGGCCCCACTCCCTCCCAGGCCCAGAGTCCTGGCAGCGGCACAGCCTAAGGGCGTCTGGGTTCCAGTCCCAGCCTGGTGGCTCACCCTGGGTGGTCTTGGGGAAGACTTTGGTGCTCCCTGGACCTTATCTCCTAAAGGGGAGACTGAGGCCTGTGCTGCCTCTCCCTGGGGATTTTAACAGGAAAACCAGATCACAGGTACAAATGTGCTGTAGAGATATTTAGGGTGTAGACAAACAACAGGGCTGCTGCACAGCCTGTCCAGCTCAGGGTCCCAGAGGTGGAAGCGACCTCACTAGGGGGTGGGTCCCCTGACCCCCACCAGCCCTCTCTCCTCCATCTCCACTCCATGGCCACACTGTACTTCTGGAGCCAGACTGATGGGGTCCCCAACTCCCCTGACCCTTTCCCGCCTCCCGCAGCTCCCAGGAAGAAGGGCTGCAGGGCCCTGCCTCCTCTTTCTTTGTGCTCTGGCGCTTCTGTCCACTTCTCAGACTGCTGATGAGTCGCCTCACTTACCTTCAACCCCACACTGACACTTCAAGGCAGGTGTACCTTACAGGGCCATGTTTGGCCGGAAGTGATGCTTGCCAATGAGCCTGCCATGAAGCAGGACCTTAATAAATGTCGCTTTCTTCCTTCCTTATGGACACACACCCTCTTTTCTTCACAAAACCCCAGTGGCATATGCATGCATCTCACTCCAGCTGCTGATGTCGGGGTGGCATAGAGGGAGGGCAGGAAAGTCGGTCCCCCTCACCAGCAGAGTCGGCAAGGCCTGGGGATGGGAGACCTGCAGCGCCCTGCTCTCTCATCCTCCGGAGGCCAGAGTGGAGCGGGGAAGCTGTGTACTGAGCTCCTCACAGCCTCAGCAGAGACGGGCTCTGTCTCCTACTAAACTAAACGCTGGGAGCAGGGCCCTCCCAATGGCAGGTCCCAGGGGAGGAAGGAGCAGCTGGAGACTTCTTGATCCTGATGGAGAGGCAGGAGCAGATGGAAGGGAGAGTCCCAGAGAAGGGAGGAAGCGCTCCCAATGCTCCCAAGGAGGAGTCTCCAGAGCCTCAGGACAACCCAGGGGGGCTGGGATGAGGGAGGGAGGCACTCTCCCAGCAGCTCAGGAATGCCTTACCCGGAAGCCCTTAGGGGCTCCTCCAGATCCTTGCTTTTAAATGTGGTCCCAGGGCCAGCAGCAAAGGCATATCCTGGAGGCTTGTTAGAAATGCAGATTCCTGGGCCTTGGCCCAGAACTGCTTAATCAGAATATGCATATTAACAAGGTCCCAGTGATTCACAAGTACGTGGACGTTTGAGAAGCACCATTCTTGGCAATTCTTCCATCTTACAATAAAGAAACCAAAGCGCTCAGAGGAGAAATCCTCTACCCCGTTCCCCATGTGTCAGTGACAGTGCTGAGCCTGCAGGCAGGATTCCTGGCCCACTCAGGGCCCCTGGACAGGTTCTGCCCCACCCTGGCCCCCCTTGCAGGAAGCCATCCTCCCTCTCTGGTGTGTTCAGCACAGAAAGGGGCTGAAATGGGGGTGGGAGGAGGCAGGAGGCCTGGAGTCCAATCCTGGTTCTTTCACCAACTTGGGGTACAATCTGTGCTCTTGGAGCCTCAGTTTCCCCTGTGGTTCTTTGAGATGGGCTGGAGTAGGCAATATAGTCAGGTAGTATAATCAATTACATTTATTTTCTCACAGCTGTCTGGTGAGGCAGGTGAGCAGAGATATATCATTCCTATGCTACAGATAGGGAAACTGAGGCCTGTCAGGCAGTGGCTTACCCAAGGTCACCAGCTGCTTGCATTGCTGTGCACAGCCCAGATGATTCTGAAATTTGTCCCCTCACCCCAGCCTTCCTGTCTGGTGGTTCTTTCAGCTGCTGTCAGTTTTCAGGGCCCCGCTCGGCTGGCAGCCAGCGAGCATGTCTGCTGCTGATGCTTCGATGCCCACATTCCTGGGCTGTGACGGGGGCACACCCAGAGCCCAGGCTGGGGGCACCCGGAGAGGTTCCGCTCGGCTGCAAGCCCTGGGGCCTGGCTGTCTGGGGATTATCAGGAAGCAAAGAACTTTCTCTCCTTCTCACTGATGGGGCAAGGGAAGGGGGCTGTCTCTAGAGGCTGATATGGTGGAGCTAGAAGGGGTGTAGACCAGGGGTGGGGAACCTGCGGCCTTAAGGCCACCTGTGGCCTTCTAGGTCCTTAAGTGCAGCCTTTTGACTGATCCAAATTTTACAGAAGAAAGCCTTTTATTTTTATTAATACATTTTGTTCATCTTTTATATTTTTATTTTTAAAATGAATGTATTTAAAATACCAAAGAATAAATTAAGTTTCAACGTAATAATCCTCCCAGATTGATTGGCACAATTAGAACATTAGTAAGCCATAAGGGCTAAACTGACAGATGCCATGCTCATGATTGAGTTCTAACTTCCCCCACCTGACTGGAGCCACCACTGCACGAGGCTGGTTGGTGACAGTTCATAGGGGTCAAGTATGCCAGTCTGTCATTAGCTTTTGACAATGGTATACGGTGTTTCTATTTGAAGTGGAATTTGTGAATAGTTGCACAGCTCGACAGTATTTTTTAATTCTGTCTGCTTAACAGCCTATCATATCAAAGAAGACCAAGAGAACACTGAAGGAAGAAAACAGACTTTTTAATGAGAATTGGGAATTATAATATTATCATGTTTCTGCTAAAGATAAAATGATTCTCTTGCTTTGTGATACTGCAATATCAACATTAAAAAAATTCAATGCTCATCAGCATTATAACTCTCATAAGGACTACAAATATTTTACATTAGAGGTAGAGGCACGAAATCCGTATCATTTCTGTATTGCAGAAATTAAAAGATAAAAAGCAAAACCAAAGAAAATTTTTTTCAAGCAGCAATAAGACCTGGAAATAATGCCACTGAAGCAACTTATAAAGTAGCTTATATACTCGGGAAAAAAGGGAAGCCTTTCAGTGACGTAGAAATTGTGAAAGAATGCATTGTCGAAATTGCAGGATGCTTAGACCCAGATAAATGTTTCAAAGTACAAACACTGCCTCTTTCAAGGAAAACCATAACTGATTGTCAGCATGAATTAATCTTCAACTTAACAGAACAATTTCATGCAATACTTCAAAAGGAAAATGTATATTATTCAATCACTTTGGATGAATCAACTAATACTACTGACTCGGCGCATGTTTTATACTTCATTTGGGTCATAACAGAAGATTTTCTTTGCTACGAAGAGTTACTTTGGGCACTTTTTCAAACAAAACACAGGGAATATCTATTTTCAACAACTTTCAAGATAAATGTCATGAAGTTGGACTGAATTTGGTAAATTTAGTGAATGTGTGTACAGATGGTGCACCTTCAATGACAGGAAAACATGAAGAGTTTATTGCACAGATAAAAAAAGTAATAACAGGTCCAGATGTTCTCTTTTCATTCTTATCTTGCATCATCAGCAAAGTATTTGTGCTAAAGCTACTATTTTAAGTGACACTTTGCAACAAGTTATAAGTATCATTAACTATATTTGTGCAAATCCAACATGGCATTGTCAGTTTCATAACATGCTAAAGTTGAACGATGAGGTATTCAGTGTGGATTTGCCATATCATTCTGAAATGCATTGGCTATTGCAGGGACAGGTGTTAGCCAAATTTTGTCTGAGAACAGATAATTAAATTTTATGAAGAACAGAATCAGCAATATGAATTATTGAATGAAGATCTCTATAGAAATGCAGCATTTCTGTGTGATATATCATATCAAATCAAAATGACTTAAGTATTTCTCTGTAAGGTAAAACTAAGTCTATGTATGATATGTGGCAAAAAAAAAATCCAAGCATTTTGAAAAAAGCTTTTTTCCAAACACTTGTTCTCCAAAAGGAAATTTCAGATGAATATTTTCTCCAGTTAGCAAAGGTCTTTGATGACCAGGATGATATATGTGAGTCATTTGAAGAATACACAGCTGTTATAGAACTATTTGGCAAATACAGTGAAAGGTTCACTGACTTTGAGGATCATGACATCACATTCAAATTAGCATTTCAGCCTCACCTGACTGATATCACCAAGGCACTTAAAGTTGAGCTCTCAGTAGATGACATTTTAAAGCCATTGTTTGATGCTAAGAAAGGTCCACTTGAAATATGGTCAGTGCTGCCCTGGGAAGAGTTGTCTGAGCAGCAAGACTGAAAGACCTCAGGCTAAATAAAGAGTCAGTCCAGGCTGGACTTTTGTCCAAGCTCTGTCATATGTTGGCTGTGTGACTGGGGGCAAGTCACCCACCTTCTCTGGCCCTAGGTTTCTTCCTCTGTAAAGTACATAGCATGGTTCTGGCGCAAACACAGAAAGCCTGCAATGTAACCTTTAAGGTTCACTCTCAGAGTGGCATTGACTTTAAGAAGCACTCCTACACAGATAAAGCCATGAAAACAATCCACTTTTCACTATTCTCTAGAAGAAAAAAGTAACCCTAGATGTGCAGTCCATGTGACACTCCTGGAGCCCACTTCTGCCACCCACCTCTTTCCTATGTCTCATTCAGCTCCTCTCTCCTCAAACTCCCTGAATAACTCCAACCCTAAACTATTCAGCTCTCCCTTGCCTTCTCTCCCACTCCTCTCACCTCCAGTACTCTTATCATGTGGACCAGCTTGGCCTCTCACCCAGCAAGAAAGAAAAGAGGAAACTGCAGGGTTCCTCATAGGATTAGCTGTGGGAGGACAAGCCTGTGATAGTGACCTGTGGCTCACTCTCATTACCACTATTATTTATAGGTGTGACAGGACAAGAAGTATTAACATAGAAGTATTCAAGGGCTTTTCCCAAGCCCTGCCCACCAACAAGACGCTGCCTCCTTCTTTTTCTTTCTTCCCCATCCTTGCCCTTTATGGAAGGTGTTGCAATGCCAGATAGGATCTCTTACTTTGGGAATGGAGAACTGAGTTGGAGGGTGGGCAGAGAGGAGCCAGAGCAGAGGGCAGTAGGAGGGAGAAAGTCTTGGCAAGAAAGGTTAAGCCTATTTACTTAACTAACAATAGAGAAGGGAGTTTTCACTATCAGTCAAGATGTAGAAAGCTGGAAAGAGCATTGCTCCCATCCTAACAAGAAAATGCCAGATAAACTACAAATCATAGCTTTTCTTGAACCCATCAGAGATCTGAGGTCAGGGGACAACCAAGTACCCTGAATTCCAAGGAGGGGCAGGCACCTCCAAGGAGAGACAAGGCCTAGGGACTGGGTCCCCTATAAAAGAGCAAGGGCACTGACTATCATACAAGTAGATAAGAAGAAAGCAGCTAACAGTTTAATGAATTGCTGAAAGCCAAACATTGGCTAGCATGGTAGTATAGAGATTCAGACTTGCGGAAAGTTTTTTTTTTTTTTTGAGACAGAGTCTCACTCTGTTGCCCGGGCTAGAGTGCCATGGCGTCAGCCTAGCTCACAGCAACCTCAAACTCCTGGGCTCAAGCGATCCTCCTGCCTCAGCCTCCTGAGTAGCTGGGACTACAGGCATGCGCCACCATGCTCGGCTAATTTTTTCTATATATTTTTAGTTGTCCAGCCAATTTCTTTCTATTTTTAGTAGAGACAGGGTCTTGCTCTTGCTCAGGCTGGTCTCGAACTCCTGAGCTCAAATGATCCTCCTGCCTTGGCCTCCCAGAGTGCTAGGATTACAGGTGTGAACCACCATGCCCGGCTGAGGAAAGTTTTAATATACTTTCAGGCTCTTTTCCTCGGACCTTTATCATGTACTTAACAGAGAGACTGGAGAAATAGCAATTGTAGAGAGCCACTCTGAGCAGTGCATATGTGCAGGAAGAGTTCAGTAACTACTGCAGCAAAAACACACAGCCCTGTCCCCCCGATCCCGCCAAGACCTTTCTCTCATATGGAACAAAAACCTTAAGCTATGTGGAGAGAGGTAGCAAACCCTGTTGCTACCAAGGGCTCAGGCAAAATTCCCTTGCTGATAGATGAAGGATAGAAGAAAAGGAAATTTTCCAGGCCCAGACTCCTAAACCTAAACCCTAAACTGATGGAGGAGGGCAGAAATCCTATCCAGCACAAGACTCACCACAGATAAAAGGCAGACATTGGCTTCCATGAGGAGGAGGGTCAGGAATGCTGAGAAAGCCTCTCCTCCCTCACCAAGGCCCAGGTACACAGAATCTATGTCTTAGGCTGGAACAAAACAAAGAGAACACCTCCCTGCCCCCACTATGAGCCTACAAGCTTCAGTAAGAAGCAACATCAGCCTACTACTAGAAGAGCAAGAATGTGGAGAGGGAGTCCCTCTGCAGTGCAGGAGTGCTGGGATGGCTGAAGACTGACAGGGGTTCACTGAGAAACATCCTTCAGCATCCCAGTTTCAGTCCTAAGCTCGAGGCAATTCAAGAGGAATTTGAAGCCTACAGTGCACTAAAGATAGCCATAGTAACAACAAAACTCAAACCCAACTCAACTCCTGACTAGACTGACTCGACTCCACAGATAATGATCTGACTGAACAGGAGACTTGCTTATCTCCAGCTGTATATTACCATCGATCTCAGTCTCTAATGTTCTACAGACAATGGCTGACATTCAATCCCCCAAACTAAAAGACAAACCAAAAAAAAAAAAAAAGCAAGAAACAAACAACTCATTGTCCAGAGATAAGGTAATCAATAATTCCAGACTCAGAGATGGAAACTATAAGATTGAGTCAAATGAAAATCCCACAAATGAAAATCACTGTACCATGAAAAATCCCTTCAATGATTTGTCAGAAGACTCAAAACAGCTGAGGAACAAATCAGTGGACCTGAAGATAGGTCAGTAGAAATTACTCAAACTAAACACAAAGAAAACAAGAGTGAAAATAAAATCAATCAAACAAACAAACAAAAACGGAACAGAGAATTCAAGAGCTGCAGGACAATACCAAGCAGTCTAAACAAGTGTAATAGGAGCCCCAGAAGGAGAAAAGAGAGAGAATGGAACACAAGAAATATTAAAGAGATAATGGTTGAGATTTTTCCAAAAATGATGAAAAATACACACATCAAGCCACAGATCCAAGAAGCTTAAGAGGACACCAACAAGAATAAATAACAAAATAAAAGTGAAACAAACCAAAAAACCTAGATATTTCATTTTCAGAAACAAAATATAAAGAGCAAATCTTGAAGGCCACCAGAGGAAAAAAAAGAAGGTACATTACTTAGAGAGGAACAAAGGTAGGAATTATAGAAGACTTCTCATAAGTAACTTTACAAACCAGAAGACAATTAAGTGATATTTTCAAAGTACTGAAAGAGTAAAAAACAAGGATTGTTACCCAAAAGTCTATTTCCAGTAAAAGCTATCTCCAAAAGTAAAAGCAAACTAAAGACTTTTTCAGACAAACAAAAGCTGAGAGACATCATTGCCAGAGACCTGAGCTATAAGAAATGTTAGAAGTTCAAGCAGAAGGAATGTGATGCCACATAAAAATTTAGGTCTGCACAAAAGATGGGTATCTCTGGAAATATTTTTAAATGAAGGTAAATATAAAGACTTTTTCTTACTTTTAATTGCTCTAAAAGATGGGTGAAATAACAATAACAAAGGATGGTTAGGAGAAATTGAAAGTACATCATTGTAAAATTTCTATACCTTATGTGAAGGCATGTAACATTATTTGAAAGTAGACTCTGACAAATTAAAGATGCATATTTTAAACCCTAGGGAAACCTCTAAAAAATTTAAAAATAGGTATAACTGATAAGCCAATAGTGGAGTTAAAATAGAATTCTTAAGAAATACTCAATTCCAATGAAGGCAAAAAAGGAAAAGTGGAACAAAGAAAAGATGGGACAAACAGAAGAACACTAGCAAGATGGTAGATTTAAACCAACTATTAATATATCAATAATTACATTAAATGTAGGTAGTCTAAACAAACCAGTTAAAAGATTGTCAGATTGGATTAAAAAGCAGGACTCAATTACATGTCATCCATAAGAAATTCACTTTAAATGTAAAGATATAGGTAGGTTAATAGTAATAGAATGAAAAAGAATAGACCATAAAACATCAATCAAAAGAAAGCTGAAGTGGCCATATTAATATCAGACAGAGTAGACTTCCATCAAGGCAATAGCCAAAATTGCAAAGGCAATAACCATCTGCATAAATCTCACAAACATAATGTTGAGCAAAAGAAACCAGGTACAAACAAGTACATACCATGTGATTCCTTTTTTACAAGGTGCTAAAGCAGGCACAACTATAATACTTTATGTTGTTAAAAGACAAGATAGTGGTGACCCTTTGGCAGGGGTAGTAACGACTGGAAAGGAGCCATCGGGGTGCTGCTAACGTTATCCTTCTCCATCTGAGTGCTGGTAACATGATGTGCTCAGTTTGTGAAAAGTCATTGAGCCAGCATTTTTGCTCTGTGCAGATTTCTGTGTGTGTATTATACTGCAAGAGAAAGGTGTTTTTTTGGTTTTTTTTAAAGATAATGTTAAAATACCCAATAACAATAGCGTGTAATTTAGAAGTGGAAGATAAGTGTGTTCTAAGGACCTTTTATTGTTCAGGAGGAGGGTAAAGATATTGAAAATATATTAGATTTTGGTAAGTTCAAGATGATCTTTTAATTTCTAAAGAAACCACTAAGAAGATAAAAACAGAATGCATGTCTTTCAAACTAGTAGAGGGGAAAATTGAATGGTACCAAATAATCAATCCAAATGAAGGAGAGAAAGAAGAGAAAAAGAAATAAAACAGTCCCCTCCCTGCCGTAGCCCCAGAGGCCTGCAGGCCGAGCCTCCTCCTCCTCTCCCCTCCTCTTCTCTCCCCTCCCCTCTCCTCCCCCTACTTTCCTCTTAAGGCGCCCCTTAAAAAAAAGAAATAAAACAGATGGAATAAATAGAAAGCACAAAATTAATGATAGCTATAAATCCAGTATACTGTATTTAAATTAAATGCAAATAGAGCAAATGTTCTAGTTCAAAGACAAGCATTATAAAGAGTGAAAAGCAAGTTATAAAGTAAGGAAAACCATTCGCAATCCAAATAATCAGAAAAGAACTTACACTTAGAATGCATAAATAAATTCTAAGAAACTATAAGAAAACTATAACACTCAAATAGAAAAATGGGCAAAAACTTGAACAGGCACTTCATAAAAAGAAAAATCAAATGGCTAATAAATATATAAAAATTAATTCAACCTTAATAATAATCAGAAAAATGAAAATTCAAAATGCTATTACACTTAAACTCATTTGTCATTAGGGGAATGCAAATTAAAACAACAATGAGATTCCACTACACGCTTATTAGAGTGGCTAACACCCAAAACCTGACAACTAGAAATGCTGATGAGGATGCAAAGGAACAGAAATCTCATTCATTGCTGGTGAAGTGCAAAATAGTATAGCTACACTAGAAGATACTTTGCCAGTTTCTTATTAATATAAAGTTAAACATAGACTTACCATATGACCCAGCAGTCACACTCCTAGGTATTTATTCAAGTGAACTGAAAATTTAAGTAAACATAAAATCTTGTACATGAATGTTTATAACAACTTTATTCATAATTGCCCCAAACAGAAAGCAACCAAAATGCCTTCCTCCTTCAATAGGTGATAAACAAACTGTGTATATCGGTCCGGGTTCTCCAGAGAAACCAGAGAGTTTCTATATCCTATTAGCTCCGTGTCTAATGAGAGAGAGAGAGAGAGAGAGAGAGAGAGAGAGAGAGAGAGAGAGAGAGAGAGAGAGATTGAAAGGGAATTGGTTCACATGACTATGGGGGCTGGCAAGTCTGAAATTTGTAGGGCAGACCTGCAGGCTGAAAACAGGCAGGAACTGATACTGCAATCCCAAGGCCAAATTTCTTCTCTGGGAAACCTCAGCTTTTGCGTTTGAGGCCTTCAGCTGATTGGATGAGGCCACCCACCGTATCAAGGGTAATTTCCTTTACTTAAAGTCAACTGATTGTGGATGCTAACCACATCTACAAAATAGCTTCACAGCAACACCTAAATTAGTGTTTGATTAAATCCACTGCGCCTATAGCCTAGCCAAGTTGATACATAAAATTAATCATCACACTGTGGTACAATGGAATATTATTCAGTGATAAAAGGGAACAAGCTATTAATTCAGCGAAAAATTATGGATGAATCTGAAATGCATTTTGCTAAGTGAAAAAGGCCAGACTGAGGAGGCTATGTATTGTATGGTTTCATATACATGAAAATTCTAGAAGACAAAAAACTGTAGGGAAGGAAAACAGACCAGTGGTTGCCAGGGGTTTGGACAGGGGGAGTTGACTACAAAGGGAAAGCATAAGGACATTTTTAGGGTGACTGAATTATTGTGCATTGCTCTAGAGTGGTGCATCCATGACATAATGCAATTGTCAAAACCTATAGAACTTTATAGCACAAAAAATGAATTTTAATGCACACAAACTTTTAAATTCAATTAACCAGGAGGTCAGGGACTCCTAGGATGGAAGATTGTGACAAAAGAATCTAACTGTATTACAAATGTATGATATAACATTTGAAGGGGGCAGAGAAAAAAGCAGCTCACTTAAGTGACTTGGAAAAACCAGTGTTTTGTCTGGAAATTGTAAGGCTAAAGACAAAAGGAATTATATACAGACTATGTATTCTATTTGGTAAAGTTATTTCTCACAGGGATATAGGTTAACAATTCTGAAGCTACTTCCAAGGTATACTGAGGTTGAGCAAATGAATAAATGGATGGTGGATGATGGGAGCTGGATTTCTCACTGTTGGGAGTGAGGTTACATATAAGCAAGGGGAGAAGGCTAGAAGGAACAGTGCATTCTTGGAATAGATTTAGAAACATCAGTATGGTTAACTTAATACAGAAACAGATAAATAGATAGAGGAATAATTATAGATATGTATATATTCATGGATTAGTATATGCACATGTATTTCCCATGTATTTCCTAGCTCTTTCCACTGAGAGGGCCCAGAAGAAATGATACCCAAGTAGCAGTGAACACACCCAGCACTCAGATCTTGGTTTCTAATACCATTCTCCAACGACAAGAACTAGGGTCACTTGGAGAAATGGCTGGTTCTAGGACTGGGGCAGAAAAAATAGAAGATAAGCCTGGAGAATATTGCAGCGCCAGAAAATAAGGACATGACAAAGGACCTAGGAGCCAGTCTGAAAGAGTCTCCAATGGTTTCCAAGCTGGAAAATACTGAGCAAGAAAATAAATGAAATGGTACTATATTAGAACACAAAGTATAAAATAAATATTCCTAAATCATATTAATATAAATAAATGATTGAATAAATAAGTGAGGAGAAGAGACAAATCTCCCATACAAAAGAATTCCAAATATTTTACATAGATATTCCTCCACACCCCCCAGAAAGGGGGGCATAATCATCTTCGTCCTTGAGTGTGGCTTGTGCTTCACAATTTTCTTCCCAAGAGTAGCGTATGGAAGGGGTGGAGGGAGAGTAACTCTACAGTGGAGAAACCTGGCAGACACTAGCTTGGCCAGATGCTCAACATGGTACCCTCGATACGATGTGATGAGAAGAGAACTTCACTTCTGTGGTATCCGTCCCCAAAAACCCCTAACCGAAGTCTAACCATGAGGAAAATATCAGCCACCAAATTTTAGAAACAATCTTCAAAATATCTAACAAATATTCCCCAAAACTGTCAAAGTTATGAAAAACTAGGAAAGACTGAGAAACTGCCATAGACAAGAGAAGGCTAAGCAGCCATGATGACTAAATGGAATGTGGTATGCTGGATGGGATCCTGGGACAGAAGGAGGTTTGGCCGGGCGCAGTGGCTCATGCCTATAATTCTAGCACTCTGGAGGCCAAGGTGGGAGGACCACTTGAGGTCAGGAGTTCAACACTAGCCTGAGAAAGAGTAAGACCCCATCTCTACTAAAAACAGAAAAAATTAGCCGGGTGCTTGCCTGTATTCCCAGCTACTTAGGAGGCTGAGGCAGAAGGATCGCTTGAGCCCAGGAGTTTGAGGTTGCTGTGAGCTGGGCTGATGCCACGGCACTCTAGCCCCAGCAACACAGCAAGACTCTGTCTCAATAAAAAAAAAAAAAAAGAAGAAGAAGAAGAAGAAAGAACATTAGTAGAGAAATTAGTAAAATCCAAATAAAGTGTGCAGTTTTGTTAATAGTAATGCACCAAAGTTCTCAGTTGTAACAAACATACTATGGTAATGTAAGATGTTAATATTAATAATAGGGAAGACTAGCTGAGGGGTATACATATACAGGACTTTCTGTACCATCATGGCAACTTGTCATTAAATCTAGAACTATTCTAAAATGAAAGTTATTTTTTGAAAATATGATTACTTATCTATCATATTGCAAAAAACAAGTAGTGTAAAATTGTCAATTGTTGACCAAGCTGGGAGCATACAGTGCTGTTGGACTTATAAATTAATCAGCCACTTATTTGGTATTATCTAGCAAACCTGAATGACACAGAAATTCATATATATATATTAATACATGCATATACATGTGCAGGTTTACATATATACACACACTTGTATCATGAGTATGGAGAAATTTGCACATGTACAGAAATATTCTTAGCATCATTTTCATAATAGCAAAAAGACTAGAAACTACCTACAGCAGTTGACTGGAAAATAAATTGTGGTATATTCATTAAGTAGAACACAACAGCAATAATAAACAATAATAAACAACCACATCCATCCACACAGCAGTGAACATAATGTTGAGTGAAAAAAGCAAATCATGGAAGAATGCATTCAGTATAATCCCATTGATATAATGTTTAAAAACTGAATAATATAGTATTTAGGCATGCACAAGTAGATGGTAAACTATTTTTTTAAAAAAGCAAAGGCATGATTATAACAAAATCAGAATAGTGGTTTTGTCTTGAGAAGACAGGAGGAATGTAACCAAGGAGGTTTGTGCAGGCTCATGCAGTGACTGTTAAGGTCTTATTTCTTAATGTGGGTGGTGGTTGCATGGATATTTGACTTATAATTATTCTTTAAACTGTACATATGTGTTTTATACACTCTTCTGTATGTATTATCAATGTCTAAACTTAAAAATACATTAAATAAGAGTGTAGAAGCATCTATTCCTACCACACCAGCCTCCTAGGCGCTTTAGACTGCTGCCCTTTAGAGAGCAGCCAGCCCTGCCCTCCCCCGTCCCATCACCACAGGGGGCAATGTTGGTGTCACTTAGGCAACTTCACCCACTCCTGCCAGCATTCATGCCTACTTCCCCAGGCCCACTATTTCTACCACCAATGGGTATCTGGTAATTCTCTCCACCCTGGATGGCTCTTTTTCAGTCAACAACCATGAGCCAGGCACTGTTGTATGAAGCATGGATACAGCAGGGAACAAGAAAAGAAACTTGTCCTCAACAAGTTTACATGATGATGATGATGATTGCCATCCTCAAGGGTGTGAAGTTGAATATCACTGTGGTTTTGAATTGCATTTCCTTGATAGCTAATGATGTTGAGCATATTTTTACCTGCTTATTGGCCATATGTATATCATCTTTGGGAAAATGTCTATTCAGATCTTTTGCCCATTTTTAAATTGGGTTATCTTTTTATTATTGAGTTCTAAGAGTTCTTTATATATTTTGGATACTATACTTCTATTGGATATATGATTTGTGAATATTTTCTTCCATTCTGTGGGTGTTTTTACACTTTCTTGTGTCCTTTGGTGCACAAAAGTTTTTTAATTTTGATGAAGTCCAATTTGTGAAATTCTTTTCGATTGTGTTTTTGGTGTCATATCTAAGAAATCATTGCTTAACTCTAAGTCACAAAGATTGACACTTATGTTTTCTTTTAAGAGTTTCATAGTTTTAGCTATTACATATAGGCCTTTGATCTACTTTGAGTTAATTTTGTATATGGTGTGAGTTAATGGTCCAAATTCATTTTTTTAATGTTAATATCCAATTGTCCCAGCACCATTTGTTGAAAAGAACAACTGATTCTTGCATATTAATCTTATATTCTGCAACATTAATAAATTCATATATTCTTTTTTTGTAGTTTCTAATAGATTTTCTACATTGATGATTATGTCATTTGTGAATAAAGACAGTTTTATCTCTTCCTTTTCAATCTGAATGAATTTTCCTTCTTTTTCTTACCTTATTGCACTGGCTAGAACTTCCAGTATAATGTTGAGTAGAAGTGGCAAGACCAAACATCCTTGATTTGTTCTTGATCTTAGGCGGAAGGCATTCAATCTTTCACCATTAAGAATGATGTTAGCTGTGAGATTTTGTATATATCCTTTACCAGATACAGAACAGCCCCTTCTGTTTGTAATCTGTTCAGAGCTTTTATTGGGAATATATGTTGGATTTTGTCAAATTTTTTTTCTGCATCTACAAAAAAATCATACTTTTTAAAATTTTTTTTTTTTTTAGAGACGGGGTCTCGCTCTTGGTCAGGCTGGTTTCGAACTCCTGACCTTGAGCTATCCACCCGCCTCGGCCTCCCAGAGTGCTAGGATTACAGGCGTGAGCCACCGCGCCCGGCCCATACTTTTTAAAATTATGAATTGCATTGATTAGGGTTTTTATTGTTTGTTTGTTTTGTTTTGTTTTGTTTTTGAGACAGAGTTTTGCTCTGTTGCCCCGGTTAGAGTACAGTGGTGTCATTGTAGCTCATGGTAACCTCCAACTCCTGGGTTCAAGTGATCCTTCTGCCTCAGCCTCCTGAGTAGCTGGGACTACAGGCATGCACCACCATGCTGGCTAATTTTTTCTATTTTTAGTAGAGATGGAGTCTTGCTCTGGTTCAGGCTGGTCTTGAACTCCTGAGCTCAAGCAATCCTCCTGCCTCAGCCTCCCAGAGATTAGTTTTCAAATGTTAGGCTAACCTTGCATTTTTGGGATGAACTCCACTTGGTTATGATGTATTATCCATTTTAAGTTAGATTTGGTTTGCTAAAATTTTGTTCAAAGTTTTCGCATCTATGTTTATGAGAGAGACTAGGTTGTAGTTTTCTGTTCTTATTGTGTTTTTGTCTGATTTTGGTATCAAGGAAGTGCTGTTTTCATAGAGTAAGTTGGGAAATATTTCTTTCTCTTTCACTTTCTGCAAGAGTTTGCATACAATTTGCAGTGTTTCCTTCTCAAATGTTTGATAGAATTCACCAGTGAATCCATCTGGGCCTGAAGTAATCTATATGGAAAGGTTTTAAACTACAAGTTCAATTTATCAATTTCTCCAAGCAATTCTATCAACTTTTACCTGATATACCTTGAAATTCTATTATTAGGTGCATATACTTTTAAGATTATGTCCTCCTGATAAATTGACCCCTTCTCATAATGAATGATGTTCTTTGTCCCTAATAATATTCTGTGCCTGAAATCTACTTTATCTGACATTTACATAGGCACTCCAACTTTTTTTGTATTATTGATAGTATGGAATATATTTTAATACATTTACTTTTAACCTATCTGTGTCCATTTTTAAAGTGTATTTTTTTGTAGGCAGAATATAGTGGGTCTTGCTTTTAAATCTAATCTAACAATATAAGTCTTTTAGTTGGGGGTAGGCTGTTTACATTTAATGTGATTATTTGTATGATTAGGTTTAAATCTATCATCATGCTATTTGATCTGTCTCTTCCCTGTTCCCATGTGTGCTCATCCAGCTCCCATAATCACAACTTCTATATAAGCTTAGGGTATTATCAAAATCACCTTCATTTTTTAAATTAATTTTCACTGGACATAGAATGTTAGTACAGGCCTCCCTCATTTTATTGCACTTCACCTTATTGTACTTCACAGATATTGTGCTTTTTATAAATTGAAGGTTTGTGGCAACCCTGCATCAAGCAGTCTATCAGCGCCATTTTTCTAACAGCATGTGTTCACTTCGTGTCTATGTCACATTTAGGTAACTCCCACAATATTTCAAAATTTTTCATTATTATTTTATCTGTTATGGTGTTATGTGATCAGTGATCTTTGACGTCACTATTGTAATTGTTTGGAGCTTCCACAAACCACACCCATGTAAGATGACAAATTTAATTGATAAAATGTATGTGTTCTCACTATTCCGCCAACCGGCCATTCTCCCCTCTCTCTTTGGGCCTTCCTGTTCCCCAAGACAAAACAATATTGAAATTAGGCCAATCAATAACCCTACAATGGCCTCTCAGTGTTCAAGTAAAGGAAAGAGTTGCATATCTCTCACTTTAAATCAAAAACTAGAAATGATTACACTTAGTGAGGAGGGCATGCTGAAAGCCAACATAGAACAACAGCTAGGCCTCTTGCACCGAAGAGTTAGACAAGTTGTGAATGCAAAGAAAAAGTTCTTTAAGAATTTAAAAGTGCTACTCCAGTGAACACACAAATGATAAGAAAGTGAAATAGCCTATTGCTGATATGGAGAACATTTGAGTGGTCTGGATGAAACATCAAACCAGCCACAACATTCCCTGAAGCCAAAGTCTAATCCAGAGCAAGACCCTAACTTTCTTCAATTCTACAAAGGCTGAGAGAGGTGAGGAAGCTACAAAAGAAAAATTGGACATCAGCAGAGGTTGGTTAATGAGGTTTAAGGAAAGAAGCCATCTCCAGAACATAAACGTGGAAGGTGAAGTAGCAAATGCTCATGTAGAAGCTATAACAAGTTATCCAGAAGATCTAGTGAAGGTCATTGATAAAGGTGGCTACACTAAACAACAGACCTTCAATGCAGACAAAGCAGCCTTCTATTGGAAGAAGGTGCCATTTAGGACTATCATAGCTAGAGAGGAGAAGTCAATGCCTGGCTTCAAAGCTCCAAAGGACAGGCTGACTCTCTTTTTTAGGGGCTAATGCCACTGGTGACTTTAGGTTGAAGCCAATGAGCTCATTGGCCATTCTGAAAATCTTAGGGCCTTAAGAATTATGCTATATCTACTCTGTGCTCTGTCAATGGAACAACAAAGCCTGTATGACAGCACATCTGTTTACAGTGTAGTTCACTGAATATTTTAAGCCTACTGTTGAGAGGTACCACTCAGAAAGAAAGATTTCTTTCAAAATACTACTGCTCATTGACAATGCACCTAGTCACATAAGAGCTCTGATGGAAATGAATGTTGTTTTCATGCCAGTAACACAACATCCATTCAGCAGCCATGGAAAAAGGAGTAATTTCAACTTTCAAGTTTTATTATTTGAGAAATATATTTTGTAAGGCTGTAGCTGCCATAGATAATGTTCTTCTGATGGATCTGGGCAAAATCAATTGAAAACCTTCTGGAAAGGTTTTCAATCCACCCTTCTAGATGCCATTCAGGACATTTGTGATTCATGGAAGGTGGTGAAAATATCCACATTAACAGACGTTTGGAAGAAGTGGATTCCAATCCTAATGGATGGCTTTGAGGAGTTCAAGACTTCAGTGGAAGAAGTAACTACAGAGGTGGTGGGTATAGCAAGAGTATTGGAATTAGAAGTGGAGCCTAAAGATGTGACTGAATTTAAGATTTTCTCTGGTTTTGAGCAATTTGACTATGAAGTATCTTGGTGCAGTTTCTTTCATGCTTCTTGTGCTTGGATGTCATTGAGCTTCTCAGGTATGTGGGTATATAGTTTTTATCAAATTCAGGGAAATTTTGGCCATTATTTTCATGTATTTTTGTGTCTCCCCTTTCCTTTATTTCCTAATTGGATACAGGGCATCCAGTTACATGCATATTAAACTGCTTAAAGCTGTCTCACAGTTAAATGATGCTCTGTTCTTTTAAAAAATTATTATTCTTACTCCGTGTTTCATTTTGGATAGTTTCTATTGTTATGTCAAACTTTTTTCTAAAATGTCTAATCTACTGTTAATCCCAGTCAACATCTATATTTTTAGCTTAAACTTTATAGTTTTCATGTCTAGAGTCTTGATTTGTGTCTTTTTTATACCTTTCACATTTCCACTTAACTTTTGAACATACATAATGTAGCTCTAAGTGTTTTGATGGTCTTACCTGCGAGTTTTTACATGTGTCAATCCTAGGTCAGTTTTGACTGGCTGACATTTCTCATTGAGTTGTATTTTCCTGTTTCTTTAAAAGCCTGAGAATTTTTATTCCATGATGGCAATTGTGAATATTACCTTGCTGAGTGTCAGACATTTTTGTATTTTTATAAATATTCTTGACTTTTATTATGAGATGCAGTTAAGCTAGTTGGAAACAGTTTGATCCTTTTGGTATTTCTTTTAAGATTTGTTAGGCAGAACAAGAGTAGCATTTAGTCTAGGGCTTACTATTCCCTACTACTGAGGCAAAATCCTTCTGAGTGCTCTGCCCAATGTCTTGTGAAGTATGAAGTTTTCCAGTGTGACTTGGTAGGAACAGGCACTATTCCTGGCCCCGTGTGAGTGCCAGCTGTTTCCTGTTATCCATTCTGGTGGTTCTTTCCTTAGCCTTGGATAGTTTCTTCGTACGCGTGCACGGATCTCTGCTGAGTACTCGAGGAGTCCCTCTGAAGATCTCAGTAGTTCTCTCCCTGTGCACCTCTCTCCCATGTGATGCTTTGCCCTGTGCATCCTAGCTCCCTTGGTCTCCCTGGACTCTCAGTTCAGTCTTCTCAATTCGGGGAGTTCATCAGGCTCTGCTTGGGTTCTCCTCCCCGTGTTGTGGCTTTGGGAACGCTCTTGTGCTGGGGCAATCATAGACCTCACCTTGCTGGTTTCCTATCTTCCAGTCACCGGCCTTGGGTGCTTGATGCCCAGTGTCTTGAAAACCATTGTCTTATATTGTTGTTATTTTAGGCAGATGAGAAAATCCAGTCTCTGTTACTCTGGATTGGTCAGAATCAGAAGACCATGGCCTGAGGGGTCATATTCAGGCATGTTTGCAGGTTGGAATGATCTAGGAGAGGGAAAAGGAGAAGGAGAAGGACAAGGAGGAAAAGGAGAGGGAGAGGGAGAGAGATGATGCCACCAAGAAAGGGGATAATTTTAGGAGGGAGATCTTGAGAAGGCTGGGAAGATGTAACCCAGCTCCCTGGTGGAGGGTGTGGCCTTACCAGGAACTGGAATACTTTTTCATCATGATTAGAGGAAAGTCAGCTTGTGGGCTCAGATGGAAGTAGGTCAGTAGAAATGGTGGCTGGGAGAAGAGTTTAATTTGGGTTTCCCCAGCAGACCCTGAGACAAGGAGTTGAGTGTAAGTCATCCCTTTAGGAAGGGATTCCAGGAAATTTGATTATGGGAGTGGGGAATTGAGGCCGGGAGGAGAAGGCAGCAAATGAAAGAAACATTATCAAACAAGTTACCACTGTGAGTAACGGGGGCCTAACGTAGGGGGAAGTGCCTCAGGTCATCCCAACTGAAGAGAACTGGCTTATTTTACATGAGCTTCCACTAGCCCTTGATTGACTGGAGAATTAGCCCTTAATTCTCCAGCACTACACTGCCTTGCACAGGGCAAAGCGGCCCTGGGGGCCAGAGCAAGCCCCAGGCAGAGCAGCAGCGCTGCGGGTCAAGTGAGCCCCAGCGGGAAGGCTTGACGGGGAGATGGGTGGGGCACGGGCAGCATCTCAGCACGTGGCCCCGCTGATCAGTGCTGCCCGTGACACAGTGTTTCATCCACAGTGTGAGGCAGGGGCAACATCTGACGGTGGATCTTGAGCAGGGAGGAAATGTCAGTCTCAGTTTGGGTGTCCCAGGGGAGACTGCACAGGCCCCATGTACTACAACTGTTGATCAGTCTTCATTTTAACACAGGCACACACATTATCCCCACAGCAACCCCACAGCGCTGAGGGTCCGCAGGCTGTGTGTGACACATGGCCCAGATGCAAGGGGAAGCAGCAAAGAGGTGGTGAAAAGAGCACTAAAGCTGGAGCCGTGAGCTCTAGTTCTGCCCTTGTGAGCTGTGTGACGTCAGGAATTGGCTTCCCGGTAGTAAAATGGTGTTAACTCACCTCCCAGGACTATTGTGAGAATGAAGAGAAACAGGAAACGTGAGGCCACTTTATAAACTTTAGAGCACTGTGTGCATGAGGAATTATTACTACCAGGGGCCACCCGGTACGTGTAAGATGCACAGAGAAAGAGTTGCTAAAGATAAGCTCCCCAGTAAAATCCGGTGGGGAACCTGCAGCCCTGGGGCCACATGGGGCTTTCTGGATCCTTGAGTGTGGCCTTTTGACTGAATCCAAATTTTACAGAACAAATCCTTTTAAACAAAGGGATTTGTTCTATGAAGTTTGGGTTCCGTCACAGGTTCCCCACCCCTGAGGGTGGGAGGTCAACTAAAGACTCGATACCGAAAGTGTGGTCTGTGGTTCTGTGGTTCTGTGGTCCAGTAGCATCAGCATCACCTGGGATCGTGTTAAAAATGCAGAACTCAGATCCCAGTTCAGAGCTGAATCTGAATCTACTGGATCAAATGAGCACTTTAACAAGATCCCCAGGTGACCTGAATGCACATGAAGGCTAGGACTCACTGGCCGTGTGCTTGGGTTCAGGGCTTTTCTCTTTCCCTCACTTACCCCTCCAATTTCTGGGACAGCTGCCTCCACCTTAGATTTCGGGCTCTAGTCTGGAACTGCTCCAGGGAGAGACTAGCAGGGCTCTGTATTCTCATTGCTGAGCTGGAAAATTAAAACTATGTTCATTATAATGATTCTGAAGAAATAAGAGATGGTAGGATCATGTTCAGAAAAGTATGTAGTGAATTTCTGAAATCTGCCATCTAAAATGGTTAAAATTAACAACAACAATAACAACAACAATGTCCTGTTGCTTAATTTATTTAAACTGTAGCAATCCGGAAAAGTCGTCAGTGCAAAATGACTCATTCCTGAGGGTTCTGAATAAAATTCTAGAATCACCACCCATGGTTTTCCTGCACTTTGAAGTGACAGAACAAATGACAGCAGAGATGGGCACTGTCCCCTGAGTCCAGAGTGGATGACACACAAACATCTCACAACAATAACATCCTCATCTAAAAACAGCCTGAAAGAAGGATGTTATTTCTGGGATTTGCTTGTGCATTTTAGTTAGTAAGCATTTGTACACCTGTGGGCAGAGACCTAAGACCAGAAAAGTTTGAGGGTTTTTTTTTGTACAATCAACAAACTTGTTGATGCTTCTTCCATGCCAGGTCCTGTTCTGAGGACATGAAGATGAATTCGACTCTCAGAGCAAAACCCTCATGGGACAAAGATTGGGGTAACAGGTGAGAAGAGCCATAAAGGAGGTACAGTAAGGGGCAAAGAGTCTGGAAAAGTGAGTGTCCCAGGAGGTAGCCTTAGAGATAAAGGGTGAGGAGGGGTTTTGGTCAACAGAGAAAGTGCATTGCCTGAAGAGGGAACAGAGGGGGAAAGGGGCACATTAGGGTTCTCCTTATAGAAGGACAAAAATCTAATACTATGGAAGAAAAATGCAAGATATGCATCATGATCACGAATCATGTAACCAACTATGAGCAACTCCAGGGATCCTGACAATGCTTTGTTGGTGTCCGGGAGTATAACCACCTCTAGGTGACTGCTCTGAGCTCACCACTCCCTACTCACCCCACACCTGAGCTCAGTTTCTCACCCCACCTTTGGGTGGTGCTCTGCCTGTTTCATCCTTCCATACCTTTCCCCACACAGTAAATGTCTACTCAACTTCCAGTCTCAGCTCTGGGGTTGCCTTTATCTTGAGGCCTCCACTCTACTAAAAAACCTGACCCTTCCTCTCCTGAGCATGGGTGGGATGCCATGGGTGGGACAGGTAATAACCAGCAGAAAGAGAAGAAAAGGAGTTGAGCTTGCTTTGGGACAACTTGAGGCTGAAGTATTTTAGAAAACCCAGTCAGGGATGTCCCAAGGCAGCGGGTTTTGACTCAAGGAAAGAATAGTGATTATAGAACTGTATTTGGGAGTTATCAGAAGATTGAAGCAAATGCATCTACCCACATACCTGCTTCTGTCCCTGCATTATTTTCTTCCTCTTCTGTTGTAATGGATGAACCCAGCACCTCTGCTAGCTCCCATCCCAGCAACTCTCCTCTCTCCCGCATCATAAACTTTCTCCTCTCCATCAGATCAATCCCATTGAGAATCCCAATTCCTTACAGTAAAAAATAATAATTCTTTTTTTTGAGACAGAGTCTCACTCTGTTGCTCGGCTAGAGTGAGTGTCATGGCGTCAGCCTAGCTCACAGCAACCTCAAACTCCTGGGCTCAAGCGATCCTCCTGCCTCAGCCTCTCAAGTAGCTGGGACTACAGGCACACGCCACCGTGTCCAGCTAATTTTTTCTATTTTTAGTTGTTTTGGCTAATTTCTTTCTATTTATAGTAGAGACGGGGTCTCACTCTTGCTTAGGCTGGTCTCGAACTCCTGAGCTCAAGCAATCCTCCCGCCTCGGCCTCCCAAAGTGCTAGGATTACAGGCGTGAGCTACCACGCCTGGCCAAAAAATAATAATTCTTGACCCCACTTGTCCTGCCAGCAACCACCCCATTTCTCTGCTTCTCTTTACAGTGACTCATTGAGTTATATGCACTCTCAGTCTCCAATTCTTCCCTCCCATTCTTGTATAGTTTTTGCCCCCAACTCTATGAAAACAGCACTTTGCAAGGTTGCCAAGGATTTCCAGGTGGCCAACTTCACAAGTCCTCATCTTATTTTACTTTAGCAGCAGAAACACATTCTTTACCTGTTTCTAAGACACCACAATCTCCAGCTTTACCTCCTATCCTTCTGGTCACTCCTTCTTGGTCTCTTTTCTGATTCTGTCTCATCTTCCTGACCTCTATGTGCTGCACTGCCTCAGTGATCACTCTTTGGACATCTTTTCTATTAATACCTGTCTACTTGACTTCTCCACTTGATGTCTATTAGGCAACTTGAATTTAACATACCCCAAACTGAGCCCTTGATATTCTCCCCTCTCCCCGCAAATTAGATCTTCCCACAGTCTTTTCCATCTTAGTTAATGGCCATTCTCCTCTTCCACAGTGCTCAGGACAAAAACCTTGGTGTTGAGAGTAATGTCAGCAAAATGGCAGACTAGGCAGCTCCACAGAAACATTGAAAAACAAGCAGAAACTGTGAGAAACAACTTTGTCAGAACTCCAGAAAACACCCAAAGGTTTGCTAGGCACAATCGCTCATGCCTGTAATCCCAGCACTTTGGAAGGCCGAGGCGGGAGGATCACTTGAGGCCAAGAGTTTGAGACCAGCTTAGGCAACAAAGTAAGACCTTGTCTCTACAAAAAAATAAAATAAGCTGAGCATGGTGGTGCATGCCTGTGGTCCCAGCTACTCAAGAGGCTGAGACAGAGGTTCGCTTGGGCCCAGGAGTTTGAGGTTGCTGTGAGCTATGATGATACCACTGTACTCCAGCCCCAGCAACAGAGTGAGACCCTGTCTCAAGAAAACACCCCCAAAAACCCAAAAGAACAAAACAACAACAACAAAAAACGGGCCAAAGGTTTTCAGCAGCAACTGAACATTGAATAAAAAAAAAGGCAACTTTAAAATTGTAGGGTGGTTACTGGAGGAGACAGGGGTGGGAAGTTGTTACTTAATGGATATACAGTTTCAGAATGAGTTGATGAAAAAGTTCTGGAGATAGATAGTGGTGATGGTTATAATGCGAATGTACTTGTCTACGAACTGTATATCTAAAATGATTATAATGGTAAATTCTATGATGTATATTTCACCACAATAAAAAATGTGAGGAAGGAACCAAAACTGTAGGACAGCTTTGTGGCATTTTTACTAGCCCTACTCCCTGGCTTGAAGCTATCAGCCCACATTCCACTGTGGGACCCTGGTCTTTGGTTCTGGAAGGAGCAGAGCAGACTTTATTCGCAAATTTTTGTGTCTGTCTGTTCTAACCTGTCTCAGGAATATCTGAAGAACTGATACAAAGCACTCATCTCTGCTTTGCCTTAACTCAGAACTTACCCAGGCCAGAAGAGTAGAAGAAAATAGTTTAAACATTGTTTAAAATCTGACAAAAAATCTGTAGACGCCTGAGGCAAAAGATTTTGGTTGAGACAGATAATAGACTCTTAAGGCCTAAGAGAAAAAGCCAAGGAGAGTGTTTCTTTGAGAAATTAGGGCATTCAAAAGCACCTTTGTAGAAGGGGAAATTTAGAAAGCTTCATTTGAGAAGACCTCAAACTTTCACCTCAGGTAGGTCCCTGAGGACCTCAGTGAAAGTCTGCGTATGTGTTGAAGGAGAGTCAGAGAACAGAGGAAATCTGCAAAGACTGGGAGAGGTATTTTTGTTTGTCTGTTTGTTTAGCTCCTAGTATTCAAGAAAATCTGTCAAAACATTAGTTGGACACAAGCTAAGGAACAGAGACTTAAGCGACACATGAAGTCAAATGAAAAGGAATACGATCCATGAAAAAATAATCATGAAAAGTCACTGGACAAATGGACTACTACAGCCTTCACCAACCAACCAATCAACCAACTAAACAAAGAAACAAAAAAACCAGGAAACCCGGAAGAAGGTTTAAAAGATAAAGATTTACATGATTTAAAAGACAAATGCATAAAAAATAATTATAAATCTGTTACAGGGCACATATGTATAAAGATGTAATTTGTGACAACAATAGCATAAAGGATCAGGGGGACAAAGATATAGGAAAAGAATCTTTGTATGCTGTTGAAGTTTATCATTTCAAACTAAATTTCTATAAATTTAGGATGTTCAATATAATCCCCATGTTAACCACAAAGGAAATACCTAAATATTTTTGAAATATACACAAAGGAAAAAAGAAGGGAATCAAAACATATCACTACAAAATAGTCAACTAAACACAAAAGAAGACAGTAACAGAGGAAATGCAGGATTAAAAAAAGGTAAAAGACATATGAAAAACAAATAATAAATTGTAAAAGTATTAATAAGTCTTTCCTTATCAGTAATATATTAAATGTAAATGGATTAAACTCTCCAATCCAAAACCAGAGATTGGCAGAATGGATTTAAAAAACCATGATCCAATAAGCTGCCCACAAAAGATTCATTTTAGATACAAAGTTACAAATAGATTGTAAGTGAAATATTGGAAAAAGATATTCCATACAAATGGTAACCAAAAGAGAGATGGATAGCTATATAGATAGTCCTTGACTTATGATAGGGTTGCATTCCAATAAACCCATTATAAGTAAAAATACTGTAGGTAAAAAATGCATTTAATATCCTGATAAACCCATCATAAAGTCAAAAAATTATACATTGAACCATCATAAGTCCAGATGCTCCTTGACTTACAATGGGATTAGGTCCCAATAAACCCATCATAAAGTCAAAAAATCATAAGTCAAACCATTGTAAGTTTAGACACTCTGACTTACAATGGGGTTATGTCCCAATAAACCCATCATAAAGTCAAGAAATCATAAGCTGAATCATTGTCAGTTGTACTAACATCATATAAAATAGACTTTAGTTAAAAACTGTTTTAGGAGACAAAGGACAAGAAATACTGATAAAGAGGTCAATTCATCAAGAAGACATAACAATTATAAACATATATGTACTAAACAACAGAGTCCCAAAATATGAGGCAAATATTAATAAAATCAAAGGGAAAAACAGACATTTCCTCAATAATGGAGACTTGTGGAGACTTCAATACTCCACTTTCGATAATGGATAGAACATCTAGATAGAAGACCGATAAGGAAATAGAGGACCTGAACAACACTATAAACCAACTAGACCTAACAAACATATGTAGAACACTCCACCCTACAATACAGAATGACATTCTTCTCAAGTGCACATGAAATATTCTCCAGATGGACCATATGATAGGCCATAAAACAAGTCTCAATAAATTTGAAAATACTGAAATCATACAAAGCATCTTCTTTGACCACGATAGAATGAAGATAGAAATCAGTAACATAGGTGGGCACAGTGGCTCATGTCTGCAATCCCAGTGACCTGGAAAGCCCAAGAGGGAAAATCACTTGAGCCCAGCTATTTTAGAGCAGCTTGGGCAACATAGCAAGACCCCCATCTCTAAAAAAATAAGAAAAATTAACCAGGTATGGTGGTGCATGCCTGTGGTCCCAGCTATCTGGCAGGCTGAGGCAAGAGAATTGCTTGATCTCAGAAGTTTGAGGGTGCAGTGAGTGAGCTACGATTGTGCCACTGTACTCCTGCCTGAGTGACAGAGTAAGACCCCATCTCTTAAAAAAAAAAAAGAAAAGAAAAAGAAAAGAAGAAATCAATAACAGAAGGAAAACCAGAAAATTCACAAACATGTGGAAATTAAACAACATATTCTTAAACAACTAAGGGGTCAAAGAAGACATCACAAGGGAAACTAGAAAATGCCTTGAGATGAATGAAAAAAAACACAACATACTAAAATTTATGCGATGCAACAGAAGCAGTGCTCACAGGGAAATTTATAGCTATAAATCCCTACATTAAAAAGAAGAAAGATTTCAAATCAATAACAAAACTTTACACCTTGAGGTACTAGAAAAAGAGGCAAACCTAAATCCAAAGTTAGCAAAAGGAAGAAAATAACTAAGAATAGAGTGAAGGTAAATGAAATGGAGAAGAGAAAAACAATAGAGAGAATCAATGAAACCAAAAGTTGGCTCTTTGAAAAGATCAACAAAATTTACAACCGTTTAGTTATACTGACAAAGAAAAGAGACAAGACGCAAATAACTAAAATCAGAAATGAAAGTAGGGATATTACTGTCAACCTTAAAAAAATAAAAAGGAATATAAGAATACTATGAACAATTGTACACCAACAAATTAGATTACCTAGATAAAATTGACAAATTCTTAGAAACATACAAATGACCTGACTCAAGAAGAAATAGACCTATAAGAAGTAAACAGATTGAATCAGTGATCAAGAAAACCTTCCAACAAAGAAAAGTTCAAGACCAGATGGCTTCAATGGTGAATTCTAGCAAATATTTAAAGAATTAACACCAATGTTATTTAAACTATTACAGATGCAAAATCCTCAATACAAGCAAATTGAATCCAAAAGCGTATTAAAAAGAGTATACACCATAAGCAAGCGGAATTTATCCCAGGAACGCAAGGGTGATTCAACATCAGAAAATCACTGTAATACACATTAATCGAACAAAGGAAAAGTCCACAAGGTCATCTTAATCGATGCAAAAAAACCAGCATTTGACAAAATCCAATACCTTTTATGATGGAAGACACTCAGAAAACGAGGAATAGCTTCCAGTTCTCTCCTTCCCCTCACATTCTACTTCCTTCCTCCTTATTCACTCTAATCCTGTCTCATTCTTCTTACTGTTCCTTGAACATGCCAGGCATACACCTGAGGGCCTTTGTACTTGCTGTTCTCTCACCTGAAACACTTCCTGCAGAAATCAACCTGGCTAGCTCTCTCACTTCCTTCAGATATTTTCGAGTCATCTCGGTGAGACCCTTGCTATCTACCCTATCTAAACTTTCATATTCACACATCTTAGAATTTCATATTCCTCTTCCCTACTTTATTTTTTTTTATTATCATGAACATACTATGCATTTTTTGTTTATATTTATTGTCTGTTTGGATGTAAGCTACATAGGGCAAGTACATTTTACTATTAATATTTTGTTCACTGCTATAGCCCTAGTGGCTAGAACAGTGCCTGAGACACAAGTGCTCAATGAATATATATTCAATGACTTAATCTGTATATAAGTAGAAGTTGAAGCTATAGCATACATGAAAACTACAGGAACACTATGCAGAATGAGAAGGGATGTGGGTTGAGTACAAACCCTGGTGAACACCATCATGCAAGGAAATAGCAGTTGAGGACTAAATAGGAATGGTATTTGAGTTGACTGTGAGAGTGAATCTTATCAAGATTATTTAAAATCTCACTAAACTTTTTTCTAACAAACTTGAACATAAAGCCTGAGATTTAATTCAACAGCATAAGGGAAAAAGTGAGAAAGCTCAGTGCTTATCACTTTCGGATGAAAGAATTTTTTAGAATGACTCCCTAGAATATTGCATTTCAAGGACTCTCTGGGAGTCACATTGTGGGGGATTACAAAGGAACCTTCATAGTGTGTCATGGTACACACCTGCAGTTCCTACCATAAGGAATTTGGTAACTTCCAAAATTAAAACCTGAATACTTACCCCAAAAGAGGATCCTTATGCACTGCAAATACTTCTCAGTAGGTAACCAACGGTAAGTGCTAAGTAAGCATGAGTTTCTCCCCAAATGCTAAAGGAATGCAGCAGTGGGGTGGGATGAGTTCTTATTGAAGCGATCTGGGCAGTTTTGATGAAGAATGTGGAATTCAAGCTGAATTCTGAGCAATGAGTGAGATTTTCAAATGTAAAGCATAAACTGTGTGTGTGGTGGGGGAGGTAGCTTGGGGTAGTGAAATCAGAACATGAATCTAGAAATGTAGGTTGAGGCTTTGGCCAAGAGCCTTAAATACCAGATTCAGACACCTGTAGGGAACCATTGAAGATGTCTGAGAAAAAGACATGAGACTGGCATCAAAACAGAAATGTCAAGTATGTCTTTCTGTTCTAATGAACAAGGAAGACTCCAAATATTTTATAAATGTACTAATTCGCTTTTGCCAGTTTCAGTGGCTTAAGACTTTTCATTGACTTCCTCTTGTTTTTAGAATAAAGACACACACACCTTATCACAACCTACAAGATTCTTATAGTTCAGGCACCACTGTCTGTTCCCACCATACTGCCCTTCTTATCCGTGCTGCAGCTACATTGGCCTACTTGAAGTTCCCCTCCCACCATGCCTCTCCCACTACAGGGCTTTTGCATCTGCCGTCCCATCTACTGGACAGCTTATTCCCCTCCACTTTGCCTACTTAAATCCTAATTCCTCCTCTTCCTTCTGATCATGGCTCAAGCATTTCTTCCTGAGGAAAACTCCCCCTAACCTCCCCATTACATGCTATCATGGCACTATTTCTCCACTCAGCTCTTACCATTTTATACATATAGTTGTAATTCTTTGATTAACATGTCTCCTTTACTAGGCTGGAAGCTCCATGCCATGAGACGAGAGGCTTTCTTCCCCTGGCTGACAAATGTATCCCCTATGTCTGCACATCGAAGTGCCCAGTAACTATCCATTGCAAGGAAGAGAGAAAAAAGTCAGGACACCAGACAGAAGAAATATTTGGGGGGAAATGTTCATCTATCAGTCTTTTTCAAGGAATCAGATAATGTAGTACTATAACTCATTCCATTCTCTACTGTTTTATTATGCTTTTTAGAGCTTGTTCAAACTCACATTGCTTGACAGCATTCAAACCCAGGCTTGTCTGGTTAAAAAAAAAAAAAAAA
>VBSM01001265.1:39894999-39945871 GCA_008086735.1 Cheirogaleus medius | reverse complement strand
AAAAAAAAAAAAAAAACCTGAATTGAGCACCTCTGTGTGAAGGCACCTAAGGCTAATTAGTAGACATGTCCAATGCCAAGTTCCTCTGTCCTTCCAATGTCCAGTCCTGTTTGGTGGCACAAACATACCCTTCTAGAGAAAGCAGTAACCCATGGCTCAGCATGACACCATTAGCATGTAATCTGTGAGTTTGGGTACATCATTTAACTTCTCTGAGCCCTCAGTTTTCTATTTATAACTACTGGACTCAAAAAATAGTGAGCACCTAACTCTGTCCCTGGTATTTTTACATGCATTATTTCCTCTTGTCTTCACAGTAATCCCATGTGGTTAGAAATACCTTGTATTATGAGGGAAACTGACTTGGAGAGGGAATGTGATTTGCTTAAGTTCACATGATCAATAAAGGAGCCTGGGACTCAAATCTAGACCACCTGACTACTATTTCTATGTACTATGTCTCCTACTTCAGCAGGCTATCGTAAGAACCTCACAAGGAAATGTAATTAAAAGCAAGTTTCGGCCAGGCACAGTGGTTCACACCTGTATTCCTAGCACTCTGGGAGAAGCAGGTGGATTGCTTGAGGTCAGGAGTTCGAGAGCAGCCTGAGCAAGAGCGAGACCCCGTCTCTACTAAAAATAGAAAGAAATTAGCCAGACAACTAAAAATATATAGAAAAAAATTTGCCAGGCATGGTGGTACATGCCTGTAGTCCCAGCTACTCCGGAGGCTGAGGCAGTAGGATTGCTTGAGCCCAGGAGTTTGAGGTTGCTGTGAGTGAGGCTAACGCCACGGAACTCTAGCCTGGGCAACAGAGTGAGACTCTGTCTCAAAAAAAAAAACAACAACAAAAAGCAAGTTTCAACTGTAAAACTATACAGTTTTTGTAACGTTATGCAATTTGCTACATTAGAGAGTAAGAACTAGGACCTAATCTAAGATTTTAAGGGTGATGAATTAATTAGCAGAGAACAGATTAACTTTTTCCTAAGAATAGTAATTATTTCCTCTACTTCAAATTTTCTTAATTGAAAATAGGAAAAAAGAAAATAATTGAAAAATGGGCAAAGAGCCTGGATATTTCTCCAAAGATATACAAATGGCCAATATGCACATGAAAAGATGCTCATCATTAGCCATCAGGAAAATGTAAATTAGAAGCATGATGAGGTACTACTTTACACTTCACACACTAGGATAACTATTTAATACAACCAAAAAGACAAATAATAGCAAATGTTGGCAAGGATGTGGAGAAGTTGGAACCCTCATATGCTGCTGATGGGAATGTAATACAAGCATTCGCTGTGGAAAAGTTTGTCAGTTTCTCAAAAGGTTAAAAACAGTTACTCTAGGATCCAGCAATTTCAATCCTAGGTATACACCCATGAATATTGAAAACATGTAAAACTTGTACATGAATGTCCATAGCAGCATTATTCACAATAGCCAAAAAGGAAACACAACACAAATGACCATCAATAGATGAATGGATAAACAAAATGTGATAGTATCCATGCAATGGAATGGCCATAAAAAGGAATGTAGTCCTGACACATGCTACAACATGGATGAACCTTGAAAATATTATGCTAAGTGAAAGCAGTCACAAAAGACCACATATTGTATGATTCCATTTATATGAAATGTCCAAAATGGGCAAATACATAGAGACAGAATTAGTGGTCACCTATGGCTGGGGTGGTGGTGGTGGTGGCAGTTTCAGGGTTACGGGTTTCTTTTGGGACCAACAAAAATGTTCTAAAATTTATTGTGGTAAAGAGCTGCCCAACTCTGTGAATATACTAGAAACCACTGAATAGTACACTTTAAATGGATGAATTGTATGGCATATGAATATCTTAAAAAAGCTTTTTTTAAAAAAAGTTGTCTAAGTTCATCATAAACTGCACCTGCAATACTAGGCACTCATTAAAGTTTGCATTGAACCAAATGGATTTTTCTTACCACTGCCTGACAGTTGTTAGGATGCTAATAATTCTGTAGCATTTGCATTGTAATCTCTGAATATCCTTCACAGAGATGACTTAAAATTACTTTCAATTTATGGACTTAAACACAGAATACTAATAGATATAATGCTAAGACTTTCAGTAAAAGGATGTCTGGAAATCCATATATGGCATCACCATCTACCCGCTTAATCAAGAAACCTAAGAATCATTCTTGTTTTCCATCAGCAGGAAGCCCTATTTATAAACTCCATAAGGTAGGATTTTCTTTTTGTTCACTATGGTATCCTCAGTGCTTGGAATGGTATCTGTCACACAGAAGATGTTTAATTAATATTTGCTGAATAAATAAACGAAGTCATGCTGTATTTGGAATTAGCACATTTAAAATAAAAAATTTAACCTCTCGCTTGATAATTTGTGTGTGTGTGTGTATGTGTGTGTGTATATATATATATATTTTAACTTGGACCATGGCAATTCTATTTGCCATCCCAGATGTGGAAACATACTAAGGCTAAATTCTCAAAGGGACACAGGTAAGCTATGCTGCCAAAATATGAAGAACATAAATTTATTCAAGTTTGCTCCTGCTACCTGATCCATGAATATTTAAAAGATACTTTATTTCATAAAAACTTACATCTTTAAGTAATGGATTGACCATAACAGAGGGCTTAACCTGGAATACATGGATAGGCCTAGGGGCCCATGAACCCCTAAAATTGTATGCAAGGTCTAACATGTAGTTAATATGTGGCATGTGTATTTTTTTGGTGAGAGAGTTCATAGTTTAATCAGATTTTCAAAGAAGTCTATAACCCAAAAGAAGTTAAAAAATTACTTAACTAGAAACAGAATCACAAAGATTTTTAAACATGAATTTGTACAATAAAATAATATCCAACAGCTCCACCTATGGGTAAGTCATTGTCACCTAGTAGAAACCACCAGAGATCAGTGCTTCTCATGAATGCTTGTGTTTAAATCTTCAGTGTCACTCTAGTGGGAATTTATTAACTATAATATCACAGCTTTTTTTTCCCAGATGTAGATGCAAAAATTAGGAAACTGTTGATGAATTCTACTTACAGTACTTCAGCACCAAAAAATTGGGCAGTTATGCTGATATATGTATGTACAGTTCAACATTTGTCAGTCTTAAAATGCTTATTTATAGTGAAATCTATATAAAACCGTTAAAAATTTTCTATTTACATTTTTTTAAAAATGAAAAGTATAGTTTCCTTTGCCACAACTTGTCAAAACTGACTCTTACCCTCCCACCCCTTTACCCCTCACTCTACTTGTGACAGACAGCAATCACAAGACCAAAACATATTGTTTAAACAAACTGTGTCCTAAAAAGGTAGAATACTTAAAAACGTTACATTGAGAACTGCAAATGAACTTTTTATACATTTCAAAGGGGCTTAAACAAAAGTATGTAATAAAAAATATTTTCAAAGTCTCAGTCCAACATGAATGTGCAATTTCAACGTTAAGAAAGCATTGTATAAATGAATAATTTGTTTTCTTAACATAACTGAACATTTCCTTTGGGATAGAAAATGTTTCTTTTCCTCTGCTTCACAATGAAACATTTTCTAATAAGTTTTCTTAATGGAGGAGGGGAAGGGAGATGGGGGAGGGGGTGATAGCCGAGGAAAGGGTTGGCAATCCTGATTTACAAGAAATTTGTCAGAAGGAATATGGCCTGCTTTGAAATGTTTACACTTAAATAAATAGAAGGCAAGTGTGCTGCCTAGAGCACAAAGGAACAACACCACAATAAATTAGCATACAACTGATGAGAATGTACAAGCCACCTAAAAAGCACTTCCCACTGGTTAGGGATCTGATTTCCACCATCCAACAAGGATTCTTTAATACCAATATTTTTCTAGATATTTATAAACTAATTATGAACTGAGCAAATGTAAAATGTTAACCAATTCAACACTTCCAGGGATTTGCAAAAACATAAAAAATTTTTAAAAAACTTTTCCTGACACATCATTTCAAAATACAAACTATTCACATTCTCCTTCAAGATGGTATTTTGCTCAGTAGAAATCAGTTGAGAAACATTCACAGGAAAAGTCTCTTTCCACTGCAAGACAAAACTTTTCCATCGGCCATGGTCCAACAGAGAAAGAATTCAGGTCTTAAGTCACTGTAGATGTGCACCCTTTTTTTTTTTCCTTTTTTCTTTTCTTTCTTTTTTTTTCTTTTTTTTTTTTTTAAAAGTACATTCCCCTGTGAGTTTTATCTTGTTTTAAAACACTGCTCCTGCAGCAATATCTTGTTGAAACACTGCTGTTTTAGGGTCCACAGCCTAAGTATGGGCAAAGTGCTCTTTCTAGACATCAAAATACAAGGGTTTCCCTGGACACTTGGTAACCAAGCAGGTTTTAAAGTGCACTACTGTGTCCAAAACACTAGGACCGTTCAGCAGAACTCTGAGAGGGGCTGGGCTCGGTTCCATCCTCCGTGCTACTGTCTATGTCCTGCTCCATTGCTGTCTCATCGTCATCCAGCTGCTGACTGGTGAAGTTATTTAGCTCAAGAAGCCCACTGGGCTCTACTACCACATTGGAACTGGAGTGACAAGGAATAGCATACTGGGGAATGGCCTGGAAGAGAAGACAAAGGAGAATCTTTATGGTAAGAAAAGGTAAAAGAAGGATTTCCCCAACAACACTAAGAAAGAAAAAAAGAAAACTGACATTTATTGGACAACTACTACATGCCAGGCACTGTGCTAGGTGCTTTCACATATAATGCTCTACTAAATCCCCCTACGAAAATCATTATTCCCATTTACAAAAGAGGAAAGTGAGACGGTAAGTGACTTAATCAAAGTCACAGAGTTGGTCAGGGTTAATGCCAGGATTCAAATCCAAGTCTTATACAACTCAAAGTGATCTTTCTACTCCTTTATGGAGCCTCTTCTAACAAAGGAGGCAGAAGTCTATTGCCTAATTCAAGAGACAAACTTTGAAGGATACTTTCATTTGATCATTAGGCAAATTTAAATGTAAATGTAGTCAAATTTTGCTCTTTATTTGCAAGATGAATGATTAATTTGCTGATACGACAATATATTTTAACCTTCTTTGGTGGTTCAAAAGGGAAGTTATTTATTTGGATCACAAAGTAACAATCTTTACTGAAAATGAGAATAATGAAATCATTCAAGTACAAGAGAGGTCAAAACTTGCCTTTAAAACAATAAAAATACCAGTAGATAAACAATTGTTTTGGGCCTCTGAGCAAGTAAATATCATAGGCATTTTGCCTTGTCAGATTCTTTTTCCTCATCTTTATTAGATATCTTTTTGTTTATTTCTTTGTTATTTATTTATTTTTTAGACAGGGTCTCGCTCTGTCACCCTGGCAGTGATGCCATCATAGCTTACTGCAACCTCAAACTACTAGACTCAAGTGATCCCCCTGCCTCAGCCTGCGGAGTAACTGAGACTACAGGAGCGCGCATCACCACAGAGGGCTAATTTTTCTATTTTTTGTAGACAGAGGGTCTCATACTTGCTCAGGCTGGTCTTGAACTCCTGACCTAAAGTGATTCTCCCACCTTGGCCTCCCAAAGTGCTAAGATTACAGGCATGAGCCACTGCGCCCAGCCTCTAGAATCTTTTTAAAAGGTGTATCAGTTCATGTCATACCTCTGCTTAAAACTCTGTAACTGTTTCCTCTTGTACTTGCTATATAATCAAACTCCCTACCACAGCTCCAACCTCATGCCAAATGCACTTGTACGTCAAGGCTTTTGCACTAGTCCTCCCCTCTTTGTGGAATACTCTTTCTCTAAATCTTTGCATGGCTGGCTCTATCCTGTCATCTGCAATTTAGCTCAAATGCTTACAGAAACCTTCCTTCTATGGCCACCAAACCAAAAGTAGTGGGTTGGTCCCACCCTCCACCTCTATTATTAATACATTCTATTACATTTTCTTTATTGTATTTATCAAGTGTTTTTTAGATTGTTTTTTATACTTAGGATATAAGCTCCATGAGAGCAGAGACAGAGCACAGACCTTGACTATTTTATTCATTGCTAGATGCCTAGAGCTTTGACCAGGGCTTGGCACACAGCAGATGCTCAATAAACATTTGACAAACAAATAATACATTTTTTAGAATACATTTTTAACATTAAAAACCTCAGAGCAAAGTTGAATACTAGAGATGTGCAAATATACCTGACCAAAATAACGTTTTATTGGGGAAAGATATAAATTTAACACTATGGTGGGGGGATAAATTTAACACTCTCAAGAAAATAATGTCAATAGGCATTGATTCTAGGATGTGAAGTTTTGTTTGTTTCTCCCTCTCTTTTTCACATTGCTGATCATTGTGAAAAACTATTAGATGGGGTGAGGCGACCTGGATTTTAGTTCTGCTTTGTCCCTGACTTGCTGTGGGGCTCCAAGTAAGTCATCTCCACCTCCTTGAGCCTTAGATTAATCTTGTGTAAAATAAGATAGTTGGAAGATACACTCTAAGATTTTTGCAGTTCTAAAAATCTATAAATTCCATATAGATGTCTTCAGGATAGAAAATATATCCACCTTGTTTACTTCCCTATCCTCAGCACTTAGCACAGTACCTGGAACACAGTGGTTAAAAAATATATGTGGAATGAGTGAATGAATAAATGAACCAATGAAAGAAATACAGATTGTCTGTCTATAAAGAACAATGCATTTAACATCAAATGTTGAATTTTATAGAGCATTCTTCAAAGAATCAAAGTACTTCACAGACTCAATAAATCAACACTTCAGATCAAAGTTAAACATAACCAATAAGATCTGAAAATGTTCTAACAATATATAACTAATGAGTATAATAGCAGGAGTTATCTTTATGGAATACTGCTCTACATCAGACACTTGACCAGGTGGTTTTACATACATTTTCTCACTTCATCCTCAAACCAACCCTGTGAGATAGGTGTTACTGTTTCCATTTCATAGGTAAAGAAATTGAGGTATAGAGATTAACTCAGTTGCCCAAAGCCACAGTACTATTACATAATGAGTACAGGTGGAAATCAAATCCTGGGATCTCAGACTCCAACAGCTTGGTTCTTAATTACTCTGGTGCCCTTACCTCTGACATAGCACATCTAGCATATGGGACATGCTAAAATCTGGCTGAGAATTCTGTAGAGAACCTATGCATTAGTTATCATCCTTGACACATGAAGCAAATTACATTTTCACCCCTGTTAATATAGCAATCTAAACTCCCAGCAGCCACAGTAAATTTCAGTAAAAACATTACTAGTTACCACATGTTGGACAATCACTACAAGCCAGGTACTGTGCTAGGTGCTCAATTTTGTGTAATCCTTACATCAATCCTGTAAAGTAGGCAATACGTATTCCCATTTTACTGATAAGGAATCTAAGTAGGGTGAGGTTAAGTAGCCTTGCCCAAAGTCATACAAAGAATGGCAAAGCCAGAGAATCATTCCTTTGTGACCATACCCTACCTCTTCAGGGAAAAAATTTTAAAAATCACAAACCCTTTTATCAAGGTATTTAATTCACTAATATTTGTTTTTGCAAATGGAAATAAATTATTTGAATAATTCAATGGCCATTTCTACTTGCCTTTGAGCATCTTCCCCATACTTAATTATATCTTAATTGATTTAACATTGGCCAATTTGTATTCTCTCATAGTTTGACATCATAGCAAAGAGAAAGTTTACCACAGAAACTTCCAAGTCACACAATAGTGAATCTATGGTAAATCCTAGACTATTCACATTTCAATAAATCCAAACTCTCAATTAACTAAAATGTGCTGCTCTGATACCTTCTAAGCTATATATCAGCTTAGCAAAAAATGACAAATGTCAAGAAAACAACCTGATACATTAACAAGGAGAGAGGGAAATAAAGCACAACTTCTAAGATATAATCTGGACTCATAATTCTTCAGTCTTGATCTATTATGCATGATGAGAGATGACTTTTAGAATGAAGGGAATATGAGGCATAAGAAGATCTACTGTCAGTGAATATTCCATTATGTTAACTAGCCTGTACTTACCAAAGCAGACAGTAACCGTAACAAGATTTTTAAAATAAAAATGATTGAAATAAAAAGCAAAGTTTATGGTTAATCCCAAGTTAGATATAAAATTATTTAGAAACATCCCCTTAGAACATGTTTCTTCAGACATTCCAAGTTAATTGAGGTTTGTCCCAAGAACCATAAATTTGGATAAAGAACAAAAACTGTTTTTCCAAGGAAAGAGTTCCTGAAATTAATGTGAAATAAAAGTACAATCCAGTTACATTCCAGGATTTTTTGAGTAAAGATTGGGTAGTCTAAAATTTGAACCTAGGAAATTGCTAACCTTCTTGGTTGACTTGCTAACACATTGGGACATATGGCTTGTATCTTACAAAATCAAGCTGACACATGGGCTCGGGGCCCTTTATTGCCTTTACGATATGCTGTGTGACAATATCCATCAATTTTCTATGATTCTCTTCCAGACAGAAGACAAGTATAAATTTGTATATTTGTAATAGGTATTAAACCAAATTTGTCAAACACCACCTCAAAAATAATATCTATGTCTTCTTGCCATCTTGGCTTGACTGTTCCTGTGACATCCCAAAACACACCAAACCCACAACATCCAAGATGCCCAAGATTTCTCATTTTCCTTCCAATTCTTACCTGGATGATAATTTCTGCTGGGCTCTCTTCAGCTTTCTTTTGGCCTACATTCTGAATACGCATGAACTGGCCTGTCGCAGGCACTCCTGGTGCATCGGTTTTCCTTGTCGTTAGGGGAGGGCCAACAGCAGATGGACTTGAACAGGACTCTCTACATTTCTGTTGCTGAGGAGTGGAATTCGCCATCCCTGCCACCACCATGTGGGTGGAGGGTAATGATCCTGCTTCACCAGTGAGCAAACTAGTGGCAAGAGCTTTCTTTGGGGGTTCCACTACCATATGCTCTACATTTGTATCAATCTGTGCTTCCATCAAAGACATTTTCAAAATGTCTGACACTGCTGTCTTCTCAGAGGCCTGAATGGGAGATATGCTTGTAACTGGTGATGTCAGCTTAGGCACAGAACTGCCACCAGTTATCTTTGTAACTGTGGGAGGCTGGCGCCCCTCAAAAGTTATCTTTGTAACAGAGGATCCTTGGGTTATAATTGGCTGCTCCACCTGAAAATAAATTGGGGTTGTGTGTGTTACAGCTACATCTCTTTGAGCAAAACTAATCAAACACCCCAGACAATATGGCAAAAGAAACATTCGTGCGGTATACTAGGAAGACATTTTTGAAGCTTGGTGTTTTAAAAAGAGGGCTGAATTGGAAGGATCTAGTTACTTTTATGTAGGGAAAGAGGAGGGGTTGAAAGAACTTTTGTTCAGCCAGCCAAGGTTTATAGCAGTAAAGGGAAAAAAAAAGTCACAGCAGCCGAGTTTTCCTTTGGGACTTATATCCCTTAACAGTATACCTTCAACCCAGCTCAAATTATTTCATATAATCTTCAGCTTTTTAAAATAAAAAGTAAGATTTTTTCCAATCTTTTGCTTCAAAATACATTTATACAAACATATTCTATATATACATATATGTATTTATAATATATACATACACACATGTATATCACTCCAGAGCCACTGACTTTCACTAATAATTTTTTCAATCATCCACAGATAATTCCTCTGCAATCTAGAAGATAAATCTAGAGATAAATTTATTAACTAGATGGTGATGATGTAAACTACAAAGGAAGACGTTCAATGAAGTTCCTTAAAAGACTGCAGTTTACTTAGCATTATTGCCACAGAAATAAGAGTTTATAGGCATGGAAATAAATATTTTATACCTAAAAAATAAAAATAATTTAGAAATATCGCTTCTATGCACTGTTGGTCAATGCTGAAGTGATTTCATTAAAAACTGCCTGGAAAATCAAGTTCTGAGTGCTATGCTTTTTTTTCTTCCTACATATTAATGCGTGCATTTCTTTCCTAATGTCAACCTTCTGATGGGGCAAAGTAATACCAGCGTAATGAGGCTTTTGGGTTTCCTCTTGCCAGAAGAAAGCACTGCTACCATGATAGGGTCGTGATGTTCTCATTTTTTTTCCGTGAACAGAGAAGTTTAACTTTGCATGCTATCAATATTCCGTTACCTGGCTTGCCGGCTGTTTCTCTGACGAGGCTGGGAGCGACATTTGGCTCTGGGGGGTTTGGGGTTGCACGTAGATTTTTGGTTGGTTCGGAGCCTGCTGCAGTTTAGGGAGCTGCTGCGTGGTTTTCACTGCAAGCACCTGTACTACAGTTTGCGGGGGCTGTGCCATTAAGGTAGGAAGCTGCCTGTCTTTGGCCACCATGGGATGCTGTGTGTGCTGTACATCTGGCTTAGGCTGTGCTTGTTCTTGCTGGACAGGGGTGAGTTTTTGATGCCTGATGGAAAGCTGAGGCATTTGCGGGAGTTTGTGTTGGAGCTGGTCTGCCTGCAGGTGGATGGTCTGCTTCTGCTTAGTCTGGAAGCACTGCAGGGTTTTCACTTGCAGCTGAGTCTGTTCCAGCGGGGGCTGGCTAAGTTTCTGCTGTTTAGCTGACTGTGACTGAGTCAGGGCAGATCGGTAAAACAGACCTGTCTGAGGGTCTAAAGTGTCCATCTCTTCAACCTCGCCCTCCTCAGTTCCAAGTTCCTCGCTGTGTTTGGTAAAAGCAGTGTGACTGCTTAATGCCTAAGTAAAAAAAGCACAAAGTAAGAATGAAATAAGAAAAACACCTTCATTGCTACATTTTCCTCAAACTGGAAAGAGTTGTTTACGAGATTCATTCAAAAATTTTCAAAAGAGCCTAAAAAGACCAAGAAACCTCAAGGGGGCTTTAGATATAAACTCTAATAATTTAAATTCTCATACATTAAGTACTTCAAAAACTGGTCTACTCACTACTATAGGAAAAGTCCTAGAGGGCCCAGAACTTACAGATTAGAGGAATAAGGTAGCCCTGCAAGCACAGCTCAACACAGAAAAAGAAGAGAAAGGCTTGCTGGCTCAGGAAAAAGCTCTGCAGCCTACTCATAAGACATTAAGCTCTTTAAGGAAAGAATGCAGCAACCAAAGAGTGAAGCATCCAGAGAAAAGCCAAGGTGCAGAGAAGCCCAGTCTGGCCATGTGTATGTCCAGTGCTGTCTGAGAAGGCAGGGATGGTGTCTGAGAGATGTGCCCATCCCAGTCCCCAGAGAGGACCTCTCTGCAGGGAATGGAGATGGTTCTTCAGGCTTCGGCAAGGTCTGTGTGAGTCACTTCTCCACCAGCCCTTCTTGCCCCATTGCTCAGATTCTAGGTCTACCAGGCAACAGCTTCCCAGAGACCTGGCTCCCAGGAGGGAAGGAGGCTGGGAAGGGACAAGAGTGCTCCTGTCAGTGGAAAGGGAGACTGTCTGGTGTCAGTAATGGGTTGGGAGGAGGAATCATCTTGAGTGACACAATTATGGCTAGCTGGTATGCCCTCTCTAGATGTCTGGACAAAGGTCAATGTCAGGACCTGCCAAGTGAGGGCCAACCTCCAGCCCGAGACCTGCTACCCAGCAAAACCTCTGACCAGTTGGCTTCCCCTAGAGACACAAGATCTACCTATACTCGGCGGGAGGAGGGGATGGGTATATATACACGTAATGGGTGCGGTGCACCCGTGTCCATCTAGGGGATGGACATGCTTGAAGCTCTGACTTGGGTGGGCCAAGGGCAATATATGTAACCTAAACGTTTGTACCCCTGTAATATGCTGAAATAAAATTTAAAAAAAGATCTACCTATACCCATCCTTAGCACTGCCTTGTCAGTGCTATACGTCCACTCTAAACTTTAAAACTTTGACATTCCATTTTAACTCTCCCCCATACCATAATGCCTTTACACATACAGATTTTCAATTCAGTATCTCTTCATTTCCTTTCCGGTAGTTTGCTTACAATTAGTTTCAACTGCTCCCATCTGAGCCATAGTGATTTATGTGACTACTAAATCTACCACTATGTTAAATATGATATCCATGACATAACTGTATAACAGAGGCAGTTCACCTGGGTTTAAATTCTGGCTCTGTCACCTGGGACAAGTTACTTAACTTCTGTGAGCATGAGTTTCCTCACTTGTAAAAGACGGATAATATACCCACCTTGCAAGATCATACTGAGAATCAAACAAATTAATATGCTTAAAGCTCAAAGCACAGTATCTGACACAAAATCAACCTATCAACATATTTTTCCTTTTCTCCACTACCCTTAATACCAGATATTCCTATTTTATATAATATTTATATTCTCAACTTCCTATCACATCTCTTCCTCTATTGGCCACATATAAAGAAATCAAATATTTATTTTCATACTTATTTATAATGTTCCCATGAGCAAAAGCAAAAAACAAAACAAAACGAACCCAGCAGCAAACAGCTAAACATTAGCCAAATGTTATTTTCATTTGAAAATCTTATATACAATAAAATATAAAAGAAACAGTGACCAATTCTGATATCATTAGATTCATCTAGACAGCCTCACCCTTTTGAAATGGTAAACATTCACAGAAGATTTAAAAATACTGTTTCATAATTATTTTCTGGTGTTAAGACCTTTAATTCACCGTTAAATTACACACTCTACAATTTGGTTATTTCTCCTCTGAAAACAGAAGATGAAACTGAACCTTATTTCAGGAAGGAGACAGTTACAGAAGACAGGAAGAAAAAGAAGAGATACAACCTGCTGCATAATGTGGGTGATTGCTCCAGGGGAAGATGCTGGGATGGACTTCACCACCACTGAAGTCTGTGTTGCAGTCTGTGACTGAGCCACATGCTGGAGCAGGGTCCGCTGGGGCTGGGAAGGTTGTTGGGGCTGGGAGCGATGGCTGACTGAAAATAGAGGAGGTGATGATATTTCTCCAGAAATCACCACAGCATCTGTAACCAGTAGTCATTTTAAACAAATGTCTGTGAGCTTGCATCACAGACAGAAAGTGTAGTATTGTGAACTAGGAGGCAGGAGATCAGAGTCTGCCCATCTATGAGCTGTGTGACTCTAGAAAGTCTCTTATCTTCTCTGAGACTCTGTTTCCTCATCTGTAAAATGGGAATAACAGAGCTATTATAAGGATGAGATGAGAAATGTATGAGGAAGCACTGTGAAAACTATTATCACAAAGGAGGAACTTCTCAAAGTTACATCCTCCTGTCAGGCATACTCACTTTCTCCAGTGATTTTTCTCCCATTAAAATAACAAAGCAATAATCAGTTTCTATGATCCCAGATTAATATCTTTAAGGAGAGTAAGGCAATACAAGTTCTTTAATCTCCTGGTCCCAGTTTCATATGCAATACAAATATTGGAAATATTCACTCCTTTATATGAAATAACTGTCTCATAACCTTACAGTTCCTAAAAATGTAAGAAGTCAGGGTGATAATGCAAAATATAAATTAGACCAAGAGTCATACTTGGATTCTGTCCTGCTCTGCCACCAACTAGCCAAGTGAAGTTGAAGAGATCACTTACCCACTATTAACCTCTAAAAACTTAGAAGTTTTGTTTGTTTGTTTTTTAATGAAATAATAAAATCTTGATGTTTCTATCTAGAAGAGGACCAAATGATGTAATGGATTAAAAAGTGGTCCTTAAATTATAAAGTACTAAACAAAATGTGAGGTTAAAAAAAGAACAGAAAAATCTGTTCTGTCATCTCAAACTTAGCTCATCTGACACAAATAGGTTAAGAGTACGGTGTAGGAAACAACCCCACTTCTTATTCTTTTGCTACAAAGGCCCCATGAAGTAACTGAAACTATATATCCTACATAAGAGCCAATTCATCATCTTTTACCAGCCTCAATTTCAACTATTTAAACAGTATAAACATGTGCTACTTCCCAATCTATAGAGCTTTAAAAACACTTATGGTTACTGGGAAACTGATCCTTTGAAGCAGAAACAGATAAAGTCAAACAAACCTGAAAATTACATAAGGAATGTGGGGTTATTAAAACTCTCTCAATAATCCATGATTCTACTGTTCATACACTTTGATCTACAATTTCAAGTAGCACTGGTTTCATGCTTAGAAAATTCATAGTGAGGTGTCCAAGATTAAGATGATCATGATAGAAATCAATGTAAAAATACCATCTATATACTATAAGGATGAACTACAAACTATCCAGTGAAATATAAACTTTATTTTTTTATGACACATTCTAACTACATTCACAAATGTGGTGTTTCTATTGTTGCTATTTATATGTCTACATGTGATAGGAAATTACAGGCAGCATTACCACTATTCTTTTATAAATATGCTACAATACCTTACTGTATTTCACAGTATGCTTTATATGTACATTTTAAATGATATGAGTTAATAAAATCTTCCATATGTGCTCAACTGAAGTGAAAATAAAGAAGTCAAGGTTTATATTAAAACACAACTATTGAAATCATTTACAATATAACTGAGTAGGAGAAAAAACAAGTTATTGTAATATTAAAATTAAGCAAGCAAATGAATAGTTTTTAATGAAAATATCATCAGAAATGGATTACATTTGAAAATAATAAATTTATTATTTATGTTACATAAAATGTTATGCTATATAAAAGATTATATGAAATGTTTCTGTTGCCCATACTAATCTTCATAATTATATTTTTTATTAAGAAATGAAATGGATTTACTAGAAGATCAATTAAAACAATTTAAAAATAATCCTCCTTCAAGATATTATAAATTTCTTCACAGTAATTCCACAGAATTTAGGAAAGTTAAAGAAAACTAACATCCACAACGGATGGATACAGGGGCAGGGCCAGGCAGCTGGTTTTGAAGTCAAAGGAAATGCTCAATATGGCTACAAGCATGGTGGGTGGAGATTGTGGAAGGAGGTCACAGAGTTAACATTTGGAAAATGGCTAAATTGACCTTAACTGGGCCATATAAGTACCATAAAACAGTCATTTATTTTTTTAAACAACTCTTATTTTTCCCAGTGTCAAACTGCTCATTTCTGAGAAAGAATCCCACTATTCTGCAAAAGGAAAATCTCTCTCCCTTTCACTAAGCGGAGCTTACCTTTCCTCTACCAGATCAGAGTAGAGCGCATCCATTTAAGTGGTTTCCCCCAAACAACATCTTTTACCTTCAGTGATACTACAAATGGATGCACACCACTTACCTAGAAGGGGAAAAGCAACCTCTGTCCCCTCATCAGTGCGTTCTGAAAAGGATAAGTAAGGGAAGAAATCACAGGTCTTTTCATCTATTTGCCATTTGATAATCTAGTCTACCCCCAGACATTTAATACTGAGTTCCCCAGAATACTGGCCTCTGCTTTAATTAGCTTTCTGCTAAATATCTCTAAAGAAAGATTCTAGATGGCTTTCTGTATCTTAACTGGGTTTTCCCTTCTGGCTATTTTAACCCATTCGTTTTAATAATATCTCCTAAAGTGATGCCCCCAAAATTCTTTTCCTTTGTGGTATTTACATCCTTCAAATATTTGTAAGTTTATGTTCTCCTTTAATCACTGTTTAAGAAAACTTAAGATAGGAGTTCTCTACTTATAATATTGCCTCATAAGTCATCTTTCCTAACTCCTTAATTATTCACATTACTACTCTCTGAACTATTTCAAATCACTAGGTAATGAAGTGTTCAAAACAGAAAGCAGTGTTCCAGGTGTGGTCTCACCAGAATATGAAAGAAAGAATCTATTATCCTTCCTGCTTTACTTCATATATGCCATCCAAAAATCTCATTAGTACTGCCAGACCACATTTTAAACAAATACCCAATCTGTTTTCCACCAGAACTCCTGAGTATTTATAGGGATTTAAGGTTTTTCACATTTTTTATATTAAAATAAAAGAGTTGGATTTCATACCTTCTTTCCCCGTTGATCCATCTCCCCCCAAAACTAAAAAATCCAGATGCATAAAAATACTTGTTCTTAGATAAAAGACATTTATCCTCTCCTTACAACCGTTGCCCTATATTCACAGATGTTATTTATGGCCAACTTGCAGTTTTACATTACTTGCAAACTTTGTAACATTTTATTTTTTTCCCTAGTCATAAAGATGGGGTAAATCCCAAGGATGATGTAAATTTGCTCTGAAAACAAACAGGAAAAGAGCTAAAAATATAAAGAATATATTCTTCCCCAAACAACCGTCCCATGAAATCCAGAAAGGTAGCTCTCCTACCTTAATACTACGTTTTAATAGGACACCTACCAGTAGTGATGTATTCAGCAACTAGTTCTGACTCTACCACAGCAATTGATGGACTCTCAGGAGAATGTCTCTTTTCCTGGGTCATCTGAATAGGTACTGCCATTTGACTCAAGTCAATAGTGGGTTGTCTTGGTTTAGATTCCAATTTTTCCTTTACTGCATAAAAAAGTCAGGGGAAAAGTTAACTTTTATTACAAACAAGTACCAAAACCAGAGTTGTCCATGGGAGTAATGAACCAGACCTCTGGGGCGCCACACTGGCAGTGACTAAGTAGACAGTGAATCAAAAAGAAAAAGGCAGACTGCTATGTATGGCTGTAGAGGTACAACTTACATAACCATACTCAGCAGCCTAGCAAGAAGGACTCATGTAATCACACTAAAATCCTTCCCCTATTATCTCTAGGCCAAACAAATGGGTGTTTCTCTTGTACACACTCCCTTTAGGGTATTTCCTTTAGCCTTCTTCAAGGTGGTAGTCTTGAGTTCACCAACCTAAAAACAAAGGGTGAATAAGCAGTACACCACATGAGTTGCTCCAGGGCATATCTCCCCTGAATAGCACAACACAGTGACCAGTTTAATAGGAGCTACTAAAAATTCAAAATAATCTCCAAAGAAGTATTACAATGTCTTCAATGACTCTTAAGAATAAAAATTTTCATTGTTAGGAAAAAATGGCTTCTCTGTTTCTGTAAAAATGTCTGATATAAAAGTCTGGAATCAAGAATGGTTTCAATGAATAGATTTACTTTCTAACTTATTATAAATACAAAAATCTATCCATTCAAAATTCCTACTCTATAAGGCATTAATGGAAATTGCTGAGCACATCAAACTCAAGGAACTAAGGAAATGCCTAAGGCCAAAAATAACACCAATAGGACTAACCAAAGACTTACATTAAATGCTAGTAATCTTTGGGTATAGAGAGCGGAAGTTATAATAAACAGTAACCAGTAACTAAGTCCATTGAATGATCATTCCCACCAAGTACATAATGCGACAAAATCAAAACAATCATTTAAACAAAGAAAGTAAAACAAAACAAAATGAATACAAAAGTTACCCCTCAAGTAGAGAGGACATTAAACTGGGAGCCAAAAGATGTGACTCACTCTGCCACTAACCAACTGGACAACCTCTCTTTTTTTTTTTTTTTTTTTGAGACAGAGTCTCACTCTGTTGCCCAGGCTAGAGTGAGTGCCGTGGCGTCAGCCTAGCTCACAGCAACCTCAAACTCCTGGGCTCAAGCAATCCTTCTGCCTCAGCCTCCCGAGTAGCTGGGACTACAGGCTGGACAACCTCTCTTGATCTCAGTTTACTTATCCATAAAATGAAAGGTTTGGATAAGATCATTGCTAAGGTCACTTAAATACTCTAACAATTTCTGACTTATTATAATAGAAAAGTCAGTATAACTTCCACAGGTTTGTTCTAGAGTTCACCAAAGATAATTAATAACTAGAAATACTGATAGGATCTTGTTACATGAGGACAGCTTTGCATGGAAGCTCAAGTGGCTAACCTATGCTATACAAAGAAATAAACTGAAGATAAAGTTAAAATAAATCAAAATGTTAGCAAGGGCCATTAATGGTGTTTTATGACCACAAAACTGCTCCATCAGTATCAAGGAAGATGGCAGGGGCCCTTCAATCTGCCTCTTGCTATTCATGAATACATAACTGGCAACTATACTGCATCTATCTTTGTGCTTAGAAGTGATATCCTCTTTTTTTTTGAGACAGGGTCTCGCCCTGTCACCCAGGCTGGAGTACAGTGGAACAATCATAGCTCACTTCAGCCTTTAACTGCTGGGCTCAAACGATCCTCTCACCTCAGCCTCCTGAGTAGCTGGGACTACAGGCACATACTACCAGGCCTAGCTAATTCTTAAATTTTTTTTAGAGATCTCTTATTTTTAGAGATTTATTTTGTTTTCTTGTTTTTTTAGAGATTTCTTATTTTTTCGGGGTCTCACTATTTGCCCAGGCTGGTCTTGAACTCCTGGCTTAAAGTGATCCTGCTGCCTCAGGCTGGGATTACAGGCAGGAGCCACCGTGCCTATCCAGATCTACTCCTTTCTGGTGGCTAAAAACAATAGGACTGTCCTTTTTAAGCAGGAGACAGAAAGAAGACAGAGCTCTGTCATATTTTTTCTCCTTTCTACAGATAGTCCATCTGTGCTTTAGCACTCCTGTGTACATCTTAATGAACTAACAAGTAAACAGACTGTACCAATGAATATAGACAAGTCCAGAGGGGGGAAATGTGCTCAGATAATAGCAAAAAAAATATAACAGTCTTTTAGCACAACCCGTCTCTAGAGAAAACATGCTTCATTCAATTGTGCATGTGAATTCATACCTGTTGTCTGTTGGAGTTCTAATAGAGCTTTGATTGTTGAAGTAGCTGATTGGGATTCACTGGATACATCCTGATAAATTATGGTGGGGCTAGTCTCCATTGCAATCTCATGTTCTGACCAATCCTGACGCCGGGAAGCAATTACATGAACTACAGGCTGGGAATCTGTTTTATATTAGTTAAAAAAAAAAACAAACCCTATAAACAAAGTTTCTTTTTAAAAAAAACAACTTGTTTATTTTTTTGTTTTATCTTTGTATTTATTGTAAACTTCATGCTTTATCTCCCCAAGAAGACTGTAAGCTCTCAGAGGGCATGTCATTCACTTCAGAATTCACTTATTCATTCATTCATTCATGAATTCTACAAACTGAACACTTTTGTGTCAGAATCTATATTTGGTATAGAAGATATAAAGGATCTCACAGAATAATCAGAGGATGCTCAAGAAGCATAAAGTCTGGTTGGGGAGACGGACATGTAAAAAGACAAATTACAATTCAGTGTGATAACTGCTATATAAATAGATGTGCATTTGTGTAGGCATGTACATGTTTGTGTATAGTAAGAACAAAATGCTGCAGGAGTCTTATTTTCCCCAGTGCACCTGAAATGTGTTCTGTATTGCATTCAGTCAACATATTGGATGGCTGAATTACTGAAAAGAAATCCTGTCCACTGCCAGCAAGATAGATAACCTAGAAGCAACATGATATAATAGGACAAGTGTAACTTTTGGAGTTCAAAGTCTTAGGTTATAACCCTACTATCAATTATTAGTAAGTTGATTCTCTGGGTCTTAATTTCACTATTTCTAAAATGGGAACAATAAAATTACCTCTCTACCTCATAGGATTTCTGAGGATACAATGAAATATGTAAATGAGCTTTATAAACTATGAAGGGTAATAGAAATGCTATTATTGTTATTGTGGCCTGGAAGTTCTCAATTCTAAGACTCTTTGTTAGTTTCACAATAAATTACAGTCCTAATTCAAGGCTTATTATATTCATGCTATACAGGTATACATATAAATACTAAATGTGCATCAAATCAAGCAACAAATTATTTATTGAGTTTTCCACCCATAAAATAAACAGCTTGGACTAAACTATCACTAACTTCCTAAACTCCTTTGTCCAAGACACTGCAAAAGAAATTGTGGAGAATATAAAGGCATGATTCTTACTCCAAAATTTAGATTATAATGGGTGAAACATAAAATAAAGATATATGACTTTATATCTTAGAGTAAATATCAAATCATTAGGACAAACCAGACCAATCTATAGAAAGTAAGAGACTGCTTTGAATTGGATGGTCAGTGAAAGCATCACAGAAGAATAAAAAAATTCAAGTAGCTCCCAAAACAAGAATAATTACAACAGAAGTTCAACCTTCTATGAACCTTATATTTTTGAAAGCCACAAAGCTGTCCAAAAACAGTGGGGCAAGGGAAACAACTCTTCAAACAAAATAGCCTTTCTGAAAAAAACCAAAATCAATATACAATAGATCTAAAAGTTTTAATTACTATTAACAAAACTGTATTCCCTACCCTTGCCCCAAAACACTGGGTAGAATATACACCACACCAGGGTTGAATAATTTCCATTAAACTTCCAAAAAAATACAGAAGACTGAAAGACAGACACTACCCTGTAATACCAAATGTCATGTGAAGCATATAACAGCCTTTCCTTACTCATTATAAGTAGATATGTAGTATTTAAACTTAAGACAACTATAATATTAGGAAATCATTTCTTTTCTATAACTTAAGCTCTCAAACTTAAATTATCATGATGATATAGGCAAAGAATGACTTTGCAACCCAACTCTATGAAACACACTGAAAATCCAGAAGGCAGGGATTGTGTTTGCAGAGATAAGGTAGAAAGAGGTAGGAGACGGGAAATAAGTTTCACCTATCAGAGACCATCATCCCAAACACCACCCCATGGGGACTAGGGAGATTGCTCTGTCTCTGTCTGTCTATACTCAGAAAGAACAACTGACCATCATAAATTATCACTGCAGCAACCCCAACTGTGACACAAGATGAGGGTGTAAACCTAGGTGAAAACCATTCCTGGAACGATTCTCCTCTCTACTTCTGGCTATGCTTTGATAAATCAGTAGATTTATCAAGTAGATCAGTAGATCTATCAGTAGATCTATCAAGTTTGATGCTAGGGTCAAAGAGTGCAATGACTAGGACCACCAGGAGCCTGATCTCACCAGTACCATCTGCTTATGCAGAGTACATCCATCTAGACTTCCCTACCTCTTTTGAGGATGGCAGCCTGCTGTTTTTCCCCACAGGTCATTTAACAAATATTTATTGGATATCTACTACATGTGAGATACTAGAGACACACTTTCATATTATATTCAAAGGCAGACTCAGGCATCTCTGTTGAAGAATATCTCCTATGTCTTTATTATAAATGGCCTATATTACACTTCCATAGATTCTTAAGACTTCTCAGTTAGAAGGAACCTTAAGGTTTGCTTAATGCTATCATCAATCCTATACTAAAATCTTTACAACAACATCTCCACCAGTCTGGGAACCGGAACTCCAGCACCAGAGAACTCACTAGTTTCTAAGGCAGTTCCCTCACACTTCTGCACCATCATGACAATTAGGAAGTTTTCTTATATTGAGTAGAAACAGATCTTGCTGTGACTTCTACCCAATGGTTCTAGTGTCTGTACATGTATCCATAAAGACCAATTCTTTTCCCTCTTCTATAACATAGTCCTTGATATACTGACAACTGCAGCTCCCATGTCCCCCCAACCCAACTCAGCCCCATCTGCTCTTCTCCATGATAAATATCCTGTCTTCACCAACCACTCCTCATACAAAATGATTCCCAGATACCCTACCCACCTAAACCATCTCTTCTAAAGTAACCTAAGACATCTATATCCTTTCTATGATGTAATATGTACCTTCCCTCTGAAGCACAGTCATAAAGCTCAAGGCCTTTACAGTGTTTAATTGCCTAGACAGCATAGCCCAAGATGTTCTAGAAAAGATTATTTCCTCAGATGTTCCTAAAAAAAAGAAGGGTTCCATGGTCAAAAAATTTGGGCAACAATTACATTTTATATTCCACTCTTCATCTTTTACAATACAGATTAGCACCTAATGGCTCTGAAAGTTCTGCAGTAAGTATGTTTTGCTAAACTTGAATTTAATGCCCACCCTCACCTGAATTACTGAGATCATGAAGCTTCAGGAAAAATCATCCTAGAAACTGAGTTGTGACCTTTGCAAAGCAATGTCTTTACAAGATACATTTTTGCATTTGCCTCATGCCTTATTACATTTGTAAATCTCTGCTCTTGGTTTTGTCAACTTGTTCTCTTCCACTTTACTTAATATATATAATCTTAATTTAATCCACCTTAAAATCTTGTAGAAATAAAGCAGAATATAAATAAAGAGATCTTTAATATTTATTTTAAAAAAATCAGGAACCAAATAACGCTAACCCATTCCCAAGTGAGAAATGGAAAAAAGGAAGACCTGTTTAGGATGGAAAGCACAGGAGCAATGGAAGACATATGGCCCAATCATCATTAAGTGATCTAGGCAAGTATTACCTTGATCCATCAGGCTTGGTCACCTAGCTACCTATCAATATCTAAGCAATAGTCTAGATATACCACTTGAAAGGCCCACCTACAAGGTTGAGGGGAACCCCAGAAAGGAAACAACATTTTGGACTCAGGCAACAAAAATGTGTCAATAAGGCTAAAGCTTAACCCTATGCCACAGTTATTATGGCTGCTGTTCAGCTGTTTGTTCACTCAGTGAAAATTTTACTGAGTACCTACTCTCATTGCTAACTAATCTCTTTGCTAAATACTGGATATATAAAGATGAATATGATCTCTGCCCTTGAGAACTAGTAGTCTAGTGGAGATGAAAATAATTATAATAAGCAAACAAAAAGTACAAAATAAAATGGTTGATGTTAAAATAGCTGATAGTACAAGGCACTATTGAAAGTATAATGTAAAAGGAGTGATGAATTCTCCAAGGGTGATCAAGGAAAGTCTCGGAATAGGGTAATGATGAAGGCCTCTATTCTAGCCTATGAGAAGACAGATGAGGAAAAAAACATGGGGCCTAAACTTCTCCTCCTCGAGAAGTTTAGAAACCACAAGTGGAATCAAGACATTCCCTAAGTAACTATACAAGGAGATGGGGTAGGGCAAACAGATTATAAAAACTGGCTTTATAGTCAACTATGTCTATTCTGAATTGTGAAATTTTCTGTGTTACAGAATATTTAAACAGAAGTAATACACAATGAAAGATATACAATAAAAAAAATTGATGAAGCAAACTTTTGTTCCATTCATAGACTGAAAGTTGAAGATTCAACTAATGAAATGCCATGCTTGGGAAGTACTGATTGGCTTACAGCTCCCTTAGGAAAAAACTACCGATTTCAAAGGACAACCTGAGATTATGTACATAGACTTCTACTGTTCATGTCCCCTTTCCAGTAACAACTCATAAGCTAAACACTTTACCTGTCTTCCATGAAAATATTTCTTGAGGGTAAAAAAAAAGCCAGCATTACTCAAGGAACTGTAGGCTTAATAAAAGAAGGAAAAGCAGCTAATCAGTTGACCTATGAATGGAATCTGTAAATACCTAATCAGTAAGTCCAAAAGAAATGAGTGGAAAATAAGTATCACTCAAGTGTAACTACCACATAAATTGATTCATAATCAATATAGAATAATACAGTGAATCTTAGCAAATGGATTCAGAAAATATTACTATCATTGATAATATGCTGAAGGAAACCATCCATTTTCTAAAATGAGCGCCATACTGTTTGTTAAAAATCAATATTTCCATTTATTTTTAATTGATGAGTTTTCAAAGAACATTTCAAATGCTACCTCCCATTCAGGAAGCTTTCTCATCTTCTCAGCACTAGAGTGTGAACTTTCAGCCTTTGGCAATTTTTTGTTTGCTTCTAATAAAATTCTTATACTGGAGTATATGTGTATTTTTTTTTTTTTAATTTCCTAGTCTAGATTTTAAGCTTCTGGAGGGCAAGAACTATATTTTACTCTACCTCTATAGGGTATAGCACAATGCTCAGTATGTAGTATAAACTGATAAATCATTGTCAAATTGAATTAATGGACTAATCAGCAATATGAATGAAGAAAAAATAACCTGGAAAGAGTCCGTCAAGGAGTTAAAATAATAAAGTGTTTACACAAAATGAAGACTGTGTATTAGAAAAGTGAAAGTGTTAAGAGAGCACTCCAGCAAGAATAACAGGGAGACAGGAGGCAGAATGGAGACAGTGAGGAAAGAACAGGGGAAGATAAACAGCTTTGCTTAATGCATCAGAGTGCATAAGTATAGACATAAACATACCACCTGACAATATGGACAGTTAAGATAACTGAGAGATGAGAGTACTAGATTTGTACATCTCAAAGCTAATGATTATGAGTTTATTTCAAGAGACTCCCAAGAAGAAAAATAAAATTAAAACATCACTGAGACAAAGAACTTTCCTGCTATAAAATCTAGTTTCATAGTTCCTTCCTTATAATTAGGACAACCATACAATTATCATCTGTAATACTTCTGACAGTGAAAGGGAACACTATTACTAATTATTCCAGAACAATAGACATAAACTATGACTTGTTCCATGCAAACTGGAATGTACAGTCACCCTACTTACAACTCATTTAATAGTCTATCTCTGGCCATGTTGATCCTTTCTCAAGGTTTGTCAACAACCATTTCAAAAGGTATATTCACTTTCTTGCATACTTCTTTCCCTACTTACCCAAAGCAAATAGGAAGACTATGAAAATTATCCTCTGGGAATCATAGTTCTATCCAGTTTAACATTACCTACCTGACAAAATCATCATCTAAAGTTTACTAATTATTTGATGAACATATGTCATGCAGGAAAGAATAGTAAGCTTTACCAAAAATAAAATGTCAGCTCACTGATTAAACATTAAACAAAACAAAATAAAACTAAAAGAACTGACAAATCAAAGCATACACGTTTGTTGTGAAATCCCTAAAAGCAACTTCTATTTTAGAACTAGGGCACTGTGTCAGCAGTAGTTACATAAATCAGAAGTAAAATAGATCTTACCTTGGGAACTCTGGGAGGACTCTGTAGAAGAGGAACTACTATCTGTATAACTTTGTGGTTCTTCTTTTCCTTCCTGAATAGATGAATTACCAGCTTCTGCTACCCTGGATGCTTGCTGTAATGTTTCTGTTACTAGCTGTCTTGTTTGTTCACTAACAACCGTGGCTTGAAATGTCACTGGTTTGGGTTTAATAAGAACCTAGAAGAAAACCAAAATTATATCCAGGTAAAATTTTATAGCACAATTTAAAATGCTAAACTTCTAGGTCACAAAATATTTTTCTGGATCAGAAAACAGTATTCTGTATATTTATTATGCTTTGGGCACAGTATTATTCATCAAAGACTAAATCAATCTACAGACAAATTACAGTTAAGCCACAGACAAAATTTTAAGTGGTACATGCCAGAATGCAACAGCCATAATTCTGACAATAGCCTTTGTGCTTGTTTTTGCTGGCCTATAATGACTTCAGAAGTCATTTTACAACCTGTTAACTGTATAGAATGATAGCCAAAAGCTGAGGATGACAGAACAAAAAGACACAAGAGCCTAGATTCCCAATGGAATTTCTAAGCTGAAATTATCAGTCCAGAACTTTTCCTCTGAACTTTATTAATATAATAAAAATAAAGCCCTAATCTGTTTAAGCCAGTGTTCTTCAAGTTCCTTTTCATTAGGAACCAAATGAAATTCTTAACTGACACTTGCATAAAGTAAACTTGCTTGGAACCTAAGTAATCTTTGAAGAAACCCCCAGAGGAACACTGATTTAGACCTGCGGTCCCCAATCCCCAGGGCCATGGACCAGTACTGGTCTGTGGCCTGTTAGGAACTGGGCCACACAGCAGGAGGTGAGCAGCAGGCAAGTGAAGCTTCATCTGCATTTACAGCTGCTCCCCATCGCTCGCATCACCACATGTGCTCCACCTCCTGTCAGATCAGTCACTGTCTCCCATCACCCCCAGATGGGACCATCTAGTTGCAGGAAAATAAGTTCAGGGCTCCCACTGATTCTGCATTATGGTAAGTTGTATAATTATTTTATTATATATTACAATGTAATAATGATAGAAATAAAGTACACAATAAATGTAATGCACTTGAATCATCCCCAAATCATCCCCCACCCCCACCCCTGGTCCGTGGAAAAATTGTCTTCCATGAAACCAATCCCTGGTGCCAAAAAGGTTGTGGACTGCTGATTTACACAACTATTAGAAGGAACATGGAATATGTGGTGGATCAACTACTTTTGCGAAAGTCAAAATCACAAACACTGAAACAAGTGAAATGGGAGAAAATTTCCAAACTGGACCTTTCCACTTAAAAATCTAAACTCTAGGAGTTAACTTCAATTGAATAAAAATGTTAACTCACCACAATTATTTTTATTTCTATATATATATAAGATCCTAAACTTTTCTGGACTCTATTAAATCACCCATTTCCAACAGTTCAAGAATCAAAAAACGATTACACCAGCTTAGATGATGGAGCAAATGAATTTGTTACAGTTGAACTCAATAGGCAATTTGAACTTGTCACAAAACTTATGTTTTAGATATGTAAACTATTTGGCTACAATTCTGAAGGAACAGATTCTGAAAGCAAATTATTAGTTTATAGGTAAATTAACACCTTTTATAAAACTTCTAGGATAGTGTTTGTCAACTAAAGCTGATACTGCTTCCTTTGACATTCTCAGGAAAACAGTTAAAGCACCTACAAAATAATTACTAGCCTAGCAATATATGATTAAATACCGAGCCTCATATTCCTAGACAAATATTCAGAAGAGTTCCCTTATCTTCTATTGGTTGAAAAATGAACACATCTCTAGCTTTTCCATTATATAGCGTTCAAGTAAAGTAAATTTTATAAGCAAATAAAATGCTTTTGAAGGCTATATTAACTTATGAAAAGTAAATATTTTTTGAGAGATTATGAATAACTACTATCCTCCCTCAATTAACCACCCCTCAAATAACAATATACATCTTCAAAAAATTTTATTCCAAAGGGATTCTTTCCCACAATCTTTGCTCATAGAATGACACAAATACTTAAGACATTTTTAAAAAGTACTGTCAAAACACAAGTTTTGACAATAGAAGAGTAATTATACACATTCAGTCATAACTTTTAATAATCTGATATTTTTAAAGAATGTTGATCTTTCCCTTCAAATTTCTACCTGGAAATTTTAGGAATTTAAAATATATAAGAGCCCAGAAAAATCACCATATCTTACAGCATACCTGGGTTTTACCTTGCTGCCCATAAACAATTTTTGTTGGGATGATTTTAGCTGCTGGTTGAACTGTGGAACCTATTGCTTTTGGTTGAGTTACAATCATTTTGGTGATGGGTCTTGTAGCAGTGATGATAGCTGGCTTTGCTCCTGTTGGCACCGTCTGAATAGTCTTTTCTCCCTAAATTGAAGTCAATGATTATATAAGAGATTTGTATGCATTTAAATGATAAAAATTGTCCTCACTGAAAAATCAGAGAAAGGTTTTACCAGGATGATAGGAAAAGAACTGGAGATTATATAACAAATTATGGTGTATCTTGGTGATCTAAAATCTTACTCTTGAAATTATCTTAATAAAAGTCATCTGACCAACTTTCCATCTAAAGAAAGAATTTTTCCTGATGAGTGACTTTTTAAAAATTACCTCATGTAACAATATTTATTATACTATCACATTCATAGAATACATATATTAAAATAGAGTCAGAAAACTCCAGAAGAATATACAGTAATCTGTTAAAAATGCTTATCTCTAACAGTTGGGATTATAGGTCTCACCTTCCACATTTATCTTTATTTTCTAATTTATCTTAAATGAATATTTATGTAATTAAAAAATTACTATGCAATATACCAGTAGCTAAATATACACACACAAACTCCCTTAGTCCCACATATTATAAGGATATATATATAGAATATCTATGTGAAAAAGTATGGGCAAGAGTTAAAATCAGCACAGATTTTAACATCCTTTCTAAGGTTATATGGAAAAAAAGGAAGTAAAAACTCGAGGTGCTTCCCATGTTTTACTATTAGTACATTACTAATATCACTTTAGTCTATCAACTAGATAGCTTAAGCCCATTAACTTTTCACCATTTTCTGCACTTTCACCACTTTATTCATCAGTATCATTTTCTGGTCATTCATGGACTTGACATCTTTTTACTTGAACTTAACAAAATTAAATTCAAATACAGTGATTTTACTAAATTATGAAAATTTTAAAAATTAAAATGGAAATGAAAGGATCTGAGAATTTTTACTTCATCAGTTTTTCTTAATTTTTAGCTATCATCATCTAAAGGTGTGGCCATCTAAACTTAGCAGCAGGTAAAAAAAAAAGCACCCAGGTGAGCTGGCTAAAAAGTAATCACTGTGAATTTAGAGCTAAACATGATTATAAAAATCGTAAGTTTAACTAACTATCTGCTGTAATTATTTAGGGAAACTTGAAATGTCAGCCAATTGTGTTATTACTTACTTTGACACATACATACTGTTCACAGCAGCATCTCTGGAAGGAGCTCTAGTTCATTTGCCAAGAGCCACTAGTTTGCAAGTAAGCATGCCTATTTATTAAATAGTTCGATAGGCCCTGCCCAAGTATGATGACCCATTCAAAGCAGCCAAACAAAACCACTAGCAGGCTGTGTTTTGAAAAAGCTCTTCTGATGTGTGTTGTGGACATGCACAGGTAAACAAGTGATAAATACAGTTGCACATGCCTGTGTGGTGAAGAAGATGGTCTTACATGACGATCTGCTTGTTTTACTAGCATTGCCTGTATCAAATTGTTGCTATCAGATATACCTAGCAGCTACGATTCACATGTGACTCTTAGATCTTTCTGACCATAAGGGTCTAGAGTACAGGGCATCCCCTCTTATACATCAAGTTATATGAAATTACAAACCACATTATAAAGAGTTCTGAAAATCTTTTTTTTTTTTTGAGACAGAGTCTCACTCTTTTGCCCGGGCTAGAGTACCGTGACATCAGCCTAGCTCACAGCAACCTCAAACTCCTGGGCTCAAGTAATCCTTCTGCCTCAGCCTCCCGAGTAGCTGAGACTACAGGCATGCGCCACCATGCTCTGCTAATTTTTTCTATATTTTCGTTGGCCAATTAATTTCTTTCTATTTTTAGTAGAGATGGGGTCTCGCTCTTGCTCAGGCTGGTCTCGAACACCTGAGCTCAAAAGATCCTCCCACGTCGGCCTTCCAGAGTGCTAGGATTACAGGCATGAGCCACCATGCCCGGCCTGAAAATCTTAATTCTAATCTTGGCTTTTCTGTTGGCTTACTATGTAAATTTAGGCTAAGAATAATCTATTTTTCCAAAACGTTGAAAAATCTAATGCTGGATTCCTACCAACATTATAAAGACAGTGATGCATAAGAAGCCTTTATGAGATCTACTTAAATGAAGTATAGCATTCCATTTTCTTTTGGTATTTTTTGAGACAAGGTCTCACTCTGTTGCTGGGCTAGAGTACTGTAGCCTAATCATAGCTCATTGCAACCTCGAACTCCTGGGCTCAAGAAATCCTCCTGCCTCAGCCACCTGAGTAGCTGGGACTACAGGCACGCACCACCACACCTGGTTAATTTTTCTATTTTTTTGTAGAGATGGGGTCTTGCTATGCTGCCCAGGCTGGTCTTTGAACTCCTGGCCTCAAGTGATCCTCCGCCTTGGCCTCCCAAAGTGCTAGGATTATCTGTGTGAGCCACTGTGCCTGTCTGTGATCTACTTAAATGAAACATAGCATTTCATTTCAAGTGGTGTCGGGCAAGCCTAAACAGTTAAGTACCAAGAATAATAACAACAGGAAGAAAATCAATGGCTGAGGACTTCCTATGTACCAGGCATTGTTCTAAGCACTTTCAAAACAGCCACCAGTTACTGAATAACCTCACTAATAAATATCATCATCCCCACTGTACAAACGAGAAAAATTAAGAATGAGAGAAGTTGAATAAGTCATTCAAGGTCAAACAACTACAATACTGAAAGATGAAGCCCAGGTTTGTATCTACAAACCTCTTAACAATTGCCTTTGGAAGTATAGATGAATCCATTATTTATTTGATTTTTTTTTTTTTACTAGCTCAAAGAGGTAAAAATGAAAAAAACATAAAAGTAACAAATCTCCATCAATTATGCAGTCTTAATCCCAAATATTTCTCTTTGCCCAGTCTAGGCCAAATACTAGGCCAATATCTATTTACCATAAGCAGGAATAAAACTCTGCTCCAACAGAAGTCCTCCTACAAGTTTAGCAAGTGGAATTCTCTATCTGGACCAAGCTAAGCACTAAATCATGGTCATAAGCAACCTAGCTATGAGCAAGTATGAGTATCATATTTTAGAAATTACTGTGAAAAATGGCATCAGTTGGTGGTGCTTTAACAGTTATTATATCACAGTAGTGGTAAATCAAGCCATTCGGGCCATTGTGGGGTTTTGAAGTCCTAATGCAAATATTTGTATAGCTGGTCTTTAAAATCCTCAGTGGATTGCTGAGTCTGCAGTTCAAGCTCTTACTTACTCCAGCATTTAGCAATGTTGTGACAACGTTTTTGCCCGGGAGGCCTTGAATGGTCGTTCCTTTTCCTGTAGTCTTTTGCACAACAATCACATTGGGCTTGGAAGTCATTGGGATGGTAGTAATTTTGGTAGTCGTTCCTTAGAGAAGGGGGAAGAAAAGGAGGCCTGAGTTAAGGACTAGTGATATTTGGTTATTTCTATTTAGGTTGTACACAATTAATACATGTAGTCAATGTCATCCCTAGATGACGTGAAAGCTGTCATGAGGAAGAAAATGAAGGCTTGAAATAGTAAGTTATAAGTCATCCCAGCATGAGATATTATTAAGAATTGACTCTTTTTTTTTTTTTTTTTTTTAGAGACGGGGTCTCGCTCTTGGTCAGGCTGGTTTCGAACTCCTGACCTTGAGCTATCCACCCGCCTCGGCCTCCCAGAGTGCTAGGATTACAGGCGTGAGAAGAATTGACTCTTAAAGCAGTCATCTTTTTAGAATCTGAGGAGCTACATACCAAACTCAGAATCTAAAAACATCACTATCAGTGTCCACATCAATATTCCTTTTCTAACTAAATTAAAAATCAAATCTCTATTTGATATGTATTTGCTCCAAACTCATTATTATCTGTATGACTAGTGTGGTAAGAAAACTCTTCAAAAAAGAACGTAAGAGGTAAATATTTATCAAAATTCATACCACGCTAGACTCTAGAGAAAACTTATGAAAAGAAATAAGCCATGTATTTTTGTGTGAATAAAAAAGACAAAGTAAACACTGATACACAGACCAAGTCACAGATTCACTGTGTGTTTCTATAATCTGCAGCACTCTGGAGAGTATAGGGGTAAAACTCATTTATATTTTCAAGCATTAAGATCTATCCAATCAGGCATCCTTAGATCTGTATCTACTGATTCAGACATAATATTACCTGTTCTCTCCCCTACATCCTTCCATAATCTGCTTCTCCTCTCCCTATCAAATCTACCACCTAAAAGATTTATGCTCCATATTTTCCTAATTGTCGAGGTTGGAAATCCTGGTGCAAATCTTTAATTCATTCCTGTTTTAACTCCTGTGGTCCCCAACAAAATGAAAGCCCCTGAAGCTCCACACTGTATCTTTGTCATGTCAATGATTCCTTGGTGCTTAGCTCAGTGGATGGCAATTATTCAATAACAGTTGTTCAAGTTTTTCAATGGGTATGTGAATGAACTCAATTTGTCACCAACATACATCCTCTTTCAAAATGTTATCAATGACCCAACTCAAAAGCTTCATCTACTTTCCCACACTGTATCCCTATTTCAAGTTTCTCCATCATGCAAATAGCTCTGGTGCTCCTTGTCATATCAAATAGCCTAAAATAAACTAACTCTCCTAAGCCAAGAACTTGGAACATGTCAAATGGGTTTAAAATCTCCCTAATCCCTGTATCCCTAGCTCCAGCTTCCCCTCTACTGTTTCAAAATCCTACAAAATCTGGCCCTTAATCTAACAATTCAACCTAATTAGTTTCTACTCCACAATATACACCATAAACTCTAGTCCAGGGGTCCTCAAACTTTTTAAACAGTGGGCCAGTTCACTGTCCCTCAGACCGCTAGAGGGCCGTTGGAGAGTGTGGCGCACATTCCACACATGCGCACTGTGGGCCCGGGACGAGTTGGCTGCTAAGCAAGACAGGCAGCAGCGGCAAAAACATCCGGTGGGCCGCATGTGGCCCGTGGGCTGTAGTTTGAGGACGCCTGCTCTAGTCTAACAAATAACTTCATTATGGCTTCTCATCATATCTACCATACAAAGCCCAAACTCCTCTGCCTAGCTTTCCAGGTTTTGTCAGACTTTAATTTTTAGGATTATCCAACATACATCTCTTCTTCAGTATTATGGTTTCCATATTGGTCTTGAGTATACCAGTCCCAATGCTACCTTTGCTCCTATAATTTCCTGTGCTTATGAAAAAGGCATGCCATATTCTTCTTCTACAGGCTTGCAAATCATTTATCAACGACTAAACACAGAATAGGTACTCAATAAAAACATGACTAATACATTCTCAAAAAGAAAAATTAAGCAAAATTGTATTATTTTCCACTGGATAATCTTAACAATCCTTACTAGAGTTTTAGAAATAAAACTATACTAAGAATAAGAATATTCTGTTATATGTTAATTTGGGCAATATTATTATAAAAATATCTTTATAATATATACTTGCTGTTATCCAATGTCTCATCAGTCCAAGGTAACACACTCCGAAGTTACATTAAAAAGCACTTTTATCTATGAACTAGCTTTGCAACTGTTTTTTCCTTTATCTGTAGTCTCTGAATAGTGAGCTGTAAGAACCACAATAACCAAGCTGCCCATTGTTCATTTATACCAACTATAATTCTTAACTCCAAACCTTCGTAGGTGATTGACTGTGTAGAGATCTTTTGACACTGTAGCCTCATCAAATATTTGATTAATAAAAAGTGGTTTTAGAAAGTAAGCATTAAAAACTACCTCAACGAAATGTAAACCATGCTTTTAACTCTACACCAAAGTACAAAGACCACTTTTTGACAAAACTTGCTTAACAAGTGAATTATATTTATATCAACTAAACTATCTAATCCCTTCCACAATGAAGGGTTGTAAATTTATGAGATAGTTGCAAAACAAGTCCATAAGCTTAAGAAAATGGGATATAGGAGAATGTTAGAAAATAGAAGAAAAAGGAATAACACAAGGAAAAGCAAGTCTAACATTATATCACAATAAAATACAATTTATGACTGGAATTATCAATTATGAATGCCTGAAATTCCAGAGAGCATGTTTCTGTATCTCAGGGGATACCTATGTTATTTTGAAGAAAGAAGTATTACTCATTACAAAAAAAAGTCATCTTCTACGCTTTCATAGTAGTTGGTCTATAATTCTAATGTTACAACAGAATTATACAAGTTCATTTGTTTAGCATTCTTCAGGACAGAGAATAAAACTCATGTACAACCCTACATATCACAGCACCTACCACAGTATCTAGCTCATAGCAAATCAAAGAATCCACCTATATAGTCTTTACTTATAAAAGTCAAGACACAATGGGTACAAATAACTATGAATCCCATTTGGTTCACAATGGGCTATAATACTGATACATTCCAGGGATTCTTATTTTTAAAAAAGATGAGGGTGAAAGTTTGGACATTAGGTAGGCTTACAGAAGAACACAAATTTATTGGCTCAGATTTTACTATTCACAGATTCTTAAATCACCTGATAATTTTGATCTCTTGTGTAATGTTTTATGTTGCTTTGCTCAAAGAATGAATAAATGAAAAAGTATCCTTGTCTGGACACAGAGAATTAAAATAAAGTCCTGCCATTGTCATGGCGGTCATAAGGCTTTCAGAGTCAAGATAATGAGATCACTTCTGAAGAATCCAATCTTCTGCTAAAATGGGTATGATTCTTCAATCAACTCTCAACAAAGCTCACAACAAAACCTATAAATCTGATAACCTCATACATACACATATAAATAAATATTTGACTCTGTTAAAATGTGAGTTAACTATAAAGATAATCATGGCTTGCACTTAACTGCTTATTCTACTAAAAAGAAAAATTTGACCTTTCTAGAAAGTACTTTGGAAGCATTAACTTGCCTTCTAGGATATTATACAGAGGATTAAGAACTTTACTAAATAATTTATGTATAATAATGTTCATCACATGCTTATTTATAATGACAAAAAGAAAAACCACACATTAAAAAAACCCTATAAGCAACTTAAAACATTCAACAATGAGAAAATGGTTAAAGAATGGTACCTCATATGAGAGAATATTATGTAACCATTGGAAAAGATGTCAAAATACATTTATTAGCATGAAAAAAAATCAATATTACTATATGAAAAAAGGACAAAAACTAATTATATTAAATCCCGATTTAATTTTTGAAATATACATATATACACAAAAACACATTTATACAAGTGAATAGAAAAAAATGAAAAGAAATATACCTAAATTTTAATGCATTACTATAGATGGTAAAAATCATAGGTTTTAAATTTTCCTTATACCTTTCTGTATTTTCCAAATTCCCCCAAGATATTGGGGAAAGCTTTTTTTTCTTTAAGTCTTCTATTCTCACAGAAAGATGTTTGAGTATATTTTAAGAAAAGTATTTTTTTTGTTGTTTGGAGGAGAGGGGACTCTAGAATCCAGCATCTGTTCACAGATGAAGGTAGAAAACCATGTAAATTCATTCAACCAGGCTTATCAGTTTACTATAAATAGACAATAGGGATTAAAAAACTATTATACTATTAAACTAACCTATAATTCCAATATCATGGACCAACAAGAATATAAAATAAGAAAACTGTCTTTATAAAGAGAATAGTGATGTAATATAAAGATCAGTTTACAGCGAGCAGGAAGAAGAGAAGTTATTCAGAGTAAAAGTGTCAAACAATGAAGCAGAGGTAGAGACAAAATGAGCTTCATGAATGAATAAAGTTGTTTCAACTGCATGCCAAGTATATCTCATAGTGCTGGAGAAGTTTAAGAACTCTTCTTATGTATACCTATACACTTGAAATAGCAACTAACCATGAATGATTTTATAACTAAATACAAAGGTGGATAATATGTATATTTATATAGGATATATATCTCAGATTCCATCTCTGCTTATAGGAAAATGTGCTTTTGTATTGCTTTGACCAGGTACAAAGTAACTATATTATGAATAAGGTCTGAAAACAGAAGCTTCATATCTAAACATTCCCTCAAGCTATATGGTACTATAAATTCATATATATGTAAACAAAGAAAAATCCTGAAGGTCATAAAAAGCTACCTACCAATAAAAAACATGATCACTTTTTGACAAATGTTTAATTAAGTGCTTTATTCTAAAGATACTGTCAAGTAATGAATTATAATTTAAGATTTAACTGTGTTATTTAAAATATTCTCTTAAAAGCCAGAGTATGATGATTCTTTCCCTACTGGTTTCACCCTCCTCAGTCTGGCAAACATTAGATTTTCTCACTTACACTTAAAAGTAGAGCCAAAATTAACAGCTTTAAATATAGTGCTTTATGCCAATACCATGCCCAGCTTTGGTTTTTTTTTTTTTACTCCCTGAGTTATCATCAACATCAAATTACTGCCAGGAATTTCAAACCCTTGACTTTAAAATGTTAGAACAACTCACCTGGGGCATATGACTAGTCTACAAAAATAGTAGACAGTTAAAGTCCATAAGGCTTGCTTAATCAGAGTTTATTTACATCATTATAATTAAAAAATAATAATCAATGAAAACGGATGCCATGTTAGGGTCCACAACCCAAATACTGCAGGGATTAATGAGCCAATAAAACCCAGGTATGGTTCCAATATACCAATAAACAGGCAGATGGTTAGCCTTCACTATCTGAATATTTTCAAAGCAAGCAAACAGTTAACATAAATGGTGAAAAGCAAATAAAGATATTCAAGTATTTTTATTTTTAATAAGCTAAAGTGACATCAGTAATTGAAATTAAGAGATACGTTCCTCAAACATATTTAGATAAACAAATACTACTTCTTCCACTATCTAGCTTGTATGGCCTTGGACAGGTCAATTTGATCTCTCTAAACTCAAATCTGTCTTCATTTGTAGATTTGGCACAATACCAACCACCTCAGAGTTGTTATGGGGTCTGAATGGATTGATAAATGAGAGAATACTTTGCAAATGAAAAATCTCTATGCAAATATAAACCATAATCTTTCCATTCTGATTAAAAGCAACAAACTGGTAGTTCTGTTTTAGAACTATCAAAGTTTGATATGTGAATGTTAAAACTAAATACTATAATTAATCACTAAATATAAGGACTAAAAACAAAGCTTTCGGTTTCTAAGAAGAAAACTGAGATCAAACAGAATCCTTCAATAGTGAAATATGTTTTTTTCCTCTCACTGAAGGCCATCTATACCATTAATATATTTCAGATATACCTACCAGACACTATATTACTGCTAATTATCTTGCCCCCCAAGGTAGCTAATGATTTGGGTACTACTGTAATGATGCTACCACTGGTAGTTTTCACATAGGTTGCAGCTCCAGGGGTTGCAGCCATCCGACCTATGGATGGGCTCACTGTTGGCCGGGTATAGGTTGCTTGTGTGCCTATAAAAAGGGAAAAGCCAAAAGAAAAACTTGTCATTACTTATAGAAGAATAATAATTTATACAGTTTAAGTATAATTTAATACAATCTACGTTGCTTTAACTTGAAAATGGAATTTCAAGGTGTCAAGACAGTAATTTATATTTTTACAGCCAGTTTTCAACGCACATAGCAAGTACTACAGCCAAGTCAATTTAAATTAATTTTACACATAAAATTTTGTGATGTGTTGCATCAAATTACTAACCCAAGAAAAAGTAGAGCTAACTCTATTCCCTTCTTCCACTACCCTTCTTCCACTAGTTTTATGCCAAAAGAAACTTAAATTTAATCATCTTTCCTGCCAGAGCATTTTAGATATTTGTTATAGATTTAAAGGTCTCTGCATCTGTTTTATGATGTCTCAGTGCCAAACCCAATGTCGCATTCAGCAAATAAGGCAGTATTGTTTGCTTAAAATTTTACAAACTTTTACTGTTTTGTACTTTGCTACCCTCTAAATATATTTCCATCTTTTAAAGCGTTATTCCATCATTTTAGTAGAGATTAAAGTTGAAGCTGCCAAGAGTTGCCAGGAATATTTCTCTTTAGCCTAAAATGTTCTCTATTTACATATTTCCTCAACTTTAACTGACCTGCTTAAGGATATTTTTCTTCATGTCTCTCAAAAGATTTTACACCTTTTCCCACTATTTCTAAGACTTTTCTCTTTTCTCAAACAGGAATTAAAAACTAACTAGAAGAGTCTGTTGTTGTTTCTTATAAATCCAGTAACTCAGAAAGACTATCCTAAACTGGGAATTAATAGCCTTGGGGAGAATGAAAAAAATGCCTAAGATAACACCTTCTTCTAATGAAAATAATTTTTTCATAATTAGATTCAGAGGCCACTGTGATAGGCACTTTCAACAACCCCTCCCCAAATGCTTTTATCAAGTTATTTATCATTTAAAAATACAGCCACTATTTTTAAAACAGAGGAGGAAAAGACCATTAAGTAGAATTAGTTTAAATTGGTTACAAGGATATATCTGGTCAGAAAATCTAGTGCAAAGTAAATAGCTACATGGATTCATAGTTTGAATCTGCCAAATTATAACTGAAAAAAATTTCTTATTAAGCTTTTGTCTTAAAACCACTTATTCTAATATAGACTCAAAAACATAGACATATTACTTTCTACTATCTTTATATATACATGAGGAATCATATATCCATAACACTATTGTCTGTGCCAAATGGAGAAATGATTGGGGGAAACACTATAAATTTAATACAATAGTAACAGTGTTTAAAAGCACATGCTTCACATACAGAAAGTAGTATAATAGTTGCTAGGGGATAGGGGAAGTGGGGGAATGAAGAGTTATTGTTTAATGGGTACAGAGTTTCAGTTTGGGTAAATGAGAAAGTTCTGGATGATACTGATGGTTGTGCAACAATGTGAATGTATTTAATGCCAAAGAACTGTACACTTGAAAATGGTAAATTTCATGTTATGTATATTTTACCCCACCCCCCACTCACACAAAAAAAGTACAGGTTTTGAAGTCAAACAGATTTGATAGGTTCAAATCCCAGTTCTGCCTCTTTTTGACTATGTGATCTTGGCAAGTTGTTTACTGCCAAGTCACTGAAAATGGAGATAATAAAACCTAAAGGAGATTAAACGTAATGTCTATATAGACCTTTACGTACTGGTCAATATATGAAAGCTAATAAACTTGAGACAGGTATCATTTTACATTATTAAATTCTGTCATCTAAGTACCAGCCCTCAAAAAGTTTGATTAAGAGTTACACACATTTAAAGTAATAGTAATGGCTAATTCTAATATTAACAGTAATAGCTATTGGGCACTATGCTAGGGATTTTTTACCTACCTGATTTCATTTAATACATAGGTATTATTATCCTAATTAAATAGACAAGGAAAAAGATTTAGAGAGATTAAGTTACCTGCTCAAGGTCACAAAAGGTGGTACTATTTAAAATATTATACACAGTCACTTCCTCCAGCATAAGCTGATTGCTCTCCTATCTAGGCACAATGGCATCTGTGCTTCCCTCAGTCTCATAGTAATGCTTACTATACTGCAATGTAATAAAGACTCTCAATCTCATCAGAGTGAGATCCTTGGGGGTTGGGTCTATTTTTATTCATTCAACAAATCCTAAGTGAGTACCTATTTACAGATCAGCTCTACATATATACAGCAAATAAAATGAATATGGTCCCGTACCCTCATAGAACTTATCATCTAATAAGGAGAAGAACATTAAACAAATCAAAAAACAACTAGCTAAGTAACTAGAAATTATGTTAAGTGCTATGGAGGAAAAGAACAGAGAGCTAATTTCAGGGCAGTGCTGGCATGAGAGTCAAGAAAGCCCTCTTTGAAAAATTGTCTCATTAATCTCTATATCCCCAATGTCAAGCCTACTGCTGGTACAGAGAAACCGTTTGATGAATATATTTAAAAAGAATGAATCAATGCTCAAGGGAACTTACCAGTAGGAGTGGTTACCAGTTTAGTTGTCATAATTGCACCATTACTGCTAACCACCATAATAGGGGAATTGCTACTGGTGGGTAGAGTTGCTGTCACTGGTTTGGGTAGGATTTTACTTGGCTGAACCTGTTGTGTGATGATTTTAACACCTTTCAAAGAAAAAAGATAGATCTCAGTACAAATTATTTTTAAAAACATGTCCCTTATATCAACCCAAGAGGGCAGTATTCACACACATTTACTCAGTCTTGCCTATAGAGAGGTTTTTATCATATTGTTGAAACTCTGTAAACTTTAATTCTTCAAATTCCTGTCTTTCCTAATTTCTCTCATTTCAGGAAAGCAACGAAAACATTACGTTAACAGAGTTCTTAAAGAAAAACAAATCTTTTCTTTTGTCTATATGTCATGTAAGAGCTTTCAAACCAAAGTTATCCATTGGCCTTGAATTTTTACAAGCAAATAAATACAAATATTTAGGATGAAAGGACTAGCATAAGAAGTAAAAAACAAAAGTTAATGTAGCTTTTATGTATTCCCAACTCCACCAAAGATTTTTCACAACTCCTTAAACTTACATAAACTCTGCTAAAAACTATTAAAGACCAAGAACATTTTTTGATTGAATTCTAAATTGCCTTCTTTTAAAAATACTTTTAATAGCTCACTTTGACAAATACAGAATACATAAAGAGATACATTATTATTGCACCTACACAAAATATGCATGTGGACAAGAACTTGAGGGCAATATGCAAAAATAAAATAAAAATGTTAGGGTAGTGATGTTATGATGTTTCTTAATTTTCAAAATTTTTATTTAAAATGCCCTAATTGTTACACTGACTATCCAAATGTAAATGTAAATATTCCATTAACAGAAATTTCTTATGCTAACTACAAATTTAAGTACTAATATTAATAACTGGTAACTAAGGAAGGAAATTTTTGGTAACACTTTTCCTCCACTACTATCTTTAGTGAAATAATTCATGAGAATTATTTCAAACTATATTGCTATAGACAACCAAGAATTATACTACTTTTTAGATGGTGATGTAGATGAAGACATTAGGAACCAAACAGATGTACTTATTTAATAGCTTTAAATAATTTGAAACTTCTCGTTACCAACAAAGAAGTTAAAATTATGGCATCTAGGTATAATCAGACAAGTTGTATAATCACTGTGACTCAGTTTCCTCAGCCATAAAATAAAGATACTATTAATATAGACCTCATAGGGCTGTCATGAAGATTAAATAAATCAAAATTATAAAGTACCTAATGTATAGTAAGAATTCAATATGTAATTATTTTGGAAGTTTGGAAATTCTGATTATAGTAAATCATAAACAGTGAGGTTGTAGGAGATAAAATGATTTTTAGTATTATTTCATGAACAAATCACAATAATGCTTAAAGCATATATAAAAAGAAGCCCCTAAAGAAATAACCACAGACAAAGAAAAAAATTAAGAGAATCAGAAGACTGCTTCGCTCAATTATATGCAAATAAGTTTAAAATCTGGAACAAACAGGTAATTTTCTAGGAAAATATTATTTATCAATATTGACCCCAGAAAAGAGAGAAAATGTAAAACAGACAAATTTCCATAGAAAAAAAATGTTAAGAGCTCCACCCCTTTGCCAAAAAGTTGTAGGCCCAGATACTTGCACCTGAGAATTCTACAGTCCTTTAAAAAGAAGATAATTTTAATGTACTTAAAACCACTCCAGAGACTGATTTCTGGCATGGCAGTATGAGGAACTCTGCTACCCCCAAACCCAGTGAAACTGGTGCAAATTATAAAACAACAACCATTGAAAGGCTCTGGAAATGGTTTCAAGAACAAAGAGCAAATGAAACATCTACTTAAGAAAATCTACAACAATTAAGTAAGAAAGGCAAGATCTGTGATATTTAAACCAAAACTGTTTCCTCTTCTCCCCTACCAGCTCAGCAAGAAGGAGGCTCCATTCCAGATGGCTTCCATCAAGAACACAGGGTTCCTTTTCTTCCCTCCAACTCCCAGTTAAAGGGCTTTCTTCCCAGGAGAAACAAGACTTCAGATTATCTCATCCTGCCTCCAGATACCTGTTGCTAAGGCTAAATTCCCAGCAAGTACAGTAGAGGGATGGGAGCTCCTTTATTCTGCCTAGATCCCAATTTGTAGACAAAGGCTCTACCTGGACACAGCACCACTGAGAATACTGAAATACTGACTACTCTTTCCCTGGCTTGTGAGGCGGTGGTTCCACCACCAGGAAAGGCAAGATGAGAGGACCTTAGGTTGCTGCCTAAACCCTCACCCCTACCTGCACTGAGTACTCAGTGCCTCAAGCAAGGATGTCACACAGAGATAAGTTTGCCACTGAGCCCACTCCCAGTTCCAGAGCCCTGGCTCAGAGTCTTTGCCTGAGAATACAAATGGCATCTTCTTCCAATAGAAGGCTGTTTGGTCTACATTGGAAATCTGTTGTCTGTTGTAGTCACCTTCATCAATGATCTTAGCTAGATATTCTGAATAACTTGCTGCAGCTTCTCCATCAGCACTTGCTGCTTTACCTTGCACTTTTGTGTTCTAGGGATGGCTTCTTTTCTTAAACCTCATGAACCAACCTCTGCTTTTCTTCTGTAGCTTCCTTACCTTCACAGAATTGCACAGTTAGGGCCTTGCTCTGGATTAGGCTTTAGCTTAAGGTATGTTGTGGCTGGTTTGATCTTCTATTTAGATCACTAAAACTTGCAATATGGCTATTTCACTTTCTTAGCATTTGTATGTTCACTGAAGTAGAACTTTTAACTTCCTTCAAAATCTTTTCCTTTGCATTCACAACTTGGCTAACAGTTTGCTGCAAGAAGCCTAGCTTTCAGTCTATTTCACCTTTCAACATACCTTCCTTAATAAGCTTAATAATTTCTAACTTGTGAGAGACAAGTAACTCTTCCTTTCACTTGAACACTTAGAGGCCACTGTAGGGTTATTAATTGGCCTAATTTTAATACTGTTGTGTCTCAGGGAAGAGGGAAGCCCAAAGAGAGGGAGAGAGACATACAAATTTGCCATCTTATGTGGGCGTGGTCCATGGCAGCCCAAAACAGTTAATGGTAACATCAAAGATCACTAATCACAGGTCCCCACAACAGATATAAAAATAATAAAAAAGTTTGCAATATTGCAAGAATTACCAAAATGTGACACAGAGATACAAAGCGTTTACATGTTGTTGGAAAAGTGGTGCAGATAGTGGTGCTCAACAGAGTTGCCACAACCTTCAATTTGTAAAAAAACACAGTATCTGCAAAGCACAGTAAAGCAAAGTGCAATAAAACAAGGTATGTCTATACATCCACTGTAGAATGAAGAGGCCATTTAACTTACTGACTGCATTAGAAAGATCTCTAAGATATATTGTTAAGAGGGCACAGGGAGCAAGGTCCAGGTATTACATTCCACTTGTGTATAAAAGAAAGGGAAGTGTTAAGAATCTTTCTTTCTGAACTCTTGGCCTTAAAGGATAGTCCAAAAGTGCTAGGATTACAGGTGTGAACCACCAAACCAGGCCAAGAATCCATATTTAAATTTGCTTACACATGTAGAAATATCTCTCTATATATTTCTATATATAACATATATAAGAAACTAAGACTTTTTTAAATGGTTAGGGAGAATTACACAGATAAAGGACAAAGATAGAGGATAAGTTATTCACTGTTCAACTTTTTATACTTTTCAGTTTTTCATGAATATATTTTCTATTCAAAAAATAAAGTAAAATGTAATAATTGACTCACAAATAAAAATGCAACCAATACAGACCTTAGAAACTGGAACCTTGCAGAAAATACATTAACCAACATTAGGTACACTAAAAGCTCCCTTTTTGATTAGAAAGATAAAATTATTTCAAATATAGAGTAATATGTGGTGAAATAGTCAGCTGTGATAAGTAACAGATATATATTGTAATACCATAAGCAAACACTTTAAAAAAGAACAAACAATATACTTAAAAATAATATAAATAAATCAATATGGAATCCTAAAAATTTTTCAAATAAACTACAGGTAGGCAAGAAAAGAGAAACAGAGGAATAAGAAATGGAAAAGAAAAACAGAAAACAAATAATGAAACAGCACACTTAAGCCCTACCATAGCAATAATTACCTTAAATATAAGTGATCTAAATATACCACTTAAAGGATAAAAACTGGCAACGTGAATATGAAGACACCACCACACTTTCTGTGTACAAGAAACTCACTTCAAATACAATAACATAAGTAGTAAAAGGATGGGAAAAGATATACTATGTGAACATGAACTGAAAGAAAACAGGAGTGGCCATATATATATTTTATTATAGATAAAATAGACTTTAGAAAGCAACAGGAAACTCACTGCATCCAATCAAATTGATACCTAGCACAATTGAAATCACTTTAGTTCTCTAACATGGACTAAAATACACTAATGCAGGCTAGTTATCATAGTTATCACCATTTAGTTTATATAGCAAACCAATTTCCAAATTTAAATTGGAATTAAATTTTTAGAGTGGAAAGTATCAGCCTTTATATTTTTTTAAAAAGTAGACTAGAACAAGGAAAATTACTGGAGAAAAAAAGGACCTACATAATGAGAAAGGACCAATGTAACAGTAAGATATAATGTTTCTAAATATGTGCACATCAAACAACAGATGCATTGAAGTACATGAAGCAAAAACTAAAAGAGCTCTTTTGGGGGCATCGAAGTCCTACAATTATAGTTGGGGACTTTAATTCCCTACTCTCACCTACTGATGGAACTACTATATACAAAATTCAGCATGGATATAGGAAAACTGAACAACATAATCAACAAATAGGATCTAATTGACACATATATAAAGAATATTCAATCCAACATCAGCAGGACAGATATTTTTTCAAGTACCCTGAACATTCGCCAAAGTAGAACAAATTCTGGGCCAAAAACCAAATCTTGATATATTTAAAAGAACTGAAATGACAGAGTATGTTCTCAGACCATAATGGACTCAAACTAGAAATCAATAGCAAAAAGATCACAGAAAAATCTCCAAATTTGAAAATTAAACAACATAATTCTAAATAATCCATGGGTCAAAGAACTCTCAAAGGAAATTTAAAAACACACTAAAGTGAATGAAAATGAAAATATAACATATTAAAATATGTGGGATGCAGCAAAAGCAGTGCTGAGAGAAATGCACCACAAATATATTTATACAGATGCAGATATAAATGCTTAACAATGTGCTTAGAAAAGAGAAAATGTCTTAAATCAAAAATAATCTAAGTTCCAACCTCAAGAAACCAGAAGGGCAAAATAAACCCAAAGAAAGCAGAAGGAAGAAAACAATAAAAGTAATGAAATTGAAAATGGAAAAATGATAAGATCAATGAAACAAAATCTAGTTCTTAAAAAAATTTAATGCAATTGACAAACCTTTAGCAAGTCTGACCAAAAAAAAAGAGAAGATAAAAACCACTGGTATTAAAAATGAAACAGGGGACATTAATATAGATCCTGTAGCCATTAAATGAATAATAAGGAACTACTACAAATTTACACTCATAAACTTGACAACTTAGAAGAAATGGACCAATTCCTCAACCCACATAACTAACAAAACTCAACCAAGATGAAAAAGAAAATCTGAATAATTCCATAACCACTAAAGAAACTGAATTCATAAATTAAAAGCTTCCATAAAAGAAATTTCCCAGCCAAGATGGTTTCATTAGTGAATTCTACTAAACATTTAAAGAATTAACACCAATCTTACACAATCTATTCCAAAAGAACAGAAAAGGAAGGAACACTTCTAAACTCATTTTATGAGGCCAGCATTATTATGATACTAAAACCAGACAAAGACAGTACAAAATAAGAAAACTATAGACCAAAATCTCTCATGAAAGAAGACATAAATTGAACCCAGCAATGTATTAAAAAAATTATACACCATGAGCAAGTAGAATTTACTTCAGATATGCAAGGCTGGTCTAGCAGAAAATCAATCAATATAATTCAGCATATCAACAGACTAAACAAAAAAAACCACATCATTATGTTAATTGAACAGAAAAAGCATTTGACAAAATCCAACACTCATTCATAATATAAATTCCCAGAAAACTATGAATGGAAGGGCACTTCCTCAACATGATAAAAAGCATCCCCAAAAAATCTACAGCTGGCATTATACTTAATAGTGAAAGACTGAATGCTTTCTCAAGATCAGAAACAAGGCAAAGACATCCACTCTCCTCACTCTTATTCATTCAACATAGTATTGGAAGTTCTAGCTAGTATAATAAGACAAGAAAAAGAAATAAAAGACATACTGATTGGGAATGAAGAAATAAAACTCTCCCCTTTTACAGGTAACACAATTCTGTACATAGAAAATCCCAAGAAATCTATGTAAATAGATTTCTTAGTTCTTTTCCCAGAACTAGTAAGCAACAGAAAATTCACTGCATCCAATCAAATTGACACCTAGAACTAGTAAGTGAGTTCAGCAAGGTCAAAGGGTACAAGATCAGCACCATATTTATATACTAACAAGAAATATATGGAAATTGAAATTAAAATCATAATACCATTTACAATCACTCCAAGAAAATGCAACACTTCGGTATAAATCTAACAAAACACGTACAGGCTCCTTATGCTTAAAACTGTAAAACATTGATGAAATAAGTCAAAGAAGACCTAAATAAATGAAGAGACATATGGTGTTCATGGACTGGAAGACTCAGAGAACTGATGATAGGGGAAGAATTACCACATCTTGTAAACATTTTCCAGTTACCTGACTCCTGTTTGATCTGGATGGTAGGTTTGATACCAGGTGGCAAAGGAGACTGCTGAGGCTGTTGCTGATGGGATACTGGAGAAGGTTGGGCCACTTGTTGCTGTGTCTGTTGTTGCACTTGATGTAACTGCTGCTTAGGAGACTGTTGATGCTGTTTAGGAAACTGTGCAAGAATCTGAGTTGGGGCACCCACTAAGTTTTTGGGAGAAGGAAGTCTGGTTGATGCCATTTTGATTGCTGATGTAGACACACCTGCACAAGAGTAAGGGAAAAGAGAATTTGAAAGGCAAGCATAATTAAAGTTACTTCTGGTTATTATAATAGATAATAGTTTAAAGACTAAATCAATAAAAACTATGATTTACTGAGCACCTAGTAAGTGTCAGATAAAATGTGTAGTTCTTTATGTTTTTATTGCTCTCAGATTCAAAAATGAATTGATTTTCCCTAGGTGAAGAGTTAGAATGAAAGAAACAAAATATCAGATAGGATGTTCCCTGATCTGTTTCTCGACAAATTTTTTAGAAAATGTAGGTTCTCAACGTGAATAATATAAGAATAGAGCACATGTATTAATTTTTGAATCTTATTTATAAGTAATAAATTTTTCAAATATTACTTCTCAGGTTCTAATGAGTCAATTTAAACATGACATCAGATAAAGTAATTCACACTTAAATACTCATCTTTTGAACTATTTAGCAAGGTAAAATAATTTTTCTATATCTCATTTCTAATAATCTATAAGATAAAGTCATTTCTTGAAAATTCTAACTGGTTCAGTAAATAATCATGTGAAAAGTTTTTATATCTACAGCAAAAAAATTCTGATAATAAGGTCCTTTTCAGTGCAATGCTAATATTAGCAAGCATGCATAGACAAGAAGTACTAGTAACTTTCACTGAAGATGTATGAGTTTGAGAAATTCTTTCTTCTCTCAGATTTTTCATCTATAATATTTTTTTTTGTAATTAATCAACTACCCAACAGGACTATTATCTGTCAATGAGTTAATAAGTTAATATTCCTAACAGAGAGAACCTGGAATATAACTCTCCGTATTTACTTTTTAAGCATTGCTGAAACAATGAAAAAATTAATGACCTAATTTTCAAGTACTTAGGATGTTTTTTTCACACCTTCCTCCAACAAATACTAACCATGACAAATACACTCACTGTATTACAGAAAAATTTTAAATACAAATATCACATTCTTATGTCTCTAGAGAATGATAAAAATAGAGAAGGATAAACCTTGAAAATACATTTTGATTCTCTAAAGCCTCAGCGTCCTCATTTGTTGAGTTTTTCTTTTGCCCTCTAAAAGTTGTAGTGTGGATCAACTAAGATCACAGATTGAGGAATACTTTAAGGAAACAAAAAGTGTAGTCAGAATCACCTGTAGGGCTTACTCACATTACTTACATAGTTCCCTACCTCCCCCACCCCAACCCCTCCCTGAATACCAGTGCAGCAGGGAGCCATTTTGGTGCTATATATGTTCTGTATTGCTTAGTCTTGCTGAACTGAACTATCTCTGGAGCCCCTTTCAGAGTTAACATTTTATTACTCAATGAGTATAAAGTGTAATACAAGTGAAAGGTATTATTTTTAAACTATTTAAAAGCTTTAACCCTTACACTGTACTCATGATATATGGTCTTATATTAATTGAAGCTAACTGTGCACATGGGTAACTCTCTAACTAAACTATGATCTCCATATACTTTTTTTTTTTGAGACAGAGTCTCACTGCGTTGCCCTGGCTAGAGTGCCATGGCATCAGCCTAGCTAATGCCCAGTTAATTTTTTCTATATATATTTTTAGTTGGCCAATTAATTTCTTTCTATTTTTAGTAGAGACGGGGTCCTCACTCTCTTGCTCAGGCTGGTTTCAAACTCCTGACCTTGAGCGATCCACCCGCCTCAGCCTCCCAGAGTGACAGGATTACAGGTGTGAGCCACCACGCCCCGCCTCCATATACTTTTGTATAGGAAAAATATCTGACATAAAAGCATACAAGATTACTTTAGAATCAGAGAACTGTACTTAAGCCATGCCTTCAATATATAAACACATAATAGCTATGTGACCTGATTAAAGTACTTAATCTCTCTGAAAATTCATTCAATAAAACTTTATTGAATACACACTTTATATGCTAGATCCTGGGGAAACCATTTTGTACCCATGAAACAGTCCCTACCTTCAAAAAGGTTAAAGTTTAGAGTAATCACATGATCGCACAAGTCTATCATTACAAACTAATAAACATTGCTTTTATTTTAACAAGTACAAGGTCCTCTTCCTCTTCCTTTGCACTTAGCTTCCCAAACCATTCAGTACTAAAGCCATGAGGTGGCAAAAGCAAAATGGACAGCTACACAGCTAAGCAGAAAAGTGACCTAAAGCATCAGGTGCCAGAAACCACTGAGGAGACTGGCCTAGCATGGGAGTCAGAATGAGAGTAGGATGAGGAGGGTGTCCACACTAGGGGCAGTTCATGGGGCAGCTCAGTACATAGAGTTAGAACCCAAGTGGGATGAAAAGAGCTTCTATGAATGTAGCCAGCTACACAGGGTCTCAAAGTTTGAGCAGGGTGTCCATGGGAAGTGGTGGCTAGGGTGGGTATCAGAGTTCAAACTAGGTAAGGCCTTTTGGGTAGGAAGGCCACCCAGCACAGGTATCAGAGCTGACCCAGGTGAGATAGGCATCAATGCAAAGGAGTCACTGGAAGAGGGTGTCAGAATTCAGGTGGGGTGAGGTAGGAATATACGAGATGTCAGAGCCTGAGTGGAGTGAGGAGAGCATCTGCACAGGGGAGGGGCAACAGCAGTAATGAGGAGCGATTGGTTACATACCAGAAGACTGATAAAATATGTATATTCAAGATAATAGAAGTTAGGTTTTTCCAGTGAAGGGAAGGGAGAAAACCATAATTAACATGTATTGTTTGATTAAAATTGTATGTATCAATTTGAACTCACAATTTTCAATATATAGAAAAAAATATAGGCATAAATATGAGTGTTTATGTATACATTCCCTGGCAATAAGCATATCTAGCACTCAAATCTTAACTTCTAATTATTACTTTCCAGTAAAAGGAACCAGGGCACCTTGCAAAAATAACTGATTCCAAGGCTGGAGTAGGAAAAGAACAATATGAGCTTGGTAAATATAAAAGGCTTTCCCCCGACTTCTTTTGTAATTTCTTTAAAAGTAAATCACTTGTTTGAAGCAAAAATATTAACAATACAATTTAAGGTTTATAATATATACATAGAATTAAAATGTATGACAACCATAGTACAAGGACAGGAGGGGGGAAATGGAAGTACTGTTTTAAGATTTTAAAATAATACATAAAGTGGTATATTATTTGAAGGCAGAATGTTAAAAATTAAAAATGTATACTGTAGTTACAGCTCTTTTAGAATTTGTCTAGCAGGTCTTCCGGTCCTTACTGGAAGACCCAATAAATATGTTAAAGAAAAAAAAATGTATACTGTAAGTTCTAAAGCTGGGTTCTCAACCAAGAGCAATTTTGGTGCCTCCTCCCTCTCCCAGGATAGCTGACAATCACTTACAGACATTTTTGATTGCCATGACAGGGGGTATGCTATTGGCATCTAGTGGGTAGAGACCAGAAATACTGCTAAACATCCTACAGTGTTTACACAGGTCAGCCTCCATAAGAAAAAAAATAATCTAGTCCAAAATGTCAATAATGTGGAGGTTGAGAACTCTATTCTAGATTATTTTTTTTAAGTGTAGCTAATAAGCCAATGGAGGAAATAAAATGGAATCCATTAAAAGAAAAAAACTCAGTAAATCCAAAAGAAGACTGGAAAAGAGGGGAAAAGGAATAAAAGAACAAATGAGACAAATAAAAACAACTATCAGGATGATAGACTTAGCCGGGCATGGTGGCTCAAGCCTGTAATCCTAGTACTCTGGGAGGCCAAGGTGGGTGGATCACTCAAGGTGAGGAGTTTGAGAGCAGCCTGAGCAAGAGCGAGACCACATCTCTACTAAAAAAAAATAGAAATTAGCTGTACAACTAAAAATATATATATATAAAATTAGCTGGGCATGGTGGCGCATGCCTGTAGTCCCAGGTACTTGGGAGGCTGAGGCCGTAGGATTGCTTGAGCCCAGGAGTTTGAGGTTGCTGTGAGCTAGGCTGATGCCAGAGCACTCTAGCCCGGGCAACAGAGCAAGACTCTGTCTCAAAAAAAAAAAAGATAGACTTAAACTCAATCATATTGATAATTATATTAAATGTAAATGGACTAAATATTCCAATCAAAGGTCAGAGATGGTCAGACTGGAGAAAAAAGCAAGACTCAACCATACAATGTCCATAAGAGATGCATTTTAAACATACAGGCACAGATGAGATAAAAACAAAAGGATGAAAAAAAGATATGTCATATAAGAAAGTTGGAGTGGCTACATTAACATCAGAAAAAGCAGACATCAGGCCAAGCCTGGTGGCTGAAGCCTGTAATCCTAGCACTCTGGGAGGCCAAGGCAGGAGGATCACTTGAGACACAGTCTCTACAAACGATAGAAAAATTAGCTGGGCATAGTGGCACATGCCTGTAGTCCCAGTTACTTGGGAGCCTAAGGCAGGAGGATTGCTTGAGCCCTGGAGTTTGAGGTTGCAGTGAGCTATGATGAGGCCATCACACTCCAGCCAGGGTGACAGAGACCCTGTCTCAATAAAAAAAGACATCATGACATCAACGGTGGGAGGTGTCGGCCCCTCAAGTGGGGGGCATCGGCCCATGTGCAGAGGGCTCATGTGGGGGGTGTCGGCCCGTGTGCAGAGGCCTCACGTGGGGGTTGTTGGCCGGTGTGCAGAGG
>VBSM01001265.1:39857866-39894899 GCA_008086735.1 Cheirogaleus medius | reverse complement strand
AAAAAAAAAAAAAAAAAGAAACTTCTTGATGGCTCCACTGAGCTATTATCTAACTTAACCAGATCTTCCCTTTTTCTGAACTTCTGGTTTTATGAGATAATAAATTTTCTTATTATAAAAAAATAATCAATCAATGCAGATTTATGTGATGACATTCATTCAATCACTTACCACATTTTCCAAGTAAATTTAGATATTAACAATCCAGAGGATTTCATTAAACAGTTGAATGCACAAAAGAAAACAGGCTGCTGTGAATACCACTGAAGCAAATATATCAGTCCATGTTTGGAGAAATTATGGTCCAGGCTACATTGGTATTTTTGAATAAATATAAAATACTTAAGAGTTTTCAACATGAGCCCTAGAGAGAGAATGAAGCCCAAAAAGCTTTTTTCAAAAAAGCCATGAAAGTGAAGGGGAAAGGTGGTCCATGAATGTTAAAAACAATACCCACGTTTTGTTTTACACCTACAGATACTAAAGAAAAAAATTCAGGTATAAAGCAATATACAGGTTAAGTATCCCTTACCCAAAATGCTTGGAACCAGAAGTGTTTCAGATATTTTTTCAGATTTTAGAATATCTGCATTCATATAATTAGATATCTTGGGGATGTGGCCCAAGTCTAAACATGAAATTCATTTATGTTTCATATATACCTTAATACACATAGCCTGAAAGTAATTTTATACAATATTTTTAATCATTTTGTGCATGAAACAAAGTTTGTATACATTGAACCATCAGAAGGCAAAGATGTCACTATCGCAGCCATGTGGACAATCTGTGATTGTTTGGCATAACCATCATTCCTGACTTCGAATTTATATGTTACTGGTAAGTAATCATTTTCTTACACTTATTCACATATAAGTACTTAATAGTAAAAAATATGATATACCATTAATACAGTGAGGAAAAAAATGTGTTCAGGGTAACTAAACAGCACAGTAGCATTACCAGAATACCATTATCAGCTGTTAAACAATAGCAACAACAAACAGTGATAAGCTTTCAGTCTCCACCTACAATACTATGTCTTGATTAAAAGGTTACTATATACTGTAACTGTATACTATATTTTCTTTTTAGGCAGTTGAGGGACCAAGAAGTAGAACCTCTATGGATGAGGAGGCATTCTGCTGGATGGTTTTTTTAAAATGTTTCCTTAGAGTCATCTGCTTCATTTAACAACAGCTTTTGTCTTAGAAGTTTCTCTTTGATTTTATAAAGTTACATGATTTATTTTTCTGTTACGAATGCACTTTGCTCTAGTCCTTCAATAAACTCATCACATATTTTCACCATGTTGCCTACAGGCACTTTTTTCCACAGTGTTAACAAAGTCATCTTCATCATCACTATTATAACCACCTTGATTCAGAACCATTTCGGCTGTTTCACCATGGGTCAGTAAATTAACAACTGGAGCCCCATTACTGATGTCAAAAACTTCATTATCCACTTCTCCCAGCTTACTGATGGACTCTGAAAGTATATTTTTTTGCACATGTAAGGAGGTCAGAATTCATTTTTTTCCTCACTTGACATAAAGAATTCTTCAAAGTCACCACTTTGTTCAATATTACCACCGAATATAGTCATAGACCAGAGGTTGTGCCAGCCATGCACAACCATGCCTTTAGTCACTAGGGTCTAAGCATTGGCAACAGCATATATGGTAAACTTTATGATAAACTCGTTTTGACAACCTTCCACACTCACACCTCTGTTCACTGCTGCTAGCATGCTATTCAAGAAATTATTTTTATATTTACTCTTCATTGATCTAAGGATACCCTGGTCATATGGCTGAATTAATGAAGTCACATTTGAGGGAAAGTACATGGCATAAACATTATTTTTGATAAGAATTTCAGCTGGAGGATGAGAATAGTTGTCAAGAAATAACAAAGTCTTGCAGTCGTCACCCAGTCCAGCTTCAATGCTGTGGGCACAAGCCACTGATACAAAATGTTTGTGAAACCATTCTTGGTGATCCATGCCTTTTTGTTAGCATTAATAATGGACTGATAAGAAATTCACTTCTTGAAAACAGAGAGTATGCAAGCTTTTGCTTATCACAGAAAGTTTACACTTATGTGTGCCTTCTGCATTAGCACATCCCAGCAGTTATTCTGTCCTTGGCATCCTTGATTCCTGCAGGGACTGTCTCATTGGCTGTAGATGGTGTCTTTCTGGGGGCAATAACACCAAAACAGTGATGTTTTATTGGCATTATAGACTTGTTCTGGCATCCAATTTTCATTAGCAATGACCCTAACAAATGTATCAGTGAATTTCTTGCTGCTTCATGATCAGCAGATGCTTTATCATAACAAATTTTCTAGAATTTAATGCCATCTCTTCTTAAATTTCTACAACCAGCCTATTGAATATTCAGTTCTCTTCAATCTTCAGTTCATCATGATAGACCTTTGCTTGTTTCATGATCAGCATACCATAATCGGTACACCATGAATGGCTGAGTTCACTGCAACAGTGATGGATCCACTCTTTCAATACATGATTGAGATCTTCATTTTTAGCTTCATGTAGTGTTTTTCTATTTTTTATTAACTTCTGTTCATCACTTTCAGCACAGAATTTCAACAGCCTATCCTTTTGTTTCTTCAGGTTATTTATGGTGGTCATTCCAACACCACACTCTTTTGTAAGACGTTTCCCACTTATATCACTGTCCAGTTTCTCCAACAGCTTGACTTTCTGTGCTATAAAGATAATGCTTCCTCTTTTTCTTATCACTGTTACCCCATAGGGGTATCTACAGGCCTTTTTGACATTCTTCAACAGTATCTTTACAGCACAGAACAGAGAATAAGCAAACAAACACAGTAAGTAATGCATGTAGGTCTTGGCCCCATGTGGGGCATTGGAGGGAACCTGTCATTGGCACATTCAGCCTACATACATACCATTTTATGACCCTTTGTGGGTGTACTTGCATGGGGGAATCTAGGAGTACAAGGAAAGGAAATAACACAGCTAAAGAGGGCTTGAAGAGTCTTTCTTAAAATTTTTTTAAAATTTTTCATTATGGGTCCATAATAGTTGTATATCTTTATAGGGTATGAGTGATGTTTTGATAGTGTCAATTAATCAAATCAAGGTAACTGGGTTATCCATCACCTAGGGCATTTAACATTTCTTTGTGTTAGGAACATTCCAATTCCACTTTTTTAGTTATTTTAAATTATATGCTAACTTACTGTTGATTACTGTCACTTTGTTGTGCTATCAAATATTGTTCATTCTATCTAACCACCTAACTATATTTTTGTACTCATTAACCATACCTACTTTACCACTACCATACCACCACCACTACCCTTCACAGCCACTGGTAACCATCATTCTACTCTTTCTCTACGAGATCAATTGTTTTTAATATTTAGCTCCCACATACAAGCGAGAATATGCGAGATTTATCTTTCTGTGCTTGGCTTATTGCACTTAACATAATGTTCTCCAGTTCCACCCATGTTGTTGCAAATGGCAGGATTTCATTCTTTTGTGGCTATATAATATTCCATTGTGTATATGAACCACAATTTCTTTATCCATTCATCCGCTGATGGATACTTAGGTTGATTCTATAACTTAACTGTTATGAATAGTGCTGCAATAAACATGGGAGTGCAGACATCTTTTTGATATACTGAATTCCCATCCTCTGGATATACACCCAGCAATGGGATTCTTGCATCAGATGGTAGATCTATTTTTAGTTTTTTGAGGAACTTCCATACCATTTTCCATAGTGGTTGCACTAATTTACGTTCCCACCAACAGTGTACAAGGGTTCCCCTTTCTCCACATCCTCGCCTGTCTTTTTGATAAAAGCGATTTCGACAGGGGTGAAATGATATCTCATTATAGTTTTGATTTGCATTTCTCTGATGACTTAACGCTGTTGAACATGTTGTCATACACCTGTTAGCCATTTGTGTCTCTTCTTTTGAGAAATGTCTATTCAGAGCCTTTGCCCATTTATCAACTGGATCATTGATTTTTTTCCTATTAAGTTGTTGGATATATTAATATATTCAAATTATTAATTCCCTTGTCAGATGAGTAGTTTGCAAATATTTTCTCCAATTCTGTGGGTTATCTCTTTGCTTTGTTGGTTGTTTCCTTTGCTGTGCAGAAGGTTTTTAGCTTGATGTGATTCCCATTTGTACAATTTTGCTTTGGTTGCTTGTGCTTTGGGGGTATTACTCAAGAAGTCCTTGCCCAGACCAATGTCCTGAAGTGTTTCCCCAATGTTTTCTTTTAGTGGTTTCATAGTTTCGGGTCTTAGATTTAAGTTTTTAATCCATTTTGATTTGATTTTTGTATATGGCAACAGGGAAGGGTCTAGTTTCAGTCTTCTGCATATGGATATCCAATTTTCCCAGCATCATTTATTGAAGAGACTGTCCTTTCCCCACTGTTATGTTCTTGGCACCTTGTCAAAGATGAGTTCACTACAGATGTGTGGATTTATTTCTGGGCTATCTCTTCTGTTCCATTGGTCTACATGTATGTTCTTATGCCAGTATCATGCTCTTTTGGTTACTACAGCTCTGTAGTATAATTTGAAGTCAGGTAATGTGATTCCTCCAGTTTTGTTCTTTTCACTTAGGATCACTTTGGCTATTCTGTGTTTTTTGTGGTTCCATATAAATTTTAGGATTATTTTTTCTATTTCTGTGAAGAATGTCATTGGCATTTTGATGGGGATTGCACTGAATCTGTAGATTGCTTTGAGCAGTATGGACATTTTAACAATACTGATTCTTCCAACGCATGAACATGAAATATCTTTCCATTTTTTTATGTCTGCTTCAACTTCTGTCATCAATGTTTTATAGCTTGCATTGCAGAGATCTTTCCAATTCGTTGGTTAAGTTTATTCCTAGGTATCTTATTTTATTTGTAACTATTATAAATGGGATTACTCTCTTAGTTTTTTTGTCAGATTGTTTACTGTTGCCATATAGAAATGCTACTGATTTTTGTATGTTGACTTTGTAACCTGAGACTTTACTGAATTTTTTTAACAGTTTAACAGTTTTTGGGTCGAGTCCTTGGGTTTCTCTAGATATACGATCATGTCGTCTACAAACACAGATAACTTGACTTCTTCCTTTCTAATCTGGATGCCCTATATTTCTTTCTCCCATCTGTAGCCATTGGATAGAACATTCTGTAAGTATGTATTAGGTTCATTTAGTCTATACTGCAGATTAAGTCCAATGTTTCATTGTTGATTTTCTGTCTGGATGATCTGTCCAATGCTGAAAGTGGCATCTGATAATATGTGCGTTATATATCTGGGTATGCCAGTGTTAGAAGCATACATAATTGTTATATCCTCTTGCTGAATAGACTCCTTTATCATTATATAATGATCTTCTTTGTCTCTTTTAACAGTTTTTGTCTTGAAAGATATTTTATCTGCTACTCCTGCTTTTTTTGGTCTCCATTTGCATGGAATGTTTTTCCATCCCTTTATTTTCAGTCTACGTGTGTCTTTATAGGGGAAGTGCATTTCTTGCTGACAACATATAGCTGGCTCTTTTTTTTTTAATCCATTCAACCACTCTGACTTTTGATCGGAGAGTTTAGTCCATTCACATTCAATGTCATTATTAATAGGTAAAGACTTACTACTGCCATGTTGTTATTTGATTTCTGATTGTTTTGTGGTCCTCTTTTTTTCTTACTTCCTTCCTGTCTTCCTTTGTTAAAAATGATTTTCTCTGTAGTGTGTTTTAATTTCTTGTTTTTTTATTTTTTGTGTATCTCTTGTAGGCTTTTTGATTTGAGGTACTCATGAGGCTTGCAAAAAACATTTTGTAACCAATTAAGCATATGACAATTCTGCTTATAAACAACTCTGTTTATAAACAAACAAACAAATAGAACACTAACAGAAATTCTACCCTTTAACTCTATTGCTCCTGCTTTTTAACTTTTTTTGTTTCCATTCATTTCTTTTTCTAGTACCTATCTCTCAAGAAATCGTATTGTTGACAGGTTTGTCCTTTTAGTCTTCCTACTCAAGATATAAGTGGTTTATACCCTGCAATTACAGCAAAAGTATTCTGTATTTGTGTGCTTGCCGTCACCAGTGAGTCGTATACCTTCAGAAGATTTATCGTTCATTAACGTCCTTTTCTTTCAGACTGAAGAATTCCTTTTAGCATTTCTTGTAGGATAGGTCTAGTGTTGATGAAATCCCTCAGCTTATGTTTGTCTAGGAAAGTTTTTATTTCTCCTTCATGTCTGAAGGATATTTTTGCAGGATATAATGTTCTAGGGTTAAGGATTTTTTCCTTCAGCACTTCAAGTATGTCATGCCACTCACTCCTGGCCTGTAAGGTTTCCACTGAGAACTCTACTGCCAGATGTATAACTTTTATAAGTTATTTTTTTTCTTTCTTCTTGCTTACATTAGGATCTTTTCATTATCCATGACCTTTGGGAGCTTGATTATTAAATACCTTGAGGTAGCCTTGCTTGGGTTAAATTTGCTTGGTGTTCTATAATCTTATACCTATATACGGACATCTTTCTCTAGGTTCGGAAAGTTCTCTGTTATTATTTCTTTGAATAAACAAATCTCTCTCTCTACCTCCTCTTTAAGGCCAACAACTCTTAGATTTGCTCTTTTGAGGCTATTTTCTAGATCTTGTTGGTGTGTTTCATTTTTACTTCTTCTTTCTTTTTTCTCTTCTAACTGTGTATTTTCAAATAGCCTGTCTTCAAGCTCATTAATTCTTTCTTCTGTTTGGTTAATTCTGCTGTTGAGAAACTCATGTATTTCTTGGTTTGTCAACTGAATTCCTAAACTCTAGAATTTCTGCTTGATTTTTTTTATTAACAAGGAGTCACTCACCAAGTTACTGCTATTAAGACCCTTTCCCCTCTACCACCAGCTGCCCCTATAAGAATAACCAGAGATACATTAGCTCTAAAACAGTCTATCTCTAGTAAATCATAGAAGTAGACACTGAATATCCTTGTCTCCCAGGTATCCACACAGGAGCTGCTAAAAAAGTCCTGCAGTCAGAATCACAAATGCAGTCTGTGTGTTGCCATTTCCACTAACATTTACATTTTGAAAAATAAAGTGCCTTAATTTCTTGGCACTAATAATATCTAAAGTAAATATCTCAAACAGAAACAAAATAATTACAGTTTCCTTGAATATCTACAGAACATTTACTTTCACATCTCTCATTCTCTATTAACTTCCAGTGACTTTTAAAGAGAAAGCTCTGAGATGTCATGTCCAGCTCCGCTATAACTACTTAAGGCTCAAAGAGATATAGGATGCTTGGAAGCAAAATAGAAAAAATGGGGGAAGTCATAAGTTCCCAAGAGATTCAGAGGATACCAGGAGAAAATTAAGAATGAAAATTAGAAGCATGGAATATTCATTTTGCTTGAAGATATTCCATTAATGACCAAGAGAAACACCTCTCATCTCAAATAATAACATCTTCCTTGGAAGAACAGTAATTTTTCTAATACAGTAAAACTTTAGCAAACTGTTTTATGAGTACTAGAAGAGAAAAACAACTATCAATAGGTGATAATTTACATTACTTTTGATATAGGGGTCAGTCAGGTGAAGAGTCAGGTGGCCTTTCCTTCTCTCACTTTCAAATTTTGAAATAGTAAATTCAGAACATGTTTGCAACCAGCATTTTAAACTGACTCTGTATAAAAATTATTTCTAGGCCAGGTGCCATGGCTCACACCTGTAACTGTAGCACTCTGGGAGGTTAAGGTAGGAGGATCGCTTGAGCTCTGAAGTTCAAGACTAGCCTGAGCAAGATCCCCTCTCTATTAAAAACAGAAAAAATTAGCCGGGTGTGGTGGCACGTGCCTGTAGTCCCAGCTATTCAAGAGGCTGAGGTAGGAGGATTGCTTGAGTCCGGGAGTTTGAGGTTGCTGTGAGCTAGGCTGACACCACTGCACTCTAGCCTGGCAACAGAGTGACTGTCTCAAAAAAAAAAAAAATTATTTCTATATTTAAGAAGACTATATTATAGTTTACTGCTGTACAAGTAGAAATGTTGGAATGATTGTTTTTAATTACTTCAGGTAACACATAAAAGGAAACTTAAGGCCTGATATTTCCTGTCACTGATGGAGACAGTAAATGAGTATCAGAGCCAGAAAATGACAGATGCGCCTATATCCTACTGTAACCACTGTAGAGTGAAGGAATACTGACTGTAATCCATATCTATGTAACTTCTTCCTTGCTAACAGTTACATAGAACATATACATTACTAAAACAATCAAGATATTGTGTTTTCCTATTTGAGTGTTTGCATTCACTACTAGCTCATAAACTATTTCCAAGCCCCAATCTATCTTAAACTGCACATTATTCAAGTAAAACTCAATGAAAACTAATATCAAGTATCCTTCTATATTGCTCCTGTGCTCCCTTTGACAGACTAGAAATGTGAGTATGAATTCTATGTAATAAATGCTTCCCTCTGATCCCTGTCTTAAGATTTATCAACACTGCAAAAAAGACAATTTCTGATAGTATGCTGCTTGCCTTTCATATGGTAGAAACACAAAGACAGGGGAGAAGCTGATTTAAGCTGATTTAAGCTAACATGGAACTGAGGTTTCCACATTTCCTTTCCTCTGCTATTAAGTTATCCTTGAGTTCAACTTCAGTTCCTTTTCACAATACTTCCATCATCTACCAATACAGAAAATTTAGGAGACTGAAGAAAAGGCAAATGGCACGTCCCTGAAACCATCTTCTTCCCCCCACTTCTTATCACTTACTTTGAAGAGGTTGTGTACTTGATATTTCCTCTGAAGAACCTATAGTAATATAATTTCATGTTTCTCATTTAACATTTTCATTATATTAAAGATATTTGTATAGTCCTTTCAAATTTGTTGTGACAAGATTTAACCTACATTTTGTGAATGTTTAATTGCCTAGATGATTACGTACTGCTCATTTGAAAAACACTTAAGGTAAGCATATTAATATAAGAAAACTGAGTAACCCACTATCCTGACATTTTCAAACTGAAGGTGGGGATGGGGTGTGGGGGCAAGAGTGGTAATCTCTGATCTAACAGTAGGGACCTACACACCCAAAGCAGAAAAACATACCTACAGAGTTTTCTTCAAAATTCCCACCCACCACCAACAACAGAATTAAATGGTGAATCACCACTCACCTTGTGCTACAGTTGACATGACCACAGATGGTGTAGAGGACACCACAGCTGTTACCGCAACTGTATTAGGAACAGGCGATGGCGTAGAACTGCTGCTGCCACTGCTGTTACTACTGACCAGAGAGGACTGTGAAGCAGTTATAACAACTGGCGGCTTCTGGGTTGTGGAAGCAATGACTGATGTTGGTACAAGCTTAGTGACTGCTGCATAGTTATGGGATTTGGAGAGAATGTTGGGCACGAAGGTTGAACTTGGTGATGTGGTCACTATAATAACCTAAGGAAGGGAAAGTAAGTTACTTTCACATACCCAATGTACTACTAATGTATACAGACTCACAGTTAGTTATATACAATGCAAAAATAGCTTATGAAACATGAAGAAACAATTCAACAGAGAGGAATATACAACTAAAAATATATGAAAGCTTTCCTTTACTAGTAATCATCAAAATGTATTTAATAGTAACAACTTTTACCAATCAAATATTTTAGAAGATAACATTCAGTATTGTGCAAGATATAGCAGAGTAAACATTTCAATATACTGCTCAGGGAATATAAACTGGCGTAATCTTTCTAGAAGGTGATTTAGATATTTATTCATTTGTAAATTCTTATTGAGCATCTACTATGTGCCAGGCATGGTTCTGGATGCTGGAGAATAGAAGAATGAACAAAACAAAATTCATACTTCCAAGGAGCTCACATTCTAGTAGGTGGAGAGAAACAATGAACAAAAAAAGAAATATATGTCAAAAAGAGACAAATGGAAGACACAATAAAGTGGGGTAAGGGAATAAAGAATCATGGGCATGCTATATGATTTTTTTATAACATACTGAATAAAGACCTCTCTGTAAAGTGACATTTGAGCACAAACCAGAAGGAAATAGGGATACAAACCATGTTGCTACATAGAAGAGTATATAATAACACAAGGAGCAGGCCCTGAGGCAGAAGCAAGCTTGGTATGTTCAAGAAACTTTAAAGACCTATAAACAGGATAGGAATTTATAAGGTAAAGAGTAGTGGGTGACAACTACAGAGAAGTAATGGAGGACTAGATCAAGTAAGATCATGTTGATAGTATATATCCTTGATACGATGTGATGAAACCGGCACTTTCTCTCTGTGGTCTTCCTTCAAAAAACCCATAATCCTGCTCTACTCATGAGAAAAACATTCAAATTCTAATAGTTGAGCATCTACAAAATACTTGACCAGTACTCCTCAAAAGTTATCAAAAACAAGGAAAGTCTGAGAAACTTTCACAGATAAGAGGAGCCTAAGGAGACATGAAAAGGAAATATAATGTGGTATCCTAGAATAGAAAAAGACAATAGGTAAAAACCAAGGAAACTAATATTATCTGTTAATTATAACAAAGGTATCATATTAATGTAAAATGTTAAGAATAGAAGAAACTAGGCGAGGTGTGGTGGCTCACGCCTGTAATCCTAGCACTCTGGGAGGCCGAGGCGGGTAGATCGTTTGAGCTCAGGAATTCAAGAGCAGCCTGAGCAAGAGCAAGACCCCGTCTCTAAAATAAAATAAAATATAAAAAAGAATAGAGGAAACTGGGTGCAGGATATATGAAAATTCTGCATTACCTTCTCAATTTTTCTGTAAATCTAAAACTATTCTAAAAAATATTTTTGAAAGTAATCATTATTCTATCCGCTAGGTAAAAAGTATAATAGAGCAATGAAGGCAGAAATAGGGAGACAATTAGGAAGCTCGTGTAACAAACCAAGCAGAGACGGTGACCAAAGTGTTTATGGTGGAAGTAGTGAAAAGTGAACAGATTCTGAATATATTTTAAGGTTAAAACCAACAGGATATGTTCACAGGTTGATATGAAGAATGGAGGCAGAAAAGAAACATTAAAGTTCAGCTAATATAGCTAGAAAATTGTAGATGATCTAGTAACAAAGCATTTCAGACAGAGAGAACAGTATGGCGTAAAAGACCTAATGTCAGAATTAGCTTGATGTAGTTAAAAACAGAAAGAAATCCAGTGAAGCAAAAGCACATAGGGCAAGGAGGCATTGGAAAAGTAAGCAAAGGCGACATGAAATAGAGTAAAAAATTTAGATTTTATACTAAAATCTAAGATTAATGGGAAGCCAGGGGCACATTTTAAGTACAGAAAAAACAAAATTTGATTTATATTTTAAAAGATCACTCTACCTGCTATGTGGTGAGAGGCCAAGGTTAGAAGCAATGAGACCAGTTAAGAAGCTATTGCAATAGACCAAGCAATAAATGATACAGGCTGCTTGGACTGGGGTGTTAGTAGGGAAATAAAGAGAAGTGATCAGATTCAGATTATTTTGAAAGGTAGAGACTAAGACTTGTTGATGAATGGAAATGGCAGGGTTGAGGAAAAGAAGAGAATCAAGAATAGCTCCTATAGGTAATATATATTAGATTATTTAAATCTCCCCCAAATCCTATGATGCAGATACTATTATTATCCCCATTTTACAGCTGAGAAAACAAAAATCATTTATAAATCTGTAGTATGACAGTTTTATTCTGGGGTGAATATAATGGTGGTATAGTGAAACCCAAAGCAGAGCAGATTATCACCTTCCTCTTTCACTGAAATTATCTGTACCTACCTCAGACAGAAAAAGTGTTTTGAAACAGTTAGTACCTACATCTCAAAGAAGCTTTGACCATAATATTGTTATTTATATATCTTCAGAGGTACAGAGAATTACAAAATACAAGTACTTGTTCTTTACTTTAAGGAGTTTAATTATTTGAGGAGTCAAGCAAGATACCTAAGTCTTGACCAGTAAACACCTATATAGAGTTGACCAGCATACTTACATATCGACTTGATCAGTAAATACCTACATAGCATTATTAGAAAAACAACAATCAACCACTGTACAAACTGAGAAGTAGACCAATATGGTAAAAAGACCACAAGCTTAAGTCAAATAAACCTGCACTTAGATCCTGCCTCTGCCATTTATAAAAATGGCAAGCCCCTGGACATGTTAAAATCTCTGAGCTCCAATTTTCATCTAAAAATGGGGATAATAATACCTACCTTGCAAAATCATTATAAGGACTAAATGAGATAATGATGTTAAGCATCTGACACAGTGCTAGGCACATAGCAGGTGGTCAATATTTGGCAGTCAACAAATGGTACTTATGAGTAGCTTATTATTCCTACTTAAATGTTAAAAAGATATCAGTAAAGACATTACACATCAAATTAATTGGGAAATGTATTTCAATGTACTTTATTTTTGTTTCATTAAAAATTTTCCTTTATCTTTTCCCCAAATTCTGATACCTCCCAGAATCCAAAGAACTCACAGCTACTACCATAGCCAAACCATTAGAGTAATAATGGCAATAAGGTCTCACTTTTGCTGATTCTGAACTAATAGCAGTAGCTTCCTGGAGCTCAATGCTTATAAGGACTGCGAGGCACAGATGAGGATTTGCCAAGGCTTGGCAGAAAAGTATGCACAGTTAATTAGCAATGTCTGTCATGGGCAAGAAAAAGGGAAGTGTTTACACTTGTGTCAAATATTTATAATTTCAGAACTAGAGTATGCAGGTAGGCTTCTAACATTAAGACAACAAAACTTCAGCAAAATAAATCTAGAGTCTTAAAGAGTAGGTTTTAGGTTATAGATACAAATGATAAAACATATTTTGAGATTTCAGCCTACAAGATGATTTCTGATCTGAAAAGGGGTTATCCAAAATTAGAGATCCACCCTGGAGAAAACCCACTTGCACTTTAAAGTTACTTATTACAACAGGGGAAATATAAGGGTGTTGAAACCACGTGAACCAAACAGTGTTTATTCAGGCCATAATTCAAATTACTGACCTTCTAGCACTCACAAAAACTCCTTAAGAGTGCTGGGACTTGCACCCTAAGGACAAAATGAAAAATATCAATCAAGCACATGAAAGCATAAAGCTATATTCTGCTGCTTTGTTTATATAAGTGCTGCATCAATGTTATATTTAAAATGAAGGCACCACATTAACATAGGTAGAAATTTGTCTACCTTGGAAATATATGACCTATTTGAATCTGAATAAAGTCCACAAATTCATAAATAATTATACTTAATATAAAAGCCACTTTACCTAAAATAATTCCTAAGTTGCCTTACACAGGATCTGTGAGAAATCCAAGGTAAATACAATAATGGCAATAGCCTTGGATAGATTTCAGAAAAATTCAATTACCCAGCAAAAGGAAAACAAAAACAAAACAAAACACCCCAACTTAGTCCTATTAGTCCTACCTGTACTCAGCTTGTCCACAAAATAAAACTGATGGCATTGAGTACACATGAAGTAAAAAAGTACAGTTTTACATCTGGAGCATAACAGATGCTCAATAAATATTTGGGGAATGAATGAGTCTTATGTTTTATTTAATCTACTTTAAATGTTTATTTTTTTTTTAGATACAGTAAGACACATCTAAGGTTCAGAGCCTGAAATCTCATAGTATGGCTCATATATAACTTTGTAGATGAATATGTCCTCTTGTAAACATCGTAAATCTGAAAACCTCAACTGTCCATTCTCAAGTGAAAATTCAGAGAAAAAAACAAAAGACATGATAAAGCCAATGAATTATAAAAAAAAAAGTTCACAAACTTCATTGAATAGGTGAACCCCCAACTATTATAAGTATTTTATGTACATTTACCAAAGACTGTAAAGTTAATAATGTTAGGTGACATTTACTGAGCGCTCATCATATGTATCATTTTATTTTACAAGAATCACCTCATTTAATTTTCCCAGTAACTCTAGGCAATACTACTATCATCTTTATTTTATAAGGAAACAGGCTCAAGAGAGGTAGCAGAGCCAATATTGGCACCAGATCTATTTATTCATTTATTAATTTGTTCATTCATTCATTCATTCAACAAATATTAATTAGCACCTACTACATGCCAGGCACTGTTCTGAACACTAGGGAATACAGTGATAAAGAAGACAAAGTCTCTACCCTCAACAACTTATAGACTATGGGAGAAATAGAAGATAAACAACTTTGTAATATAACATCAATTAGTTAAAAGTATTATGAATAAAAATAAAACAGAGTAAGGGAATAGGAGGATATGGATGGGAGGTAGGTATTCTTTTAGCTAATAGCTTTGCCTTACTATTTCTCAAATATCAAATTAAAGTACATAAGGGTGGAAGGGAAAAGAATTACTGAGAAAATAAGATCCAGTAATGGAGGCAGTAAAAACATTACAGTAAGCAGACTTGAAAATTCAGAGTATAGCAGGCTGATGCCACCAAATATAGGGCCAGCCCAGAAAGCAATAACTATAATAGTATATGAAAAATGACATTCAGAAAGATTATCTTGGAAGTCATCAAATAAAAATGTAAAAATTATGTTCAGTATAACATTTAAGAAGTCATCAAAATAGTTAATTTTTACATATTAAGGGTAAACTTCAATGAACTGATGAATTCACTTATTTGGAACAACTCATTATCAACAGTGTAAACAAACAAAACACTACTTTCCATAAAATACCTGCAAGGGAAGGACGCTATCATTTTTTTTAAATACATATCTTATGTTGTACTTTAAACAGCCAATCTCATTTAATCCTCACTATAACCTCATGAGACTGGCATTATTCTCATCTCATAGATGAATAAACAGATATAGAAAGACTAATTTATCCTAGGTCATACTGGAAAACCTGGGGTTCTAACCCAGGACTCTCTGACTACAAAAATTCTTGTTTGATTTTAATACTACACCATAATCCCTCATCCTCAGACTGAAAATAGAATTATATCCCATAGATCAGCTGATTATCACTTCTAGTTATTGAGAGAATAATGATAATTTTTAATATATGATATACTGATATCTTTCCAGGAAACTCAAAGAGGTTCTTTAAATGAAAGTTATCACAGGACTAAAAATTCAAAGATGGAAAGAGCACTGAACACAGAATTTACCTCTACTTCTTCCCTAAAGTCCCTCTAAAATAGTTTGAAGGTTAAAGGGAAGAGGCACATAAACCTGTAAGGTCAAAACAAAAAGGAGACAATAGCTATAAAGTTTTGGAAACTGGAAAACAGACAAGTAGTAATGGATCAAGCACATCCAAGAAAGTGGAAACCTAAGTTAGCAAACAGACAACTAGCAAATAAGACAACTACCATTAGTGAATCCCAGAAAGACTCAAGAATTTAGAGCACCACAAACTTCTGAAGTGGGAGTAAAAGTGAAACTAAAGAGAGGAAAACTAGTTGAAAATCTGTTTAAGCAGCATGTAGATCACTAGCTATCCTTCCCCACCCTAAAGGAAAGCTAGGTTATACTCTCTTGAGGGTGACTAAATTCAAGGATATCTGATGGCATCAGGCACAGCTGAGGGGGGCAGGTACTGTACTGAAAACAAAGGGGTTAAATAAAGTCTACATAATGAATGGTGAGCCCACCTAGCCTTCTCCCTCCATTTACTCCCCAAACACTGACAGCCTAGCTTATACTACTCAAGGTAGGAGACTAGAATATTCTTCTCTAAGGAATCTGACCAGTCCAAGGAAAAGCCCCAAAGATAGTGCCAACTGATGGAGGTGAAGGGGTAGTGAGTGTTCCTCAACAAAACAGCCCAGATAGGTCAATCTACAATGAAAGTCACTATTAACATGTTCCAACCATACACAGAAAGCTTTCTGTCATCTTTTTAGTGTCTACTTTCATTTACAAGCAGATAGCCAGACACTTAAGGAAAGTGAAATAAAAGAGATCAAAATAAATGGATAAAAGGAACTTATATGAAAGAGAGAGAAAATGAAAGAAGAAAACATAAAAATATTATTATGAATACCAAGTAAAAGAATACAATGATTCTGTGAAAGAGCAGGATGCTATTTTTTTTTTAAAAAAGAGCTTTTAGAGAACAAGAAAGACTTACTAGAAATTTAAAGTATGACAGCAAAACTAAATTACATAAAAGTACAGAAAGATAAAGTTAAGTGATAAAGAAAATAATAATACTTACAGAGCATTCGCTATGTGCCAGGCTCTATTCTAAGTTTTTTATATATTATTTCATTAAATAAATGACACCCAAAATCCTATACAATAATATTGTTTTCCCTGTTTTACAGATCAGAAAACTTAGGTAGAGTCTGGTTTTCCCAGTCACATAGCAAGTAAATGGTAAAAGCCAAAATTTGAATCCAGGAAGTCTGTTCTGACATCCAGGCTTTTGTCATTCATTATACTAGAGTAGGAAAAAAATGCAAACAACAACAACAAAAAATGGAAACTGAGAATTACAAAAGATAAGAAAATTAAAGGATCAATCCAGGCAGTTCAATAGGTGAATAATAGGTGATCCAAAAAGAGAAAACAGAGAAAAATCAAAGAAATAACTCAAAAAATTTTCCAGAATTGAAGGACATAAGTGTCCAGAATAAAAGGGCCCCCTGAGAACACAAACTATTGGATAACAAAGGCCCACACCAATGAATATTACCTTGAAATTTCAGAACTCTGAAAGTTACTAAAAGTTTTCAAAGAGAAAAACAGGATCTGAAATTAGAATGGCATTGGGCTTCCCAAAAGCAATACTGGAAGCCAGAAGCCAACAGAGCAATAACTTCGAAATTCACATGGAAAGTGATTTCCAACCTAGAATACTTTACCTAGCTATACCATCAAGAAAGTGGGAGGATAGAATAAAGAAATTTGCAGTCCACCATGCAAGGTCTAAAAAAATTTATTTCCATTCAACCATACACCACGAAGCTACTGGAGAATACACTCTAGCAAAATGAGTCAATAAACTAACAAAGAGGAAGATCAGAATAACGATAAAGGGAGATCCCAGAAATATAAGTGTGCAACAAGCTTAGTATGGGAAGGCAGAGGATTCTAATGATAAGAAACTGACAGAATACTGATGACTTGAACATCCTTACAGAAGAGTTTAGGAATGCATTAATACTAGTATATAAAGAATTTTAAAAGATGACAATTATTTACTTAATTATAGCCTTCCGTTCTTCTATGAAACACCTAACAACTTTATTACTTTGGCAAAGTAAAAACTAATTTCCTAAAGTAAGGTCATACAAATATAGATTTTAAAAATTTTTCTATTTTAATTATTTTTCAAAGGCATTACAATTATAAAATAGAGCACAATTCTTAGAAGTAGGAGATCTGCTAAGCTGTGTCATCTTAAGCAAGTCCTTTAGCATCACTAAGCCTCATCGGCAAAAAGTGAAATAATAATACCTATCCCAAAGCTTTATGTGCAGAATTGAACAAAGTAAGAGATGTGAACACTCCCAGCATAATGCCAAGCACATAGTAAACACTCAGTTCATGTTTATTAAATCTCAATTATATTGTCTGAAAGAAACAATTGGCAGGCAGAGACTCCCTCTACCACATACCTTTTGTGTTGTTGTGTTTGTTGTCTGAGTTGACGGTTTGGTGAAGGTTATTTTCACAGGAGACATGTGGGGTGGTAAGGAGTTGGCAATGCTCTGCATGATGTTGCTCATCTTGGGACTACCACTCACAGGCACAGTGATCGTCTTTGAGACTGGAACAACAGCTTTTGGAACTTCCTTTAGGACAACGGGAGAGGAGCTAGAAGAGTTTGTTCGCCTTCGTTTTCTGGGCTTTTCATCTTCATCTGAACAGCTAACACCTGAAGGGCAATGGTAATATTGCTATATTTATATCAGACTAACCTTGCATCTTACACTTTATTTTTAAAACCTTTTTATCATCAATTCATCCTTGACCTCATGCCCAATCAGCCAAGGGTCCTATCAATCCTCCCTCAAAGAAGTGGTCTCTGAATGTCTTCCCTCCTTTCTTTAAACCTATGGCCTCTGCTCCATATGTCAGACCTTCTTATGTCCTGCCTGTATCTTAGCAACATTCCCCTAAATGATGTCCAAGCTTCCAGCGTCTCCACTTCCATTCTACGCTCCATGACTAGTTACAAAATTTCACATTTAATCACATCAATGCACTGCCTAAAATCCTTTGGTAGTTTTTGTCTTCCTAGAAGATGAGACACAAAATCATTACCATACCATTCAAGGCCTTGTTTCTTTTCAAGTATACAATATCCTGCTGCACCCAATCTTGTGCAGCCCTTTAATCTTGGCATGTTAAACTGCTCACCATTCCCCAAAGCCACCTAACCACATTCTATCCATCTCTGAGTATCCATATACTATTGTTCTTTGGGGAATACTACCTACCATCAATCACCTCTTGATCACCTTGTAATCATCATTCTGTTAACCCCCTCCTCAACGAAGCTTTTCCTTATTCTTCTAAGCAAAGCTAATCCATGTCTCCCCTGAGCTTATAAAGCACTTGTACATTCTCTTCTATACCACTTATCATATGGCAATGTGATTGTTTACACATCTCCCATTATTAAGGGAGTGACTAAGGCAATGACTAAGTCTTACTGGTTTGTTTCCCCAGTATAGTGCCTTGTATAGAATAAAAAGTTAGGTGAATAAATGATTATATCCCACACTAATGTTGTTCGTGTGACTTCTGAGTATAAAGCAATAAACTTCCTGTTACTTAAAACTATACATCATGTGACGTGGTTTCTTCATGTTTGGGATGCACTTTCAGTGTTTAAAAAATGATCAAAAATTAGGTACCTACAGTTATTTTAAAAGACCACCTTGGCTAAATCCACAGAAATCAGATATAAACTTAATTAGTAGTCCCAGATTCTTAGTTATTTCTGGATAAACTAAAGCCTCAATTGTTTTTATAGACTTTTTAAAAATCAAGTGAGAAACATAAGACATAGGAAATCTCTACAAAGAAGACATAAAAAGTTATACAGCATGACTCATGGAATTGATAATAAATAAAAGTCCACACCTTCAATTTTTAAACTCTAATTTAAACAGGGCTGACAATGACCTAAAATCATGCCTCTCTAAAATGCAAACTTTGCCTCTAAAAATTACAAAGAAATCAAGTTTATAACAGTATAGAGAAAAATGAAAATCAAATTTTAATGATCTCTAGTTGAAAGCAAAAAATTAAATTAAAAATAAAATTTTAAAAGTCTGCCTTCCTCAGTTTCTGTCTCGCTTCTTTTCTCGCCATGTGATCTCTTTGTATACACCTGCTTCCTTTCTACTTTCCACTATGAGTTGAAGCAGCATAAGATCCTCACCAGATGCAGCTGCCTAATCTCGGAACAATAAAACTCAACTTTCCAGTCACCAGGATCATGAGCCAAATAGACCTTTTTTCTTTATAAATTAAATAAATAAGTAAATTAAATTTTAAAATAAGAGCAACACTGACATAACAGAAAGTAAAAAGAAAAAAATGAACTGGACATCAAACTGCTTCATAGGAGTTAAAAACTACAAATAAAACTTCAAAAAATTATAGTCAACTAGAAACATAAAAGACTCTCTAGAATGCTTCATTGAATCTAACAGTTGGATAATATGTTATATAAAATAATTTAAGAAGCTACTACAGAGATTATGATTATAGGAGTAAATATTGAATAAATAATATAAGGCAATTCTTTCAGTTTCTATTCACAATATTTCTATTTAATGACAATGAAAAAAGTGAATTCTTGAAGGATAACACTGTTCAAAGGCAGATTCCCCACAGAGAACAAAAAAGAAGTCATTTCTCAAACCCCAGGTCTGATTAAAAAGCAATATATACTAGTCATATGTAAAGAAAGGAATTCTTTAGAATCTTCATAAACTAACCACTGCTAATAGTTAGTAGACCAATGATTTAATCCAGGAAGGCAGATCTAATCAGGCCTATACTGCAGCATTTAGCCAAGATGGCCCTGATAACACTGAGAGTATCACTTACTTTTGACATAAACAGTACTTCCACTTGGCAAGACAACTACATTGGAGGCAGGACTGGCAGGTCTTGGAGACTTAACCGTTGCTATGCTGCCACTTGGAACAGGGGTAGAGGTTGGGGTTGACGTGGTACTTGTGTAGGAATAGCAAACCACTACTGAAGGAACGATAAAAAAGTTTGCTGTTAACTTTCACCAAAACTGTCCAGGCATAAAGAAAAATTATTTTAATTGCAGGCCAATTTTAACATTTTCATGTGATCAGAAATCAGAGGCCAGTACTAGGTATTAGTTCTACAGGTTAAAAGGTATTAATAACCTTTCCTGAAAACCATCATTTAAATGGGTTTTCCCTATAACGGCTTGTCTACAGGTGACACTGCCAACGGACAAGAATGCAGTTACAAAGAAATCAAGTTTAAAACTATACTGAGAAAAATGAAAGTCATTTTTCATTCATGGCAGAGTTGGGCAACAGGTACATACTTGTATTCCCTTTTAATACTAACAGCACCAATGATGGGGTGAGGGATAATTTTTCCCTGACCATAGCAATTTCCAAGGTGGCCACTAGGGGAGAATCAAGGTAAGGTTCTTTTATATAAACCAACTCATTAGTCATTTGCCATCCAAGTAGTGCAACAATAACTCAACTAAAATAATGACATCATATTTCAACCTAGCATTCAATGAAGGAACACAGCTCACCAACAGCAAAAATAGCTTACAGGCACCATGCACTCTGCTAAATCTTTTCCATACATTTTCACTAATTCTCACAATATCACATCCTCATTTTAAAAATGGGGAACCCAAGGCTCACAGAAACTAAGACTTGCTAAAGGTCACATAGCTAGGAAATGACAAAGTAAGATTCAAACACGTATTTGACTAGTGGAAACCCTACATTCCTTCCACTCTACCAGAGATTTGGTAGATGGAAAAGGTATAAGTGGAAAGAGAGAAAAGATACCTCTCCAACAACGAAGAAAACAGGAACTCAATGTAGGCCAAGTTTGCATACAGATAACTGTCTTCCTCCAAATATAGCTTCCTTCAGCCTAAAACAGAGCCTGGCATGCATGAAAAGAGTATCTCACTCTGCTCCACAGCCCACTGCTAGGCAAGAAGAGACAATTCCCCAGAGTAATCTGACAAATGCATTGTTTTCAAGGTCATTATTATGCAACACCAAACTAAACTACTGGAGTCAATCCAAATATGCTCTCTCAAACTTAATATTATTCTTGGTGAGAGAGAATTCAAGGATTTTTAAAGCATGTGTTAATTACTGGATTAAATAACAATGAGAAAGTCTATCTGCCAGGTAATGGATTCAGCACATTGACCAGAACAGAGTAGCAGCATATATCACGGATTCCAGAAAACAAAAGCTGAGCTTTATTTTCTAAAGCTATCAGGTTCGGCACCTTTTTTTAGCAGCTAAATGACTTCTGTCATCTTATTTATTTTCTGTCATCCACTAAGGCCTTCTATTCACTTTTAACAAAATACACTGATATCAAAAATTTATTCCAAAAAGATTTTTGTAATTTTGTGATTAACGTAATTGACACTTTCAACAAAAGGAAGATTTAATTTTGGCTGAGACTGAAAACCTGGCAGTTTCTAGTTTCAGAATCAGAGTTGCCCACTATGTTTTATACCTTTACACACTGAGATAAAAGTAGATGAAAAATTATCTCTAACACAAAAATATTTTTTTACTCACCTTCCTTGCTTCCTGTTTCTGCAGGCACTGGAAGAGATGCATTGTGCTGGATAGCTGCATTGGCAACAGCATTAGCTGTTACAGTGAAGGCAGTCTGGGGAACCAGCCGGGGCATCAGTGGTACCAATCGCCGACCTTCAATGGACCATTCTGAAGAGCTATTAGGTCCAGACATACTAAACAAAAAAGAAAGTGCTGCAACAAGGATTCTCAATGGCTAAAAATGAATATATTTTCTTAAATAAATGTAACTTTTTAAACTACAAAAAGTACCCTGGAGTGAATAGGAGAGGCTTTATTTTAAGCAAGCAAGATCAAAATTATGAATAATTAGAATTCAAGGAATGTCACACATTAGGTTCTTACACATTTGTTTCTATAATCTGAATCTTATGAGTATAACTGAAACCACAAAAAATTTTCTTATGCCTTCTAAATAAATATGGACTTTGGTTTTACTAATTTAAATTTGCTATCACTAATGAAAACTAGTATTTCTACTAAATTTTATAACTTAATTTTGTAATTAAACCAAGAAAGTAAAAAGCACTAATAATTTTTTAAATCAGATTTTCCTTAATAATTAAGGATGGAATTCATTGAACCTTTGTAAAATTACCTAACTGCCTGCATGGCCAGAGGTTCTAAGGCTTTCAAACAAGGGAAACTGAGGCAGTAAACGAGGGGGGGATTAGGTAGCAAAGGACAGAAGAGGGCTTTATATATAACAGCCTGTGTCACTGACAATGTACTATGCTATTACCCTTCCTGTTAAAAATAGACTAGATCTGAGGACAGTGAAGAAACCTGCCACTATTTTATTTTTATTTATTTATACCATTCTTCACTCTAAGAAGAATTTGAGGCAATTGGACTGTCTTTAAGCAGATAACACTCTCAGTTTCTCTACCTAAATTTCTTGAGCAAATTTTATCCTTGAACTCCAACAAGAGGTTGAAATATCAAAAGGTAGCTGTGTCATTTCTCTTGAAGTGGCTCCATGAAAGACCCTAATGATTAACTCAAAGCTCAAAATTCACCCAGAAACAACCTCTTTACTAAATCGGAAATATTTCTGCACTTTTTTCAAAACCATAAATTCTATAACTCAATTTAATGACACTGTATGTCCACTGATTCTTCAGATTTAGATGGAATATACAAATGCCCTTATTAATGGTTAGTGGAATAATGATTATGATGATGATGGTAATGATAATAGATAACTTTAAGCACTTACTATATGTCAAACATTGTTTTATACATTTTACATGTATTAACTCTTAATAATCCCATGAAGTTGGATTATTATTTCATTTTATAGATGGCGAAACTGAATCACAGAGATGTTAAATAACTTGCCTAAGGTCACACAACTAATAAATGTCTCCTTCAACAAGCATTTATTATGCTATTGAAATTATTTGCCACACAATAAATAGAAGGCATGAAATTTTTCAAGTGGGTTTTTTTTTTTTTGAGACAGAGTCTCACTCTGTTGCCCGGGCTAGAGTGCCGTGGTGTCAGCCTAGCTCACAGCAACCTCAACCTCCTGGGCTCAAGCAATCCTCTGTCTCAGCCTCCCGAGTAGCTGGGACTACAGGCATGCGCCACCATGCCCGGCTAATTTTTTCTATGTATTTTTATTGGCCAATTAATTTCTTTCTATTTTTTGTAGAGACGGGTCTCCCTCTTGCTCAGGCTGGTTTCAAACTGCTGACCCTGAGCAATCCTCCCACCTCGACCTCCCAGAGTGCTAGGATTACAGGCTTGAGGCACCACGCCAGGCCTCAAGTGGGTTTTATGTCTAACTTTTGCCTTTGATTTATACCATTTGGGCACTGCTGTTAAATTACTACCCACTTTCATTGAAAGGAATAAATTACAATTTAAGAAGGATTTAAGTTCAGTTCAGAAAGGAATTTCTAGGAACTGATGAATCCAAGTGGGTTACTGTGGAAAATCTATAAATTCCTGCATGGTTCGACACAGTGCTACCTAAGACAAGGAAAAGAGGAGTTCTTAAAACCCCAATAACCCTCACAAATTTGTTATTACATAATCTCCAAGTTGATGCTAGTTTTGAAACAAAGAATGGTACAAACAAGAGACAGGAAAGCCCTATAGCTAATTGTTAGAGGAAAAAATTCTAAAAGTTATTCAGCATTTTCTTGACTTACTCGTATTTTGCTATCATTTTATTAGAATATCACTAATAAATTTGCTTGATGAAAGCTTACCACACAAATAAAATGATGTCTACACTTACCTGATGCATTGTTTAAATGGCAGCAGAAATTATGGAAGATTGATCATTTGAAGCACATGGATATACGCTATTGAAAAGACAAAACTTGCAGTGCAAAAGACACAACTGCAACTTTTAGAAAGATCTATAAATCTTCCAAATTTCCACTCATGCAAACATGCTCAAACTTTTTTTAAGTGAGTGAAAAATCAAATATCATGTTAGAATTAGGTCAAAAATCCTATTTGCTTAGTAATGAAGGTGTAAATATGCATTAGTTGCATAAGTAATCTAAACTAAATTTTACAGACTAAATCTTCCTGCAGGGCTTCACTGGGATACCTTAGTCTCAGCGTAAGAATGCCTCCCTATTTATACTAAGTATGGCAAAGAAAACATTGCTCCAACCTCTTTTCTGAGAAATCTAAGATGATACTAATGAAACTACCTTAGTCCTCACATCCTTTGGTTGTATAAGGCACCAGTAAAAAAATCCTCACCCTCACACAGAAACTCTTACATCATACCCTGTAAATGTTTGACTGATGGGGAAAGGGTTAAGAGAGCAGAAATTCCAGATAACCACTTTCTTCTAACTCTATAGACAATGTGGGTAAGAGTGGCCCAATTAAAAAATCTGAAGTTCCTTGACATCCAAGGCTTTAATACTGTAATATTCTGACATTCAAAACTGAATTAGAGTATCAAACTTAATAAGTAATGTGGTGCCAAACAGTAAACACGTGTTATGCTTCAAGCCACAAGCAGGCTTTTCTTTGTTCACAGATACCCAGTTCCTTTTGTTTCCCCCTTCTTTGTGCTCAATCTTCTCATCACCTTTCACAACCACATTCCTTCTGGCCTAAACTGCAATTTTGAGCTGGGGGGAGGGAAGGGAGAGGAGAAAGGGAATGTAGTCAGTTCAGATGCATTCCTCTAGTTGTTTTTTCAGGCTCAGAGTATGAGGCCCTTCTATAGATAATTTTGGAACTATGCTCTGCTGTTACTTCTGAGTGGAAGAGACGACATGGAGAGAATGAGGGATCTACTTTCTCACCACTCTCTGACCCTTGAGCTCAAGAAGTAAATACAACATGTGATGAAACTAAAATGATAATATAAAATATTAAAACAGAAGTAGAGAAAAACCTAAAAAGCTTAAAATCATACACGGAAGTAAACTCTTTTCAAAAAATGAAATTCATATATTAAAGAAACCAAAAAGGAGAGAAAACAAGAGGAAACACAGGCAGATAAAAGCCAACTCTCAATTATCCATGCTAATGGAGAGAGGAGGGAAAGGGAGAGGTCAAATAGATTAAAGAAATTCATGTATGATCCAAAAATATTTTGGCAAACACTTGTAAATTCTCCCACCAAACCTTTTCCAGGACAACTAACATGTAGAAAAATGACTAATTAAAATTTTCACCTCCTCTCCCTTCCCACCCTCTGACTAGAGGTACTCCCAAGCAGCAAAATGGCTAAAGGGGGGCAGTATTAGGAGGGGGAGGAAGGGAAGAGAAGGAAAAGCAAGGGGCATAGTTAATTCATAAATGTAATAATGTGCCCCTGAATAATTGAGAGCTTCAATCTGGAAATAAATACAAGAAAAAGCCTGAAATAATAATAACCTATTTGCATACCTGTAACTTGGACTTTCACCCAAATATAAGGATAAATTCATTCTTTAAAGGGGAAAAAAGGAAAAGGAGACTCAATAAATGTTATCCTTTAAGTATGAAACTGATGCATCAACTTACAACTAGTTGTCTCACAAGACTGTTCCAATGCTTCTAAGGTACTAATTTGTTTCTAAGTGCCTCTGAATGCAAGCTATTGTTTACTACTTAATTATCTAGCACATAAATTTCCTATTACTAGTTCTCAAATTAGAATCTAGGCTCATTTATCATTATTGCTAGAGCAACTGAATTCAAAAGTTTAGAGCATATTAAAGAAGGAACACATTTATATTTGAATGTTTCTGTTAGCCTGACAACTAAATATGAACTGTTTCTAATGGAAAATTTCTAAATTTCTACAATGCGTACCTACAACTGAAGAATCTAAAAATTTCAGGATAAGCTAAACCTTTAAACTATGCTGTTAAAAAGATAGCACCCCATTTTATGTTAAGTAAAATGAGGGACAGTGAAGCACAACATGAAGCTAATGGATCTTTGGGGTCAATTTAAATACTGCCAAATGGTTTAAAAACATGTTTAAGTTATCACATTATGGAACTGCACTGAATTTTTCCTTTAGTTTTATTTCACATTAAAACACAAAAATAAAAAACAAATGAATTATACTATAACATTTTATGAAATGTTTATATCATCTTATATTAAAATTTAAAGGATAATTTCTGTTCCTTTCTATTCTTTAGGCAGGACTATCTTCACATACACTCAATTAAGGCTTGATCCCTGCCCCTCAGTCCTCCACCATCCTCCACCCCATCTGTCAAAGCCTTATAATGATCTGAAAACAACTTGGTAAGAATTTTTTATCATTTTATTTTGTTGACTTTTTTAAGTAAATTAAGATATAGTACATTCATATTTCTTAAAAGCAGAACATATATCTTACACTTTTTTGTGAATCTCAAAATACATGAAATAATGAATCAGATATCAAAAAAGTTATAGTGCCTACTTATAAAGCAATATACATATCAAATATCATTACAAAGAACCTCTAAGTGGCTGTTACCTTTAGGAAGCACACTATTTTGTTATTGAACTGTGCTTCAAGTAAGTGCATCATCTGCTAAATTGTGGTGGTCTTTAGTTAAACAGAGATTACACTGTAACGGGATTTGACCTGAGCACTTAAAGCTAACCAAATACAAAAAACATAACCAACTGAATAAACAGTTAATACCTCTTTTACTTCTATGGTCAGGATCCCTGAGTATAGAGATGTTGTTATTAAGATAAAAGACTCAGGAAGCTGCTACACAATAGGAAGACTGTTCAAAACTACGTTATACTACGTCATAAAAAATCAGGGGTGGTATGACTAATGGCTTACTTATGTGCAATTGTTGTTAACCGTTCATCGTTTACTGCTCTCCGAACTTCAGCACGGTGGCGTTCTGTTGAGATGCTATGAAAAAAAATAGCCATTATAGAACTCTGCCAAGCAGGCAGCTCTTTTCTATACTTCTATTGTTTAAGTCAACATTTTGCTTGGGGGGAAAGGAGCAAGATTGCTTTGTGAGAAGATATAGACAGGAGCCTAATATATATCTTCATATGCTATAATGTCTTCATATGCTATAAAAGGATTCATACTAATTCTGTGTAACTGTAAAAAGAATTAGTTGCAAATCAGAAACCACAGGAAGACAAATTCCCCCTGATATCAAAGCATTACTTCCAAATCTCAGAAATGTCAGACCATGGACAAGATTAGCAGAACTTCCTGTTATCTAAATATATAGACACTGAATGACCTCCTAATCATGACTGCTCAGAAGAGTATTTTGGCACTGAGAAGAAAGTCTTCTAAGGTCTTTCCTAAAGCTTAAGAGTCTATAATTTTATGTTGAGTGAATATTATAAAGAAATGAGAGTGGCAAAATAATGTTTCCTATGGCTGTATGTTATGAAACTTAACACCAGGCCAATATTCCTTTATTACTTAACACTTCAGCTGTGTCTTCTATATTATACTATGTTACCAATGGTAAAAATGTGCTATATTGATCCTAATTAAATACATGTAAAGTTACTAATACTAAACAACTAAAAAAAGGCTACATCCATTCCATTCATAAATATTCAATAAAATGAGTACAATTCTTCCAATTGTGTTCTTCACTGCTTAAACTAAATCTATACCATGGACCAAAACATTTAAGGGGCTAGAAAGCAGATTTTATAAGGAAACATAAACAACAAACAAACAAAAAATATAAATTGTTAACTATGAAAACAGTAAGACCAAGAATTTGGCTTAATAACATCCCTATATTAATGTTAATTAAAAAATAGAAAGAGCCTCTTCCTATTTTCACTTAAAAAAATAGGATGAAATGGTTTTAGAAACTTTAGTTAAAATAGAACACTTTCTGAGAAAGCTCAAGATGCTAGAATGGATCAAGGCAAAAAAGTATTGAGGAACCCCTTTCACTAGAACTTTTCCATTGGATTCAAGTGCCACTCTAGTGGGAAGCTGAAGGGATAGGCTATGTTTAAGGCTATGACTATATAATCACCACCCATTTATATAAATTAAGGTATCTTCTTGTATCCCCTTCTTCTCTCCAACAAATGCCACTCTAGATCTTCATATCCAGTTGTTGCCAGCTCTTCTTTCCTTCACTTATGTCAAAAACACCTCCCTTTCCCAGGTGGCCCAAACTAAAATAACCTGCCTTAAATCCTTCTGATCGGATTACACAATATATGGTAAGTTACACAATTTTCTGTAATAGAGCACACAACTGGGATGGGATCTCTAAGCACCAAAAATTTGAACACACCTATATTCTTCAACTTAATTTGAAAGTTATTTAATTTGAGAATGAAAAGTAATGAAACCACTCAAAATGAAATTGCTAGAGTCATGTCTCACAAATTTTTATGATAATTTACCTAAGAACTTTTGAGAGTTCTCCAAGAAGATCTTTCTTTTCCTTGGTGAGATCCCCCTGTGCCCGAAGTGCACTGATAACTCCAGCATATGCCTCCAATTCTAGAAGAAGAAAATTATTTTATCAAGATAGGCCTTTAATATTTTAATACTATGGCTATGTATAGTGAAACTTAAGGGGGGAAAAAAACTAAAAATCAATCAAATGCAAATATTGTTTTAAATTTCTTTCAAAATTTTTATCTAATAGCAGATAAAACTGTGGCTTTTATAAGTTTATATCATTTTGTTTTTCATTGCCTTACAGAAGTCATGTATGTAAATGTTTAGGTAGAAAAATCTAACAAATATTTTGTTTCACACATTATCGTTGAAGAATATATAATTCAAATGCTACCGACAACTGGGAATAGGCTCCAAGTGGTATAATAAAGCTGGTAAGAGAAGTATTTAGCATTATTGAAAGGCACTATAAAGAATTCAAACTATATTTCACCTCCCTTCTGGGTAGATGAGAGAACTGTGCAACCGAAAAAATACTAGAACAAAAGATTCTGGCTCCAACACTGCCATGTACTAGTTATGTGACCTTGGGCAAGTCCTTTCTCATCTCTGAACCTGTTCCCTTATTTAGAAAGGACTTTGTAGGTACTTTTCAGAAATAAGATCCTCTGCACCTATAAAAATTATCATCAAAATGAATAATTAGGAAAAATTAAATGTTCTTACAGCAACCAGGACATAATATACTGAATCCTAATGCCAGACAGCTTCATTTCAGTCTTTCTGCAAGAACGATCATTATGAAATAAAACTGTCAGTCTCTAGGATGGATTAAAATATAAAACCAAAAGTCCTCAATGGCCCCGAATGAACCCTGTGTACTACCTTTGTGTATCTCCTTCCACACTAACTCTAAGCTCCACATGTAATTTGCTTTGGCCAATCATAAGTTTGCTAAGCACTTGCACACTGGGCCTTGCTCTCTTGGAACTTTGAAATCACCAGGCTGTGAAGAAGGTCAGAATGAAAGGCCACAGGAAGAGAAAGGCTCAGCTAGTTCCCAGCTAAGCTACTAAATGAATACCTAAGAGACCTTAGATAAGGCCAGCAACCCACAGAATGGTAAAAAATAATAAAATAGTTGTTGTTTTAAACAATTAACTATGAAACACATATCTAAGCAAAACAGAATGGTAGGAAATAAATATCCAGACTAGAGTTATCTTCATACTCAAATTCCTATTTGCTAATTTGCCACTTGCCAATGCCTGACACATAAGAAACATTCAATAAATGAGCCAAATAATGAATATATGAATGCCCTCAGACTAGATACTACACCAATAATAAAAGAGTAGACTCATTCAGTTTATATTATTCACAGTTCTGAGTGTCCAAGGAAGCTTTATATAGAAGAGTGGGCTGGTACATTAAACAGAAATGTCTGGTGGAACTGAATTACCCTAAGTATAAACATCCTGCACGTTCAAACTGTGCTGTGCTGGATACTATGTAGACATTTCACCCCATCTCTCTTAAAAGACAGAGCTCCACTGCTCTGAGTAGTAAAGGAAACACTTCCAGGAAACATATTTAAGCTTTCATCAGACCCAGAATAGAGTTCAGAAAGGCACTAGGGATAACCAACTAAGAATTCACTATACTCTAAATGTTTATGCCCCTATTTATGGAATATTTCATTCAACAAATCAGTACTGAGTCCTATAATAAACACCAAATGATGTGCTAAGTCCTGCCCTCAAGAAGTTAACTCTAGAATAGAGAGCTACAGTGAAACAAATCATCAGACAATTATGATACAATTTACATACAGTGGTAAAGACACAGAGGAAAAACACATCATCTAGTCTGGATGCATAAGCTTTAATCATAAAGAGAACTGTGCTCCAGGTAGGCAGGGGAGGGAAAATGCAAATGCACAAAAAGAATAGAGAGAGTAAAAGAACAAATAATGTTTCATATTGTTCTAGTAACTTCTAATAACAGTGACTATGGTTAAGAGTTTTACACTAAGGGAAGTAAAAATATGTCTGCATTTGCATAGTCACTAATTCAAACCAAGCTTCTAACTGAACATTACTACTATTACAAGGTATCATGGAGAATATTTATAGGAAAAAAAAGTCCCTATCCTCAAGGTGATTAAAACCCAACAAGGCACCTAAAATATATATACATATAAATAACTATTATAAAGATTTTAGTTCACATATGTAAAGGAATAGAGAAAGATAAAAATGGAAATAGTTTGTGGCCAGACTGAGAAAAGTTTCTAATTCCAGTCTGAAAAGTTTTTTGACAAGACTCAGTAATTGATCGATTGTGGAAGTAATGGCAGAAGAAAAAGAGGTTTTTCAGCTTGCAAAATGTTTAGGAGAATGGCAAAGCCATAAAAAGAAATGGACAGGCCAAAGAGGAAGTAATTTGAGGAAAAAGAAAAAGAAGTTTACTTTTGACCTATGAATTTATGATGATCAAGACACTATTTTAAAGAAAATAAAATTAACTAAAGAAATATAACAAATATTTCTGACATTTCATGTCTCACTTCAAGTCTAAGAAGCCATATACAACATTAAGAGATGGCAACTTCACATACACAAAACTGTGACTCAGAACAGAGTTATCAGAGCTACAGCAACCACAGCACTTCCTTTCACCAGAAATTCACTTGTTGTAAAGAATCCCTACTAGCTTTCCAACTTCCTTTACATTTTTTTAATGTTCATTTTGATGGACATCCTTAGATCCTGACATATCTCACACTTAGTTGAATTTCTGGTATTATTTTTGGTGCCATTCTATTGTAGTGTTAACTCAATAACACATTAAGTAGAATGAAATAATAAACACATGGGAACAATCTAGAAAACAAAAGATTTGACAACCCATTCCATTTAAACAAATCAGCCATTCAATTTATACCATAGTCCATAAAGTTCCAAGTTAGAGTTACAGCTCAGGAATGATCATAAAAATAGGGCAGGGGAGAGGCAGGACAAAGGGAAGCATTTAACTATCACTGATATCTTCAGTATTTCATAAAAATTCTCTATCCCAATTTCTTTATACTTAAGCAAAATCTAAGGGTTTAGCACCTTATATTAAAATGATGTTTTACTATTTTTAAAAGCACAAAGCTAATCCTTAAAATCTTCTAAGCTAATTTTTAAATACAGTACCTTCTCTAAACTTTGGACCTAGAGCTAGCATTAGAAGGCAATTCAAAGGTTTCATTGTTATGATAATAAGCCAACGGATCTGGGAGGAAGTCTTTGGCAAATCTCTATCAAGGCTCACATCCCAAAGGCGAGGGTCAAAGAAGATGACACTACCATGTAGGATGGCTATTTTCTTTTGTATAGAAGCAGCTCTCCAGCAGCATTAGCCACACAGCTCTGACTAAAATCAGGGATAAATTTAGACTTAAAGATTACCATTTTTATATTTAAACATAATATCTTGATTCAAGGCCCCAAAAACCTAGAAACCCCAAATCTAATCTACTGTCTGCAATCTGTTCTTCTGCAATTATTTCAGCTATGAAATAAATACAAGTCCAAATTTATAATCGGCAGCTATCAGGATACATTGTTATATTAATTACATGTAATTGTGTAGAAAACTAACTTCAGATTAGTACTAAAAGTCTGGATATAAGGTTAAAAAACAAAGATAATGGAATGATTAACATCCCCCTCCCAAAAGCAACTCTTGTACCTGCTAAAATACAATGCTAAGAAGTGATATGAAATCCTCATAGTGGCCTGGGGGACATAAAAAGGGCAGGCAGGGCCAGAGCAGCTATGATTCTATCTGACTTACACATAGGAATTCTCAACAAAAATTTTCTTTGAAGAAAAGATTCAGCTGCAAATAAATAAATGTCTAAAAGCAGCTGCTTACAACAGCATATACTCAGAAGTCAGGTACTGTGATAGGCCCTTTATATATACCATTAATACACATAACAAACTAAGGGAGATATTACTATTCTCCTTTTACAAAAGTGTCAACAGATTTAGGAAGATTAAATAACTTGTCCTCAGTCTATGGGTCAGTAGTAATAGTACCAAAACCCCAGGTCTGCCTGAATTTAAGACCTAAACATTCCCCTTTAAAATCATAGCTATCTAAGCAATTCATAGCAACTGCCAAAGCATTTAATGTTCTTTTTCAAAGTATTTTTTCATTTATTTCATTTATTATACTATCCAGAAGCTACAGTAGTAAATTAGACAAGGTCCTTACAGTCTCAGGCAGAATTTCTTACCCAAGGATCCTCATTTGAACCACAGAACACAAAAAATAATTTGAATAACTCTTTCTCTCAATTTTCCCAAGGATAGTACAAAACTAATACCATTCTAGAGGCACCAAGAGAAGTGAGTTCATTACATACAGTGGATACCTTAGCATTAGAGCTTAATTTTTTCCCCAAATGCTTTGAGAAAAGCTGCTGTAAGGGAAAAGCAGCACTAAATATTATAAGCATAAAGTATGTTTTATTACTGATAGGAAAACATAATTTGGGAAAGTAAGCATTGATTACATTAACTTAGAATTCAGAAATAGTATGTAATTCACATATATACTCATGAAGGTTAAGAGTATAGTAAAGTGAGACTGAAATCATATTCCCTGGGTTCAAATACTAACTCAATTACCTACTATCAGCATTACCTTGGCTTCTAAGCTTCATCTGTAAAATGGGGGCATTAAAAAAAAAAACCACAAAAACCTACCTTTTAGGTTTGAATGAGGATTATATGAGATGTTCAATATAAAGGACTCAGAATAACCAGGTAGCCCTCAGTAACTCTTAACTGCTACTATTATTGTTATGATTCATGCACCTACGATGTACAAAACACTGTTCTACGAACTGGGAAAAATGAATAAGATGGCAACTATACCTCCAAAGAGTTTCTGATGTAGCATGAGATATGACACCCATGCAAACAGCAATGACCTAAACAGAAAGGGAAAAGTATCATGGAAAGGTTAAAAACATTAGAAATTAAAATCATACCCAATTTTCGAAGAATCCTTTTGCATTCATCCCTGCTGAGATCCAAAAGGGTTGGCCACACAACAGGCATTGCTGCTTCTGTTTGGTAGCCCCAAAGAGCTTGTCCTCCCTACCAGAAAAAACAAAACCAAAAAATCAAATTACCCAAGTATATTCAAAAGGCCACTCACCTGGAGATCTATCCACAGGCTAAGAAGTAAAATCAATAAAATACTTCACAATCTTTTTTCACTACCACACTTTCCAAATTCTGACAATTCAAGAATTAAACAATCACTTGAGAGCTCACTATTCAAGCCTATGACAGTGAAAAGAGCACAGGCTTTAGAGTCAGACACCTCCAGGTTCTAGTCCCAGCTTTTCAAATTACTGGTTATGTGACCCGGGGTAAATTGGCCTCTCTGGGCCTAAGTTTTACACATCTATAAAACAGCGGTAACAACACTCAATTTGTTATGAGTATTAAAGAACAGTTTATGTAAAGTTCTTTCACAGTGGCTGGCATATAATTTAAAAATTTAAGGTGCGACTACCTGAGTAACCTTGGGCAAGTTACTTGACATGTTGGCCTCCTCACTTATGAGTTACATGAGATAAAATATGTACAGCTCCTAGCACATCACTTGGGTCAATGGAACTTTGTAAAGAACTCTCCTCTCAAGTCTTAACAATGAAATATGAATTTAGACCCTGTAGTCATTTAAACAACCAATAACCAAAAGTTTAGCTGCCCAGAAACTTACTTTGTACTGGGAATTCCCTAATCTAAAGGACAAAAAGACAACGCGCTGGGGTGCCTGCACAATACCTGCTTAGCACACAGCAGACCTGCTGTATATATCTGTTAAATGGATAAAGAAGGATTGAGGGGAGTGGAATGAATGAATAAATGAATGATCTCACTGTCTAGCCTACGAGTCAGACATCGAACAGAAATAACTGCTACAAGTTAACTCCAACTCTACCCTCCCCCTACTTCCCATAGTCCTCTCAGCCCAGAACCAACCCAGAGCAAGGAGAACTGGACTGCGCGCCCCAGCCGGCAGGATGACATAAAGAAAAGGGGTGGGGAGGAGGAAGAAGGGGCAGAGCCAAAGGAATCCGCTCCCTCCACAAGCCAGTCCCCGCCTCCCCACAGGATCTTGGAGGCGGCCGGCGACCGCCCGGATCAGGCACCACGTCACGGCATCCCGACGCATCCCGCCAGCGGACCCCACCGCCGGGCCGCATCGCATCGGAAACCCGAGCAGTAGTTGCCGGAGCCCGCCCGGGCAACCACGATCTCGTATAATCCTTACCCACTCAAGTGTCAGGGAGGCAAGCCCGCCCCGCCCCCTCTCCAAACACGCACTCTCTTGCAGCACCACAACAAGAGCAGCCCGCCCAGGCTCCTCACCCGGGCCTCTCAGCACCGGTCGCAATGTCAAGCCCACGACCCAAGCCCCTCGGGGCCAGTAGCCGGTGTCAGGGGCCCCAGCCGGCATCCGCGCTTCGCTCTCTTCTCAGCAGAGAGGACAACAGAGAGAGAGAGTAGGCGCGCGGACAGCCAGCCATACGACCGGGACTCACTGGAAGCCTCCCAGAGCTGGTCGCCCGGGATCCCCACCACCAGGCCTGCCAGAGTCCCCCTCAGTCCACCTCCGGCAGCCCTATGATCCCGTTAGGAAACAACGGAGGATGGGGCTGGGCGCCCAAAGCCCGGCTCCGAATGCTTGGCCCGGCGCGCCTCTAGCCTGGCTGGCCTGCCAGCTTTTCCCAGGACCCTGCCTGAGAGACACCCACCTGCCCGGCCTTTCGGGGCTCATCTAAAAGGCTCCTCCACCAAGACTAAGGGACAGCAGGAATTGGGTTTGTTTGCGGTGCCTCAGAAGGGGCAAGATGGCGACAAGTATTAGAGCGCAGGCGCAGCCGCGCGCTGCCAGTCGGGAGGTGTAGTTCGTCTTTCCCGCCTTTCGGAGAACTGACACCAAAAGACCTCCATTCATCCTGTCCCTCTTTTCCTCTGCGTTATGAAAGAAAAAGACAGACGTCGCAGGGCGTGCTGGGAGTTGTGGTCCGAAGCCAAACTCCAACCTCTTTCTCCCTGGGTTGGTTGTCGCGCACGCAAGGAAGTCTGGGATTGTAGTTTCCTTGGCTTTGCCTACATACCCTCGTCTCTCTGGCTTCGCGCGCCTCTCCTCCGCCTGCCGTCTCTCAGCGAATCGGCTGCGCTCTCTCCTACGTGTGGCGTCACACGTAGCGGTCAAAATGGCGTCGGTAACTGGACCCAGACTTTGCGGCGACCTTTACTCTACGGAGGTTGAGAATGTAGGACAGCTTTGTTCCTGAAGCGCCGTTGAAGATTAGGATCAAGTTCCCTCAGAGTCATGGGGTCACTTATTAGCGGCCTCCAGCCCCCCAGACGGCAATTCGAGGACAGATAATCCACGCTACATGAATTGACACTGGACATCGCAGTTGCCAGTACCCGATCTGAAGGTTACGGAGTTGCAAGTAGAGAAGGGGGAACGCGAGCATTGACTGAGAATGGTAGTGCTATCTCGTGCTATATCTGTCCAAGACATGGTAGGTTTACCCTCAGCTTTTGTTTGTATTTAATCACACAACAACTTTGTGGAGAAGATCTGGTCGTCCGATTTTAGATGAGAAAAGAAGCCCAAAATGTAGTTACTCGCGGCTATAAAATCGAAATCACTGCCTGATATTGTTGAAGATTCAATCAAGTTTTGTGGTTGTCTTCCCTTTTTAAATTTTGTACTTTTGGTAACATCGGATCCAGTCGAAATACTAAAGTCAGAAGGAGTTTTTAATATGCATTCTGTTATTACCAGACATAGTTTCCTTCTCGAAAAATGGGGTTAATACTACCCTGTAGGGATGTTGTGATACACAGCATAGATAAAAGTTCTTTATAAGTTGTGAACCGCTATACAAACGTGTGAGACTGTTCATGTTATTGAATGGACCTGTAAGTTAGGAAGGAAAAAAATAACAACATTTAAGTTTCATACTACCATTTGTCCGTTAGCTAAAAATACTCTCTGAAGTCCAGGAAAAGTATTATTGTTGAAACCCAAACCTGCACCTTCAGAAAATTGTGAAGTGGTACATATTTGTCTGCAGTCTCTCCCTGATGTTCCAGTGCATCCTGTTTTGAGGCCAATTGCTTAAGAACTCTTGGAAAGATGGTAAATGAAATCTTAGTGGATTTAGTACTTTAAGATGCATCTTTCTTTCTTTCTTTTTTTTTTTTT